>CM035408.1:32623691-33311191 GCA_020310875.1 Ceratopteris richardii | reverse complement strand
CAACATCAAGAAATGATTTAAAGGATGAAAAATCAAAACCAAAGTTATGGATAATTTATGATAAAAATCAATAGGAAACAACTTATGAACTTTCTCCTTGGGTACTTAATTGATTCCCTCCAAGAACTAATCCCGCCTTCATTTGATTTCAGAATCCACTTGTAGAAGTCACGGAACACTTCAAGAGTCTATATAAAGACTTCAAATCACTTGTACATTACATGGAAGCAATATAAATATACTTGTGGCCATCATTGTCTTGCTCTTTCATTTTTTTGCATCATCTTCTTCAACAACACTAAGCTTGTAGAGGCTGCTGCTCTCTCTATAGAGAAGTAAATTGGATGAGTCAGGACTCACTAGAAAGATATTAGTCTCTAGTTTATGAATTTACATCTATAAATTTTCAAAGCATTTGGTTCAATCGATTGGGAGGAATCTCAATTTTTCTATCTTGAGGTCTATCTCTATGCATCCCTAGAAAATAGGAGGTACCACTGTTGAGTGTCTGGTTCATTCCAAAAGCATATTTTACTTATTTCTTGTACTCTTGTGCATTTTATACACTCAAACCTATGTGTATCACTCCTCCAAAAAGAGTTTTTTCAAATATAATCACGTTGGCTGCTATGAGCATTTGAAGTTGATTGTCTCATCCAAAGATAGTAAGTTTTTTGAGCTAGTCAATGCACAACCTATCTTTTTTGTATCAAATATTTCTCCTTGATGATCCAAAGTACATAGTGCATTTTCTTGCACTTATCGCATGCCTATAAGTTCTATTTGAGTCTCCATAAGCTCAAGGGCTGGTCTTATGCTAGTTGGATGGACCGAACTTCATTGCTTCACAACTCACTTTTCTACCTCCTACAAGCTTCTCCAAGTTCTTTCAATTTCATGATTAAAAAGTGGTGTAGAAAATTGCTTCCACTTAGCACAAGGCATAAACTCCATGACTTGTTAGCCCCAAGCATCCCATTACAAGGCTTTCATGATGGGCCACAAGGATTGAGTAGGCCTGATTCCACTTCAAAGACCCCACATCGGTGCAGAGTGATGCAATGATACCCCAACACAACAATGATTTTTGAATATCCAGGAGGACATCGTAACAAAACTTAGAAGGGAAACTGAAGAAGTGAGAGAGAAGGAAATGAAGGTGAGCCTCTCGTACATGATTTATCATTAGCAAGGACACCCGTAGGTTGAATACCCCATCAAGGTGGTCTACCAATTCTATGGGAAGTGGGGACATGAAAACCATAGTTGTTACTATTTGAAAGGGATGATGATACCACACCCACTAGCATATTGGTGGCAATCAGCGATCTCATCACAAACCATGGTTCCTATGAAGTCCATGAAAGCGGTACTAGGACCTATCCTTGATAATATTCTTGGGGTTCCTTATTTTTATTCTTACCCTGTTAATGCTGGTATGTAGAGTAATTTGGGCGTTCATGCATCAAGATTTAGAAATTGGCCATGATGACCCATAATGTGCTATAGATGTGGAGAATATGGCCACATTCAAGCTTGCTTTCATTTGTGAAAAAACACACCTTCTTGCTCCAAATTTCCAAAGTCAAGCAATCGCTACATGAAGAATTGCCCAAAGGAGGCTACCACGAATCAAAATTACGTATATATTGCTTTTCACATCTCAATAGAACCAATTCTAGCTAGAGCACACCCTTGCAATTGCCAATGGCCAATGTGGTATAATTAAGGAAGATCTCTAAACTATGGGTATGTACTAGGGCGCAAAGGGTGTTGGAAGAATAAATGAAGGCAACAAAAAATGGGAGTAATAATTTGTGACAAAGAAATGTTACTGATGAAGTAGTTAACCCAGAAAAGCACCTCTAGTGCAATGGTGGAAGAGAGAAGAGCCAAGCAGTATCCAAAAACCTGATCTCGGGCAAGAATCAGCCAATGCAAAAAGGTCATCTAGAAGGGAGGGAAAAACTACTGCATAAGTGGAAAAGGAAACACTGAAAAATTTTGAGCCAGAGGTCCAAAAACCAGGTATTTTGGTGTCTGGCCAAATTGGAGATTCATAGAAGGATCAATAAGAGGAACAAAGCAAAGAGAGAATGATAGAAGATGATTTTCAGATAATCCAACAAGAGTTAAAGGAAGCAACCTCGAAGGTCACTACAAGTACACTGGCAATTCCTTTTTAAATGAGTCAGATTTTAAAGGTTACATGCTACTAGGTAAGTCTATATGATCTACTGTGCATGGATGCTTGGTTCCGAGTGAGATGCTCATCATTGTTTCTTCACTAGGAATACCGGTTATGATGGATAATAGTATGTATAATTTTTCATAACCTAGGTTCCACTAACTGGCTATTATAGTTCTTGGGTAGTTGTCAAGATAGTCGGCCATGAAATCTCAAGAGTAATCATTGATGGTGGATCACATGTCAAATTAATGCCTAAATCAACATCAAAGATGCTAGGACTCTGACCATCAAGAGAGGCACAATTCATGGTTGCCATGGCAGACCAAAACAAGCTAAAATGTGTAGGAATAGTTGAAGGGGTAGAACTGATAGTACAAGGGTGAGAGTTTATCTTAGACTTCTTAGTGCTATAAATCTCTCTCATATATGGAGGCTTTCCTTAACTATTGGAATGACCATGGCTCATACATGCAAAGGTCATCCACAACTAGGGATAGAATTACATGTGGGTATATGATTAGGATATGATGAAGCAAAAGCAAATGGAAACTAGCCTAGATTGCGCATGGATGGGTAATGCTAGTGCATTGGAAGAACCAAAGGATGAAGAAATCCACCCTTTCGAGTTGAGTAACCTATTTGAAGAACCCAACCTATCGTGCATGGTGTATGCAAAAACTCTTCCTTGTTATACTGTAATTTGCAGTAAGACACTCTAGGATAAAAAAAAAGAGCCCCAATGAGGACTAACCAAACAAAAGGAATTTAGGATTGGTGGAAGTTTACTATTTGAGCCCTCAGATCCTATGGGGGACAAAGAAGCACAAACAAAGCAAGATTCAGTGATAAGGCATTTGTTGCAACAGAAAGTTGCGACACAAAAGCTACTTAGTCAAGGAGCAGCCTACGTAGTCTCTCAAAATAGCCTCTCAAAAGGATAAGCCTTTACCCTTTGTAGATGTTTCAAGGCTCAAGTTATACCACACTTATAAGGAAGCAACATCACTTTATACATAACTTATTTCTATGGTTTTCAAATTTTAGAATAAGGAGTAGACATGCAGAATAAACCCATCAATCTCCTTCTCCTGGTCCTCAAGCCTAATTAAGAATCCTCTTCACTATATGTTTTTGATCCCTTAATTTTGTTTTGTTTGCTCTGGGGTAGAGCGAACCTTGGGATTGGGCACTCTACATTTGGTGAAATGTCAAAGGTCTTTGGTCTGGTTCTAGTATCCTTCGGTCCAATGTTTGGTAGCTCTGGTACTTTGATACAACTTTGTGGCCATGCAGATGGGTGTCATGCAGTCTCATCAGCTGTGGCATTCTTGCATTTGGGTCCCTAGGATTAGTGGTAGATCCTATCCGATTTCTCCCAAGTGTCTGTTTTGTGCCTTCATGTACTAAGTTAAATTCTAATTTATTCCTACAACCAGGCATTATCCATCACATTAACTCCCATCAACATTCACACCACTAACCTTATGTCTCCATTTGGAATGCCTTTTTGGGGTATGAACCTGAGATTTTCGTATTATTCTCTCATGGGAATGAGACACTTCAAAGAGCCAATCGTTATAATCATAGTATAGCATGGTGGCATGGTGAAGGAAGATCTTGGAGTGTAGTTGAAGACAAAGAAATAACAATGCACTATATAAAGTGTTTTAGCCAAAGATCCACACTTATGTTTAACAATGCTTTATGTGTCAATTCAACAAGGAAGAAAGGGTAAAGACACCAGGTCCTTTGCATGCTTTACTGATTCAAGATCATAACTGGGATAGTGTATCCATGGACTTCATAGTCAGGTTATCGAGGACCTAAAGGAAGTGGGATACTATCCTAATTGTGGTAGATAGATTGAGCAAGATGGATTATTTCATACTGACCTAGGAGATGATAGAAGCTCTATAGGTACTAGAGTAGTAGAGTTTTCTTATAGCAATAAGCCTCACAAGGTGAAAGGAATGTCTCCTTTTGAGATGAACTATGGCATGAATCCCAAGTCTCCCAGTTAGGAATGCCAAAGAAATGTCCTAGTGCTTCGGAGTTCTTACCGGACCCCCAAGCAAATTTAGAAATAGTTAAAGCCAAGGTGCAGCAAGCAACTAATAGAGAAAAAGAATATGCTGATAGGAAGAGATCTCCTAGATCCTTTGAGGAGGGAGATATAGTCTTCCTTGAGCTACTAGCTAGATCTACTTCACTATCCACAGGGAAGTGTAGTAAGCTTTCACCAAGGTTTTGTGGACCTTGGAAGATAGTTAGAAAGCTAAGTAATGTTGCATACGGATTAGAGCTTCCTCCAGATTCTAGAGTCCATCTAGTGTTTCACGTTAGTAAAATTCAGAAGTATATTTCTAGGGAGGATAATCTAATAGATGGTATTGTATCTTTGCAGGAAAGTGATAGTAGACATCATTCTCCAGACATGATATTAGATCGGAGATAGGAACGGTTGAGGAACTATGTCATCCAGGAGTATCTAGTAGCCTGGAGAGGATTACCACTTACTAACTCTACTTGGGAATTAAAAGCTCTGGTTTGCAAGTACTTTCCCTCATTGATCATTGAGGACAATGATCTTTAGAAGGGGGAGAGAGTGTCAGACATTGATCCACAGGGATCATTCCATGTGTGTGAGGGACAAGGGCTAGTCATAGCCAAGGTCCCAAGATCGAGGGATATCCTAAGGTATTCAGTAGTAATGGGAATGAGTGTTGCATGGTGTTCACATGGTGGCACTAGACCATTCCATATCATTTCTATGTTTAGAATATAAGAGGGTATATGTGGATGGGAGGAGAGTTACACACACATCATTCAAGTCTTTCTCACATCATGCATACATACACACACATGCATACTCATGCATATGCATGCATACATACACACATGCATACTCATGCATATGCATGCATACATACACACATGCATATGCATACATACATACATACATACACACATGCATACACACACATATACATACATGTTGGAGTTTGAGGTGTGTGGAAGCATGCAAACAACACGAGGAAGAAGAAGAAGCTTGGAGCACAACACACAATATTGAATGTATTACCACTAGAATTTACAAAGATAAGTAACCCATCAGGGCTATAGGCTTACACACAAGCTAGGGGAACAACCTCCTAAAGAGGGAAAAAAATGCCCCGGTGGTCCTAGTGCGTTGACACACATCACTACCTAAATATATCGACAAATTCCCCCTGGGAGTGATGTGGTGAACAAGGAGCTGGCACTCACATATAAGGAAGTGCCAAGCTATGTGGAATCAATCCACAAAAGGAAGTAAGTCTAAAGCTTTGCAGAAAGCTTCAAACTTCTCCCTTGGCAGAGCCTTTGTGAAAAGGTCTGCAATGTTCTCCTACGTGGGCACATATGACAAGTTGATCTCTCCAGTAGAGAACCTCTTCCTGACATAATGAAAGTGCACCTCAATGTGCTTAGTGTGAGCATGGAACATGTAAAAAAAGATAACATTCCTATCTCTTTTAACCCTACAAATAATGGGTTCGTTTAAGTAGATATGCTCTAAAATCACTACTAACATGACATAATTTCTTGTATTCATTGTGATTTTTTTTTGTTTTCATATAGAAAAGATTTCTTTTTTGCACAACACAATAAAAATCTTTAAAACTTCAGAAGAAAAATAAATTTGATGATTTGAGATTTCATGAAATTCTATGATTCTTTGGTCATGCTTGATACGTCAAATCAAGAGACTTAAATCTTCATATGCTTTGCCTATAAATACTCACTAAGTTTATGAGTCTCGGTTTCCTTTGAAGATTCTCTATATTGGATACATTCTTTGAGTATTCAAATAGCTTCTTTTTCACCTTGTCCTTCCAATTGCATAACTTCATGTCAGGTTTACAAGAAAAGAGAGGATTCCTTAAGGAAACCCCTTTTTATGTAGGTGAATGATTGGGTAAATATGCTACCCAATTGTAGAGGTTCCCATAAAGTGAAGCAAGCTAAAAGAGATGACACAAACAATCATTGTAAAGGTCATATTTTAGGTTTCAAATTAAGAAGGCATGGTTGGTTTGCAAGAGTTGAACATGTATACAATGCTAACAATATCATATTAAATAGTGGTCTACATTTTCCATCGTGTTGTAAGTAAATTCTTACAATGAATCACTTTTAAACATTATCAGTTGTTTTTTTTTTCAAGATGTCTCTTTTTATGTTTTAGATATTTTTCCTTCCAATTCTCTAGAGTTGCAACCTATTGAATGTTTAATAAGAACATTCAGAGTTATTCATAAGGACTATGTGGAAGTAATGTATGCAATCTATTATATTTTTCAATAGCATGCAATTATTTTTCTATTTTGCAGAATATCAGGTACCATCACAGAGGATTGCATATGTAGATCTTGTAGATCTCCTAGATCCTACCATTTCTTTGTTATATTGGGAGTCTCTTGATCAATCGATAGTTTCAATTTTTTTGAGCAAGATGAAAGATGACATTAAAAGGGCAATGTCACCAACCTAAATTTCTTGAAGGATCAAGATTCAATGGATTTTTCCTCTTCATGTTTTTTTTGGCATGTTTAAAAACATGAATTTATTAGAAAACAAAAACAATGTGACTGAATAGGAAGTTTCAATTTTACGGAGTGATGATGTTTTAGGTAAGGATTGGAATAGCAAAGAAGTTTAGAATCTAGGGTACATCATTTTAGGTAAAGTAAGTCCCAATCCTCTTTCAATTTCATATCAGGTATCTATACAATCTCTAGTGTTAGGATATGACTACAAAAGGTGGGAAGAAAAAAGCTTGGAGATTGGATACCCTTGGATTCAAAGAGGACTATATAGACTTTGAATTAGAAGTAGAGGTGCATCTAGATTTTCAACCTAAGCAAATAATTGTCATTGCACAATTGGAAAGTCAAAAATTTTTGAGAGCTCATAGTACCTTAATGAGGTTTCACAACAATTTAGATTCTCGATTGATGGTGCAACAATAAACATAAGATCATATAAAATATTATCTTGTATTACTTGCCTACCACCTAAAGTGATCAAGTTTCAACCTTTGAGAATGTAGCTCTCACGTTTGCACTATTTTTGTCCACCAAAAACAATTATATCTCTTCTTGAATAAAAACATCTTTTTATGCTTTACATCATTCATTTTGATTAGATTCTATACATCATAGATTTTCTTAGAAACAATAACAATGGTTAGAACTAATGAAAATGGATAGGTAAAGATGAAAAAAAAATAGATTTTATATAGTCCATACTTTAGCTTAGAGATAAACAAGTCTAGATATAGCATTTAAATGAAAAATATATATCAAAATGGCAAAGGTAAGAGGAGATACAAGAGATGACCAGTTCAAGCAATTAGGGCCATTAGAGGTTCTCTAATTGCTTTAACTGCTTGAATTTTTTGTGTCTTTTTTCTCATCCAAAAAAAAACTTATATAGGCGACACACTATAGTTTAGAGATAACAAATCAAGATACATTGAAGGGAAGAAACATAACAAAATGGAAAAGGCTAGATGAGATAAAGGACATGACAAATTCAAGAAATTAGGGCCTAGAAATTGTCTCATGACCCTAATCACTTGAATTTCTCATGTGGTTTTCTCCTCAAAATAACAATTTATATAGGCCACATACTATAGTTTAGAGATAAACAAATCAAGATATAGAATTCGAGGGAAGAAATATGTCAAAATGGCAAAGGTTGGATGATATATAAGACACAACCAATTCAAGCAATTTGGGCCATCAAAGTTCTCTGATTGCTCTAATCAATTGAATAAGTTGTGTCTTTTTTCTCCTCCAAAAAGTGCTGAGTGTCTAGTTTAAAACCTTAATCAATATAAACATCTTTATAACATTTCAAAAAATCTTGAAAACTTCTAAATTTTTTTCTCAATTGACTCCGCTTAAGATATAAATTGATCTCATAAATGCCATTCACACTACTCAAATACTTGAGAAAAGTTAAATAACACCAACATATAGAAGTAGAAATAGTGATTTCATTCTAAAAACAATAATTACATATACATTATCTTCAGGATGAAGATAGTATTGCATTATTCTAAAAACACAATGCTCTGAAGGGTTCTCTTTGTATAGAATATGTATTCACAACAAAAGAGAATAAAATAATATCTTCAACATATGCTAGATATACATGGGCTTGCTAATTAGTGCTAATCATACATAGGGAAAATTGTACATCTAATTTGTAATCTTATGGTGTTCCTACTTGGAGCCTTCACCTTTGTGCTTCTTCTTTGGAACATGCTTTAAAGGAGATTGAATAAGAGGACCTTTCATCTTATCATGCTTCTTCTTATCTGCTCATGGTGGAGGTGATGGAGGTGAATCTAGATCATATGGACATATAGCATCCCTCAAAATGTTATGTAGTAATCTTTGTTTCATCACATAGAGTGATATTAAGATAGATTTACATCAGGACTATAAAATCTGTGCTCACAGAGCCTTATTGCATTGATAATCACTCTCCATCCACATGATGAAGAATCTTTTGTAATGGCACAAGTACTTGCATATAAGCAGATTTATCATCTTCATTCATTTTGCAAATTTTTTGATATTTTTGATGAAGGTGCAGCTTAGAAGCACTATAAAGTTAGAAAATGTCAGAATGCATGGAAATGTGGTGATACAAAAATGCATCAAAATTAGGTGATACAATAAAATGCACTAAACTTATATTTTGCAACTGCCTTGTTGTGTTTGTAGGGAATTTGTAAACAAATCTTGGTATTTAACAAAGTCAATTCTAATTCTGCTCAAGTGACACTTGAAATGGTAAGCTTTATAAAACTTCACGCTTAGAAAAGGATGACTATATATAAAATAAATAATAAAAAATTACCACTCAACATATGGGTAAAGAATGTATTCCACATCCATTCTGAAATTTCTCACGAAGTGATCAATTTCTCCATGTGTGTAAAGAATACATTGTTTCACAAGTGGATCCAAGTATTGGGAATGCTATCATAGATTTCAACTTTAAGATATCTCAAAATCTAATTATCTTGAGGCCTTATGCCTAGCACGTATTCCTCCTCCCATGTCATTGACGCTTTCACAATAATTTGGCCCTATCCATTCTTAAGTAGGTTTGAATTTTCTTTCCTCATTGTATCGGAGTTTTCAAGAATAATAACTTCTTCTGGCATCATGTTCTTCTTTCTTTTCTCTTCACTAGTCTTTATTGAACTGTTTGTCATGTGATTAGACTAGAAATCTCTTCAATTTTAACTAAAGAGGACCTAGGTTTTCTTGTTGGATGAATATTGAGAATATAAATAAACTTCTCATCATTGATATCAAATGGTACTATGATTGTATCAAACTTGTACCTAAGCCATGACACAACATAGTCCTTTACCATCAATGTCACTCTATGACAATGGTGGCACATAAATAAGAATCATTCGTGAAGTCAATGGAAAAGTCTTTTGCAGCCTCATGCACGCATTGGAGATCTTGGGCTTTCCATTCGACATTCTCAAATGATAAAAGCTTCAAGGATCTGTCTTTTACCATTCTCATGAATGGAAAATTGGGGATGAGAAGTCCCATCGACTTTTGTGCTCTTCTGATTTCCCTCAATGATTTCACATGATATTTACCCTTTTCTTATTATAAAAAGTTTGAGAACCTTTATGGTTCTAGGTATTTATGGTTTTATCCACATTTCCCTGGTTCTTTGTAGTAGTAACCCTTTGATTTTGCTCTTCATTTGTGTAAATCTTTCTAGCAATCTACTTTGTCCTTACCATGATCTACTTGACACAAGGATAGAGAGGAGTCTCTTAACCGTATGGATACGAAAGGAAAAAATAAAAGCTAAGGTAAGAGGAGATTAAAGACAAGACAAATTCAAGCGATTAGGTCCATTTGAAGCTCTCGGATTTTCATTATCACTTGAATTGGTCATTTCCAAAGAAAAAGGTGTTACTTATTGGTTGAAGAATGGACAAGAATTTAACATAGAGAATGAGCTTCATGTAATGCATTTGAAGGAGGAACATTAACAATATGGAAAAGGTGTGCATAAAGCAAGACAATCGATTCAAGCAATTAAGGCCATTAGAGGTTCTTTGATTTCCCTAGTCAATTGAACTAGTCATATCCAAAAAAAAAACCCTTAAGTGATATAAAAATCTATAAGTCTTTAAAATAGGGAATAAGATTCATGTAGAGAATTTGAGGATTGAAATGTATCAAAATGACAAACAAAGGTATTTTGGTGTTGGAGTTTGAGGTCTACAGAACAACACAAGGAAGAAGAAGAACCTTGGAGCACTTGAACAACACAAGGAAGAAGAAGAACCTTGGAGCACAACACACAATAATAAATGTATTACCAAGAGAATATACAAAGATAAGTAACCCGTTAGGGTTATAGGCATAAATGCAATTCGAGGGGAAAAAACCTCCTAAAGAGGGAAAAAAGTGCCCTTGGCCGTAGAGGAGTTCTGCCTTTGAGACACCATCATAGACACCATCCCATTCCTGTATTCCAATCATATCCCCACCTCAATCTCATCCACATACATCTAGTCCCTCAGCGGAAGCTATTCTTGTAACTTCACGATGCACAATCACCCTTTCCACTCCCATCTTGAGTATGACACTGATCCAACCCACCATCGTGCCATTCCCAACCCCTATTCATCCTCCATTTCCACTTGTACCACCCATCCACATAAACCCCGACTGTCACATTAGCTTAAGATCTTTATGGTATGAACCTCCTCTTGAGAGGAAAATGCCACATGACACCTATGGGTATTATTTACCAAATAAGGTAGAAGAGAGAGGAGTCACTCATTTTTAGAGAACACTCACTATGTAGAGAGAGTCGATCAGTTTTTACTCTAGAGTGAATCTCACACTCGAGCATGGCTGGGAGGAGAACCAAAGAACATCTCTCTGTGTGAAGAATGGCGCTCACAAAAACATCCATGATGAGGAGTACCAAAAGAAAGGTTTCATAATATTGGTATCAGAGCAGGAAAGATGATTACAGGAACTACATGGTTATGCAACAAAGAGAATTGTTGCTAGCATTTGGTTTCATGTTTTTGCAGGTTATGGAGTCCATGTATGAGTTTATGGCATGCATGCCATGGGCTTGCCAAGACGTGTGTTGTTGGATGGCTTGTGTGCCATTGAATTTATGGTTAAAACTTTTTGGGACTCCATTTCTTGGGGAAATGCTGTCAAAATTTTTCCCACCTCATGGCATTATATACACACTTGCCTTTAGGTAAGAATTTCATGGCATGGTAACATGCCTTTTCTGCAAACATGAGTAAGGTTTTAGCATGCTTGTAAGCATGTATTTGATGGACTTAGGACCATCATAATAGTAGAGATAAGGCAACTTTAGTAGTTATAGGATCCCTACACATAATCCTTGTGGATTTAGACCATAGGATTGCTAAGGGAAGGAGCTACACCTTCACCATTAGTAATGTGCACAAGCAATCCTATATGTTTTAGGAAGTTGCATATAGGGACAGGAGCTACATATATGTTACTCTCCAAAGAAGTGAAGATTTACTTATCTTCATAAGAGTCTCACAGTATGATTAGGAGACTATGGGGTATTATTAGGAATACCCGAAGAGTGACTAGTTTCACTCATGCACATCACTTGAGCAAGTAGTAAAGCATTTTTGCTACACTACTAAGGAAACCAATTAGATGGGATCACACAGATAGGTTTCATGAGACAACATTGACGGGTGCTTATGTGATTCGAGTGATGATTAGGAAGGCCACATGCATGGCAGTAGCTGCATGAATTAGATCATAGATCCCTTAGTAAGAAATAGTTGGGGTACCCAATACATATATGTATATAGGGATCTACAGAGAGGTACCTAGGCTCAGTCTTGGTTCCTAGGAACAAGTTAGTTTGGAAAAGAAAGGGATATCCATTGTCACATATTGAATAGAACCAAACTAACTAGTTCGAGGACATGGGACTCATTTGAGTCCATTGACATGATTTTAGGATATGGGATTAACTAGAGTCCATCTACATATTCCATTACATGGAATATATATTCGGTTTAGTGTAGGCATGACACCGTGAATTGGAAGAAGTTTTCACTGGTATGGGACGGTCGAAATGACTTAGCTTTGAGCAATCTTCTTCTATGGCCAGGGAGAAAAGGACTCATCATTCATGGTATCATGTCTCATTTGATCAAAGGAGATCTCTTAGTAGACATCTCCTGTGGGAGTTATCCTTCAAGTTTAGGGAAGATTTATTCTTCCATTAGAGAATGTGATAGGTGATTTTATCACCATTCGTATCTCATACTCATTTTCAAGTTTTTAGGAAGGATAATTCCATGAATTTGATTAGATTGTATAGATGCATGCATAGAGGAGGGTTGGTAGAGATAGCTCTTTAGTATGGATACACATGTGTTTATGGTATCATATCATATCATTACTGACCATTTTAGCAAAGGGCTTTGACCCTTATTAGGAATTTATTTTCTCCACTTTTCATTGTATATACCTTCATTATTTGGGGATATTTATTCTCCATTTTCATAGGAATGTATGTAATGAGAGATTATGCATTAGTATGGAAGAGAGAAGCAAATGAATTCATAAGTTCATCTTTTAAGGAAAGGAGAAAGTGGGAATTAGCTTAGAGATCAAGGAGATATCTCACTTTATCTCAGTGGTCTCACTTTAGCCCTTGTTCTTTGAGAGAGAAGGAGGAAAGGAAAACATGATTCCTTCATAGAAGAAAAATAGAGTATGTTTTCCTTTAGAGAGAAGAGGTGTTTAGGAAACATCTCTTAGTCTTTATTTCAGAAGGAATTCATTTACTCTACTTTTCAATGTAATTTTCCTTCACATGGGAGTCTCTTTCTCCACTATTTTTAAAGGAAAATATGGAGAACTTATGTACGTGTTCTCAGTTATGAGTAGAGTAAATGGATTCAACAGAATCTCTTTCAACGGGAAAGGGAAAGTGGAGTAGGTTCCACTGCTAGAGCTCTTTTCCTTAGAAGAGATTGAATAGAGAGAGAGAGAGTTTCACTTTCTCACTTTTAGATTGTCTAGATAGAAGTGGCACTCTTCTATCAAAGACAAGAGGGAGATCAGTTAATCATGATGGTTAGATTGAGTCTCACATGGAGACTCTAGAGAGAAGCACTTATGATGTTCCATTGATGGTCCTTGACTAGATGAGATGATCTAGTTATTGACATTAGTGAAACTGGGAGTTGAGTACGACTCTTCTCTTTAGGATTTCTAGGAGATAGGGATATATCTAACCTATTGGGTACCAAACTCTTAGTTGGTGTTACATCATGAGTATGATGTGTAAACATAAGTTAGGAGGATGGGTACTTAGGGATTATCAAAATCTCAAAGGGAATGCTTTTTGTATTCATATGGAAAACTATAGGGAAGAGAAAATTTTAGAGTTTGAGCTAGTGCCAATAGATGCACTTCCAATAGAACTTAGTTTGATGCTAAATGATGACAAACCACAGACTTCTTGGTTGGCGAAATATAGAGATTGCATTTTACTACCAAGAAATTCTTATATATAAGTTAGATAATGGATTTGCATAGTTCACAATGTAGTTTAGAATAAACTATTACTTGTGATTACACTCAAGGTTAGCAAGACTTAGAGTGGTATGAGGGCAATCTATCATTTACTCCTAGATGGGTTTGAAGTCACTTTTTATGGGAATTTGTTCTATACTTCAGGGGATTCTATGGTTTTTATTATCTCCATCACGGTATGGTCAAGCTTATAAATTTGGCACTTTTACACTTGCTTTACATATTATTACTCCATAGAGGATACATCATATGGACTTAGGTCATTTTGATGATGTTATATGTGATGGGAGTGATAATTTGAAAGTTGAGTGCACATGGGAGATAATAGGCATCACTCAGACGGTTTCCCACCTTTGAGATGATCACATATGAGACTTCTTAAGGGGAAGGATATGGGGAAACAACACACAAAGATGACCATGTACATATAGTACATGGGGTTCACGGGAGTCCGAGCACTTCCTTCTACCATTACGGACATTTTGTTTACATTTTCGAGGACGAAAATGCTTTTAAGGGGAAGGAAATGTCACATTAGCTTAAGATCTTTATGGTATGAACCTTCTCTCGAGAGGAAAATGCCACATGGCACATATGGGTATTATTTAGCAAATAAGGTAGAAGAAAGAGGAGTCACTCATTTTTAAAGAGCACTCACTATGTAGAGAGAGTCGATCAATTTTTACTCTAGAGTGAATCTCACGCTCGGGAGTGGTTGGGAGGAGAACCAAATAACATCTCTTTGTGACGAATGGCACTCGTGAAAACGTCCATGATGAGGAGTACCAAAAGAAAGGTTTCATAATACCGACATATCATTTATATCATTTATCATGACCATAACCCTATATATCCTATCTTTTCTCCCATCCTTCCTTAACCCTCCTACTTGCTTGACCGTATCACAAATAAGATTAACATACTTTACCTCATTGTTTCAGCCTTCATTAATAGTTAGTTCTCTTTTTGCACCTGCATTTTTAGCTACACCTATATCACTTTTCATAGTTGACACCACAAACACCATGTCCAATGCCATGGACATCTCACCACCCATGGCACATCCACCTACACTTCAAACATCACTTCCCATTCCCACTCCACAAACCTCACAATCACTCACTAGCATATTCCAACTAGCATCCATGATCCCCATCCCCACCCCCCTTCTTGTTGCATCATATATTGATACTCATACAATTATGCATCCATATTCCACTAAATGGTCATCCACCATTCACATTGCACTACATCAGATGTTCGCTAGTATGCATCAAGTACCTAAAGAGTTCACTTCAATTGGTCATCCCTATCAGGAGTTGTAGAAAGTCACGAATCAATTGTAAGATCAGATCAATTCATTGAGCATAGAGAATGTCTCACTTTATGCAAGTTACACAGACCTCAAAGACAATTAGAATTCTATGGAAGTGCGATTGGAGAAACAAAACAAAGATGCCACATGGAAATAGAAGACTAGCTCAAAGCATAGATCGAATTAAATGCAAGATTGACGCACAATATGTGTTGGTATATGGAATACCAAAGCACATGCGGAAAATAATGGGCCAAAAATACCAAAAATAGAGTTCTGATTAAAATTCAGTAATTAACCCCACCTTCATACATCAGGATAAGTTCACCATTTATCAACATAAAAAGCATCATATCATAGCATTATACATAAAAGTAATGACTATGTCATCTCCAATGCTTTGCAGTATTCACATGAAGAATAACTTATGACTTCTTCATGGGACCTGTATCTAACAACTGTATTCATGAAAGACCACATTCGTTAAACATGGCATTGCTATAAATATAGAATCACTATTCCTTGTCCATCAGTAGCCTGCTTAGAACTATATATATCAATGCCACCAATAATCTGCATGACTTACTTCTTCAATCCTATATGTATTGATCTGTAACAATGACTGTCTTGAATATCAGTCAGCTATGAATCATCAATTAAATAGGACATCAATAAATGAGGGGGTGCACTAACTTTTCATCACTCGGTTTTGTTAGCGTCACCATTATATGCCCAGTAGTTCAATCTCATGAGTCTCTGGAATAGCTCGCCATTTAAAAAACAACATCACATCAAGTACCATGTATACACACTTTCCTTGCCTATGTCTGTATCATCATATGCTTACGTTCCATTTTTGTTTCTGCAACATAAACTAGTATATCCCAATATGAGTATTTTCCATGGCACCCTTCAACATATATCTTGATCCAAGACAACAAACTTTTAATGTATACATATAGACAATGGATATATATAAAAGAAATCGTTTTTCTTCAATATGCATAATATATTCATAGGCGTTGCTACACAAATGTGTAGTCACATCATGCCTTCATGTTTGCATAGCAAAGAGAATGTAGTCTGTAACATTTCCCATAAGACATTTCGTGCACGTCACTTAACTTCGTAAAGTGTTTACATTTATTTATGGAAAGCAGAACTTGGCCATCAAATTACGGCAGTATGCTGAATATGAGTCATCCGCATATTAAAAGAAAATATGTTCGTATACCATACTTGTCACATCATATGAAATCATCTTACTTCGTGTAGACCTGCATCAAAGTAATGCATAAAACCATAGCAACATGTTGAATGTAAATCACCATGTTAGCTGTACGATCTGCATATATGAAGTATGCTAGTTGATAACTCTTGTCCCATCATATGCAATCATCTCCCGTACTACTGTAAACCTACATCATCTCATATTGACAATGTAACATACCTTTACTGCACATTTTCTCTTGTTGATGTTTGCTTCAGAAACGATTACAGATGAACAGTAGATCTTCATAGCAAGTTTTCTTCAGAAACACATACAGATGAACAGTAGATCTTCATAGCAAGTTTGCTTCAAAAACGATTACATATGAACAATAGATCTTCATAGCAAGTTTGCTTCAGAAACGATTACAGATGAACAACAGATCTTCATAGCAAGCTGAGTACTCAACAGATGGCATATTGGTGATGTTCGCAGCTATATTTCTTATGATCTTGTACATATGCACAGGCTTGTGATTCAATCGTTGAGCATACTCTCCATTAGATAGGATGAGTCGCAGGATGTGATAAATAGAGATACTAGATCCACTTCGTACGAGTGCTACAGAGAGAAGATATAGAAAAAAGGGGTCGACTCAAGTATATGATCATAAGTAACAACGTCGCCCAATTTTTATTTGTTTCTACATGCTTATATACAAATGGATTCTAGCAGCAACACTCACCGCATGATGGAATCTTTCCATATGAATTGTAAGCTTAATCTCCTTGATTCAAGGAGTGACATTTGCAACTTGCCTCTTTGAAGTAAAAATTCTACGTAACTACTTTCAACCTTTTGTTTTTTATAAACCAAGAGTCCTATGGATTCTATATGAAAACCTTCATGACTAACATCGTACAAAAGAGATATTCTTACGACTAGGGTC
Source organism: Ceratopteris richardii (assembly GCA_020310875.1). Lineage (NCBI taxonomy): Eukaryota > Viridiplantae > Streptophyta > Polypodiopsida > Polypodiales > Pteridaceae > Ceratopteris > Ceratopteris richardii. The sequence continues at coordinate 33,293,860 of CM035408.1, read as the reverse complement.
ATATAAAAAAATATTTATGAGTTTTTTCTATGAAAAATAAGAAGGGCTATGAGAGGTGAATTTGGAGATTGTTTGTTCCAACGGCTCCCCTTCAATCTTGATTTTCAATCGATCATGTTTTATTGTATCTCTTCTATCTCTCTTTTTTTTTTGTTTTTCCTTCTACTATCTCCCCTTTGATCTGAGTTTTCATTTACTTTTGGATCTTCTCTTCTATATCTGGTTCTGCTTCCTTCTTCCTTTCTTTGATCCATTTGTCTTGATGTGTGGTTCTTTGTCATGCTCTTCTTGAATATATAGAATCCTTGATATTCATTGTCTTTCCATTGTGATCGTTGATAGATTCTTCAATTTATTATTGTCTTCCATGTCCCCTTGTTGTGGGCCCTTTTGATTTGATGTCGTTCATCGATGCGGTTGATCTTTTCTCCAAGAGTGTTGATGTAGTTGAACTTCTCTTTAGGAGTGCAGTCCTTGCTTCATGAAGTTGATCTTTTCTTCAAGTTGGTAGCCTTTGATGTGGTTGATCTTCTCCTTAAATGAGTGGTTGATCTCCAAGAGTAACCTTTGTTTCATGCGGTTGATATGGTTGATCTCCAAGCATAACTCCCCTTCGATCTGATAATTCGGTATTTCTTGATACATGTAAAATACTTTAGTTGATGAAGTCTTCTTTCTTATGGTCAATGATTGTTCTTCTTTCGATTGATGTAGATAGCTCCTTTGAAGTGACATTTGATCTTAAATCCTTTTGATCTCCATGTAATAGCTTTCTTTCTCTCCTTATTGTCCTTTTCTTTGGTGGTGTCCATTGATGTAGTCCTTTGCTCCATGTAGTCGATCTTTGCTTCAAGAGTTACTTCCTTTCTTTCCTTCGTGGTTGAACCTTCTTTCAAGAATGTTGTCTTTGTTGTATGTTGATGATGAATCCTTTTTCTTCCCCTTCAATTTGAAAATCCTTTTGAATGGCTTCCTTTGAAATTTAAAATTTCAAGAGCTTCATACATAAGCTCTTTATTTCATAATGATGATCATTTGATCATAATGGACAATTCAAACAGGTTACAAAGCTACAAAGAGCTTTATCTATGGCATTGCCATTTGTGTATAACAACTTAAATTTGTCCAATGCAAATTTCACAGGTTGTGGTTTTCCCTCACTCATCTTGGAGCGAGCATTGCTCTAGCTCTAGAGTGATTCTATTACTTCACCTATTTGAAGACTTCTTTTACATAAAGAAATGAAGTTAATCAAGATCCCAGCTTCTTGATTATTCTCCATTTTGATTTCACCTTCTATGTGTAGAGACAAGTACTCACACCACTTGTAATGTGCTCAACTATTTTGTTTTACAATGGTTGACATGAGGGGACTTGAATGCTTTTTATAAAAGAGTATAATGATATGATGATATGCAGACTTAGACGATGCTCCACTTGCTCATACATGATATCTTTACACATGAACATGGCGGAATTCTCTTGGAATGGGAATCTTTGAAGTAAACATACAAAACAATGGATGTTAAAGCACGAGTGCAAAACTATTGTTGCTCTAGGCAAGGATGAGTATCACAATGTGGAGCTTCACCTCCTCAATTGTCAATCCACGGGGATATAAGGATGATATGATAATTGTGAGCGAGTGGTGTGTGCAAAGGTAATGATGAGAAGCATGCTAATGCACACACACATGGAAGAGGCAATAGGAGAGACAATGGAAGGAGAAATACGTCTATTCATCACTCAAAGTAAAAAGATCTCTTACATTGCTCATATGTCAAACTAGGTAACACAAAAAATGAGCTCTAAACCTCTTTTTATAGTGTTGGAGGTGAAGTGATTGGTTTCACATCTAATGGCTAGCTCATACATGGTATCTTTACACATGAACATGTTGGAAGTCTCTTGGAATGAGAATCTTTGAAGTAAACATACAAAACAATGGATGTTAAAGCACGAGTGCAGACCTCTTGTTGCTCTTGGCAAGGATGAGTATTGCATCATGGAGCTCCACCTCCTTAATTGTTAATCCATGGGGATGTAAGGATGATATGGTGATTGTGAATGAGTGATGTGTGCAAAGTAAATGGTGAGAAGCATGCTAATGCACACACACATACACACACACATGGAAGAGGCAATAGGAGAGACAATGGAAGGAGAAATACATCCATTAATTACTCAAAGTAAATACATCTCTTACATTGCTCATACCTCAAACTAGCTCACCCAAAAAATGATCTCTAAACCTCTTTTTATAGTATTTGAGGTAAAGTGATTGGTTTCACATTAATGTCTAGACTAATTAAAAATTATGTCCTAAACTACTTTTGGGGTATCAAATGATGTCCAAAAAATTTGAAATTTGATAGATACATTCTATCTAAGCTCCCCAAGCTCAAGGGCTCCTTAGGTTGCACAAAGTTGAGCATTACATTGCAAAAATGGGTGTTTTTATGTTACAATGTGTAGTGATTAGAATCATTGTTGTTGCTAATGATGATATTGATATTTCGTAGATGGATCATGAGGTTGAAAATTTGGTGGGGTCCCCCTTTGGTCTCATGTCTTCACTCTTTATGTGCTTCCTCTTCTTCTATGTTGAGAGCTACTACCAACACCCCTCCATATCACGTTTGTCCTCCCTAATAGAACCTTGCTACATGCATCGATCGATGTAATCTTGGAGGAGATTCTAAGCAAGGGTGTGCTCATTGACATGTATGGCGCATGTGATATTCCCAAAACTTGATAGTGAAGATTTCTTCAAATGTTCATTTGTAACACACAAGTAGGTATTAAATTTGACAGTGACATGCATAACACGTCCTTAGCAATGGACTTCTACTCATGTCATAAACAAGGTCCAAATTTTCATGTTCGAACCCTAGCTTCGAGACATGGGGTGCCCTGATCTTCCTAAAGACTTTAAACATTGTTTGCATGAGATCAAAGAATTTCAATGACATCCTAACTTCTATGTTTGTCATATGATGCAAAGGTTGTAGACAATGCCCTATGGTTGCAATCATATACATAATATTTGGGGGCCATTCTAGTGGTGTGAAGTGAGGATAATGAATCCATTCCTGATGGTGCTGGGGGTCATTTTGCACCTTCGCCATGAAAGCTGGTTAGGACTAAGATCATGAGACTTGTCTATATCATGGAGTGAACATAATGTGCATGGGGGCCTTTGACCATGTATACATCATTTCAGGGTATTCTTGTAATAAGTCATGTCTCCAATTTGGCTGAAAGATGGTGCCCCTAGTCGCTTTTCGAGGTAAGCCCTCTGGTTGGAGTTGCATAGCGTAAGTCGATAGTTTCCCTGTGATTCTCTAAATCTCTACCAAATACATAAAATACATTGTACTCAACCAAATACATAAAATATGATTTGTAGTGGATCTTGTTAGTGGATATGTACTATCATGGTGTGATTCTCTTAAATATGGGGACTTTAAGATGGTCTCTTTTATGATTGCCATGGCCTAGAGTTGATCTCTATACAAGTTGAATGGGTCTTCCTTGATTCCTCTACCAGCTTCATCCAATCTAGTCTTAGAAGTTCAAAAGTATCTTGATGTTCTTTTGTTACACATCCACCAATGGCCGTTTATGGCTCATAATCTTCTTTGAATGAGGGTTCCACTAGAATATTGAAAGTCTTGCTAGGCTTGAGAAGATCCAATGGGGAGGCGAGCCTCTGAAGCACCACCTATTCTGCTAGTTGAGCTTTAGTAGTAGCAACTTCTTCTTGTAGATTGTGCAATTCTTCCATTAGCGATTGGGGGGGTGCCTAGATGCAAAGGAAGTTGTTTGATTTGTTCAATTGGAGGCGTTACCATCCCCATGTTCCTCAAAGTGGTGCATTCCTTGGTTAAATTATTGAGAGCTTCAAGTAGTCATGCATGGTCTTCTAAAATGATATTGATAGTATCCGATAGAATTGCTTGGAAGCGGCTAGGACAAAGACGCCCCCTGATTATCCATAGTAGCTTCAAAATTACCTTTGTTTTTTTCTTGGAGCCTCTAATTCTCCGTGTTTGTAGTTGCTAAGTGTTTGCAAATAAGTCCAATATTGTTGCAACAAACAATCTCCAAATTCACTTTATAGCCCTTCTTATTTTTCATAGAAAAAACTCATAAATATTTTTTATATGACCCTAATCTTAAGAATATCTCTTTTGTACGATGTTAGTCATGAAGGTTTTCATATAGAATCCATAGGACTCCTGGTTTATAAAAAACAAAAGGAAGAAAGTAGTTACGTAGAATTTTTACTTCAAAGAGGCAAGTTGCAAATGTCACTCCTTGAATCAAGGAGTTTAAGCCTACAATTCATATGGAAAGATTCCATCATGTGATGACTGTTGCCGCTAGAAACCATTTGTATATAAGAATGTAGAAACAAATAAAAATTGGGCGACGTTGTTACGTATGATCATATACTTGAGTCGACCCCTTACTTTCCTATCTCTTCTCTCTGTAGCACTCGTACGAAGTGGATCTACTATCTCTATTTATCACATCCTGCGACTCATCCTATCTGATGGAGAGTATGCTCAACAATTGAATCACAAGTCTGCGCATATGTACAAGATCATAAGAAATATAGCTGCGAACATCACCAAAGTATACCATCTGTTGAGTACTCAGCTTGCTATGAAGATCTGCTCTTCATCTGTAATCGTTTCTAAAGCAAACTTGCTATGAAAATCTACTATTCATCTGTAATCGTTTCTGAAGCAAACTTGCTATGAAGATATGATGTTCATTTGTAATCATTTCTGAAGCAAACATCAACAAGAGAAAATGTACAGTAAAGGTATGTTACATTGTCAATATGAGATGATGTAGGTTTATAGTACGGGAGATGATTGCGTATGATGGGACAAGAGTTATCAACTAGCATACTTCATATATGGAGATCGTACAGCTAACATGGTGATTTACATTCAACATGCTGCTATGGTTTTATGCATTACTTTGATGCAGGTCTACACGAAGTAAGATGATTTCATATGATGTGACAAGTATGGTATACGAACATATTTTCTTTTAATATGCGGATGACTCATATTCAGCATACTGTTGTAATTTGATGGACAGGTTCTGCTTTCCATAAATAAATGTAAACACTTTACGAAGTTAAGTGACATGCACGAAATGTCTTACGGGAAATGTTACAGGCTACATTGTCTTTGCTATGCAAACATGAAGGCATGATGTGACTACACATTTGTGTAGCAACGCCTATGAATATATTATGCATATTGAAGAAAAACGATTTCTTTTATATATGTCCATTTTCTATATGTATACATTAAAAGGTTGTTGTCTTGGATCAAGATATATGTTGAAGGGTGCCATGGAAAATACTCATATTGGGATATACTAGTTTATGTTGCAGAAGCAAAAAAGGAACGTAAGCACATGATGATACAAACATATGCAAGGATAGTGTGTATACATGTTACTTGATGTGATATTGTTTTTTAATTAAATGGCGAGCTATTCCAGAGACTCATGAGATTGAACTATTGGGCATATAATGGTGACGCTAACAAAACCGAGTGATGAAAAGTTAGTGCACCCCCTCATTTATTGATGTCCTATTTTGTTGGAGACCTCTAAATCTCCAAAGGTTTGATCTATACTGATTTAAGATCACCTCTATATAATTTATGGATCAAACTTTACACAGATGTTATCTTCATTTACCAAAACTTTCAACTATCACTTCTCTGAATGAAAATCTTTATTCTTCAATAGTCTACTTCACTGATTGACTTCATTACCTACACATATCTTCAGATCTCTTCAAACCAATGATGCACATATCTCCACACTACCTTTGCGCAATCATATCAATCATTATCCTTCAAAAGAATCATTAAAACTTTAATTTGATCCTTAAGATCAACAGTATGTCAGAAACTGTTTTCCTGAACAAGGGACTTTGACATAGGTAACTTCTAAGATTGATTTCTCAGAGCACAGATCTCGTTTTGCTAAATGCTTTTAGCCATAGTTTCCTTACCTTCTAACTTAGATTTTGAATTCTCACTTATCAAATACTTTACATTGAGCATTGAGATCTAAGCAAAACATTGACACGAAAAAGTGTGTGACTCTAAGAGGTCTATCTGCAGACTTTACATACACATGTTCCTATTGATCATACACACAACATGAAAAGAGTTAGACCATGAAACTTTGAACATAGCTTCATTAGCTTCTAGATTAGATGTGTACAAAAGGATTTCTGATCCACGTGATCAGACATAGAGAAATCTATGAAATACTCGTCGCTATTTTCTGAAGATGACTCTCTTCACATCTATCTCTATGACACTTGTCTTCTAATGACTCTCTCATGTATTTCTTTACATCATTGACTTATATACATATGATTCTAGACTTATCCCACATCTATTACATTACTCCTTATCATCCTAAGGACTACCTATATTCATAGTACAAGAATTTCCACTTGTAATGTACATATGTATACAAGCTATCATTCTAAAATCTCTTCACTTTCTCAAATGACTTCTTGAACTTCAACCTGATCATTAACTTGCTTCAAGCTCTTTGTAATCATCAATTTGTGATTGCTTTGTTCCAACAGCTCCCCCTCAATCACTAATTGTGATTATTCCATTCTTCTTTACTCCTGCCATCTCTTTGAACCTCTGTAGCTTAGGTCCATCCAAGCTTTTTCTCAACATATCTACAACTTGTTCTTTTGTTGGAGTATACAACACTTGAATCTCTTTATCAAGTACCTTTTCCATCAAGAAATGATATTGAATCTCTATGTGCTTAGTTCTGGCATGAAAAATAGGGTTAGCTGCCAAATGAACTCATATTGTCTCCAAAAATAATTGGAGTACTCTGATCAGTTCCAAAAATCTTCAACAAAGTCTTTCACCATATCACTTCTTTTGCAGCCTCTACCATTCCTTTATACTCAGCTTTTGTGGATGACAAATCAACTATATGTTGCTTCTTTGAACACCAACAAACTAATTTATCTCCAATATAACATAGATACCCATGAGTAGACCTTCTATCATCTATATCACCTACCCAATCTACATCACTAAACACTTTGATTCTTGTATCAGAAGTAAATCCATAATACAAACCTTCACTTAGGGTTCCTTTGATATATCTGAGTACCCTTTGAGCTGCAATCCAATGATTCTTCTTTGGACAATGCATAAATTGTGACAACACACCTACTGCATATGATAGATCTGGCCTTGTCAAGGTAGCATAGATTAGACTACCTACCAAACTCTGATATTTCTTCATATCATTGAATTCTTCACCTCCATATCTGCTCAACTTATGATTTACCTCCAATGGTGTGGTTGAAGGCTTGCAATCTTCCATGTTGAACTTGACCAGAAGATTCTTCAAGTATCTTTCTTGTGTAACATATATTCCATGTTGAGTATACACAATCTGCATTCCTAAGAAATAAGATAAGTTTCCCAAATCACTTATCTTAAACTCCTTCTCTATTTGTTTCTTAAGCTCCTTGATTCCTTGAGCATCTGTACCTGTAACAATAATATCAACATAAATACACATGTATATGTATCCATTTTCACTTGCCTTCACTAGCAAGCTACTATTTTCCTTTGATGCTTGAAATCCACATTCATTCAAGAACTTAACAAGCCTGTAATTCCATGCTCTAGGGGCCTGCTTCAAACCATACAAAGCTCTCTTGAGCTTACACACATAATCTGATCCATTTGAATCCATGAAACCTTCTAGTTGCTCCATGTACACTTCATCTGCAATGTATCCATTCAGGAATGCATTCTTTAACTTCCATCCTTTACAAGTGGCAATAGCAATCAATGATCTAATTGTAGATATCTTAGCAACAGGACTAAATGTTTCATCATAATCTACCCCATAAGTTTGGGCATAACCTTTAACCACAAGTCTAGCCTTGTATCTAGACACTTTTCCATCTGCAAATCTTTTTGTTTAATATACCCACTTACATCCAATGACCTTCTGATTCTTTGGTCTTGGCACCAATTCCCATGTTTCATTTTCAAGTAGAGCAGCATACTCTTCTTGCATTGCCTTCTCCCAATTCTGTTTACCTTTAGCTTCTTCATATGTAATTGGATCCTCTTCTGTCTTCACAATGTAAGCATAATCTTTTGTTGTTAGGAAAGATGTATCATAGCTATACCTTATAGGTTCTTTTCTTTCTCTCAAGGATCTTCTGACCTCTGCACTTCTTGAAGTCTCAACCACATTTGATTCTGGATCAAATCTTGGCCCATCTTCAACATTGTCCTGCAATTTACTTTTATAATCAACATCATGAATATCTTCTTCATACACACTTACTTTTGTCTTCCCTTTCCTTTGTATTTCTTTAACATCTGCATAATCATTTGTTGACCCTGTATACCATGTAATTTGCTCATCAAATGTATCATCCTTGGTAACACGAAATTTCTTTGTGGATGGACTCCACAATCTGTAACCCATCTGTCTATCATCATATCCAATAAACACATACTTCTCTCCTTTGGGTTCTAGCTTATGTCTCAATTGTGAAGGAACATAAGCATATGCTAAACATCTAAATACCTTACAATGATCAAGAGTAGGTCTCTTACCCCACCATGCTTCATAAGGTGTTCTTCCATCCAAAGTTTTACAAGGTAACCTATTCACAAGGTATGTTGCAGTGTTGATAGCTTCTACCCACAAGTAATTTGGACAATTCTTTTCTTTCATCATTGCTCTTGCAAACTCTACAAGAGTTCTATTTCTTCTTTCTGCAACTCCATTTTGTTGAGGAGAGTACCTGCAAGTTACTTCTCTTTTTATACCTGCGTTCCACAAATAATCATCAAACTCTTTAGAGAAATACTCTCCCCCTCCATCTGATCTCAACCTCTTGAGCTTTTGTCTTGTAATCCTTTCTGCATAAGCATGATAATGCTTGAATGTCTTGAACACTTCTGATTTGTCCTTGATTACATATAAAGTAATCCATCTGGTTGCATCATCAACTGTTACAAACAACACATAATATCTGGATCCATTTATGCTGTAGTCCCTTGAAGGACCCCACACATCTGTATGAACCAATTCAAGCATATTTGAATACTTGTACCTTGATTTATTGTATGAACTTTTGAGTGATTTACCTAATTGACAAGCTTCATACTTGTACACCATGTGTTGCCCTTCAATATTTGGCAAACCAAGCACCACATCATTCTTTGAAATTTCCTTTATGGCTCTCTCATTAAAATGACCTAGCCTTTTATGCCATAGGTCTAATTCAGACATCTTTTGACTTCCATAAGTAAATAAAGCATGTCCCACATTACCTTGGACTTTGAGAGTAAACAACCTTCTTTCCTTTTTACCTGCAATGATATTTCTATATCCTTGATTTGGATCTTGTACATAAACACCATCATTTGTGAATCTGACTTCACATCCTTTCTCCACAATTTTCCCTACACTTATCAAGTTTTTAGGAATAGTAGGAACATAAAGTACCTTGCTCAAGAGTGTACTTCCATTCTTTGTCTTCACTGATCCAATGCTCTCCACTTTATGCTTGGTGTTATCTCCTGTTTGAACTGTATGTCCATTCACCTTTGCTTCCATATCAGTCATCAATGATATATTGCCACTCAGATGATTGCTACATCCTAAGTCAATATAGAACACCCTTTGATCTTCTCCTATTGCTTCATGAGTTGCATTCAAGATGAGAGTTGTGTCATCCTTCTGATCTGATGCATAATTATAATAATTGTTGTTGTAGGACTGAGATTGAAAACTTCTTCCACCTCCTCTAGCATATGATGTCCTACCACCTCTTCCTCTGAAGTTTCCTCTTTGGTTTCTGCCTCCTCTACCTCTTTGATTGAAGCGCTGGTTATTACTTCCACCATTTTGATTGTTATACCAATAATCATTTGCCAAATGATTGGTTCTGCCACAAATCCAACAAGCTTTAGTATTTTCTTTGTTCTTACCTCCTCTTCCTTTACCTCTCAAGTTCATCTTTCCTTTTGTAAAGTTAGCTTGACTTGAAGTTCCTTCATCATCAGTTGACTGATTCCCTTTGCCATTCTTTTTCTTGTCCTTGGAGTACATAGCTTGACTTGCACTCCTATCATTGTCTCCTTTAATGTCCTGCTCAAAAGTTAGCATGTGTCCTAGAAATTGATTAAGATCAGGAGTAAAGTGATCTAGTGACAATTATATGGAAAATATGAAAGGCTTCCACTTCTCATCTCCTCTCAGACCTATAAGTATTTTCCTTACCAACTTATCCTCTTCAATGTCTTCATCTACTGCTCCCAAGCTATTTGCAATATCCTTCATCCTTGCCACATAATCAGAAATTGATTGTGAACTCTTCTTCTTGAAAGTTGTGAATTCTACCCATAATGAGGACTTCCTTGACTTGGTTGTGTTTTGGAAATGCTCTTCCAAAGCATTCCACACATCTGTTGCACTTTCTAATCCTCTGATGTGAGGTAGAAGATAATCATTTACAGCCATGTAAATGATGCTTCTAGCTTGAGCATCCTTTCTCATCCAATCCTTCAAACCTACAAGTTCCTCCCTAGTTGGACCACTAGGATCTTCAAACTCTGGATTTTCTTCTTCTCCTGTAATGAATGCCATCAAATCTTTGCTCATGAGGTGTGCCTCCATCCTCATGGACCAAGCTGGATAATTCTCCCTATCTAGCTTATCAATCTGCAAGCTTTCTCCCATCTTTGATCTTCTGTGTCTGCAATTACTATGATTTATATTAATAGAGTGTACCTTTGATATGAAGCTTTAATCCTTCTTGATCCTTTGAACTCGTGTTTTGTACTTCTGCAGGTTATCTCCAAGAATGTGGCTTTGTCCACCTCCAATTAGAAGGAACTTCAATACCTTCCACAGTCAGGAATTCCAATGCCTTTACTCACTTGTATTGCACCTTCAGCTCTGATACCATTGTTGGAGACCTCTAAATCTCCAAAGTTTTGATCTATACTGATTTAAGATCACCTCTATATCATTTATGGATCAAACTTTACACAAATGTTATCTTCATTTACCAAAACTTTCAACTATCACTTCTCTGAGTGAAAATCTTCATTCTTCAATAGTCTGCTTCACTGATTGACTTCATTACCTGCACATAACTTTAGATTTCTTCAAACCAATGATGCACATATCTCCACACTACCTTTGCACAATCATATAAATCATTAGTCCTTCAAAAGAATCATTAAAACTTTAATTTGATCCTTAAGATCAACAGTATGTTAGAAACTATTTTCCTAAACAAGCGACTTTGACATAGGTAACTTCTAAGATTGATTTCTCATGGCATAGATCCCATTTTGCTAAATGCTTTTAGCCATAGCTTCCTTACCTTCTAACTTAGATTTTGAATGCCCACTTATCAAAAACTTTACACTGAGCACTGAGGTCTAAGCAAAACATTGACACAAAAAAGTGCACGACTCTGAGAGGTCTATTTGCAGACTCTACATACACATGTTCCTATTGATCATACTCACAGCATGAAAAGAATTAGACCATGAAACTTTGAACATAGCTTCATTAGCTTCTAGATTAGATGTGTACAAAAGGATTTCTGATCCACCTGAACAGACTAAGAGAAATCTACGAAATACTCATCGCTATTTTCTGAAGATGACTCTCTTCACATCTATCTCTATGACACTTGTCTTCTAATGACTCTCTCATGTATTTCTCTACATCATTGAATTATATACATATGATTCTAGAATTATCGTGTGTCTATTACATTACTCCTTATCATCCTAAGGATTACCTATATTCATAGTACAAGAATTTCCACTTGTAATGTACATATGTATACAAGCTATCATTCTAAAATCTCTTCACTTTCTTAAATGACTTCTTGAACTTCAACCTGATCATTAACTTGCTTCAAGCTCTTTGTAATCATCAATTTGTGATTGCTTTGTTCCAACATATTTAATTGATGATTCATAGCTCACTGATATTCAAGATAGTCATTGTTACAGATCAATACATATAGGATTGAAGAAGTAAGTCATGCAAATTATTGGTGGCATTGATATATATAGTTCTAAGCAAGCTGCTGATGGACAAGGAATAGTGATTCTATATTTATAGCAATGCCATGTTTAACGAATGTGGTCTTTCATGAATACAGTTGTTAGATACAGGTTGCATGAAGAAGCCATAAGTTATTCTTCATGTGAATACTGCAAAGCATTGGAGATGACATAGTAATTAATTTTATGTATGATGCTATGATATGATGCTTTTTATGTCGATAAATGGTGAACTTATCCTGATGTATGAAGGTGGGGTTAATTACTGAATTTTAATGAGAACTCTATTTTCGATATTTTTGGCCCATTATTTTCCGCATGTGCTTTGGTATTCCATATACCAACGGTGGTATCAGAGCCTTCCATAAACCCTCTTGGCTTTCATTAACTCTTGTTATTACTAAAGCTCATTGAAGATGTATTCTACATCCATTGTAATCATTCACTTGAACAAATCACCTTATATTTGTTCAATGCTACTATAAAATTGATTGGAAGATCTAGCACTGAAGAAGGCTATCATCATCAAGCTATGAATGAAGATTTGAAATGAAGAATCATCGACTTTTCAAAGGCAATAAAGCTTGGGTATTCGTCATCAAAGATCATCATCAATGAAGACATGTCACTAGAAGCTTCCCTCAAGGTTCATCGACGAGGAGATCTTATGAAGTATTACAAATGACTTCAGAAAGTGAAGATGATTGAAGACAAAGCTCTTGAAGGATCACACAACTCACAAAGCCCAAGGATTAAGAATTGGAATTCAAAAGCTACTAAGGATCAAGAGCTATCATCCCCAAGGACTCCATTTCAACAATCGAGAAGGCATTCTTCATTAGAAGCATTCATTTGGTAATGTTTATTAATCTGGTTTCTTCCTTGATAGTATTCATCTTCTAAAGATCGGAGTGCACTTAAAATCGATTAGGATCAATGCCCATACATGTTCTACATTGAAGAAAACATATCCTCTAGCATTAAAACATTTCTAAGCCTTCTCATAGAAATCTATATCATAGATTATTCCCATTGTATGATTGAATTTATCACATACTAGTATTTTCAAAAGAATATCACATATATTCTTGTTCATTGATATGTAGCTCTCAAGCTCCATATTGAAATATGTACATAAAATTAAGAAGGTTGTATTTGTAGTCAAGTTCTATTCAAGAACATATCCATCAAAGAAGATTGCAATTGCAGCCAAGTGCTATCTAAGCACTCTTCTACCATTGAAGAAGATTAAAAGAAGAAGATTCAAGTGATCGAGGCAAAGACCGTAGACATCACTACTCAAAGAACTCATTCACTTCTCCATATCGATTGGAAGAAATAACGAAGAAGGAAAGTGCATCCAATGCACTCTTGAAGATTTTCTTACCATACGAAGATAAAGAAAGTGCATTCAACACACTTAAAGATGAAGAAGAAGACTTCCTCAGAAGGAAGAAAAGGAAGGTGTATTCAACACATTCAAGCAGAGGTAAAATGATACTCTACTCCACTTGGAAGAGGTATAGGTACCTTAGAGGTGCTCCCATAAGTCAATTTGACTTGCATTGACATACAAAATTCAAAGTTGTATGGACTCTCACATATAAAGAGTAAAAAAATCGGTTTTGATAGAAGAAATTGCAAAGGGTGACAACTATCTTTCTAAAATAGGTGGAACATGTATAGGTTTTTTATATTTAAAACATTATACTTGATTGTATGTTATATTATATAATGATAATTGGATGTGCGAACTTAGTCAATGGATACCATTTCAAAGTTCTAAGACATCTTTAGTTTCATTTGAAATTAATTTTCAACTTCCCAACAATGAAATCAAAACTATTTTAGTGAATCATCATTGGAACTTGGCTAATGTGAGAGAACACTTGGTGATTATGGACTTTTTGAGGGTCTAACTCAATGAAAATCTAATGTGAGATAAAACTCGGTGATTATAGCCTTTGAGGGACTAACACGATCAAAATTTAGCTTACAAGGGAAGGTGAGAAATGTGTTGTGAGTTTGTAAAAGTCATCTTGTCATTTTTGCTTATTTCATCTCTATAACTTCATTTTCTTTTAAATTGACTATAGATTGGAAGGCTATTGGAACACAAAATGAAAGTCTCTACAAATTGGAGTGAAGATGGTGTTGAACTCTCATTATCATAGCTCTTTTGCAACCTGATGATTGCAATAGGGATTATCAGTTTTTTTTGTCCTAGTCCTTCTACTTAATGGTTTTTTGCACTTGCAAGAGACTATGTAGAAAAATTAGAAGAAGTAATATATGATAGAGATTGTATATACATTTTTCTTTGTAATGGTAATTTCAGAACTTTTAGATTGTCAAAACTCTATGTTCATTGCTTTGCAGTGTGGTTATTCATGTTGTTTTTGTGATGTTATGTTTAAACATTTTCTTTAATGCAAACATATTGATATTTTTTGGCGGTTTGTGCATTATTTTGTTCACAAATTATCATTTTTTTAACTTTCAAATGTTCTTTTAAACTTTTAATTATGGGCCCCACTCTCTTGAAACCACTAAGAATAGTTTCTATGTTCTCATTTCTAACATTTGCACTTACAAAGAGGTAGATATTCTTCCAAAACTACAGAATACTATACCCAATGGATGCATCCACATCTACCACTACCATCAAATCCCCTCGAGATCTCTTCATGGAGTTCTTGGATAGAACCGACTACAAAGGTCATATAGATTTGTATGACCTAGTCTGTAAAGTCCATAATCTTGAAGGGACACTAACCATGAACTTTGATGTGCTCAAGAATATTACTGATTATGTAGAGTTCTATATACTATGATACTCCATTGATATTCTACCATATGAGGTAACATGGGTCTCTTGCAATCTACTTTTTTATATCCATAAAGGAGATAAAGCCTATGCCAAGCATCTCAAGCATTGCATGGTCATTGTTGTGGATGTAGGGCATTTGTTAGATGAGATAGTGCCAATAATTGAGCGTTACAATAAGAAAAAAAATATGGGAAATAAATATTTATCTTACATTTCTACAACAATCTTTATTATCAATGAGGATCTTGACCCTAGAAGGAACCACAAAAAAAAACTCTCAACTTATTAGGAGAGAGTGATAGAATAAGTAGATAAATTCTGCATGGTGTAGTGAACAGACTAAATGAAGGTAGTACTTCATAGAGTGTCCGCCCTCCAACTTGGAGCCCTTGGAATGCACTCTACCAGAGGTGAAGATGGAAATGTATTTTATTTTTCTTGTAGATGGAGAAACTTTTTGTTCCTACATGATATTGAGAAGGCATTTGGTCTACATGTTGACGAATGCCTGAGCATTTTTTTTTTAATATTTGATGCTCCCATGGATAACTCTTTAGACTTAATTGAAATTAATTATTCCATTTGGTGATTCAGACACAAACATTGTTTCCTTGATGTGTGAGGACATTTTGAGTGATGCTAATAGAAATTTCATTCAAGAGGATTTAGCCACAACAAGGGAAAGAATCTTGGAGAAAGAGATTGCAACATCACCAATTGTGGAATAGAGTGGCATGGCTCACTCTTCAATTCCTCTAGATGCATTGGGAAGGGGAGAGGATGAGGATATACCTCAAGGTGTAAGTATCTATTGACTTTTATGATTGACTATGTTTCATATTTTTAATCAATGAATCTCTATGTGTGGTAGCTATTGAAGTTGATAATTTTATGGCAAGGAGCGGTGGTGGAATGGATTGCCCTTGGTGGTGGCTCATCCTTGGCAAACTACATCAATAAAGTTTTGAAGGAAGATTTTGTGATTGTCCACAACAATTATTCCCCTCAAGGACACTTCATGACTTGTTTTCTGAAGGCCTTGAGCAAACTTTTGTGCCTATCTACAATAATGCAAGGGACCAACTATTAAGTTTGGTTATTAAGCCCTTTTACTTAACTACCCTAGGAGTTAATTTTAGAGGAAAAATATTAGGACAAATAGAAATTGCTTTGGGGCTTGGATTGATACGACCCCATGTACTATCTCACTATATTTTGACCCACCTATTGCAACAATATTTCCTAAAAATAAAGAAAATAGTGGAGAGGCTAAATGCAAAGAGCCAATTCTAAAAAGATATAACAGAAATGATGCTTTTGTTGATTCCCATGTGCATTCAATTTTGTCTATTTCGATTCCCATGTGCATTCAATAGTAAATCAATGTTTTTTTGAATTGTATGTAGTGCATGAGGGTTGTAGGGGCCTATTAAAGGCAAAAAAGGGGTTTCCATAGAAACTTGAGTATGGGCCTTGAAAAATGTTTGTAAGGTCCATACTCCCAATTCTGTGGCAGCCACTTTTTTGCCTTTTCTAAGCCTTCTTATGACCTTAAGCTCATTTGCATAGGTATAACTGCATATAATCATTTATCAATTTGATTGCTCTCTTGTACAAGGGTTTGGCACAAAATTCACATCAAATATGGCATACCATATGCTGTAGTACATGATATATGGATTTATGGCCAAAAATAGCAAAACAAATTCTTGCTATAAAAACATAGGATTGGGGCTTGCAAAAATGTTGTAGGGCTAAATACCACATTTTAGTGGTAGGCCTTTTGTTTTGGCTATTCTAAGTCATTGGAAGCATTTGTATGACAAAATATACACTTCATATAAAATAAACATATGCTAAACTTCACAAAAATGGTGTAAGAATAAGACATTCATATGCAAATAAGATTTGGAAAACTTAGGAGACAAATAGACTTCAAAACACTTTAGAGAAAAAAATGTAATAACAAAAAGATCATATTAATCTTTTAGGATAATACTAAAGTTTCTCTCATCAGAAAAGTTTACAATTATTAAGGATTATTTCATATGTCGGAGCTTCACTCACTAATTAAGCATAAAGGCATGAATACATAAGTGGAAAGAAGAAGGACAAAATAACTATGGAACTTTGACACTCAGAAATCATGCCTATGTGAAGATACAAATTCACACATGTAATATAGTGATGAAATTAGGATGAAAACTAGTCTAGAACTTTCATAATTATGGGTTGAGAAATAGGAGCATATAGACTCAATGTATATAAGTCAATTTGATGAATAGAGATTGAGTACAACTCAATTGTAAGTCCTAAGTTGGAAGAGAGGTAGTTGGGGTTTTTGGGAGAGATTGTGGTGAGAGATCATTTGTTGAAGAAGATCTTTCTATGGCTGTGAGAAGAATGGGGCCAAGCCATTTGTACACATCTTCTCTAATAGTAAACACATTTTTGTGTGGAAGTATTTGAGTTTATTCTCTTTGCACAAAGAAATCAAAAGTGATTTAATAATTGTATGAATGATAGTTAGAAGTGACGAGTTTTGTGCTGCTGATTTCTGTGCACTTCTAAGAGTGAGATCTCATAGTACAATGTGAATTTTTGGACAACTAATAGTTCATTTTAAAGTTATCATCCTTAGTTACAATCTATAAATAGATCTTTGCAAAATGGGACGAGTGAAGGCATGTCAAATCAATGAAGGTAATTTCAGATTTTTGACATAGTGTAAGTCTTGAATATAATTCAAATTATTTGCAAGTAATTACTTGAAATTATTGCTTGGAATTTGTTGCTTACTATATGTAAGAACTTAAATGAATCATTGAGCACAATAATCTTAGAGATTCAAGACAAATCAAAGAAGAATTGGACCTAGAAGAAAAGGCACAACTATAGGAAAAGTAAATGTTCACATTAACTATCGAAAGTGTTAAAGACTTGCTGAGTTAATACTGATTCTAGAGGACTTCTAATATCACATTAGCTTGGTTCTTGCAGTGTTTCATACATCAACAAGTGGTATCAGAGTAGAAAGGTCCTAAAGAGTAGAAGAAGGTGAAGATACAAGAGATCTTGAAAATCTTTCATTGGAAAGTTGGAAGCTGAAGCATTTAACAACAAAAGGCATCAGAGAACTACTTCGAAATTATTCTCAAAGGTAAATACCTACAAAAGGTAATAGCCTTTAAACCGGTCATATCATTATTGACAAATTGGTGAGAGATAATTATCCCACTTGGGTAATGAGGATGGAAGCCTTACTTATGAGTAAGGATCTCATGATATATGTAATAGGGGAAGAAGAAAATCCTACATTTGAGATTATATTCAACCAAAGAAAGAAGAGCTAGAAGCTTTAAAGATATGGCAAAAGAAATATGCAAGTGCAAGAGCCTATCTATAACAGTATCATAGATCATTTGTTACCACACATTAGAGGTTTGGAAATAGTTGAAGATATATGGAATGCATTGGAAGATCACTTCCAAAATACTACTAAAGCTAGGAAAGCTAGCTTCTGGTCAGAATTTACCACATTCAAAAAGAAGCAAAACCAAAGCATTGGG
Organism: Ceratopteris richardii; assembly: GCA_020310875.1. Lineage (NCBI taxonomy): Eukaryota > Viridiplantae > Streptophyta > Polypodiopsida > Polypodiales > Pteridaceae > Ceratopteris > Ceratopteris richardii. Next base: position 33,275,309 of record CM035408.1, on the reverse strand, counting down.
GATTATGTCACTAAGATGAAAGACTTGGCAAGTACCCTTGGATCTATAGATGAAGACATTGAAGATCATAGGTTGATTGGATAATTACTTGCAGGATCGAGAGGAGATGAAAGGTGTAAACCTTTTGTATTATGAACTCAAATCTCATGAAATCATTTTGTACCAGATCTAAATCAATTGTTTGGATTATTGCTCACATTTGAGCAAGACTTGAAGTGAGATGGAGATAAAGGACAAAGCTCTGCTATGTATGCAAAGAAGGAGAAGAAATGAGATAAAGGAAAAGCAAATGATGAAGAAGAATCAACTTCTCAGGCTAATTATGTAAAAGGAAGAGGTAAAGGAAAAGGTAGAGGAAATGCAAGAGGAAGAGGTAAATAGAATAATAACAAGAAGACATGTTGGATTTGTGGCTTAAGCAATCATTTGGCTTATGATTGTTGGCACAATCAGCAAGGTTCAAATCAAAATTAAAGTAACAATGGAAGAGGCGGAGGTGGAGGATATCAAAATCATTATCAAAGAGGAAGGCAAAGTCAAAGAGGTGGCTATGGTGGAGGTGGAGGAAGAAATTGGGGACATAACCATCCTACAAGACCTCCTACTACAATTATGCAAATGACACACAAAATGAGAACCATACAACATTGATGATGAATTCAATAAGCACATCAAAGAAAGAAGATATCAAGGTATTTTATATTGACTCTGGTTGTTCTAATCATTTACCAGGTAACATAGAATTAACGTTAGAATTAGAGGAAAGCATTTCTAGTCATACAGTTCAAACAGGTGGTAGTACAAATTCAATTGGAAAAGTAAAATGCAAGAATGGAGCAGATTTGCTAACCAATGTCTTGTATATTCCCACAATACAATATCATTAGTATGGGACAAATAGTAGAAAAAGTTTTGCAAGTCAAATTTACAAATGGAGTATTTGTGAAAGATCTAGAGAATGAATATAATGAAATTGTTTATGGTAAGAAGGAAGGTAGGCTTTTTACTTTAAAAGTGAAACGGAATATTGGTCAAGCTTTGCTCACACATGGTGAGGAAGTGATTACAAAAATTGACATCTAGCATAAGAGGTTAGGACATTTCAATGAAAGAGGAATCAAAGCTATGGTGGCAAATCAATCTGTATTAGGATTACCAAACGTGGAGAATCAACATATAGTCTACAAATGTGAAGCATGCCAAATAGGAAAAGCACACATATTACCATTTTCGAAGAAAAGATTTAAGCATGATGGACTTCTAGAGCTCATTCATACAGATGTATGGGGACCAACAAAAGAAGGATCAATCAATGGATCTAAGTATTATGTTCTCTTTATTGATGATGCTACAAGATGGATACATCTTTATGTTTTGAAGGAAAGATCAGAAGTATTGGGAGCCTTCAATTATTTTCATGCATATGCAAAAAGAGTAACATGTCAAAAGCTCAAGAGAATAAGGTCTTATGGAGGGGGAAAATACTTCTCCCAAGAATTCAATTATTATGTTTGGAATGTAGGCATTAAGAGGGAAATAACTTGCAAGTACACACCTCAACAAAATGGGTTGGGAAAAAGAAGAAATAGAACTTTGATTGAATTTGTTAGGGCCACGTTAAAGGAGAATAATTGTCCAAATCATCTATGGGTTGAGACCATGAATATAGATACATCCTTGAGAATAGGTTACCATGCACAACACCAAATGGAATAACCCCTTATGAAGCTTGGTGGGGTAAGAAACCAACACTCGATCATTGTAAAGTGTTTTATTCAATAGCCTATGCTTATGTACCATCACAAATCAGACATAAGATTGAACCAAAGGCTGAAAAATATGTATTCATTGGATATGATGAAAAGCAGATGGGTTATAGGTTGTAGAATCCTCTAATCAAACCAATTCTTGTTTCTAGAGATGTGATATTTGATGAGTAGAAAAGTTGCTATGCAGAACAAAGTCAAAATATTGAAGCATTTGAAGAAGAGGTAAGAAGAAGTGAGAGAGGTAAATCAAATATGCAAGTAAATGGAGATGAAGATTACATGCAAGGAAGTACATCTAGAGTTGGATCATCAAGAAGAAATGAAGATGCACCTAGGTTTGATGAAGAACTATATTTAGATACACATGAAGAATATGAACCAATAAGGTCAAGTAGATTAAGAAAACAACCAACAAGGTATTCTTATGATCCTTCTTATATTACTCAGAGAAGTTATGCTTATATTGTCAAAGAAGATGAAGAACCTCAGATCTATGATGAAGTAAAAGTCAAGTAACAATGGGAAGAAGCGATGAAGGAAGAATTCAATGCATTTGAGGAGAACAAGACATGAGAACTTGTTCCAAAAGCAAATGGTAAGAAAGTGATTGGAAATAAATGTGTTTATAAAGTGAAGAAGCTTGCAGATGGAAGAATAACATGATATAAAGCTAGATTGTTGGTCAAAGCCTATGCTCAAAATCATGGCATAGATTATGATGAGACATTCAATCATGTAGCAAAGATGTGAACCATAAGGAAAATCATTGCTACTGCAGCACCAAAAGGATGGATCTTGAGTCAATCAGATATAAAGAATGCATTTTTGAATGGATACATATCTGATGAAGTATACATAGAGCAACCTCAAGGGTTTGCAACTTCTAGGTATCCAAATTATGTTTGCAGATTAAGAAGAGCACTCTATGGGTTAAAGCAAGCTCCAAGAGCTTGCAATTATAGGATTTTGAAGCCCTAATTCTGAAGACCTAGACCTAAAACATGTATGTGTGTGTATGTGTGTATGCACGTGTATATATATGTGTATGTGCATATGTATTATGTGTTCATATGTTGCATGTGTGTATATATGTAAAAGCCAAAAACCCTAACCCTAACCCTAAAACATGCATATGTGTGTATGTATATGTCACGTGTGTGTATGTATGCATGTGTGTGCGTGTGACTCTCTCTCTCTCTATGTGTATGTGTGTATGTATGTATGTATGTATGTATGTATGTATGTGTGTCTATATGTATGTATGCATGTGTGTGTATGTATGTGTATGTGTATGTGTATGTGTATGTGTATGTGTATGTGTATGTGTATGTGTATGTGTATGTGTATGTGTATGTGTATGTGTATGTGTGTATGCATGTGTATATGTGTGCATGTGTGTATGTATTATGTGTGTATATGTGTAAACGCAAAAAACCCTAATCCTAAAACCCTAACCCTAAAACATGTATATATGTGTTTGTGTGGATGTATATGTGATGTGTGTGTATGTGTATGTGCATGTATGCATGTGTATGTGTGTGTGTATGTGTGTATATATGTAAAAGCCAAAAACCCTAACCCTAACCCTAAAACATGCAGATGTGTGTATGTATATGTCATGTATGTGTATGTATGCATGTGTGTATGTGTATGTGTATACATATGTGTGTATGTATGTATGTGTATGTGTATGTGTATGTGTATGTGTATGTGTATGTGTATGTGTATGGGTATGTGTATGTGTGTGTATGTGTATATGTATGTGTATGTGTGTATGTGTATGTGTATGTGTATGTGTGTATGCATGTGTATATGTGTGCATGTGTGTATGTATTATGTGTGTATATGTGTAAAAGTAAAAAACCCTAATCCTAAAACCCTAACCCTAAAACATGTATATGTGTGTTTGTGTGGATGTATATGTGATGTGTGTGTATGTGTATGTGCATGTATGCATGTGTGCGTACACGTGTGTGCATGTATATGTGTGTGTGTATGTATGCATATGCATATGCATATGTGTATGTAATATGTATGCATCTCTATGTCTCTCTCTTTCCATATGCATATGTGTATGTAATATGTATGCATCTGTGTGTATGTATCTCTATGTCTCTCTCTTTCTCTCTATCTATATCTCTCTCTTTATCTCTCTCTCTCTCTCTCTCTTTCATCTCTCTCTCCCTCTCTCTCTCTCTCTATCTCTATTTATAATAAATAACAAAACAATCACTTACATCGATGTAATTCTTTTGAACGCTCTCATCAAAGCCCAATTGACATCATCTCTTGTCAAATTCCAAAGAATCAATGCCAAAAATCTCCTGCAAAACAAAAGAAAAGAGAAATTCAAAAACCCTAATCCTAAAACCCTAACCCTAAAACATGTATATGTGTGTATATGTGTATGTATATGTGATGTGTGTGTATGTGTATGTGCATGTATGCATGTGTGTGTATAGATATGTGAGTGAGTATACATATGTGAGTGTGTATTAATATGTGCATGTGTATGTAATATGCATGTGTGTATGTATGTATGTGTGTGTGTACATGCATATGTGTGTATGTATGTATGCATATGCATGTGTGTATGCACATATGTGTGTGTATACATATGTGAGTGTGTATGTAATATGCATGTGTGTATGTATGTATGTGTGTGTGTGCATGCATATGTGTGTGTATGTATGTATGCATATGCATGTGTATGCACATATGTGTGTGTATACATATGTGAGTGTGTATTTATATGTGTGTGTGTATGTAATATGCATGTGTGTATGCATGTATGTATGTGTGTGTACATGCAAATATGTGCGTATGTATCTCTCTCTTTCTTTCATCTCTCTCTCTCTCTCTATCTCACTCTATATCAATCGAAAACAAAACAAATCACTTACATCGATGTAATTGTTTGGAGCGTTGTCGTCAAAGTCCACTTAATGTTTTCCTTCCTCGAATTCCAAAGAACTGATGCCAAAAAGCTCCTACAAAACAAAAGAAAAGAGAAATTCATAAACCCTAAGCCTAAAAACCTAACCCTAAAACATGTATATGTGTGTATGTGTGTATGTATATGTGATGTGTGTGTATGTGTATGTGCATGTATGCATGTGTGTGTATACATATGTGAGTGTGTATATATATGTGTGTGTGTATGTAATATGCATGTGCGTATGTATGTATGTGTGTGTGTACATGCATATGTGTGTGTATGTATGCATATGCATGTGTGTATGCACATATGTGTGTGTATACATATGTGAGTGTGTATGTAATATGCATGTGTGTATGTATGTATGTGTGTGTGTACATGCAAATATGTGTGTATGTATGTATGCATATGCATGTGTGTATGTATACATGTGTGTGTGTACACGTGTGTATGTATATGACATGTATGTATGTATGTGAGTATGAGAATGAATATGTGTGTGTATGTATATGCATGTGTGTATCTAATATGCATGTGTGTATGTAATATGCATGTTTGTATGTAATATGCATGTATGTATGTATATGTGTGCATGCATGTAAGTATGTAATATGTATATGTATGTATATGCATGTGTGTATGTAATATGTATGTGAGTGTATATGTAATATGCATGTGTGTATGTAATATGTATGTGAGTATGTGTATGCATATATGTGTATATGTATGTATGCATCTCTCTCTATCTCATTCTCTTTCTATTTCATCTCTCTCTCTCTTTCACTCTCTCTCTATCTTTCTCTTTCATCTCTCTCTCTCTTTTTTTTTCTCTCTCTCTCTCCATATCTCTCTCTCTCTTTATGTTTATCTAGATCTCTCTCTTTCTTTCATCCCTCTCTCTCTCTCTATCTCACTCTACATCAATCTAAAACAAAACAATCACTTACATCGATGTAATTGTTTGGAGCGTTGTCATCAAGGTCCACTTAATGTTGCCCTTTGTCGAATTCCAAAGATTTGATGCCAGAAAGCTCCTGCAAAACGAAAGAGAAGAGAAATTAGAAAAGGGAAAACACAAAGAAAGAGAAAGGGTGCTACAGTATGTGCAATTCTTACCAAAATTTCAGATCTAGAGAAACAGAGATGTAGAGAAAGAGAGAGAGAGAGAGAGAGAGAGAGAGAGAGAGAGAGAGAGAGAGAGAGAGAGAGAGAGAGAGAGAGAGAGAGAGAGAGAGAGAGAGAGAGAGAGAGAGAAAGAGAAAGAGAGAGAAAGAGAGAGATGTGTGTACACAGTAGGTTCGGAATGTAGTTCGCGTGCGCAAACTCGACAGTAGCAAAATTTGGTTCAAAATGCAAGCAGATGTCGAATTTTTGTTCTCGGGCCCGATTAAAAGTTGCCTCGGTATAAGCGTCGGTCTGAGCGTCGATATAAGCGTCGGTATAAGCGTCGGTAACTTACAGTAATGTACCGATGCCTATACCGGCGCTCATACCCTACTCTTCGAATAGCCTCGAACTGCAAATGGACAGGACATGAGTTATCTAATCAATTGGACCAAATCTAGAAGCTACATGAAACTAGATTACAAGTGGTAGCAGGCATTTATGCTGCAAAAAGGGGACAAAAGGCATACTTTGATGATCATATCAAAGACAAAGGTTTGAATGAAGGAGATTTAGTTCTGGTATATACGTTAGAGCAACATGCAAAGAAGCTGCAAAAAAGAGGATATGGTCCTTTGATGATCAATCACATATCAATTAGCGGAGCCATCAATCTAGCCACCCTAGATGGAGATGTACTACCAAACTATATAAGTATTTGTCGAGTGAAGAAGTATTTAGAGCCATTAACAGAGGAGGTGCTATCAAGACTTCTAGCAGCAAGGAATAGAAGAGAAGAAGAAAAAAAAATATGCGAGGAACCACGACAGGAAGTTCTAGAACGAATAAGGAAACCGAAAGCGTGGATGAGAGAGAGGGATGAAAGATATTGGCTAGGAGAAGAGCCCATCCGAATGGCTAATTTTAGAGCCTCAAAAACCCTAGGACATCAAACACGACAACCATATTTGAACCTAGGAGTAGGCATAGATAAGTAACACTTGGTGGATGCCCTCATTGACACAATAGCAGCTATCAGCAACATCAGATTCTCTTTGACTCATCAGCTCAAAGCCCAATTACATCCAACCAAAACACATCTGATTGGAATAGGAGGCAATGTTATTGAATGCATATGCGAGATTACCTTATCATTGCACCTAGGAAATAACACGATGCAACAAAAAACTATTAGTGTGCCATGATCAAGATCTATTACAAGAACTTGTGCTCATACAAGCTTGGATATATGAATATGAGGTAACCATTCAATTGTCCTTAGGCTACATCTCAGCCAAGATAGGACATCGAGAAGTGTTTAGTTTATTAGATGAAAGACTAGTCAAATCAACTTGCTTAGCTCTGAGAGATCAATTAAGCATGCATGAAGGTGATTGTGCATCTACCTCTTCTGTAGAACCGTCACCTCCAAGTCCTTCACCTGTGTTTACACCATTTATGAATATCACACCTCCTCATCATCCATTGGAACTTTCAACTAAAATCATTTCCATTGAGAGCCCTAGTGAGGAATTGAGCCCAAAAGCGACTAGTCAGAGCAATCAACCCAAAACTCCCCACATTAGAATATACCCCATTCAAGGAACCAAACAAGCATAGATTCAAAAAGATCAAGTAGCAGCATATCTTGAACAACAACAAAGCCATCACGTACAAAGGAACCAACAATAGGTCAAGACTACAAGCCAAGCTGGATCACTAGGTCTACAGAAGATTGTTCAATTATGGATCCCAAGGAAATTGATTGCTGCTCAACCCTCAAGAATGCAAATATGGATTCCCAAATCAACTATGCCAATGGAGGAAACTAAACTGAAGACAATAGTACAAAGGAAGGATTCATAAAAAATGAAGTCAAAGGAGCAAGAAAGATGCAAAAACCCAAAATTGCAAAACAAGAGTACTCAAAGAAATCAACTCAAAGATATGTATGGCAAGCAAAGAAGAATCACAATACGAGAGCTACACAAAGCACAAGAGGATACAAAGTTGCAATCAAGAACAACAAAATGAAGATGATTTGGATACCCAAATCTCAATCGCCATCTACAAACCCGCCAAGAACTTCTGCTTGCACACAACTTGAGTTCCATACACCTCAAATGTGCATGATAGGGCCATATTACAGGGCCATGCATTCAGCACATGATACTTCTTCTACTTATTAGTGATGCACATTTCCCTCCCAGGGAATAGAAGAGCACTTGTACAATAACCTCAAGGAACATAATTAAAATTGAAATAAAGCTTCGGCTATTCACTAACATTTTTGTTTTCTTTCAGCAAAAATAAGAAAAATTATATGAAAAAAAATCCCAAGTATTACCTTCCTTACACCCATGGGGAAGGACGACACAGTTCACTCAGAGAACTGTTCGATTTATGGCGACTAAACAGGAGATAATTCATGCAACCACTTTAACACTGATTGTGGTGTGCTTTAAGTGTAGATGGCATCATCTGATTCGGAAGCTATGCATGAGGAAGAGGTCCTGGTTCTTCCTTTGGAGTCAATTACAAAAGCAAGAGGTCATTGGTTCCGCAAAGACCAACCAGTTGCAGACTTCATCTTTTTGGCCACAATCAAGATTATGGAGAGAGACCATCAATTTCCATTGGTGTCGCAGGATTTCCAAACTCTACAACATGGATTACCAAGCATTACAGAAGTATGGACAAGGGCAGGAATTGACACATTTCTAAGACTTCCAATTTATCTACCAGATTTTCAACGATGTACCTAAGTGATGAACACACTGCAGGCAGCAGTGGATATGCCCTCAGTGCTAGAAGCTACAATTCTTAACAAAATTGGAGAATGGAAACATGTTTGATTTACGCATGAGCTCATCAATAAAGCTTTTGTATGGAATCAAGACGGTCTAACTAATCTAAAAAATGAATATCACGGCACTAAAAAGAAGAGCTTTATGGAAATCAACAGGATGGATATTCAAGAGTCAGTTCAAGTAGTGCATCAACATTTCTGTTTCCCTAGTATGAATAGATATATAGTGCCTCAAAAGATTGTTGTTCAATTGCTATCTCATGCTATGAGGCAAATCAAGAACCAAGTTCACTTTACGCCATACATATAGGAATGTTTATTCGAAGCGAAGAAGAAATGGAACCATAAGAAGTTTTTGAATGGGAGCTCTACCTTGACCCTACTAATCTACAAAGCACTAGAAATGAAGTAATGCTAATGATTAATTCCAACCTCTATTGAAATGGCAAGGTACGTGAAGTCTGCAACAATTCCAAAGAAGAAGAAAGCATCCATATCAAGAGAAGAAATGGGAGGGAGTTCGAGAACTACGATGTAATGGAGCCAAGCGGGCTAGGGAAGAAGAAGCAAAGGAGACCCCCCAATCTAAAGGAACACATCTACTACCATGGGTCTCATTAACCCAACCTCGAATAACACAAAGGGATCTATCAGCGGCCTTAGAAGAAACACATACTTACATGCAAGGACAAGTAAATCTTACTGTACAAGGACATCAATATAGGCAGTCCAGATGCCTGTAGAAAAAGAGTCAAAAAGACCACATCTCATCACAAACTGCGAGATACAAGGAATTGGGGCTTGATGATTCAAGTTCCAATGATGAATCTATTCATGAACAAGATACATTGGACATAGATATAAGAATAGAGGCAAATGACTAAGAGTGGATAGAGATTCGTCAAGTCCAACCCACCCCCAAAAATCAAAATTCACAAGTACAGAATCAAGAAGCACCATCTGAAGAAAGGCACAACATCCTGTTGAATAACTAGTTTAAGATCAGTTTAAAAGAAACATCCCCACCAAAAACAAATGTGGTACCACCCATCCAGGACGAGTTGCAAAGAAAGCTAGAAAAAGCGGTACTATCACAACAAACTCCGATGAGAAATGTGATTGAGATTCCGGATGACACGCCACAAGGGAAGGCAGTAACTAAAGAGTCTGAGCCAATGATACAACTACATATTCGGCAGCCCCACCAAACCACACTACACGTAACACAAGGAAATGATGTTACCATAGGCAAAGAACCTAGTATCTCCAAAACATGGTTAAATGTGGATGTAGCTCAATTAAAGCGGGTAATGAAGCAAATGATACAAACAGATATGGACATGCAACAAAAAATGCTCAAAATAGATGCAGACTATGATAAGGCTATGAGAGAGAGAAGCCAATTCTATGTGATGAGTGAAAACTTGTCTACACAATTAATTCAAGTTCAACAGGCACTCTCAGCCAAGGAATCAGAAGTCAAAGAAGCTAGGGAGCAATGCACCATGCTAACACAGGAGAACCAAAAGCTCCAAGAGCAAATCACAGAGCTACAAAGTAAATATGAAGCAGGTGAAGCAAAAAAAACAAGAATGAATGCTAGAAGTAAGCTGCTCGAAACTGAAATCAAAGTATATATGGAGGAAGCAGACAATTTAAGAAATAGAAATAACGAACTTATGAATGCCATATTGTGCAACCAACCCATAGAAGCACAAGCGGTGACCGCAAGCGACACAAAGGCATTGGAAGATCAAATTGCAAAGTATGAAGATCAATTGAAATAACAGCAAGCCATCAGAGAAGAATGGGAAAGAAAGTATATGCATGACACTAACGAATTTAGACGCGATGGAAATCGGTTGAAGACAAACTTCTTGTGGTATATAATGAAGACGTTGTAGCTCAGTGATGAGTAGCACCTCCTTTAATGTCAATCCGGGAAGACATGAGGATGGTATGAAGACCTCAAGCAATTGATGTGCACAAATGGTGATGGAGAATCACACAAGCATGCACACACATACACACACACATGCACACACGTAAGAACAAAGAGTGAGATAATGGAAGCTTTGATTAAGATCAAAACACAATTACAAGTGCTCTTCTTTAGTTCAAACTACAATTTTTTCTCCCAAAAATGAGCTCTCTACCTCCTTTTATAGTTTTTGACTAGCTACCTGTTGTCTGGCCTAGTTAAAAATTAGGTTCCTAGGCTATTTTGGACGCCCAAACGAGCTTTTAAACTTATGAAAATTGGTACATAAATACTTCTAATACTCCTTAAGCTCAAGGACTCCTTGTCTTGAACAAAATGGAGTCGAATCTACCAAAAATGATATTTACAAGGTTCATGTAGTGATGACAATCACTCTTAAGAAGGGATTAGGTTGGAAAATTTGAATGGCATACTTGTCGGATCTTCTTTGATTGCTTTGCGTGCTTGGTCCTTCTTGTTGCTCCAGGGCAATCAACAATTAAAGTTTTGATGAAGGTTTAAACTCAAGGAGTGAAGAAAAGATCCAAATATGAAGCATGAAGAAAGTACATGATTCAGAGAATGAAGATGTGTATACATATGTACATTAATTTAGAGTTAGTTCACTTATATTTTTGTATGGTCATGAGCTTGTAAATATTTGCCTATATATACAAGGAAAAATGTTGGGGCAAATATGAGAGAGTTTGTGAGAACAAGAATTGAAGAGAATTAGAAGTCATTAGACACTTGTGAAGTGTGTAGAATAGCTCTCTCATCTAGATGTAAAGTGTTTCAGTAATGAAGAAAAGTTGCACCCGATTTTTCTAAATGTTCTCCTTCTGTGTTTGATCATTTCAAGAATCCTTTTGTAGATGTCTAACTCCATAGTTAATGAGTCTATGGTTAAAGTTTGAGAGCCTAATTGTAAACAGGCTGTGAGAATTATGAGTAGGAACATTCAAATGTGAAGAAGTGGTGAGTGTTTTCTGAAACAGGCGCAATCTTGATGGTCAAAGAATTGATCATTTCTCAGTGCACAGTGTAAAGTTTTGCATAAATGAGGAGTCAAAATCTAAGTTGGAAGGTAAGCCATCTATGGCTAGAAGCATTTGCATAAACGTGTTCTAATTTGAGAGAACCAAGCTTTAGAAGTTGTAGGCATCAAAGTTGACTATAAAGAACTATAGTTTTAGACATAGGTGACTTGTTAAGATCATTTCTCAAGATCTACTAAGTCTTTTGGAATGATTTAACTTGGAGGAGGTGCGCAAACTATAGGCAACACCTTGTGCAAAGTTTTATAAAAACCTTTACAATTTGACAAGTCAATGAGTGAATTATGTGCAGCAAACTTTTTGTGTAGCCACCTTCTTCACAATTTGTTCAAAATTTTGATAATTGATCATTGATCCTCTAAATTGGTGAAGGTTTTGAGTTACTCTTGATATAGAGGTGCTCAAACTTCAAGAGTAGCTTGTTGTTTTGGAGATTAACACTCTCCATCAGTGTTATCAGAGCAGGAAGCATCAAAAGTGAAGAAAGGAGGACCCCGACTACTGCAGTCATAAAGAATTCAACATCTTAAGATTCAAAAGGTGAAAGCTTGAGAGCAAAGTTTGAGAAGGAGGCCATAAGACATCAAGGAAGACAAAAGGAACTTCATTCGAAGTAAAGGTAACCTTATTCCTCATAAATCTTGAAGGATTGAATACACAAGTGAAGAAAGGATGGGAGATTCTCTTCAGATAGAGAAGTTGGATAGAGAGAACTATCCAGCATGGTCAATGAGGATGGAAGCTCATCTTATGAGCAAAGACTTGATAGGTTATATTACAGGTGATGAAGAAAAGCCTCAGTACAGAGATCCTAGTGTTCCAACTAGGGAGGAATTATCAGATTTGAAGACTTGGATGAAGAGAGATGCTCAAGCCAAGAGCATTATCTATATGGCAGTTAGTGACTACTTGCTACCTCACATTAGAGGTCTTGAAAGTGCAAGTGATATATGGAATGCTTTGGAGGAGCATTTCCAAAACACCACAAAGTCAAGGAAGGCATCCTTGTGGGCAGAATTTACCACATTCAAGAAGAAGGCCTCTCAATCCATCTCACATTATGTAACAAGAATGGACATTTTAGATGCATTAGGAGCAATTGATAAAGATATTGACAAATGGAAGCCATAGATTTTGTCTACTGAATTATCACTAGATCATTTTACTCCTGACTTAAATTAGTTGTTAGGACACATGCTAACCTTTGAGTAGGATGTCAAAGGTGAAGGTGATAAAAGTGCAGGTTAAGCAATGTATTCAAAGGATAAGAAGAAGAATAACAAAGAGAAGCAACAAGCAAATGAAGATGAAGGTACAACTAGCCAAGCTAACTTCCTAAGAGGAAGAGGTGGTAGCAAAGGTAGAGGAAGAGGCAGAAGTAATAAAGATGGAGTCAAAGCTTGCTGGATTTGTGGTAAGACAAATCATTTAGCTAATGATTGTTGGCATAATACTCAGAATAATGGTGGATATATTGCTCCATGTGTGCACCATTTTGGGGTAGGTTTCAAGTAACCGTATTCTCCATGTAGGTTGAAAGATCTTGCCATGTGTCACACTCTCCAGAATGTCATCTGGTGCAAATTGGGTTGCGGAGGTTGGCTCTTTTGTGGTGTGATGTTTGATCTCATCATTATAATCTACCAATAATACACAAAATGGTACATACAAATCATCGGAAGTGTCAATGCATCGATGATGAGACAGGTTCTTGAAGTAATCCGATTTGATGATAACTTCTTCCAGATGAGACATAGACTGTATCTGCACTACTACTCTATCATCATGAGTTGGGCTTACGTTTTCTAACCTTGCAGCCATTCTGGAGCTTCAATCTCAAATGTATCAATTCCTTCCTCTGTTTGTTTGCCTCCAAGTGCAGGCATAGGTACATAAGGGTCCTCAAATGTTTCTTCTACTTCAATTGGAACTAGTCCTTCAGGCTCTGGCTCCACCAAAAGGAGAAGGTTGACGTTCATATTGGAGAAGCTTATCTTCCAAAGTTGTCAGTTGAGCTTTCAATTCTATCACCTCTTCAGATGTGACGTCTGTAGGAGTTTCTTTTTTCAGTTGCTCTCATTGATTGGACTCTTGCTTCCGTAGGTCATCACGCTCTTTTTCTAAGGCATCATATGCTTCTACTAGGTCAGCATGGGTGTCCAATATGTCTGCATGTGGGCTGATGGGAGGGCTTTGAACTGCTCCAAGTTAATCTCTTTTGATGATCCTTCCATCGCTGCTTCTAAATTTTCTTCATTCTGTTTTTGTAGTCGTTTATTCTCATCTAGTGCTACTAAAATGTGTTTTATTAGTAACACAAGGTTGCGATAGATTTTGAGGTTGTTTGCTTGTTGGATGCATAACATTTCCTTGAGTTCTTGTTGTGCCTATGAATTGGGGGGGGGTTTGGCCACCAATTCCTCATATTGTCTCTGCAAAGTATCATAATCATGTTGTCATCACCACTTGTCTTTCTCCATGTTTGTGAGTCGTTCTTGTAGTGTCTCATGGATTCTGAACAGGCTTGTATGTTGAGTATCTAAATGCTGGTAATTTTGCTGTAATTGAGACACACATTGATATAAATGATTGAATACATTATTTACAAGGGTGGAAGCTAGGAAGTTTTGGAATGCAAGGGGGTAGGGAAAGGGAAAGGGATGGTGGATGCTATGCTTGAGAATGGTGGTGGGTGGTGGGGGAATGGGAGATTGTGGGAATATGGGGGAGGGAGAGGTGCAGATGTGGGTATATGTCCATGTGTTTGTGCATGGATGTGGTCGTGGGAGTTACCATATACATGGGAATGGTAGGTGTGGTGATAGTAGTGAAGGTATACAATGGTGTGTTTAATTGTGCATGTGGGCCACCTAGAAGTGTGACTGGAGGAATGGGATTTTCGGTGACCATAGTTAGAGATCCATAGTCTGTGGTAGTAGTCATAGTGGTAGTGGTTTCACGTTGTGAGAGTTGTGATTGTTGACCCTCATCATACGCTTCACTAAGAGCGGTGGAGATTGTGGCGGTGATAGTAGTTGCAGCGATGGTGGTTCGAGGTGAGGGGGGTGGAGATGGAGGGGAGGGTGGTAAGGGTGGTGATTGGGGTGCACTTGATGCGTGGGGTTCTTCAGTGTGTTGGATGGAGTGTGCCATGCCGGTGGTTGTGGAGGTGGTGCCATGTGGTTCTGATACTATAATATGTATATGCTTCCCTAATCTTGGAGGGCATCTCTCATGCCTTCGCTCAAATCTGTGAGAGTGTGCAAGGGCATTGTGCACTGTCTCTGGCACACCCAATGCATCTGTGAGCAAGTCAAGTGAAGCTCTGAATTAATCATCCACACCTTCTTCTTCAAGTATCTGGTTCATCAAGGCTTTCCCTGCTACCAAGGATAGTCTATGTTGTTCCTGAACCAGGTTCATAGTATCATACAATCTTTTTGTTTTTCTTTATGTATGATAGGACTCCCGTGAGTTTCGGTATGACGTGTTGCTCATATTCATGCTCCTCTTCATCAGATGGTCCTTCATGCTCCTCATCTTGTTCCTCTTCTTTGGTCTCCTCCTCATCTTCCTCTACTTCGACTACTACTAGAGTTTGGTCGGGCGGGTCCGTGACTGTTTATTGTCCACTTAACTGCTCTGTCTTGATTTCCAATTTAGTTGCATTGATTATCCTGGCTACTTCTTCATTAGTTAAATCCTCAAGCGTGAAGCCGTGAGGAAACTCTAAATCTATGGGGATCAGTGGGAAGATCAGATTATGCCCTTTTGCACTGTGCCTTGGTAATTTGATGGTGAAGGCTTGCACTCGCCTTTGGGGTGGCAGAGTCATGTTCGGTGTTAGGGTAGCACCCCGAGCGTGTGCACATGGCATTTGAACAGCTCCTCTCATTTTCTTTGATGGGAGCCTTGTGGCTGACACTCTTCATTGAAAGTCCTTCACCCTATTACAAATGAGTGCCCTTTGAATTGGCACATCATATGCCAAGAATCGATATACAATTCTAGTAAGTGCACAACATCCATAGAGCACTGACTTTTGTTTCTTGTAACAACATTGATGTGCAAGATGGATTTGGTCAATGATCCAATGTGGCATATTGATTGTCAGCTTCAGCGTGTCTACCAAGTATAAACTAAAACAAATCTTCTTGGGTGTCATCGTCAATCTTTCTTGGGCAGGGAATGCAAAGTGCTACATGCACATTTGGACGTGGATGGCAATAGTTGGGGTCATTGCCACCATGTCCTTTAGCTTAGTTAGGTTCTTGTTCTTCATGTTGTCGGGGATCATTGTCTCCTTCTCCGTAGGGATGTGCATACCTCTCATTTCTAGAGCTTCCCTTACCAAATTGTTGGTTAAATTAAAGTTCTTCAATTCATTTCCTCATGTAAGAGAAGGAACTACAAAGGTGCTTGTCCCCTTTTTATCTTTGTTGGGAGTGAGTGTGCTAATTAGGTATGAACTCCTCAGGAAGCCCTGCTTTGGTAATTGAGCACAGAAGTAATAATCCAATCCGACCTTCTTCCATATTGGTCGCAATCCTTTACTATTCTAAAGCTTTTTGAACTCTCGTGTAAAGAAATGATGCCGGCCCCACCGTCCATTAAACTCTATCTCCGCCTCCCATAAATAGGTGCCATCCCCAAGGGGTCCTGCTACTTCATTGAACCAATGGGAGTTCTTGCTAATTGGCAATGTGTTTGTCCTATTTCTATGTTCACAAAAGGTCGTCGATCAATTATTCTATGGGAACTTACACTTGAGACTTCACACATAGCCATATGATATCCTGGAGGTGCATAGGCATCTGACCTAGGTTGATGTCTACCATGTCTTCTTAATTTCATTCTTCGGATGCATTCCAATGCTTCTGCTTGTGCTTCTTCTCGGATTAGTTTTTCTTCTTCCTTAAGTTTCTTCGCAGTGTTAAGTCGATTGAGCATTTCCTCAGTGAGGGGTTCCTGATATAGTTTGACTCTGCATCCGCTAATGTAACTAGGGAGAACATCACCTTCTAGTGTAGCTAATTGAACTGCTCCACTAGTTGAGATCCTATTTATGATCATGGGTCCATAGCCACGCTTCTCTAGCTTTCTTGCATGTTGTTTCAGGGTGTAAACCAGAACTAAGTCTCCTGTTTTCAAGCCTTTATCCTTCACATGGGCATTGAAGTATGCCTTTTGTCTTTTCTTTGCTGCATAAATATATGCGACTGCTCTTAGTCTTGTTTCACCTAATCGTTCAAGATGAAAGATCCTTGAAGAGAGTTCATGCCCTGTCCATGCTCCTGTGCTACTTTTAGTGTAGATATCAAGAAGTCCAATGGTAGGACGACATTGTGGCCAAATACCATCTGAAAGGGTGTGTCTTGGAGTACCGTTTTATAGGCAACTCTATATGCCCAAACAACATGGTGTAGTTGTTTGTCCCAATCAGAGCGTTTATTATTCACTAACTTGGTCAAAACATTGCATAGAATCTTATTGGTGCTTTCTGCTTGCCCATTCGCTTGTGGATGATAGGAGGCAGAGTTCTTGTGTATCACCAAGAACTCTTGGAGAAGATTTTCAATGACTTCATTCAGGAAGTGAGTGCCGCTATCATTTACTAGGTTCACTTCTACCCACTTAGTTAGATAGTCTGTGGCCACAATGATGTATTCATCATGTGAACTCTTAGCTGGGGGGTTAATAAGACCTACAAAGTCTATCCACCACTTCGAGAATGTGTGTCCACCCATCATAGGTTTCAGTGGCATCTCATCTTTACGTATAAGATATTGAGTTCGTTGACAAACGTCACACTGCTTCACATAGGTATGTGCATCCATGTGAAGGGTTGGCCACCACAAGCCTACAAATAGGATTGCCTTAATTGCCCGGTCTGGTCCAAAGTGTCCTCCTGCTACACCTTGGTGAGCAGTTTCCAAGATCTTAAGATATTCACTCTCATGGACACAGTCTTAGATATCCATCTTTTACATGCTTGTATAGATTATCCCCAATGAGTGTGTAATCTAGCACTTCTTGTTCTAAACTTCTTTGCTTAGCCAGGGTCATATCTTGAGGGAATGTTTTTTTCCTCAGGAAGGCTACCAATGGCTCACTCCAATCTGGTATTAGAGACACTTGGTATAGTGTAGTGTGCTCCACAGGTGGTCTAATATGATAGACTAGGCATTCCTTACACAACTTATGTACATTTGCTTCCATAGTCGGCCAGTGCACTCCAAGTCTCCTTAGTGTCTGTAAAGTTCTTTGCCTTGAGTAGTGCTTCTCTAATGCACCTACATGTGCAAATTGCAACCATTTTTCATACTCTTCTTCTTCCACACAACAAGCTAATATCCCTTGATCTGTATGCTTGTACATACTTCCTGCCATGATATGGTACTTTTGGGATTTTACTCCCTCCCTATCTTGAGTGTTCAGTATTGGATGTTTAGGCCCATATGTCAATACTGGCACTAATATCTTGGCCCACTACAGTACAACTTCCAAATTGAACAAGTAAGCATCAAGGAGATCATCTGGTACTCCTTGTGGGGCCTCTCTAGATGTGAGCCTCAAGAGATGATCTGCTCTCAAGTGAGTCTTGCCTTTCCTCACTACTACCTCAAAGTCATATTCCATTAGTAAGAGAAATCATCTTACTAATCTACTTGTATTGCATGGCTTATTTACTAAGTATAGCAGTGCCTGATGATCAGTGAAAAATTTAAACTTATTTTCAAGCAAATAGTGTCTAAACTTTTTAACCGCATATACCATGCCTAATCCTTCTCATTCGGTGGGGGTAGAGTTTTGTTCAGCTGCATTCAACTGTCTACTAGCATAGGCAATTGGAAGATCCATATTACCTTCGCTTGTAGGTTGTGCAAGTACACACCCAATAGCATAATTGGATGCAACCATGTGAACATGAAAGGGCTTATTCCAATATAGTGTAGTCAAGATTGTTGCTAAACATAATTTCCATTTAAGCTCATTGAAAGAGTTCTCACATTCTTTCGTCCACTCAAACTTAGTCAAAAGGGAGTATAGAGGCTTTGCAATGATTGCATACATATGAATGAATTGGTGATAGTAGCCACAATACCCCATGAAATCTTGTACTTCCTTGACATTCTTTGGCCTAGGTAGCTCTACAATAGCTCTAACTTTTTCCTCATCCGTAGATATGTCATTCTTTGACACTATGTGTCCTAGAATCTTGCCTTGCCTGACCATGAAAACACACTTTTTTGGTTTCAAGCAGACTTGGTATTCTCTACATTTGTCAAAGATAGCTCTCAACTTTGGGATATGGGCTTGTCTAATGTTGGAATGAGCACAAAGATAATCAACATAGACTTCCAAATTCTTCCTCAAGAATTCTTTAAATACATGACACATCAGCGTTTGAAAGGTAGAAGGCGCATTGGTTAGACCAAATGGCATTACTCGAAAGGAAAATATGCCCCACTCTGTGGCAAAAGCTATCTTATGTTGATCTTCTGGAGCTATGACCACTTGATTGTAGCAAGAGAAGCCATCAAGGACGCTGTAGACTTCCTTACTTGCCACTCTTTCTAGTAGATGCTCAGTGATAGGAAGTGGATAACTATCTCTAATAGTGGCTGTGTTAACTTTCTTCAAGTGAATGCATACATGTAACTTTCCATTCTTTTTGGGCACCACTACGATGGGGGATACCCACTCAGTGTGCTCAATTTCATAGATTAATCCAGCTTCAACCAAATGATCTATCTCTTCCTTGATCTTGGTAGCATAGTTATCGTTATATGTGTATGGCTTCTACTTAGAGGGTTTGGCATCTGAGGTCATGGGAATTGTATGTGATCATATATCACGATCTACACCTTTCAAGTCCTTGTAACTCCAAGTGAATACATCTCTGTATTCTCTTAGCAAGGCTATCAACTCTTTGCTCCTCGTCCTCCGTCAGGTCATGTCCAATATATGTGCATTTTTCTTCTCCTTCCTCTATGGTTACACCAATTTTCTTGGTGGTCTCTTTGTTATCATAGGCCTCTCCCTCTTGTGCATCATGTTTAGGCATTCTTATCATGAATCTCCTATCTTCTATCTCATACTTCTTAAAATTTTCAGGGACCTTAAATAAAGATTCATACTCCTCTGATGTGGCTTCTTTCTTCTTCCTTTTCTTGCCTTCATTCTTGGTGGTCACTTGTGTGGTTAACCTCACATCATTTGTAAGCTCTTCATGTCTTTGAGGGTGAACTTATGCTTCGTAAAAATATTCCTCATCTGATGCAAAAGGTGGGTCCATAATGATTGACTCTAGATCGGAATCACTTGCATCCTTGAATGCATTGTTCTTCATTGATGGCTACATCCATTGTCACTAAAATTTCCGCCCAAACATGAGGTTAAAATTCTTCGTCAAGAAATACTATAGGTGCATAGGCTAGGTCTTGAATTGATCTATGAGTTTCCTTTGCACCTACGTCTCTGCCTTTTTCTCTCTTCTCTTCTTCTAGAGCTACTTTGCACATCCATAAGTGGGTATCTTCATGCATCCATGAGGATCCTGATCCTATGGAATGCACTGACTCTGTATCATCTCTAGCTCTATGGATGGGATTCCATTGAATAGGGGGTACGTCTCTATGAGAGTAATCCTTGAGATTGACCTTAGTTGTAACACCTAAGTGTTGCAAATACAAAGAATTGGTTCCCCAATCTTGTACCACTTGCAACTGCTGCATAAATGGTCTTCCCAAAATCATCTCATAGGCATGATTCTTGCTAAAGTCACATATGGGAAAAGTATGCTCAAACTCGACACCACATGTGGTGAGAGTTATTCCTTCAAGCAGTCCTAAGGGTCTTTCTATGTGACCATCGACCATCTGCAATTTCATTCTCATTGGCCTGAGTGTTGGCTTGCCCCAAAGCTTCTAGAGGGAAGTGGTCACAATTGCTACTTCTGCACCTGAGTCCAAAATTTCCTTGGTGGTGTAACCTTGATGGGTAATTGGAGGATAGTTGTTTCCTTCTTCCCCTTCACTCATGTCACATATCTTGTTCAAAGGTATTTTTGGCAATGTCCTATGAGAACCTACCTGGGAAGGAGGTTTTGCTACTTTCGGAACTTGTTTGGCTACATGTTTCCATAGTTCTGGCCTAACCTTGAGTAGCTCTTCGATTGCATTGCACTTTAGTGTTTTTCACTACCTCTGTGTTCCTAGGTATGACTGAGTCTTCATTTCTCACCATGACCGTGGGTGCTCTCATACAAGTAGACTTAGCTTCCCATGGGCCTGTGAAATGGGGTAGTTACTATAAGGAATTAGACACGAAGTCTAATCTCTCCTGAGATTGGGTACTCTCTTGCTCTCCATAAATGGAAGGAATGTCTTGTGGGAATTGATCATGTGTGTCATCCACAAGTTCAATAGGAGGAGGAACTTCACTTTCTTTAGCCCATTTCTCTTCTTGAATCTCTCGCAGGAATTCTGGTGAATACCGATTCATAGAAGAACATGCATCTGGTTCTATGGAGTTAGGCACATAAGATTGTTGGGCAGAAAGGCTTATTCTTTCACTTGCCTTGTTCTTACTTTGAGAGGCGGGGTCCTTTTCAGATTTTGCAATAAGCCTCTCCAATCTTTCTAGCAGTCCATCAAAGTGCAATTGTGTCTTAGCTAAACTAGAGAAGTTAAAGAGGCAGTTGAATTCAAACATGGTTTCAGCCAATTCCACCATCTTAGCACAAATTTTAGTTCATTCAAGCTCCAGTTGCACTCTAGGCTAACACTTTTCATGATCCGTTACGTTTGGCCCTTCTTGAAGTCTGGCTTGATATGCCTTAAGCATCATATCTAGGTCCTTGGGAGTGGGATTTGCCAAGAGTGATCCTATTCTAGGGGATGGTGGCATTGTGTGAGGTGGGTTGGAAGGTGGTGATCCTATTCTAGGGGATGGTGGGATTGTGTGATCCTATTCTAGGGGATGGTGGGATTGTGTGAGGTGGGTTGGAAGGTGGTGGATTGGAGGGAGGTGGGGATGGTGGTGGTGGAGTAGTGTGAGAGTGAGTTTGAGATGTGAGTTCAGTTATCTTGGCTTTCGTTTCTCTTAGAATTTCCTCGAGTTCACTCATCTTCTTTGCCCATTGCCTTTTCATTCTCTCGTGACTATCCTTCCAAGCTCTGGTCCTCTTCTTAGTTATGCTCTCAATCTCACTAACCTCAGAACTCTTTTCTTGTCCTAAACCTTGTTTTTGCTGCAAAGCTTGAGCTCTAGTGACCACTTGCATAAGGGTACTGGAAGTAACACTTCCCATTGAGTCTACCACTAACCCTATAAATGATAGGAGTGATTTTTGGCATATTGTTGGGGTTCTTAGGATAACATCGTAAGCGATGCTCTTTCCCACAATCGGGACAAAAACCCTGAATTGTTACAGACTAGGGTTGTGTAGGTGCAAGCATAGGGCAGTCATGAATGAGGTGATATCCCTGACATCGGTAGCATGGTCCTCTAGGAAATGGGGGTCTTACCTACGTAGGTTGAGGTCTAGGGTTAGGATTTGCGTACATGACATTAGCATACTCTAGATCCCAACTAGGTTCACTCAGGTCTTCATAATAATAGGACTCATTATGCTTAGGTGATTGCATGTAGTAAGCATGGGGGCTATCAATATGAGTAGAGTTGAAACTATGATCAATGGGGTCACTTTCTGAGAGTAATGGAGTTACTGGCACTAACATTCTATTCAGATTTTCTTCTGTAGCTGCGTACTTTACTAATATCACATTGGTTGGAGTTGGAGGTTGTTGAGATAACATAGGCTGAGGCCTTTGTTGGGTGTGGTAGGGTTGCTGATAGGGTTGTTGTGGTCTACCATATTGTTGTGGTGGGTACTAGTTCTGGTATCTTCCCTGTTGTGGATATGGCTGAGGATAATTTTGTCTGACGGCTTGTTTGTTATAGGGACAGTCTTGTGCAGTGTGGTTAGTGTATCTTTGCTCTATGGCACAATATTGGCTGCTAGGGTTCACTTGGGGTTGAGCCATAATGGGACATGCATTTGCCATATGGTCACCTCCACAAGTATAGCATCTTTTCACTGGGGCAAACCTTGGTATTTGTTTGCTTGAGACTCCTAACTTCTGAGCTACTTTCTCAGCAAGTTCTTCAATAGATGTGGATGGATTTGAATTGAGGCTAGTAGAGCTATTTGAATCTCTGTAGATTTTTGAAAGCTCTAATTACTCCCCTAAGTTATCCTCAATGTCTATGCACATGCGTACACACTCTTCTATGGTTCTAAGGTCCTTCAAGTACACATAAGATCTCAACTTGATACTCAACAATCCATATAAGAATAACGCCACTTGTTTGGCTGGAGTGGGAAACTTTGGAACAAGGCATCTCTCTAGGTATTGCCTAAATATTCTTCCTGCAAGTTTCACAGTCTCTTGAGGTGTCTGCTTGAAGTTATGAATTAGTGAGGAAGTATTGTGCCATATGCCACTCTTAGAAAATTCTGTGATGAAAGCCTCTATAATTTGGTCTATGTTCCTAAACTGCCTCTCGTGTAGTGGTTGAAACCATGTAAGGGTTGTGTTCTTGAGAGTTAGACCAAATGCATTGTACTGCATGAATAGGTCATCAACTTGCTCGACTCTCAAGACTTGCATGAATTCTGCCACATGATCATACGGGGCTCCGATGCCATTGAAGCAATTTTTCATGGACTTAACTAGTTGTGTAGGCCTCAAGGTCCTTATATGTTCCCTAGGCCTTGGTAGAGGAAATTCATATGTATTTCTTTGGTTTCTTGAGTCTCTAGGTCTCTTGATTTCCATTCGATCTGTCTCCGTTCTTGGTGGTTCTCTTCCTATTGAGTTAGCAAAGCTTACCTCTGGCCTATCTCTACTACTGTCCCTTTGAACTCCATGACTATGGGATGTTCCAGCTCCTTGGTGACTGTAAGAGACATTAGATCTTGGTTGGGGGAAAACAAATTCACCCTTCCAATTGTATGCATGTCTGCCATACTCTATGACCACAAAGATCCTCTCTGAAGTATTGTCTAAGTAGGTCACTTTGCATGGGCTATGAGGATCTTTAAACTCATAAATTGTGAGCATTCCTACTTCATGAGGCTGGTCAAGTTTATACCTCCAAAAAGCCTCGTCAGTTTCTCAATTTAAGAGAAAATCTATGCTCTTATTGTCTTGGGGAACCCACTCTGGAGTGATGATTCTAGTCAAGACCGATTTGCCTCAGGGAGTTCTGGGCTCTCTTCCTAAGTTCCCTTGCTCTATGTCACTTATGTCTGTCTCTGTATCACACTACCAAACTCATATGTTCTATCCGATCGGTTGGTGACTACGTACATTGTTCCTTCCTTATCTAGTTATGCACAATTTTCAAAATTGACCACTGGATGTTCTAGTCCAAGGGGTTAATCAGAGTTTTTAATCTGCACAATGGACCTTCTTAGGCTGTCCTCATAGATGCGAGCACCTAATTGGTTGATCCTAATGTATTCAAATTCGGTTTTGTATGGGCCTTCGCGTTTCTCTAAGTAAGCCACACAGGTCTCTCCATACCATAAGACATCTCTGATTCTCTAGCTTCAAAGCTAGGATAGAGCAGATAATTGTTCAACTGCTGGGCCCAAGACCTACCAGTGTGGTTGACACTAGCCTCTAAAGACCTAAGGCTTTGTCTATCTCTCCGTAGATGTCATCCTGATCTAAGGTTCATGTGCCTGATTGAACAACCCCAATTTTACCCCAAGTACAATCTCGTTGTAGATCACTTTATATCAGTCACGGTTCTTTTTGAGTTGGTTATAGTGTTTATGCTCTTGTATGATATCACGTCATCAGGAATACTTGGGTGAGTTTCTGCACTTTAAGTTGATCGTACCATGTTAAACTCTTTTCTTTAAGGTTATCGATCACAGAGAGATTAAATTCCTGCTTGAACTTGAGTATTTAAGAGTCTTCAACTTGATAGATGCCTATAGTAGCCCTATCTTACTTCTAGCACGACTTACACTTAGCCTAAGCTAGGAATTGACAAAGGGAGTTGAGAATGATCCAACCTCACTTTCTTATCCCTTGCTCTTGGGTGCTTAAGAACCCTGTTCTCAAGCTTGCAATATGCTAGTGATCTAGACTCCCTTCGATGCTCTCAATGGACCTGTAAAAGTCCCAAAGTTAGCTCAAGATTTAAATGCAAATGACATAACAAACCATTTTCATTCATGTACTTCAGAGACCAAATTCTCCTTTGTTATTATGGAAGACACTCCTGAAGATCCCTTAGTTTCCTTCCCCCGAGCTATGGTCAAATTCAAAAGAAGCTTTCCAACGAGCCTAAGATCACTCCGAATGGATTTCGTATGAGGAAGTTATGTCCATTCAGGGTTCTAGGGCTAGAACAAGGTCAAAATAGGCTAACAGGCAACAGGGTCTCTTGAATTACTTGTGTAAACACCTTACAAAGCTCTAACTACTTGATATTTATGCCCACATTTACCCCACAATTTGAAATAAAAACCTTAAAAATTTTGGCCAAAAATGCTTATCAATGACGATCGACAGGGCTGCCAATCGTGATTGACAGAGGTGTCCATCGGGGCGTATCAGTCACGATCGACATGTCAATCATGATTGATGGTGTCAATCGCGACCGACAGAGTCAGTCGTGAGGGCTATGAATCACGATCGACACTTTTTTGGAAATTTCAGTGCAAATTCAGTCAATCGTGGGTGTGTCTATCATGATGGACACGTGGATACACGAATATTTGTGTCAATTGTGAAATTTTAGTTGATTGCAACCGCCGACATCGATCGCGATTGACTGAGTCCTACATGGCAATCCATCAGGGTCTGTCGATTGTGATTGACAAGGTCTATCAGTTGTGATTGATAAAGTCTGTCAATCACGATTGACAGGGTTTGTCGATCGCGATTGACATGTTCTATCGATCATGTCTGTCAGTCATGATTGATAATGTCAATCGCAATTGATAGAAAATCACGGAATTTTTTAATTGTGATTAGTGATTTGGAATGTGCTAGTCATGCATGTTAGCGTGGTGCACTTTGTTTTACCAAAAGCTGAAATTTTCTGTCGATTGTGATCAACAGAGGTCAATGCCTTGAGACCTGCATAGAAAAATTTCTCACCTGCTGGAGCTACTATAGCTGCAAAGGAAGATGGTACCTGCAAGAACGCTCAAGAAAACACAGAAAACAAAGAGGCAAACAAGCTCTCTCTTGCTCTCAAGTAGAAATGAGGAAATGAATGGAGATGGAGTTATATGGTAGCGATGGTGAAGATGACGATGAATGGATATGGTGTGAAGAGGTGAAGAGGAAGGTAAAAACAAGTAAAAGAAATGCTTACCTATTCTTCCAACGTCTCTAATCTATGTCTTACCATCACACGCTCGTCGTCAAAGCTCGATCCCCAACAATGGTGCCAAAATTTTGTGTAGCTCAGTGATGAGTGGCACCTCCTTTAATGTCAATCCATGAAGACATGAGGATGGTATGAAGACCTCAAGCAATTGATGTGCACAAGTGGTGATGGAGAAGCACACAAGCATGCACACACATACACACACACACGTGTACACACATAAGAACAAAGAGTGAGACAATGTAAGCTTTGATTAAGATCAAAACACAATTACAAATGCTCTTCTTTAGTTCAAACTACAATTTGTTCTCCCAAAAATGAGCTCTCTAGCTCCTTTTATAGTTTTTGACTAGCTAGTGGCCTTGTCCAGACCTAGTGTCCAGCCTAGTAAAAAATTAGGTTCCTAGGCTATTTTGGAGGCTCAAACGAGCTCTAAAAATTATGAAAATTGGTACATAAATACTTCTAATACTCCTCAAGCTTGAGGCTTCCTCCACTTGAATGAAATGGAGTTGAATCTACTAAAAACGGTATTTACAAGGTTCATGTAGTGATGACAATCACTGTTAAGAAGGGATTAGGTTGGAAAAATTGAATGGCGTATTTGTCAGATCTTCTTTGACTGCTTTGCCTACTTGGTCCTTCTCTTTGATGTTCCTTATGTGAGCTCGCTTGTCTTGAGATGCCCTGGCTACTATCAACAGATGCTAACCAAATAGCCACCATCGAAGATGAACTTTTGACTACCAAGGAAGCACTAACAAATGCTAACAATGAAATCAAAGAAAAGTAAGAACTCATGGCACAATTAGAAGCTCAAGTAAAACAACAGGTGACAATCGCGACACCAGTAGAGCCACAACAAGGGCATCCTACTGACGAGGTAGAGGTAAGTCCTATATCTCCCCGGATCTATCATTCACCAATAAGAGAGCAGGTGGTGGAACCTAGTGATGATCATCCAATGCCGTATATTGTAGAACTAAGTCAGAAGGAATGAGCACTAGTGGTGTCTCGATTGACGGAAAATTTTGAAAATGAAGTATTCAAAGTAATGAAAGAAGCAAAAATTAAAGGCAAGGACTTGGCACAGATAATAAAGCTGTTCAACATACCTTATGGGTTGTTGAAAGAGCAGATGCACTCTTATATCAAGAACATTACACAAAAGACCCAGATGACAGTTGAACTTCAAGTCAAAACATTTACTTACACTCAAGAAGAATTTGAAGCAGCACAACCATTATGGAGAAGCAAGTTTTTGGAAAAGAATCCAACATTACGGGTGCATTGGCAAGCCACACCATATTTATTCCAAGTGAATCCTTCTTTTTGCTCAAGCCACGTAGACATGATGTACATGGATTTTTGGATTTACAAAGAACTGGTAAGCTCAATAAGCAATGGTTGAATTACCCTTTACTTCCAAGTCCGCCGCACAACTATTTACTGACTAAAGAATATATGGTGAGATCCATCGAGTTTTGGCTAAACCATTATGCCAGTACCTGATCTCACAATAAAGATGACCAATAAAGTCCTCAGTATGATACTCATCGTACTCAAAGTTTTTAAGCATGTAGAATATACATTTTTGAATTTCATCTGCATTAACCAAGGCACATATATCCTTATTTTTATCTATCTATTATGCCTAGTCATCCTACAATAATGGCATATTACTTCAGAATTATGTTTTTGTCGAGCCCATACATGCAGACTTTTGAGGAAGCATTTTTTACAAGATTTTTTGAGATTGACTCAAAAATTTTTTTGAAGATGTCAACTAATTTGAATGCCTCACTTGTGGTGTATGAATTAAGCTTCTTTGCAGACCATAGACAGGCACCACATGATGGAGTAAAATCAGAACAATGGAAGTAACTCATGATACGTGAAGCCTATCTACTTAATGAAATAGAGCAAAAGGTATGCAAGATGTACTCCTATTGACATCCAAAGCCTATCTGGGATGACAGAGTTCAGGAGGGGGGTGGTGTTGAAGGAGAGTCAAACAAAAAGAAAAGAAAGAGAAAAACAAGAAGGAAGCTTCACTAAATAGGATCAATCTAAAGACATATCTCTACAGGAAGCCCCATAGGGGCACACAACATCCATCTCTGCACAGAGCCCCACAGGGGCACACAACAGTGGGAAGTACGCAACAGGCAAGGACGGATCAAGGCCAGCAATTACCCATGAAGAAGTGCAAGAAGATATCCAGTAGATCCCGAGCCTCGGAAGGTGCTTCAACCTCTTGATCTTCGGGAGGTCCAAATCGAAGGCTGTAAATCCAGACCTTCATACCTTCCACTAGTTGCATGCGTGGCAGCCCGACTTAACACATCAACTTAGATTTATGAATATACGGAATACAAAGTGGTTATTGGTGAGCTAGACTACAAATCTATTGTAGTCCATCTCCACGGGTTGCGTGCAGTGAAAAGAAAAGAAGAGGCCAAAACCAATGCAACAGGTCCCGAGTTATGATCAGTTTCTTGACCATTGTTAAAACTATATCATTACTGAAGGGCTTTGATGTGCAGAAGAAGAGGAGGAAGGAGGAGATGGAGGGAGAGAGAAGAGAGGAGAGACGCGCGGATATGCGTGGGAGCCTCGAAACCCACATAATGATCTCTCTTGAGGCAATGCTTTATATATGATGTATATATATGAATATGGGGGTAAGGTCACATGACCCTTACATCCCCAACAATCTCCCACTTAAGGGTCAATGTGACCATAAGTGGTAACATATACAAAGAATGATGTAGGACTATACAATAATGTATAGGAAGAGTCCGGATCTCAACCCATACCAGATCAGCCTACACCAACTGCCTCGAACAAGGTGTATCCATGCACCTCAAACTGCTCTAGACTCATATCAATAAGAGTCGAGCTCACATCTGACTGATGCAAGAACTGACGAAGTTCCTGCAAAGCTCCCACTCGCTCTATGCCTGTGTTAATCATCGAACGACTGACAACTCCAAGTGCAAATGCTCTAATAGCAACTGCAATGTCTGGTCTCGAGCATAACAACTCGTACATCAAACTCCCGAATGCTCACGAAACATGTGCTATCCTGGCTAACCTAAGTATATCAGCCATGCCTGTATCCAAGGCATCCAAAGCACTATCATCAAGACCAACATGTCCTGATATATCTGTGTCAACATCTGGCATGAGCGAATCCAAGAATGATTGCATAACTACTGACTCCTCAGCATCTAAATCAGCCATGCTTGCAACCAAGGATGTATCTAGATGTGCATCCTGAGAGCTAGTATGCTCTAGTATACATTGTGTATCATAAGAGCTATCATGATCTACCACACCAAGTGTATCATCATGCTCCAAATGAGCTAACTGCACAACATCAACACCAAGGTCAAACTGATGATCAAACTCTAGCTGAGTATCATCACAGTGCTCTACATGAGCATCCACATCATGCTCTAAAGCATCCAACTGATCATCCAAAGTATGCTCCATATGAGCATCCATATGATCAACCAAACCATGCTCTATATAAGCATCATGAGCATCCAAAATATGCTCTACATGTGCATCCATCTGAGCATCTGAATCCTGCCATACATGTGGATCATGAATGTCAATGGACCTATGTGTAGGTAGACAAAATGAGACATGACGAGTCTCATATCGCACATAAGGTTGAACTCCCACTGAGACGAGACTGTCTCTCACATGAAGTACCTGCAGTGGATACCTGTGCCCAACCCTGGCACCTCTGACAAGCATAAGCTCTCCCAACTACAACTAAAAATGATGCTCACCAAGGAATGCATAACATCTGCTCTCCTGTAACTGGCTAACTGAAATCAAGCTCATAGGGAATGAAGGCACATAACGTAAATGTCTGAGTATAAGTGATGCTCCACTAGGTAGCATAATGCATACATCTCCTGCACCCTCAATGTCATATGCCATACCATCAGGCATGTGCACACATCCACGACTCTCACCTGAGAATTGACAAAACCACTCACGATGTGGAGTAACATGAAAACTGGCTAATGCATCAAGCAACCAAGACATATGTGTGCTATCTAATGAGCAAGAGGAATCATGAGATGAACTATAGGAGAAAGTGATATCACCATCACTAGCATAATCAACTGCCATAGACTCTCCTGAAACCACTACCTGACCTGCATCACGTGCATATCTCTGACATCGTCGTCGCATCCACCTGAAACAATGTCGTCAAATATGGCCCTCATGACCACAATGCCAACATCGAAGTCGTCGATGTGATCTATCTCTCACATGAGTCAATGGACTCGCATACATATCATGTAGTCTCTGCCATAATGCACTACTCGTCTCCTCATACATAATAGACTCATATATAGAATCCACAAGCTGTAATTGGATAGTGGAGCTGGCCAATGCGTCCATATCCATCCATACATGGTCGAGCATGTCACGAGGCCTCTGTGCATGTCATGTGTAACCCTGCACGAACCAATGTATGCCACATCTGAGCTTTCCATCTCGGAAAGTCAGTACCATCAAATCGAGAAGACACCATGCTGGTAATCCAAGACTAGCAATGTAATAAGAGACTAGAAAGGATACTCTATCCTGAATAGGATCACGCATGCATATCCATATGCATAAATCACATCATAAATATCTCGATGGAGAAGGAACCATGTGAACCACTTGTCACATAACCATGCATCTAGCGTGCATATAAAAACACGAGCATAAGCCTACTCACCAAGTCTCCAAAGTGATCGAGTAGATGTGAAAGAATCCTAGGAAAATTTTGGCAGAGTATCCCCTGTAAACTGAGCAATCAAACAAGATAACGAATCTCAAAAGAACAATGAGTAATCTGTCACCACCTGTCACTGATCTAATAAAAAAGAAAACGGCAACTACATGTGCCAAAAAACTAATGGCAATACATGCCAATACAATGGCAATACAACTCCCACTCAAGAATAAATCCTACAAGATGGTCCAACCTGTCACAAACAATGTGTGACCAAGTCCAACTGAATGGAGATAATCAATGATCCAAACGTATCACACAAGCTTCAAGATCCATTAGAGCTCCTTTCTGGCATAAAAGCCAATGAAATTTCGGCAGCATCTCCTCTGTAAAATGGACTCTAGAACCAAAATAACCATGTGGGAATCACCATCCACAAATCAAATCAATGACCAAATGATAATAATGGTGACAAACAAACATGTAACTGAGGCTCCAATTTGGATCCTGTACCTGCAAAGAAAACAAAGATACAAGTACCAATCTAGATCCAAACAATCTCTCATAAAAGATGTGCAATCAGTAAATAAATCTGTAACCAAGTGGCATAAGCAAGATATAGACCACAATGCCACTATACTTCCATGATCGAACTCATGATGACATAAACCTCAAAAAAGAGTATACCACAATGTCATCTTACATGTCAAACAAGTGACAAGATCATGCTCTACTCTCATATGGAGGAGCTACCACAGTGATCATACATGTAGAATGCCTTGAAGCTCTGAAAATAAGAGCTTGCATACCAAAAATTATCTCTCGAAGAAGTTCCAAAGCAAATTCAACCTCCAAGTGCAATTAGGGTTCTTATAGTGAAAATGTGCTGCTCTGTGTTTTGCTGTTTCAGAGGTGATAACCTCTTAATCTGAACTTTTGGTCTTCAGCAAACCTCAAGATCTGATTCTTGGCTAACACCTCAATTGGAGGTGCATAGCTCAAGATATGCATAAAACAAGCACCTGCTATCAATTTCGCTATCACCTACAACACTGCTACTCTGTATTTTGCAGTTTCGGTGACCTTGCACTGAGAATCTGAATCTATGTTCTTCTACAAAGTTGTAGCTATCTTTTCAAGCTACGAGCAGCAAGTTGAATCATTTCATTCTGAGCTGTAGAACTCAAGTTATGACAAAAAAACCGACCTGTTGTCCTACTCAATGTAGATTCGCCTTCTACAATTCTCTGCGTTTTTCGAATTTTCGGCACTTTGGAAGTCCGAACCAGGTTCTGTGCCCTTCTGTGAAGTTGTATCTCTCTGTGTTAACTACGCACACAACTTTAAAACGCATCA
Organism: Ceratopteris richardii; assembly: GCA_020310875.1. Taxonomy (NCBI): domain Eukaryota; kingdom Viridiplantae; phylum Streptophyta; class Polypodiopsida; order Polypodiales; family Pteridaceae; genus Ceratopteris; species Ceratopteris richardii. The sequence goes on along the minus strand of CM035408.1, from coordinate 33,243,120 downwards.
ATCCGAGCTTTGTAGCTCGAGTTATGACTGAAATACTGAACTGCTATCAAGAGATAACGACCTGCACTTCTACCCCTTCTGACATAAGCTTCCATTGAAGGTTCTTGCACACAAGCCTTCAGCATGCTCTGATACCAATGAAGGGCTTTGGTGTGCAAAAGAAGAGGAGGAAGGAGGAGATGGAGGGAGAGAGAAGAGAGGAGAGACGTGCGGATATGCGTGGGAGCCTCGAAACCCACATAGTGATCTCTCTTGAGGCAATGCTCTATATATGATGTATATATATGAATATGGGGGTAAGGTCACATGACCCTTACATCCCCAACAATTACGACTTCCGCAAGTGCTGGCAATGGTCAATGATATAGAGGCTATCAGTTAATAAGAAACCAGATTGACTACATGCACAAAACTAGAGTTAAGGGACGATAGAGACAGAGGGGAGAGTGTTGCAGAGCAAAGAAGAGCAAAGATGCAGAGAAAAAGAAGGGCCCCAAAATTTTTCCGATTTGGACACTTTATTTTTGTAACACAGTCACTTTGTAATTTTTTTTTTAATAAATGCACTAGAGGAGTCCTCTAGATGCATATCCATAGACATCTATATCATTACCCTTGTAAGCTAGTAGGTGATTAGTCTTTTCGGCAATATAGTGCTGGTCTCTTGTGTGAAAGGACCATTTTTAGGGTACAAGTATATATGTAATTTTGTGACTCTTTGTAAAAACGTTTTTCCATTGTGAGAATCAAGAGCACAAAATTTCGAATTTGTGTCTTCTCCTCTTTGTATCTTCTTCCTTATGAGCTTGCATGCATGTATATGGCTTGAAAAGAGTGCTTTGAAGTGTTTTCTATTGATGGTAGTGCTTGCTTGTTGTTGATAATGTGTGTGCAAAGTGTAGGAGATGTTGAAGCTGTTAGATATGCTCAATGCCTCACGCTTATGTAGAATCACCATTGTTCCATAACACTCTATTTTGTAAGGCCCCCATTATGAGGAGAAGCCATGTGAGAGTGTTGGACATTGGTAGGTTCCTGACTTTGACGTCAGATGAGGTCTACAGTAGGCCGTAGATGGATAGTTAGGAAGGTTACTTGTAAGCCATTGGATTTGGGATTGATCCGATGTGAGGATCAACCTAAATCAAGGGCTAGAAACAAAAGTAGCTTTCTTAACTTGGGGAAGTGTCTATTTGATATGATCCATTTGTGTTGGCCTATAGCCCTTCACCTAGCTTCTATCTAGATCACCATCTAAGCTCCATATAGGGAGTGCATGTGTGGATAGAACCATCTATATATTAATTAGTGTTTGAGTTACATTGTATTAGAGTTATGATTTTTGAGTTGAATTGAGTTGAGTTCATCTTCTACTCATCTTGCGTCTACTTTCCATTACCACCATATCTCTTGTGTTATTCCCATAAGTAACTATAACTCTCTTTCTATCTAATCTTGATCTTATATGTTTGTTGTGGTAACCTCTTTATGGCATTAGAGTTACACCACTAGCCCACCACTCACTCATTATTCATCATTTTTCTTTTTCTTACATGGTATCAGAGCACATGAAGGTATAGAAGATTGCAGAGATCGTTGAGGCCAAGGAATCAACTCTAGCATTTGTGGAAGGAATGCTTCAACATTCGGGCTTGTGAGAGGTAAATGCTTCAACTCCAAATTTTGTGGTAGGTAAAGGCTTCAACATTGGAGTTCTTTGGAGGCAAAGGCTTCAACCCTACAGCTTGTGGGAGGCAAGGCTTCAACACTAGAGTTGTGAAGAGCTAAAGGCTTCAAAGCTAGAGTTCTTGGGAGGCAAAGGCTTCAAGGCTTCAATTTCATAGGACACAAAGGCTTCAACACTATGGAGGTGTTAGCATCTATGAGTGGAAGTGGAAGTGGAGTTGGCACAATGGATTTGGAAATGCAAATACTATGGGTTCATCCACCAACCTTCAGTGAAGGCAAGTTAGATGGTACAAATTATTTTCTTTGGAAGTTCAAGATTACAGTTATCCTTGATTCTTATGATCTTTTGGATATGGTGATGGGAAGTGAGCAAGATCCACAACCTACCTTTGACCCATTGGATCCGAGTATGGTGATTCTCCTAGATGCAAAGCTTCTATAAGCTTGGAAGATAAAGAATGCAAATGCACTATATTATATAGTGAGCAATTGTGTGGACTCTATTCTACCTTTTATTCAACATACATCCAATCCATGTGAGGCATGGAGTATATTGAGGAGTCGCTATGAGGTAAGAAACCAAACATGCATTCAAAATTTAGAAAATCAATCGAAAGTAGAGAATTTTGTAGAAGGAGAGAAGATGAAGGCATCCATTACTCAGATCAAGAAGCCATGTGATGGAATGGCTTGTGAAGGGATAGAGAAGACTAGCAAGGGACTAGCTCAAAGGTGTCTCCAAAATTCTCCACCAAAGTGTGATGGAAGGGTAACTACTCTCAACACTCAGGTGAGACCTCAAGCTTTGATATTTGAGGAGTTTTACTCAATACCAATGGAAGAGGATTCGCATCTTAAAGCCCAAGTAAGAAGTAGCCAAGGAGATGCTACATTCTCCACCAATACATCAGAAAAAGATGGTTCCTCAACCAAAGGTAACAATGCAAAGAGGAGGAGTAGTAAGAAAAAGATTCAAGGACAATGCTTCCATTGCAAAACGAAGGGACATGCAATTGCAGATTGTCGTGTCAAGAGGATAGATGACATGAAGGAGGAGACAATACATGGAGCCAAAGCAAAGGTGGTATGCTCCTCAACACATGAAGAATCAATTGTGGATTCATGGGTACTAGATAGTGGTGCATCTCATCAAATGACCAATGATATATGTCAATCTAGTTCTATGCAGCCTCCGCAAGAACCCATCATGGTGACAGGAACAATATGGAAGGAGAAAGCAAGGTAATGTTCTTCATCACTTACCTACAGTGAATGGAATGAAGGAACCTTATAGAGATTGTATGATGGACAAGCCGCACAGAGAGACATTCCCACAAGAAAGCAAGAGTAGGTCAAAGGCTCCTCTAGTGTTGGTATATGCTAACTTGTGTGGTAAGATGTCTATACAAGCCTTGGGAGGATCTTCCTACATTGTGATCGTCGATGACTATAGCAGGAAGATGTGGATGTACTTTCTTCGTGATGTAGAAGGCATCATATGTGATGAAACAATCCCTAGGATCATTGTATGAGCAGATAGACATTGGGAGCTACATGAAGGTCTTTGGTAGTCTTATCTACTTATGGAGTACCATACAAGATATCAGTTTTCTAGTCAGACTTTTGAGAAGGCTTGGGAATAGAAATCATGAAGGACATTCAAGAGTTGGCAAGCAAGTACACTTGAGAAGGAAGGTGGAAACAGTCTACTATGCAACCATGAAGAATGCAACAGGTACCCTCACTAAAGTGCTTACAAAGCATCTACTTCAAATACATCTTCAAAGACTTGGCATTGGGCCAAGAAGGTAGTTCACCTTTGGGTGTACATTGAGGGGGGGTGTTAGACATGGTCAATGCTCCACCCTCATGGAAGACTTGGCATCAAGCCAAGAAGGTAGTTCACCTTTGGGTGGACATTGAGGGGGGGTGTTAGATATGCTCAATGCCTCACCCTTATGTAGCATCACCATTGTTCCATAACACTCTATTTTGTAAGGCCCCCATTATGAGGAGAAGCCATGTGAGAGTGTTGGACATTGGTAGATTCCTGACTTTGATGTCAGATGAGGTCTACAGTAGACCGTAGATGGATAGTTAGGAAGGTTACTTGCAAGCCATTGGATTTGGGATTGATCCGATGTGAGGATCAACCTAAATGAAGGGCTAGAAACAAAAGTAGCTTTCTTAACTTGGGGAAGGGTCTATTTGATATGAGCCATTGGATCTAGACTTGATCCTAAGTGCGGATTAAGAAAGATCAAGGGTTGCAAACAAATGGTTGTTGATCCTACCTTTCTACCATTGGATTCACCTCATAGATCAATGGTGGAGATTATTTTGGGCATGGATCAAGCTACCACGACCCTAGAACATGGGTAGACCGACTTAGGCTTGGAGGACCTTTTAAGGATGGTCCCCTTCCCATGTAGGATCATCAGTTTGTGTGTTTGGAACCATTAGGGTGTCCATCTTAGTACCCATTGTGTTGGCCTATAGCCCTTCACCTAGCTTCTATCTAGATCACCATCTAAGCTCCATATAGGGAGTGCATGTGTGGATAGAACCATCTATATATTGTTTAGTGTTTGAGTTACATTGTATTAGAGTTATGAGTTTTGAGTTGAATTGAGTTGAGTTCATCTTCTACTCATCTTGTGTCTACTTTCCATTACCACCATATCTCTTGTGTTATTCCCATGAGAAACTATATCTCTCTTTCTATCTAACCTTGATCTTATATGTGTGATGTGGTAACCTCTACATGGCATTAGAGTTACACCACTAGCCCACCACTCACTTTTTATTCATCATTTTTCTTTTTCTTACTATGGCTTAGTATTTTGCTCATAGCTTGAAGCAAGAACATCAGAATCAAGTGAAAATACAAGCATTGGATGCGTCTTCTCAAGAGCTTCGAAATGAACCCACTTTGCTATATTTTGAGTTTGAAGATAAGAGAAAAGCTCAATTTACTATTGGTTTTTGCTCTAGGTATCGCGACACCATATCTGACCATGAAAGCTTTGAATGTGATAATTTACACTTTTTTGCACCTTTCTTAGTTCACATTTGCATTGATCGTCATTTGAATGCATGTCCTCATACACTCGGCTAGGTTATGATACTTCTTGGATTGATACTTAAAGCATGTAATCCCCACTATATGCACTTGTAGGGGATTGAGGTATAATCTCTTTCTCCTCAAGTCCCTAAGTTGATACTTTTCTTTTTAATATAAAGGAAGTTCGGCATTAGCCTACTCTCCCGGACTTGAATTAAATACAGAAAAGTACAAGAGAAGGGGACTAGTGCCCACGGGACCCCCCAAATCCCACAAAGCAGGGGAATAAGCTTAAACCCAAGTGGGACCCACATGAGGGTGATGAGAGGGTAATTAACCTTCTTTGTAATGTCATCTAAGCTAAGTCGATACTTAGGTACACAGTCAGTTATAGCATTGAATAGCTTGCATGATGTATTCATTCAATGTCTTAACCTCTGGCATCATGATCAAAAGGTCCTTCACATCATCTCTTAAGCCCCATCTAAATTGCCTTATGAAATAATTTTCATGCCAAGTGAGATCACATATCAACTGCCTAAATTCTGATGCATAGGTAGAGGCAAGGTGGTTAGCTTGATGTAACTTCCAAAGTTTTGTTTCTGCCACTCGACTTGTGTCTGCATCTCCAAATGTGGCGGTGAGTTCTTGAAGAAACCCCTCATAATCCTAAAGTACTACCGTGTTCTTCTCCAAGATTGGGGCAAACCATGATAATGCTTGGCCACAGATTAAGGTTCCAATAAACCCGACCTTGGATGCCTCATCAGGGTATCTATCAGGTTGCATATGGATGTACAACGTAACTTGTTGGAGAAATCCATGAAACTTTGTGTGATTCCCATTGACCTTTTCTGGCATGCAGATCTTGGGTTCCTTCATAAAGGATGTACTAGGCCATTGATTCAGTTGAATACTCCCTTGATTTGCTTGAAGACTCCCGATTTATCCTTGTAATTCTTGGAGGAGTGCACCTGCATGCACTCGATGTCCATCTCAACTTGTGTCTATTGATGAGTTAGGTCCTTGACTTGTTGTTGGATACTCTGAAGTGATGCTACAATCTATTCATAAGTTTTCTCCATGATGCCTGGTCTTGGATAGAAGCTAGTCTTGCAAAAATGTCAGGAGAGCACTAGATTGTGCTCTCTGACTATAGTAGACAAGATTTTGGAAGTACACTTCTGATTAGAAGAACACCCACGTAGGGAAAATGATACAAGAATTCATAACTGATACACGATGTCCCACAACCCGAGACTGATAGGTATGAATAATCCAACTAGAGATGATATAGAAGATCCCACAACCCAAGATCGTAAGTACGGAACAAGATTTCTAGGTTACAAGAACTCCCTTTTAGGAGATGAACTAGATACAAGGAAGAACTCAACAAGATCTCATAGTGCGAGATTACTAGAGGACAAGGCTAGATGTCCAAGAACTAGACTAGACAAGACTAGAACAAGGAACAAGACAAGAAGTTGAACTCGAACTTGAAAGTACTTACTTGCTGATCATGACCCCTTGAGCTCCCAAGATTGGTATTGGCAAGACTGAGTATGTATGTGGCCAAGGCCTTCTTATATAGATTTCAAGGGCAGTTCCCAAGGGCGATTGTGAGCTGATGATGTCATCAATCCAAACAAGATCTCCAAATGTCAGAATTTAGCAAATAGATTGCCGATCTTAGGGTTTTGGCACATTGTGGACGCAACGGAAGCATTGGTTTCTCTTAATTCTGAATTGGTCATGAGATAAAGGATTCACATGGAATTTGAGGTTCAAGATTGTTTCCTTTGTCCATGATAGGATCCTTCCTAGAAGTCCGCTTCATGCATACAATACTCTTTGGATCTAAATTCCTAGAATGAATGAGGCCTTCTCTATTTAAATACTTTTAGTTAAATTTTATCATGTTCATATTTTAATGGATAGAAATTATTTAAGAAACATTTAGAAAAATATTTAAAAAAAATAACAATAACAATAAAAAATTAAGTGTGATATAATAGAGAGAATTGAAAATTTATTTGATGAGAACAAAAAGATAAAAGCCTTGATAATCAAGTTTAAATATGAAATAATCTATGGTGGGAGTCATTAAACTATTGCCAAGTGGAACCCTCATAGAATCTTTGTTGATAATGCTCTTTCGTATATCTCATACCAATTGGAGTCTCTTTCAACTATTCGAGATTGGTATTTAACTTTGCAATTGTGTTTTCCTTTTCTTCCATACCCTTTTTGAACTTTGCAAAGTTTTCTTATGAAGATATGATTTTTCTTTCTAAAGTGACCACCCTCATATGATAAATTTGACATTTTGGGATCCAATACTTAATAGTAGCATAGAAATTGCTTCCAATAAGCTAATAGTCCAGCTTCAATTGCACCAATGAGCTGAAGTAAAGGTGAGAGTTTATGAAATTTTGGATGGTAACAAGAAATTAGATCATAAGGATATAATGAATCATGATTCCAAAGGTTAATACTCATTTCTCCAACTGTGTGGGGTTCAATTTGAGATTCCATATCATTCTTGCACCACATATATTTGGAGTGAACTCTCTAGGCACACTAACATGGATATTTGTTGATGCAAGAGCATTAGAACATCCTACTATGATGAGGGTTCTAATAGATGTGAACTCCATCTTTACTAATGACTACAAGAATATCAAAAACAAAAGTGAAACACTGGTTGGAAGGGACTCTAAAGCATGTGTTTTGTAGAGAAAATGTGTTTTATTGTATCTAGATGGGTCAAAAGTGTTGTTTTTCCACATGACTAGAAATGATGAGATTTGAAAAAGTTGAGTTTTTTGGGGAAGCATAGGATTTTTTGATATGGCACTTCACTACTAAAGGGATTTCAATTTTTTCCTTAAAGAAATAAAAAAAATGAGTTTAAAAATTCACTTGTCACATATATATTAAAAAGTGGGTCTGTTTAAGTATATATATGCTGAAAACAAGGCTTAGATTTTTTTTATTCACATACATGCACGAGTTTGATGATGTGGAAAGTGGATCCTCTTGTGCTCCCCCTCTCGAGAAGAAGTTAGAGAAGAGTCTAGTAAAGCTTAAGAAAGCCTTTTATAGCCTACTTAAAAGTGCCCTATTAAATGTGCTTTATCCCCTTAAACAAAAAAAGAGTTGGGCTTAATCCCTACAAACTAGGGATCCTTTCAAGGCCCATGTAGGGTTCATTTTTCCCTCAACGGCTTCACAAAAAGTGTTAAGACATTGCCAAAAAACTGAAACATTTTCAAGAAAAATTTGAGGAAGCACATTAGTGTTATCAAAGATGAATCTTAGAATCATTAAGTCCTATATGCGAGGAAGAGATAGGCTCCAAATACACTCCAACTGAGCTTCATGTTCTACCAAGCACCTCAGACCATCATAAGAAAAAGCAAAAAGCAATGGGGCAAGAGGACAACCTTTTGTGATAGAGTGCTTCAATTATATTGCTAGTGAGACTTGGCCATTAATGTTCGTTTGAGGAAAATTGTTCCCTAGGGGCATGGAAACCATCTTAATAAATCTAGGGCCAAAAACATTATCTTTATGGGATTGCAAGATGAAGTCCCATTCTCATCTATTATAAGCTTTGTAAAAAGATATCTTAAGGAAGAGCGTGTTTTTAGAAGATTCCTTCACTTACTTAGCACCTTCCCAAATAGCAATGATTCTTTCAGAATAGATCTACCTTTGATGATGCCTTTTTGGTCTTCACAAATCCAAGATCAAAGATGGTTAGTTATCTTATAGGTAAGGACATTGGCAAAGATCTTGTATCCCATATGAAGCAAGGTGATCGCATGAGAGTTTTCAATTATATTCCTCTTTTCTTTCTTGTGGATTACCGTAATAACTATCACATTCATATATTTTGGTAGTCCACCATAGTTCAAGCCTCCCTCCACACAAAGAAAAGAGGAATCACCAAAATTTCCTTAACATTTTTGAAGAATTCATTAGTGAGGCCATCCAACCCAAGGCTCTTGCTTTTGGCCGGGCATTGATAACCTTAAGAATTCATTGGCTAATTAGTGGAGACTAAATTATATTGCGAAAGATGGATGGACACTTCAAGAAATGAGTAGGTACTACCAAATCTTGCTTTGTACCAGCGCCTTCTTGCTTTAGAGTTGAGTTGTAGGCCCAATTAGCTTTCCATTGACACTATGCAAGTACCTATGTACTTTGGAAATGATGTGAGAAAATATTGAACCAAAACAGACTACTTCCAAGTTGAAGGATTAATGGAAACCTTCTATTTTTGTTCACACATCTGCTGCTTGTTATGCTCGGTGCTTTCAGTATAGTAGGAATTAAAAAAATTCACTTTGGAGATATCAAACTAGCTTAATGAGCTAATGATTCCAAGTAGAATGACTTAAAATGATTCACTATACACAGAGCAATCAATTTAGAAATTGAATCATTACCCCCGATTTTTTAGGACCTCTGTAGAGTTTGATGAGTGAGTGCTTTGTTGCACTTTTCTCCAAATTGTCTTAATGGATTATCTTCAAAATTTGTGAGCATGTAGAGAACTTCGATCTGATTCCAACAAGCTATAGAACATTGAAAACGTTAAAGAAATGACTGAGATATGAGCATTACAAGTTGACTATTATGAGTGACTATGATAGAGAGACCATAGATGAGAAGTATTGATTTATTGTATTAGAACACAATGTTGTACAAGATCATAGGCATGATAATCAAAGCCTAATGATTGAGAGTTGTATAGGCTATGATGTAAGCCTTACTCTCTTACAATGTGGTCAAGAAGAACTCGGGATGGAGTCACTTATCCCGTGAGTTTTTTACACATCTTTTATAGATAGAATATTTGAATTTGAATTTGAATCATCCATTGGCTCTCACTAAAAATAGTCCTCCAATCTAAGAGATATTCTCTCAAGTAGAGTCGTGACCTTTCCAACTAACAAGTCCCATGATTTTAGTGGTAGTTACAAATATTCTTTCAAGTAAAAAAGAATGACTTTTACAAATGCTAAAGATAAAAACTTCCTTGCAATGGTTTTCATGGAGCTTCAATTGTACATAAACTCTAGCCAAATGTGTAGGCTTGGTATTTGCACCAAAAGCTCCCCCTCAAGCCAAACATTTTGGCTTGGTCTTCTTCTTCAATCTTCTTGAATGTCTTGCAGTCCAATCATAGACATAAACCTGCAAAGTTTTGTACCATCTAATGCTTTTGTCAATAAGTATGCACATTGCATATTAGTTGATACATAGTCCAACTGAATTTCTTTGCTCAATAGCTTCTCTCTCACATAATGATAGTGGACCCCTATATTCTTGGTCCTAGCATGATAAATAGGATTTGTTGCAAGATGTAGTGAGCTTGTATTATCTCCAAAATCATTGGAGATGTAGTATGCAAACCCAAATCTGTATATAACAATCTAATCCATATGGCCTCTTAGGTAGCATTGGCCAATCCTCTATACTCTACCTCTGTAGAAGATAGAGCAACAGTAGGTTTCTTCTTTGAAGACCATGATATAGGTTTATCACCTACAAAAGAGAGGTATCCTAAGGTACTCCTTCTATCATCTTTGCAACATGCCCAATCTGCATCTGAATATATCTTGATGTCCAAGTCTGAAGTATAAGGAAAATAAACTCCTTGAATTTGAGTGCCCTTAAGGTACTTCAAACTCCTCTTGGCAGCTTCCAAATGAGGTGCCCTAGGTTTGTGCATAAACTGACTTAAAACATTTACTCCATAAGCAATATCAATCCTTGTCAATGTAGCATAGTTCAAGCTTCCCACTATGCTTTGGTAACCTGCAATATTCTCAAGCACATCACCTTCATAAGCACTTAACTTTTGGTTTACCTCCATTGAAGTACTTTCTACTTTGGCATCCTGCAAATGAAACTTCTTCAACATGTCTTGTATATACTTTCTCTGAGTAATATAAATTTCAAAGTTATTATAGACTAACTCAAGTCCAAGAAAATATTTTAGTGATCCAAGGTCACTAATTTTGAACTCTTGCATCATCTGATTCTTGATATGCTTGATGCCATTAGCATCATTACCTATGAGTATGATATCATCAACATATACACATAGGTATATTACCTCTGAATTTCTCCTCTTGACAAACAAAGAAGTACCTGCTTTACTCATGATGAATCCTTGGTCATGAAGGTATGTAGTCAACCTATGGTTCCATGCCCTAGGTGCGTGCTTCAATCCATAAAGATCTTTATTCAATTTACATACATATGTTACCTTGCTTGGGCTCATAGCCAGGAGGTTGACACATATACACCTCCTCTAAAATCTAGCCATTTAGAAATGCATTTTTTACATCCAATTGATACAGGTTCCAATTCTTTGATGGAGCCACACTTATCAATACCCTCATGGTTGGCATTTTGGCCATAGGTGAGAAGGTTTCTTCATAATCAACTCCTTGGGTTTGTGCAAAACCCTTAGCCACAAGTCTAGTTTTGTTCTTGCTTATTGATCCATCAGAATTCCTTTTAATCTTATAGATCCATCTAGAACTAATTACCTTCATAGACTCCTTCTTTGGTACTAGCACCCAAGTATCACTCTCCTTGAGTGCTTCAATTTACTCATCCATAGCTTCTTTCCATTCTGCCTTGGTCTTTGCCTCTTCATATGATGATGGCTCTTCGAATGACAAGTCTTTTGCAAGATATACAGAGTGCTTAGTAAGTACGGAAGTGTCATACCCATATCTAATTGGCTTGTTGCTCTCCCTTTGTGATCTTCTGATTGCTTGGTTGGATGATTCAAGTATATCCTCCAATTTCTTCAGGTTCCTCCTTAGTCAGACTTGGAAATTCCTCTTCCAAGTCATAGGGTAGCTTTACTTTCCTGCATTCACTTTCAAACCAAGAGTCATTTTCATCAAAGACAACATATCTACTGACCATAAATCCTTTGCTTGAAGGATTTTAGAACCTGTATCCTTTCTGATTCAAGTCACATACCCTATGAAGATGCACTTCTCTGCCTTAGGGTCTAGCTTACCTCATATTTGAGAAGGGATATGCACATAACCAACACATCCAAAGATCCTGCAATGATCAAGTGAAGGTCTTCTACCATGCCATGCTTCGTATGGGGTCATCCCATCAAGAGATTTGGATGGTAGCGTGTTTACAAGATAAGTAGCAATGGATACACTCTTTGCCCACAAGTAATTAGGTTACCGTAATTTTTTCTCATTTAACATTGACCTAGCTGTTTCAACAATTAATCTATTTCTCCTCTCTACCACCCCATTTTGCTTAGGGGTATACCTTGTTGTAATTTCTCTCTTGATTCCTCTGTCCTGCAAGAATGCATCAAACTCATTTGAGAAGTACTCACCTCCTCCATCTGACCTTAGGCTCTTTAGTCTTCTTCTTGTTTGGTTCTCAACAAGTGCAATATACTTTTTAAAGCAACTGAATACTTCATCTTTGTGCTTCATAAAAATACTAAAATCATCAATGAAAGATACATAATACCTTGATCTAGAAATTGAGGGATCCTTACTTGGTCCCTGTACATCTGTATGGACAAGCTCTAGGTGGTCCTCATGTATGTAGCCTTTCGTTGAGAAGGGTAACTTGTGAGATTTTCCAAACTGACAAGCACCACATTTATAAATCATGTGTTGCTTGGATACATTAGGTATCCCAAGCACACATTGATCTCTACATATTTGTTTTAAGGTTCTTTCACCAACATGCCCTAATCTCTTGTGCCAAATTTCAAGCTCTGATAGTGTTTGATCTTTGTAGCTATAAAGTGCAATATTCGTTGTATCCTCAAGTTCAAAAGTGAATAATCTACCTGTATTTTCTCCTTTGGAAATTCTCTTGAATCCATGTTGGGGATCCTCCACAAATGCTCCATATTGGTTGAACCTAACCTGCAAACCTTTTTCCACAATCTATCCAACACTCATCAAATTCTTGGTAATTGTAGATACATATAGAACCCTGCTCAATAGATTTCTATTTCCATCAGAGGTCTTAACATTTCCTACTTTAATAATTGAGTGCTTGGTGTCATCACCTGTTTGTACCCGATGCTTACCCTTTGGTTCCTCAAGGTTAGAGAGAAGAACTACATTGCATGTCACATGGTTTGAGCATCCTGAGTCAATGTAGAATAGATGGTCATCATTTATACCTGGTTTTGAAGTCATATTCATAAGCAAAAGAGAATCCTCTTGCTCCTCTATGTAGTTGTTGTAGTCTTTCCTTGATTTGTAGCCTCCTTGGTAGTTGCTATTGTAGTTTTTGTTGTAGTTGTTATTGTATCCTTGATGATGATTGAATCTTCCTCTTGATTGTGTATATCCACCTCTTTGATAACCTCTACCTCTCTAATTCTTGAAGTTCCTATAACACTCATATGTAGTATGATTTGACAATCCACAAATATTACATGGTGAGGAGTTATAATGTCTCCCCCTAGTAGATTCTTTTGATTTTTCTAAGCTCTTGATCTTTTGGTCTCCAACAAGAGAGAATGGAAATGGTCGAGGAGATGAGGAAGGTATTAATAACCATGGCACAGCCCACAAGGTTGATTTGCATACCCTTCCAATGAGCTAACTTTTTTTCAAGTTTGGAAAGGACCCAATTCCATTGCTGCTCCATCGCAACACCAAATGCCATTGGAATACCGAGTAGGTTAAAGACCTGACCTCTAGGGATAATTTGGAAACCATGATCAAGCAGCAATTGAAGTGGGGGTCTGATTATGGCATAGAAGGTGGATTTGGAGTGGTTAATTTTGGAACCAGACATCTCGTAGAAAGTATCAAGGCGTCCCTAGAAGATTTTAATGCTGATTAGATCATTATACACAAATGCATTCATGTCATCAGCAAAAATTCTCATGATCATGTGACCATGGTTGAGAGGTAGAGAGAGACCTTTAATGTGGCCTATTTTTGAGTGATTTTGAATGAGACAGGTGAGCCCTTTCGTGGTGATAGCGAAGAGCAAAGGGGCAAGTTGGCAACCTTGCCTAATAGATCGTTTTAATCTGATAACCTTCAATAACTGGCCATTGATATTTATTTGCATCGATGCATTCCCTAGCAAAGTAGCGATCATCTTAGTGAGTTTCGGACTACAGCCAAGGTCTTGAAGGGATTATAGAACAAAGTCCCATTCTAGCCTATCATAGGCTTTGTCGAAGTCAATAAGGAATAATATTTCTTGCTTGGACTCTTTGTCAAAATCGAGACCTTCCCAAGTATCAATAATAGCTTTTGGTATTGATCTACCCTTGACGAATCCTTTTTTGTCCTCAATAAGCCACATCTTTATGTGATAAGAAATTCTATTGGCAATTACTTCACAAGAATCTTGTACTCTGTTTGCAACATTCTGATTGGGCACCAGTTTTCAATCCTATTCTTGATACCTTTTTTTATGAATAAGCTTGATGACACCATTGATTAGGCATTCGAGAAGGGCACCCAAAGCTAGAGCCTCTTGCCAAACCAATCGCAGTGAGGTGGCCACCACCCATCTCAAAGACTTTAAAAATTCATTTGTGAGGCCCTCAAGACTCGGGCTTTTACCATTGGGGAGCATATTGATAACTTTGAGAATCTCATTATCTAAAATGGGTGCATCAAGAAGAGACTTCAACTTATGCAGTATTCTTGAGGGGGAGACTCTCGAGATGGGCACCATGCAATCCCTCCTGTGGGGAGAAAGAGGTATCGAAACCCCCAGGACCTGAGTAAAATGGTCAATAATAATAGCACTATTTTCTTCTTCCATTTTGCATTCGATCCCATTGCTACCTATCAAGAAGGAACAAAGTCTCTAGTTTGCTTCCTCTTGAGGATGCCACACATCTCTTTAGTTGGTTTGTCAGTCTTGCCCGCCCACCAATCTTTAAAAAATACTTGTAGGCTTTTTCTTTGAATGTCTTCCTCATATCTCAACATGCCTCTCATTTCCAAATAAGATTTTTGTAGAAACATCTTTAAAACCAATAAATAAGAGACTCGATTGTGTTTGTGAACATTGACCCAAGTCTCAAACTACATTATGAAGAATGGTCTAAATAAGATTGCATTGTAGGTTAACATATTTTTTTTATTTGGATTCTTTTTCAAAGGATTAAAGTCAGTAAAACTATTATTATCAGTAAAACTATTTGGATCCTTTTTCAAAGGGTTAAAAGTATTATCAGTTGTGATTATGCAAGTAAAAAAGATGGATTTCAATATATGAAATGATCGAAATGAGATCCCAAGTAAGGATGAGCAAGAAGCCTTATTTTTTGATTACCCAATGAAAGGAAACGAGCTGATTTTTGGGGCTAGTATGCAAGATTCTATGTTCATAATGGACATAACACACCTCGAAAAGGCATTGTATTCCGAAGTAATAAAGGCAACCAAAGCTTGTATTTGAAACCAATGTCTAGTGTACATAAGTTTGAAAGAGCATATGGATATGAAATAAAAGCAAGTGGCAAGAGGGATATCGGAATGAAGCCAATGGGAGGTGATCCTAATAATAGGGCTATCTCCAAAATCAAATATGAAATTTTCTCACGCTCAAAAGATATGGGTGCTCTAGGCATTTTAAATGTGGTCACCTTGGCCAACAAGCTTGTGGCTAGATGGATGGTCAAAGCATGTTGTAACCAAGAAGCTCTGTGGCCAAACTCATCTTCAAAAATAGCAAGACCCTCTATCTCGTGGGAATATGTAAAGGGAAAGAATTTGATATTTTCATGATCGTGTTCTCACCATTAGTATTTGTTCCTAAGGGATCTTCACTCCCTATGGAAAGTTTGGAGGCAAATCAAATTCGTTTGGATCTAGAACAAAAGTTTTCAAATATGGAAACATCTATAGAACCATCACAGAATACACTAGATTAGGTTTGAGGACATTGACCTGAACCAAAGAGTGGACTTTGAAAATCGGTACATTTTAAAGCATAGAATGAATGCTTTGGATGGTTCAAAGACCTATGTCATCCTTGGTTAGGACCTTCCTAACATGAAGGGTTTGAAGTGGCACAATGGTAATCTATGTTAGATTTCTTCAATGGAATAATAGAAAATACCAAATATGTTCAATTTGTTTGGGGGATTTTTTTTTGCAATTAGATCTAACCAAAGTATTCAAAGTACATTATTTTCTTCATTTTGAATATCATGATCTATTAGAGGTACCATGTCATCTATTTCTTCCATATTTGAACCATCATTGTGATCTACATCTAAATCATAAGTCCATAACCATATTTCTCTAGCTTTTGTGTGTGTTGTTTCAGTGTATACACTAGGACTAAATCTCCTTCTTTCCAGCCTTTATCTTTCACATGAGCATCAGAATAGTCTTTTTGTCGCTTCTTGGCTATGTATATGCCTATTGCCGCTCTCAATCTGGTTTCTCCTAATTGTTCCAAGTCCATGAGCCTTGATGATAACTCGTGGCCAGTCCATTGATGCTCTTGTGTAACCTTAAGAGTGGGTATCAAAGAATCCAAGGGAAGCACTACATTTTGACCAAAAACCATATGAAAGGGAGTTGCTGAATACGATCTTATAGGTCACTCAATATGCCCAAACACCATGATGTAACTATTTTTCCCAATCTAAACGTTTGTTGTTTACGAGTTTTGTCAGTACATTACAAAGGATTTTGTTAGTACTTTTTGCCTATCCATTGATATGAGGATGATATGGTGCAGATTTATTGTGAATCACCATAAAATCCTGTAAAAAATATTCAATAACCTAGTTTAGAAAGTGAGTCCCTTTGTCGCTCAAAAATTCTATAAGTAATATGTACCTTGTAAAGACATTCTCAAATAAGAATTTTGTGGTTGTATGTGCATCATTCTTCCTGGTAACCTTAGCCTTTACCCATTTGGTGAGATAATATGTTGCTACTATGATGTATTCAGTATGAGTACCTTTAGTAGGGGGGTTAATGGGTCCTACAAAATGTATACCCCATTTGGAAAATGCACGTCCTCCCATCATGGGTTTGAGGGGCATTTCATCTCTGCGAGTAGGAAACTAGGCTCTTTGCTACATCACAACTCTTCACATATGTATGTGCATTCATATGAAGAAGAGTAGGTCACCATAATCCTGAGAATAATATGGCCTTGATTATCGGGTGGGGGTCAAAATGACCTCCTACCACACCTTGGTGTGCTGACTCTAATATGCTTAAGTAATCACTCTCATGAACACACTGTCTCATATACCCATCTCTTTCTCATTTGTACAAATTATCGCAAATTAGCGTGTAGTCTTTAGCTTCCTGCTCTAATCTTCGTTGTCTTGCTAGAGTCATCCCTTGAGGGAATGTGTTCGTCCTCAAGTATGCTACCATTGGTTCACTCCATTCAGGTGTCAGAGACACATGGTATAACGTGGCATGCTCCACTAGTGCTCTTGCAAAATAGATTGGGCATTCCTTGCATAGATTGTAAACATTTCCTTCCATAGAAGGCTAGTACACTCCCAATCCATGCACAGTCTGTAGTGTCCAATATTCTAAATGTTTTTGCTTTAATGCACCTATTTTTTCTAGTTGCAACCATTTCTCATGCTCAGATTCCTCTACGCAACAAGAAAGAATTCTATGATTGTCTTGTTTATACACACGTCCTATCAGTATTTGGTATCTTTGTGACTTGGTGGTTTATGCTTCGTTGATCCTAACTCTAGGATTCTTTGATAAAAACGTAAGAATAGGGACAATGGGCTTGGCCCATTCAGGTACTACTTCAAGATTAAACGAGTATGCATCTCGTAGTTTGTCCACTATCCCTTGAGGGGCTGCTCCAATAGTTATCCATGAAAGATGGTCATCTCTAAGGTGGGTCTTCCCTTTCCTGACTACCACTTCAAAATCATACTCCATTAATAGTAGAAACCAATGTATCAATCATCCTATGCTACACAACTTATTGTCTAAATAGAACAATGCTTGATGGTCCATGAAGGACTTGAATTTGTTTGCCAATAATTCATGTTTGAACTTTTTGACTGCCTAAATCATCCCTAATCCTTCATGCTCCGTGGTAGTATAATTTCTCTCCGCTACATTCAATTGTCTGCTTGCATATGCTATGGGGAGATCTATATTGTTCTTGCCCCTAGGTTATGCCAGCACATATCTGAAGGCATAGTTGGATGCATCCACGTGCACATGGAATGGCTAATTCCAATTGTCAATAATAACCACAATGCCCCATGAAAGGTTGTACTTCCTTCACATTTTTGGCCTAGGTAGGTCCCGAATTACTCAAATCTTTCCTTCATCGGTAGATATTCCATTCTTTGATAGGATGTGTCCTAGGATCTTGCCTTGTGTGACCATGAAAACATTTTTTTTTGGGTTCAAGTAGAGCTGATATTCTCAACATTTATCAAAGACTTGCTTCAATTCAGGGATGTGGGTCTCTCTCATGTTAGAATGTGCACAAAAATCATCCACATAGAATTCCAAGTTCTTTCGTAAGAACTCCTTCAAAACATGACATATCACTCATTGAAAACTGGTTAATGCTTTTCTCATCCCAAATGGCATCACATAAAATGCAAATATGTCCCATTTCGTGACAAAATCCATCTTATGTTGATCTTCAAGAGCAATGGCTACCTGATTCTAAGTTGAGAATCCATCCAAGAAGCTGTAGACTTCCTTGCCCGTGAATCATTCTAATAAATGCTTTGTGATAGGAAGCGGATAACTATCTCTAATCGTAGTGGCATTAACTTTTTTAAGGTTAATACACATGCATAATTTTCCATTCTTCTTGGGCACCGCCACAATTGGGGATACCCATTTTGTATGCTCAATTTTGTAGCTAAATCTAGCTTCTATCAAACGATTTATCTCTTCTTTAATCTTGGCAGCATAACTATCATTATAGTTGTATGGTTTCTATTTTGAAGGCTTGGCTTCTAGAGTCATGTGAATTCTATGGGAGCATATATCTGGGTCCACTCCTTTCAAATCCTTGTAGCACCATGAAAACACGTCTCTGTATTCTTGCAATAGGGACATTAACTCTTCTTGCTCTTCCTCTGTCAAATCATGCCCTATATACGTGCATTTCTCGCCCCCTTCATCAATTGTAACCACTATCTTCTTAGTTCTCTCTCGATTATCGTAGGCTTCTCCAATGCTTGCTTCTTGTTTAGGCATTTGTACCATGATTCTTCTATTTCATATTTTTTAAAGTTCTCTAGTACTTCCATAAGAGATTCTTTTGCTTCTGTCTTAGGTGACTTCTTTCTTTCCCTCTTTTGCTTGTTCTCCTTTCTCTCTATGAGTGAATCAGGTTGTTCCATTTTATTTTCCTTTCCTACCTTTGGGGAGATGGCTTCTAAAAAATACAGAAAATCCTCTTATGATGAGCAGAAGGGCTCCATGATAATGGACTCTAAGTCTTCATCGCTTGTCCCACCTGGTTCTTGAGTCACATCCATGCATTCTTCTAGAATAGGCTCTTCTTCCATGGGTTCTATCATAAAGATGGAAATTTCATATCCATTCTCATCATAGTGAGGGGTCCATTGTTCTTCATTTACCACTATGTCCATGGTGGCTAAGATCTCTACCCAATCATGAGGCTCAAATTCCTCATTTGGGAACACTATAGGTGCATAAGTAGGATCTTAAATGTCACATGGGTATTGTTCTAATCCTACGGTTCTGGCTTTTAATCTTTCTTCTTGTTGTTTAGCTACCTTACACATCCATAGATTAGTGTCCCCATGCAACCATGAAGGATCTGATTCTAAGGATTGCATCGATTCTATTTCTCGGGTGTCCTATGGATGGTGTTCCACTATAGTGTGGATGTGTCATGATAGGGATGGTCCTTGAGATTGAATTTGTTTGTTACTCCCAAATGTGGCAGGCACAAAGAATTGACTCCCCAATCTTGTAGGATTTGCAACTATCACATGAAGGGTCATCCCAAAATTATCTCATAAGCATGATTCTTTCCAAAGTCGCAAATTGCGAAGGTGTGCTCAAATTCAACACCACAAGTGGTGAGAGGTATTCCTTCCAATAAACCTAAAGATTTCTCAATATGAACATCAGCCATTTGTAGTTTCATTATCGTAGGTCTGAGGGCTGGCTTGCCCCAACGTTTCCATAAGGAATTGGTGACAATGGCTACTCCAACACCTGAATCTAGGATTGCTTTGGTGGTGTAGCCTTGGTAGGTTGTTGGAAGATAAGTATTACCTTCTTCTCCCTCACTCATATCTCCAATTCTTTCTATGGTATTTTTGGCACTTTCTTGTGTGAACCTCCCTGAGATTGGGTAATATTTATCTCTGGTAACTAGTTTGTTACATGCTTCCACAACTTGGGTTTGATTTTCAGTAATTCTTCTAAAGTGAGGTGTCATTGCACTTTAGGTTTTTCTATGAATTATTGACTCTTCATTTCTAATAAGTATGGTTGGTTCTCTCATACTGAAAGACTTAGCTTCCCAAGGTCTAATGAACTAAGGTAATTCTTGTAAAGAATTAGATTCAAAATTTGTTTATTCACGAAGTTGCTCCTCCTAGTCGTCTATTTCTTGAATTGGTAGGTGGGTTTTTTTCTCAAGCCTCCATTTTTCTTCTTGGATATCCCTCAAAAATCCCTATGAGTACTTATGTATGGAAGAAAGATTCTCCTAGTTTACAATTTTTAGCACTTGAAACAAGGATGGTGTAACAACTTTGATGTGTGTCCTACGAATAGTAGGGGTCTTCTTTGTATCCTTATTTTTGTTGTTGGAAATCAAGTGTTCTAGTCTCTCCAATACTCCTTGAAAGTGTAACACTCGTTTTGCTATGTTACTCTAATTAACATATCGAGAGGCTTGAAACATAGTTTGAGCCAATTCTACCATCTTCATGTAGAGCTTAGTTCTCTCCGTTTGTAAGTCTACCTTAGGGTACTTTTTGCTTAACTCTTCCACCTGGGGTCCTTCTCTTAATCTCACCTGGTATGCTTGGAACATCATGTCTAAATTTTCGGGTATAGGTTCAACTAAAACCGATCCTCATTTTTGAGTTGGGTTCTTCTGATTCGATTCTTGAGAAACCAATTCTAAGATTTAGGCTCTACTTTCTTTTAAACTTCCTTCCAACTCGCTTACTTTCTTACTCCATTTCCTCTTGATTCTCTAAATCCTTCCAAGATCTAGTTTTTCTTCCATTAGACTCTCTGATTTTGCTATTCTTAACTATTTTATAAAGAAGTAGAGGAAAGTCATCTTTACCACCTTGTTATCTTGTTTCTCTCAATCTCTCCATTTTATCAGTTTCCACTATTGATCGATCTCTTCCTAGGGTGTGAGCAAAGCTCACTTCTGGCTTCTCCTTACCTTTCTCTCTTTGGGAACTGTGAGACATGGATGTTCCTACTCCTTGGTGGCTAAAGGCCACATAACAATTCACCCCTCCATGTATAGGCATGTTTTCCATGTTCGGACACTACAAACACTCATTCTCATGTGTTGTCTAAATACACTACTTTTCTAGGCATCTCAAGGTCCTTGAACTCATAGATTATGATTGTTCCTATTTCACTTGGCTGCTCCATCCTATACCTCCAAAATGCTTCATCTGTGTCTTTGTTGAGAAATAACTCAATACTTTTGTTATCTTGAGGGACCCATTCTGGATTTAACATCCTTTTCAACATTGATTTCCCTCTTGGTGTCCAAGGTTCACTCTTGTGTGGTTCTTCTTCTTGGGTCCCTGCTTCCGCCTCATGAATTACTACTCCAAATTCATTAGTGTAGTTAGGTTGATTGGAAATAATGTACATTGTTCCCTCCTTATCGTTGTATGCATCTCTCTCAAATGTAACTACCAGATGTTCCAATCCAATTGATTGGTCAGGGTTTTGCAACTGAACAACCGACCTTCTCAAACCATCCTCATAGATGCGAGCACCTAAGTGGTTGCTTCAGACATATTCTAATTGTGTTCTGTAAGGTCCTTCATGCCTTTCTAAATATACTACACTTGATCCTCCCTCTGGTCTCTCCATGCCATGGGCCATTTCAAACTCGCTTGTCTCAAAGCTCAAATTGTAAGGATAACTACTGAGTTGTTGATCCCAAGATCATGTTGTGGTCCTCACGCTTGCTTTAAATGACTAACACTATGTCTATCAGTCATTCCTATGTGCTTTCCTAATCTAAGGTTCATGAGTTTATTTCCATCTAGTACTCAATGTCATTGGTCGTCACTTTTAATTCTTTGTTATCAATCCATTGGTTCGTTTCTCACTCTTTTGAATTTCTTGTCTTGTTCAATCGCATATGTCAGGAATCCTTCTTTTTGTTTTTGTGTTTAAGTTGTTACACTGTAAAAATTATCTTCCTTTCCTTTAGGGTTTTCATCTAGGTGTCTTAAGTTGACCTTGAACTTGAGTGATTAACGTTTCTTGTACTTGAATCATTCCTATCGTGACCCTAATGAAGTCAATACTACTACTCGCACTTAGCTTGTTTTAGCAATTGACTAGGGGGGTTAAGAATTCTTCCAACCTCAAGTCTGATGCCTTGTTGGTGGTTCTTTTGCCCAAGAAGATGCGCTTCCCAAGCTTTTCCTTGCCTTCCACTTTGCTTCACCCCAAATGATCTAAAAAGCTTGTAAAAAAATCAAGTTTAGATAGAACTTCTATTGATGGGAAATCGAATTCGGATTTCTTTAAGCATGTACCTAGGCCTTTAGTACACACACTGCTTGCAATATCACCCAAAATGGCCTAAAAATTATCAAAAAATCAAATCCTAAAATTGTGTTTCAGGTGGACCGTCATGATGGTCTTACACAATTGCGATGATGATGAACCCTCGTGATGGTCTTACACAATCACGATGGCATGATGGGGGATCATCACGATGGTTTGCAACTTATGAGTCATCATGATGGTATGAGATGAGCAAGATGCGATGACCTAGTCCCATCACGATGATCAACGGTCAAGTGAAACATGGCAATGGCATGGTCTAGCTATGATGGTCGTCGTGATGGCTTGAGCCAATCATGGAGATCTGATCTCTGGTGAATCCTCATGATGGCATATGCCCGTCACGATGGCCTCATTGAGGGAGGTCCTCACAATGATGTGCTATGGATGTGATGCAATAGTCTGAGCATGATGGTTTTCAAGTATTGTGATGGTATGAACCAATCGTGATGGTGTAGGCTGGGATAATCTTTGCAATGGTATATACAAGTCATCCTTATGGCCTTGGCCTGTCATAATGGTTAGGAACCACCGTGATGGCATGAACCCATCATGATGGTTTGGTCTTGCTGCGATGGCATGATCAAATCGCAATGGTGATGCCTCGTCGTGATGGTGATGCATCATTGTGATGGTTCACCAAAATGCAAATTTTTTAATTACACAATGGATTCCTAGAAGCGCTAGCATGCACTACACCATGCGTAAGATGCAAACAAAAAATGTCAAATTTCTCAAATCATCGTGATGGCTTGAGTTCTTCGATAGATATGAAAAAAGTTAGAATGTTTACCTTTTCAGAGTTATATCCTTATACTGGAGAGCTTTCCTGCAAACTCAAGACATGCACATGCACTTGCTCACAAGCTCTCTCTCTCTCTTGTAAATGAGAAAAATGAGGTGAATAGGTGAATATGATGAATTTTTGGGTTTTTTTGAGATGAAAGAAGATGATGTGGGGATGAAAGATGAGTATATGGGAGATGAAAGAAGCTAAAAACAATGCCAAAATAGCTACAAAACTGAAATTAATTACCTTTTAATGCCAATTCTTATGATACTCTTACCATCACACATTCGTCCTAGAGCTCATCCCCAACAACGGTGCCAAATTTGGTATTGTTCTAGATAAGGATAAGCACCATGTCAAGAACCTCCACCTCCTTAATTTTCAATCTACGGAAGAGATGAGATGATGTGAAGATCATGAACGATTGAAATGCATGAAGGGAAGATGAGAAGCACGTCGCAAGTGCCCACACACATACACACATACAGTACATACAAGAGAAACAGAATGGAAGCTGAAGAATACAATCTATTACTCAAAAATACCTCTTACAAGCTCACTTACACTAGTTATTCTTTGAATATGCTATAAGCTACTAACTAACTCCAAAAATGAGATCTCTAGCTCTTTCTATAGGTTTTAGACTAATTTTGGCCGCTTTTGAACCTAGTGTTCGACACATTTAAAAATTAGGTTCTAGGAGTCATTTGGAAGTCCAAATGAAGTCTAAAAATTACCAAATTTGGTATGAGAATTCCACCTAAACTCCTTAAGCTTGAGGACTCATCAACTTGTACAAAATGGAGCTAATTGATACAAAATTGGATATTCTATAATACATATATTACAAAAGTGACAAAAATCACTATTTAAGATTTTGGACAAAGTATTTTAATATATGTTTCTTGAAAAATTAATGTGTCTGGCTCTCCTAACTTACTACATTCCCCTTTGACATACTGCCTTTGTGCCTCTACCTATGATCACTACTAATTGCACTACCAATACATCCCTAGTAGCTCTAGCAATCGGCGTGTGCAATGTTTGAAGCCACAACACGATATAAGTATTGGTTCATCTCGTTCATCTAGGTCATATTCGAGGTCATGTTCTAGAGAAGGAGGTTCAAAAGGAGGATCTATAAGTGGGTCTAGAGGAGGATCCATATGCAATGGAGGTAGTGTGATGGACGCAGTATCATCCATAGCTGTCCTTAGATCGAATGCCTCAAACACACGTACACCACATAGTACACCACATACACCTTGGGATGCTTATGACCATGATGACTCCAAGTTGTACCGTATCTGAGATGGAGCTCTAGTGATGAATGTGTTGGAGGAGATGGTGGATAATCTTCAAAGAGGAATAGGTGTTGCTAAGACCTGCTTCACACCAACCAAGAACAACTACTAGATAGTGTAGTGGGCCTCTTTAGCATGCTAATGATCATAAATAATTGCATATGTTTCTTGGAACATGATCCACTAATCATTGGATCAACACAGATAGGTTGGAGTTGATCCAAGCTCTAAAAACTTGTTATCCTTGTTTCTACACCTGTTCAATGTTTTGAACAGTTCTCTAAGCACAGTAGCAATTAGCTTAATTCCTCTTAGGAAACTCTAATTAGCTTAGATAGCTACCAATGATGAGTGATTTCATAAAAAATGATGGGCTACACATTGAGAATGATGTTTAGAAAGTTCGTGAACCTTCTTAACAATTACGGGGTGATCAATCAACAAATGAAAGAGTAAAGAAGTGTTAATATCTCACGATCTAAAGAAGCAATGATAATGATACTTTGTAATCCTGTACTCTGAAGTATGCTGAATCTACCATGCTTGAAATCATGACAAATGATCGATCATACGCTGAGAACAAGCTATTAGAAAGTCACTCTCCTCATGTAGTCATAGCAGAGAAGTGAAATGAGAATGTAATGATAATATTTGTATTAAATCCTATACAAATACAATGTCATTGGAAATCATATATTGCTCAATGTGTGAGAGGTGAATGAGCTATGGGATGAGCTCTCATTCACAATAGATCCCCTTCACAATGATCTCATGGAGTCAGGATACATGCGGGTCATTTGATCCTCTTTTTATATCTATTTTTGGAGCCAATATTTGAATTCAAATTCAAGGAGGTTCACCTAAAAGTGACTCCTAAAGTGTAGGATATATTCTCTCATTACTCAACAACCAAAAACTTTGAGATTTGATGTTTCCTAACTTTCTCGTGGTTGTAGGATACTTTTACTAAGATAAATGCAAAGTGTTTTTACAAGAGGTTGATCTCATAGGGTTCCATTAAAGATGTGTCAATTAACCAAGTGTAGGCTTGGTTTTGATTATACGAACAGCTCCCCCTCAAGCTTAACATGCTTGGACTTCATTGCTCCTTGATTTCCTACAAACCAATCATCAATTTGAATTTGTTCATCTTGGTTCTATCCAAAGACTTTCTGAGCATATCTGCACATTGTAAATGAGTTGATACAAAGGATAGTTGAATATCCTTGCTAAGCAATTTTTCCCTTATATAGTGATAGTGCACCTCAATGTGCTTAGTCCTTGCACGATATACAAGATAAACAGCCAAATGACGTGAACTAGTATTGTCTCCAAAAATTATTGGAGTGTAAAAGTGTAACTTCAAATCTGCTTAAGCCACATAGCTTCTTGAGTTGCATTTTCCAAACTTCTATATTCTGCTTTTGTGGATGATAAGGCCATAGTTGGTTGCTTCTTTGATTACCATGATATAATGTTGAGATATCAAGCTCAACATGTGATGATCCAAGATGACACGTATCAGTTTTTCGTTTCTCTGACATGTATAGTGGTCACGCCGATATATGTCTGGGATACTTCATTGAGCTTTATTAGATTTATCTACCAAGAGTGATGGCACATTTGTTTCTTGCCAGCTCACTCATTCACGGACATTAGTTTTTTCCTTATGTACTGGTCTTTTTATATTGCACTTGTTGTATTCTTTTTTTAGGTCATTCTTGTACATTCCTTTTTATGTAATAGAAGAATAAGAAAAAGATCCTTCTTCCTTGCATCAATCTATGTGTGTGCTTCTCCTTGAGATTGAGAGTGTGTATGTGAGCTCTCTTCCTTATCTCCTTCCTCCTGACACGGTATCAGAGCCAGCGTGGCTGTAGAGAGCTTTTGGAGAAGGCGACGGTGAAGAGTATGCAGCAAGGCATGGAGAAAACGTGATTCACAAACGACCTCCATTTGCTACAAAAATCGGCATGAAGGTAAAAGACCTCAAAATATTTTGGAGAGTTATTCCTTTAGGGTCACTTGTTTTTGTCAGATCAAAGTTTTGGTGCCATCTCGACCTCCATTTCGAGCCTGCAAGGTGGGGCCCATAGGAAAACCAAGTAAGTTTTAGAAACTGTAACTTGCACTGTGTTTGGCAATGCTCATATATTCCAGATCCAGAATTCCAAGTGATTCCATGTACTATTGATACACAAAAACAGTGTTTTTTTGAGATCGAACTGTCATGTCATAGTGCAACAGTGTTCAAGCAGAAGTGTTGCTTGTAGTGTTTTGCAGTGTTGTGAATTGCTATAGAAATGACAAACACAGATGGAATGAGATAGCTTACGAGCGATAAGCTGGACAAGAACAACTTCCATGCATGGATATTCAGAATGACAAATTTTTTGATGGTAAAAGTCTACTAGAAATACATCGAAGGAGAGAACGAAAATGCTCCGCAATTGCCAAAGAGGAATCGGACTGCAGACTAGTTAAGAGCATATGAGGAATGGAATCAAGGAGCATGAAAGGTAATGTAATGGCTATCTGTTAGCATACAAGATAGCATGATTGGGCACATACAGGATGCCAAGACTTCGAAAGAGGATTGGAACAGTTTGATCACATTGTATGAGACCAATACAAAGGCACAGAAATTACAATTCAAGAACGAGTTGCATACATTGGAGAAGAAGGGCATGTCGGTTAGTGACTACACTCTAAAAATCAAAAGCATATGTGAGTCACTTGCATCTATTGGCATGAATGTAGATGATGATGATAAGGTGGAAGTGTGCCTTCGTGGTTTAGGAGCTGTATATAAGCAGTTCAGAACTTCTATACAGACTAGGGAAAATATACCGAATTTTTCTAATTTGGTATCCATGCTGATTATTGAAGAAAAGAATCTTGGTGAGGATTCAAAATCCCAAGGAAAGCCTAGTTCTGAGTAGGTATTCTACTCTGGAAGAGGAAGAGGCAGACGTAGAGGTTTTGGAAATGGAAGAGGAAACAGTAACCAAGACCAAGGTCAACAACATAATCATGAAGGAGGAAGAGGACAGTTTCAAGGCAGGGGGAGCCAAAGAAATCGAAGAAATTTCCAAAGAAATGATTCAGGTAATGATAGTAAAGGATGCTGGAATTGTGATAAACCTGGACACTTTGAACGTGATTGCAAGTTGAAGAATCAAAATAACAGAAGGCAACAAAAAAACTATGCATCCACAAGTGCAGATGATTCTGAGAAGTTGTTCATGGTTCAACATCACATGATGAATATGATGTCTGTTGGTGTTTCAAAATCAAATGATAATGTTTGGTATATTGATTTAGGTGCTTCAAATCACATGACCAGTCATGCAAAATGGTTTAGTACTTTGCAAAAATTGCCAGTTCCTAGATATGTTGAAAGAGGTGATGACACATCACATCCTATTGAGCATACAGGAAACATAGCACTATCTATGGAGGATGGAAAGGTAAAACATCTTGCTGATGTGCTACATGTTCCAAATATAACAAAGAATCTAGTTTCTGTTGGACAAATGGTTGACCAGGGATTACAAGTCACGTTCAACGCTGATGGATTATATGTAGAAGAGTACAAGCAAGATGGACAATTGGTTGCCAAAGGAAACAAAGTGGGTAGGATTTTCACCTTAAATGTAACGATTCCAGAAATGAATTCATGCATGTTTGCAAAAGGTGCAGGAGTTATTGCAGATATAGAGATGTGGCACAAACGGATTGGACATGCAAACTTGCAAAGGCTGAAATTGATGCAGTCAAAGGAGATTGTCCATGGACTACCAAATTTCAAAGTTGCAGAAATGCAAAAGGTATGTGCAGCATGTCAATTCGGAGAATGGTCAAGAACATCATTTCCACATGAAAAGCATGTTAGTGAGAACATACTAGAAATAGTACATACATATGTTTGGGGTCCAGCAAAACCACATCGATTGTAGGTTTTATGTTACTTTCATTGATGACCATACACACAAAGTATGGGTATATTTCATGAAAGAGAAGAGTAAGGTGTTCACTTACTTCTAGAATTTTAAAGCCATGGTGGAAAAGCAAATAGGGAAGTACATTCAGACATTAAGATCTGATGGAGGAGGTGAATACATGTCAATGAGTGCAATAGTTTTCTAAAAAAACATGGAATTTGGTGTCAATTTTCAAGTAGGTACACACCACAACAGAATGGTGTTGCTGAATGCAAAAATAGACATATTGCAGAAATAGCAAGAGCCTTGATGGTTGAGAAGAGTATGCCTCATTTTTATTGGGTAGAAGCCATTCATACTGTTGTATACATCATGAACAAAACTCCGACTGCAACTGTACATCAAGTTACACCTGAAAAGAAGTTTATAGGTAAAAAGCCACACTTATCACATCTAAAAGTTTTTTGTTATATTGCATGTGTACATGTTCTAGATGAATTGAGGATGAAACTTGATCCAAAAGCAAAAAAGTGTGTCTTCATTGAGTACTCCCTTGAGAAAAAGGGATATAAATGTTATAATCCACTCACACGATAGGTGAAGGTGATAAGAGATGTGGTATTTGATGAAATGTCAAGCTTCTATGCAAATGCCAAAGAAGGACTCGATCTTGAACCAAATGACAAAGAAAATGTTGAAAAATCACGTGCAAAATCTCAAGTTTTGAGTGGATCATATGCATTACCAAGCAATTGTTCCAACTCAAATCCATGGAGTGGAAGATTGCATGGAAATTTTAGTCCAATAAATTCATCAAATACATCCAAGGAAGGTAAAGAAAAGCTTTCTACTGGTCATAAAACATGTGCAAGTTTTGAAGATGTTGATGGAGATTCAAGCAGTTCAGAAAAGAGTCTAGATGAGGAACTTGGATTGCCCTCTGTGAAGACTCTAGGAGTAAGAAAGGCACATGCAGATGATACAAGCAGAAGTGACCCAGGACCAAGAAGATCTGGGAGGATGCATAATTCAGTACAACAATTGACATATGATAGTTACATGGCTCGCCATTGTGCCTACATGACAAAGGTAATACAAGATGATGAACCTTCTTGTTTTGAAGATGCAATTGGTAATGCAGATTGGGAAAAAGCTATGGATGAGGAGATGGCTGCACTTTATGGAAACGATACATGGAAGCTGGTTTCATTACCACAAGGAAAGAAACCCATAGGCTGCAAGTGGGTTTACAAGGTAAAGCACAATGCTGATGGTAGCCTAAGCAGGTACAAAGCACGATTGGTAGAAATAGGATATGCACAGACATATGGTATTGATTATGAGGAAACATTGAGCCCTATCGCTAAAATGTCTATTGTCAGAACACTTGTTGCATTAGCTACAACAAAAGGATGGACTTTGCATCAGATGGATGTGAAGAATGTTTCCTTACATGGTGAGTTATAGGAAGAAGTATACATGGACCAGCCACAAGGATATGAAGATTCAAAGCATCTACAATATGTTTGCAGGTTGCAAAAGGCTTTGTATGGGCTGAAACAAGCTCCTCGTGCATGGCATGCAAGGATTGTTGATTACTTAACCACCACTGGGTTTTCTATGTGTGATGCAAATCATTCACTATATGCAAGGAAGGGTGATGATGGCATCACAATTGTTGTTATTTATGTTGATGACTTGATTTTAGGTGGTGATAATGAAGAAAGCATTAAAGAGGTAAAGCAACTTCTTGTGCAAGAATTTGACATGAAAGATCCTAGTGTGCTATGCTATTTCTTGGGCATTGAGTTTATACATACAGAAAGAGGTATATGGATATCATAAAGGCAATATTGCTTGAATATGCTGCAAAAGTATGGTATGGCTGATTGTAAGCCAATTTCTATGCCATTAGATCATAATTTGAAGTTAGATCATAATTTGAAGTTGGATGCCATTAGATCATAATTTGAAGTTGGATGCTACTTTGGATTATGCATTGTCTTATGAGACTAGTGTAGATTTGCATGTTTATGGATACACCAATGCAGATTGGGCTGCTAGCATCTTCCTTATCTCATTCTTCGTGACATATAGGAGCTTTGAACCTGCAAAAGATAGGTACCCTGAAGTGATCCTCCTATCATCCTTGGAGCCAGCCCAATCTACATCAGAGCACATCTTTATATCTAAGTC
The DNA here is from genome assembly GCA_020310875.1 of Ceratopteris richardii. NCBI lineage: Eukaryota > Viridiplantae > Streptophyta > Polypodiopsida > Polypodiales > Pteridaceae > Ceratopteris > Ceratopteris richardii. Next base: position 33,212,332 of record CM035408.1, on the reverse strand, counting down.
AGAAGTGAAGGGATAAAACAACTCTTCATTCAGAGTACCCTTTAGATACTTTAGCACCCTTTTTGCAGCTTCCATGTCAGGCTTTCTTGGTGCATGCATAAACAGAATCAGTGTACTTACTCCATAAGCAATATCTACTCTTGTTAGGGTAGCATAGTTAAGGCTCCCTATAAGCTTTTAGTAACCTGTAACATCCTCAAGAAGTTCTCCTTCATGAGAAATAAGCTTATGGTTGAGCATTAGGAGAAAAAGTGAACCTTGCATGGGCCTTGTAAGGATTCCTAATTTTTAGGGATTAAAAAGCTAAATCCAAGAGATTAAGGGGTCATACTAAACCACTAGTGGTTTAATCAAATAAAATAATCTTTATATTCTCTCTTATTCAAATCCTCATATGTGAGAACTCATGGCCCTTGGATGTTGGAAATCAATGGACAAGATTCAATTCAATGAGAGACTAGAGAGAGAGTCTCTGACAAGTCATGGGAGTGTGGAGCACACCACACATTTGTGGAGTTTTTCTCTGCAGCTTTTTCAGCCCTTGGATGGATGTCAATCAAACGCCGCCCCAGAAATGGAGCTGATCTCCTTTTCGGAGCTAATTTGGGCCCTTGGATGAACTTTAATCCGATGGAGAACCGCGTTTGGGGCTGCTCTAAAAGTTCGAGCCAATCTGGACCGTCCGATGGCAGTGAGATCTAATGGCGGAGGTTCAAAGGCGCTTTCCTTTTTTCAGGGATCATTTTGAGCCATCAAATCTTGCATAGATCCAAAGGAGAGGACTGGAAGCACCCAAGATCATGTTAGATTTAAATATAGCCATAATATCAAGTCGCCTATCCAAGGGTGGAGGTTGTTTTGCACCTTTTTCTTCCAGTTTTCCATTGTGGCCATTGAATATGAATCAAATCAAAGGGTGTAGGTGCAAAGGTGCCTTGAATTTTATCACTCATTCTTATCCTTTGGATCTTCAAGGCAATCCAAGGGCTATAATTGATTTGAGACCCTTTCAAAACGATTTACAAGATCAAAACTAGTAGTTCTAAGTGGTTTTAGCATCTTTGACCACACAAAACCAAGGGAACCCTATGCCTAGCCTATGTGATAAAGGGACTAGACTATGTCCACCACCCTCCTCTCATTGGTCCATCACTAATCACTCCTTAATCTAAAAGGCCCATGTAGGGTTCATTTTTTTCCCTAATGGTTCCAAGGGTGTACCTACAATTTTGGTATTCTCCATCTTGAATTTTATCAACATATCATGTATATACTTCCTTTGAGTGATAAATTTTCCCAAATCTGTGTACACAAGCTCTAGGCCAAGAAAGTATGTTAACAATCTAATATCACTGATTTTTAATTCTTCCATTAGTTGAGCTTTAACTTGCTTGATGCCATTGGCATCATTCCCTGTAATGATAATATTATCTACATAGAAACATAAGTAGATAACCTCTGAATTAGCCTTCTTTATAAATAAAGAAGATTCTACCTTGCTAGCTATAAAACCTTGGTCCTGCAACTAGGTAACAAGCCTATAATTCCAAGCTTTAGGAGCTTGTCTTAAGCCATAGAGTGCCTTCCTTAGCTTGCATACATAACTTCATTTATCTTTGTCTTCAAAACCTGGAGGTTGTGCCATATACACTTGTTCTAATATCCATCCATTTAAGAATGCATTCTTGACATCTAATTGATATAGATTCTAGTTCTTAGAGGCAGCAATGCTTACCAAAACCCTAATTGTTGGCATCTTTGCCACAAGTGAAAAAGTTTCTTCATAGTCCACTCCATGGATTTGAGAAAACCCCTTTGCCACTAACCTTGCCTTGTACCTTTTTATAGAACCATCTGAGTTCTTTTTTATTTTATATATCCATCTTGATCATATTCCCTTCATGCTTGGCTTCTTCGGAACTAGATCCCAAGTATGGTTTTTCTAAAGTGCTTCTACTTCTTCCTGCATGGCTTCTCTCCATTCTTTCTTCTTACTAGCCTCTTCAAATGAAGAAGGTTCTTCTATCATAGAATCTTTGGTGATATACATAGAGTACTTTGTGACTAATGATGTATCATAGCCATACCTTACTGGTTTTTTGCTTTCCCTTTGAGATCTCCTGAGTGCCTAGTTGAAGGACTGTGGTATGTCTTCCAATTGCTTGTGTTTGGTCTTGCCTCTTGAATTTCAAGCCTTGAAGTCAATATGTTCTTCATCCTCTGAATTGATATCTTCTAGTGATTGTTGATCTTCTTGAGTGAGAGTTGGAAAGTCATTTTCCAAATCATGAGGTAACATGATCTTCATGCAATCATCTTCAAAGCAGGAATTATTTTCATCAAATACTACATCCCTATTAACTATGAATGCTTTGTTAGTGGGATTGTATACCCTGTAGTCCTTTTGGTTTAGATCATAACCAACTAATATACATTTTTCACCCTTAGGGTCAAGTTTCCCTCTAATAGGAGGAATGTGTGCATAAGCAATGCACCCAAATATTTTGCAATGGTCCAATGAAGGTCTCTTGCCATTCCATGCTTTATAGGGTGTCATTCCATCCAAAGATTTGGATGGGAGCCTGTTTACCAAGTAAGTGGCTGTGGAAACAGCCTCTACCCATAGTTAATTAGGTAGCTTCTTCTCATTCAATATTGACCTAGCAGCTTCAACTATTAACATACTCCTTCTCTTTGGCACTCCATTCAATTCAAGAGAATATCTTATTGTGACTTCCCTCTTCATTCCTCTATCCTATAAGAATGGCTCAACTTCATGTGAAAAGTACTCACCACCTCCATCAGATCTGATCCTCGTTAAGCTTCTTCTTGTTTGATTTTCAACTAATGCCAAGCGTTTTTTGAAACATGTAAATACTTCATCCTTATGCTTCATGAAATTAGAGGATTTTCCATCTATTATAATCATCTATAAATGAAACATACTACCTTGAACCTAAGATTGATGGATCTTTGCTAGGATCCCACATATCAGTGTGTACAAGCTCCAAGTAATCTTCATACATGTACCCCTTCTTGTTGAAAGGTTATCTGTGGGCTTTACCAAATTGACATGCTCCACATTCGTATATCATATGTTGCTTGGTCACATTGGGAATGCCAAACACACTCTGATCCCTGCATATTTGCTTCAGTGTTCTCTCTCCTATATGCCCTAGCCTTTTGTGCCATATCTCAAGTTCATATAGAGTCGTATCCTTGTAATTGAAGAATGCTATGTTCCTGGTATCTTCAATCTCAAATGTAAATAATCTACCAGATTTCTCACCTTTATCAATCCTTTTGAATCCTTATTGAGCATCTTCCACATATGCTCCATGCTTAGTGAATTTGAGCTGTAAGCATTTCTCAACAATTTGTCCAATACTAATTAAGTTTTTGGTTATAGTTGGCATATATAAAACTTTACTCAAGAGGTTCATGTTACCATCGATGTCTTGATATTTCCAATTTGCTTGACTGAGTGTTTAGTGTCATCACCTCTTTGTACTTCATGCTTCCCTTTGGGTTCTTCAAGATTAGATAGTAAAGGTACATTTCCAACCATATGACTGGAACAACTTGAATCAATGTAGAAAAGATGCTCATCATCTTTACCTTGCTTGGATATCATATTCATGTTGAGTAGAGAATCCTCTTGGTCTTCTGTATAGTTATTATAATCTCTTCTTCCTCTCAAACCTCCTTGATAATTATTGTTGTTATAGCCTTGATTGTAGTTGTGATTATAGTTGCTTCCTTTATTGTTGTACCTTTCTCTAGATTGTCCATAGCCACCTCTATGGAAGCTTCTTCCCCTTTGATTTCTTGTGTTCTTGAAGCATTCTTCTATGGTATGGTTTTTAAGACCACAAACCTTGCAAGCTCGATTGTTATAGGATCTCCTCTTGTCGTGCTTTCCTCCTCTGCCCCTTCCTCTAGCACCTCTTCCTCTACCTGTGCAATTAGCTTGAGAGGTACTAGCTCTTCTTCATTCTTCTTGCTTTTACCCTTATCCTTACTTTTATTCTTATCTGTATAAAGGGTAAAAGATTGATTATCTCTAGAGTTATCACCATTCTTGTTGAGCTTTTTTTGATGGGTGAAGAGTTGTCCCATTAAGGTCTTGAGGTTAGGTATTTGCATATCCATGTAAAGGTCCATTGTTGCAGTGAAGGACTCCCAGTTATCATCAGTTTTGATACCATTGATAATCTGCCTTACTATGTGTTCTTCTTCTATCTCCTCTCCAATGCTTGCAAGCTAGCTAGCCACATCTTTCATCTTTGTTACACAATCAATCACTCCTTGCACTACAAGAAAAAGGGGGGCGTAGCGATGCCCCCGAATCGGGAAAAAAACGAGGAGCGTCGCTTATGCGATGAAGTCGTCGCATAAGCGACGGCAGGAATTTTGGATTTTTTTTTTGCCCGACCCTCGTCGCATAAGCAACGATAGCGTCGCATAAGCGACGCTACTGAAAAAGCGTCACTATTACCATCGCTGATTAGCGACGCATGTAACAACTTTGGCAAACTGTAGAGCGTCGCATATGCGACGCTTTGCAATGTAAAAAAAAAAGAATTCATTTCTCCCGGCACATTTGTGCCGGGACTTGGACGTGAGCAAGAACAGAGAGATCGAGAGAGAGAGAGAGAGAGAGAGAGAGAGAGAGAGAGAGAGAGAGAGAGAGAGAGAGAGAGAGAGAGAGAGAGAGAGAGAGAGAGAAAGAGCACGCACGAGAGGGAGAGAGAGAGAGAGAGAGAGCGAGACCTTTGTCAGGTATGCACACACACACACTTACACACACGTACATATGTACACACACATATACACGCATAGACACACACACACATACGCATAGACACACACACACATACACACAAATACACACACATATACACACATACACAATGCATAATGCATACACATGCACACATAATGCATACACATGCACACATAATGCATACACATGCACACACATATACACATGCACACACATATACATGCACACACATAATGATGCATTCACACACATACACATGCATACACACATAGACACACATAGACACACATATACACTTACACATCCAAACATACACACTCATAGACACACATTCATACACACACACATCCAAACATACACACTCATAGACACACACACATACACATAGACGCGCACACACATTCACACACATAGACGTGCACACACATACACACACATATACACACACAGACACATACACACATAATGATGCATCCACACACAAACACATGCATACACACATAGACACACATATACACACACACATATATGCATACACACACACATAGAGAGACATACACACACATACACATACATGCATACACATACACACATAAACACATACACACACATAGACACATACACACATAAACACATACACACTCATAGGTACACACACATACACATAGACACACACACACATAGTATATACACACACATGCACACATAGACACATACACACATACACATGCATACACACACATACACATGCATACACACATACAAACACATATACACACACATACACACATACACACACATATATGCATACACACACATAGAGAGACATACATACATAAACACATACATGCATACATTTGCATACATAATGCATATGCATATGCATATAATGTACATGCATACATAATGCACATGCATAGATACATACACACACACAGATACATACACACATACACACATAGACACAAACACACAAACACACACATGAACACATACATACTCATAGATACACACACATACACATAGACACACACACATACACACACATACACACATAATGATGCATACACACACATACACATGCATACACACATACAGACACATGTACACACACATTCACACACACATTCACACACATATATGCATACACACACATACACATACATGCATACATATTGCATATGCATATGCATACATGCATACACATACACACACATAGATACATACATACACATAAATACATACACACTCATAGACACACACACATACACATAGACACACACACACATACACACATAGACACATACACGTAATGATGCATACACACATACACATGCATACATAGATGCACATAATGATGCATACACACACATACATATGCATACACACATGCATACACATACACACATAGACACATACACACACATAGATACATACATACACATAAACACATACACACTCATAAACACACACACATACACATAGACACACACACACATATACACACACATACACACATAGACACATGCACACCTAATGATGCATACACACATACACATGCATACATAGACACACATAATGATGCATACACACACATACATATGCATACACACACATATGCATACATACATGCATACATATACACACATAGATACATACACACACATAGATACATACATATACATAAACACATACACACTCATAGACACACATACATACACATAGACAACACACACATATACCTACACACATACACACATAGACACATACACACATAATGATGCATACACACTCATACACATGCATACACACATATGCATACATACATGCATACACATACACACATAGACACATACACACACATAGATACATACACACACATACACATGCATACACACATACAAACACATATACACACACACATACACATATAGACACATACACACGTAATGATGCATACACACATACACATGCATACATAGACACACATAATGATGCATACACACACATACATATGCATACACACACATATGCATACATACATGCATACACATACACACATAGACACATACACACACACATAGATACAAACATACACATAAACACATACACACTCATAAACACACACACATACACATAGACACACACACATATACACACACATACACACATAGACACATGCACACGTAATGATGCACACACACAGACACATGCATACATAGACATACATAATGATGCATACACACACATACATATGCATACACACACATATGCATACATACATGCATACATATACACACATAGATACATACACACACATAGATACATACATATACATAAACACATACACACTCATAGACACACACACATACACATAGACAACACACACATATACCTACACACATACACACATAATGATGCATACACACTCATACACATGCATACACACACATATGCATACATACATGCATACACATACACACATAGACACATACACACACATAGATACATACACACACATACACATGCATACACACATACAAACACATATACACACACACATACACACATAGACACATACACACGTAATGATGCATACACACATACACATGCATACATAGACACACATAATGATGCATACACACACATACATATGCATACACACACATATGCATACATACATGCATACACATACACACATAGACACATACACACACATAGATACATACATACACATAAACACATACACACTCATAAACACACACACATACACATAGACACACACACATATACACACACATACACACATAGACACATGCACACGTAATGATGCATACACACATACACATGCATACATAGACATACATAATGATGCATACACACACATACATATGCATACACACACATATGCATACATACATGCATACACATACACACATAGACACATACACACACATAGATACATACATATACATAAACACATACACACTCATAGACACACACACATACACATAGACAACACATACATATACATACACACATACACACATAGACACATACACACATCATGATGCATACACACACATACACATGCATACACACATATATGCATACATACATGCATACACAAACACACATAGACACATACACACACATAGATACATACATACACATAAACACATACACTCATAGACACACACACATACACATAGACACACACACACATATACACACACACAAACACACACACAAACACACACACAAACACACATAGACACTTACACACATAATGATGCATACACACACATACACATGCATACACACACATACACACATATATATTGATTTCTAACCATTTTGTTTTATATGTTAGGTATTATGGATCCCAGTAGAGAGAGAAAGGCGAAACTCACATAAAAAGTCTTATGAGAGCAAGAGTTCCGCCAGATACTCTAGGGGCCATAATGCGGGACTACGCAGAGATGTCTGATGAGGAGTTGGATTATACGATCCAGATGCTTACGCGATCAGACGAGGGCTCTTCTGCGGCTCCACACGCAGGAAGAGAGCTATCTGCTCATAGGTATGTTTTTTTTCATAAACTTTTTTAATGATATTATAGCACATATTTTTATTTATTTCTATCTATCTATTTTCAGGACACCTATACCACCTCCAGCACGTGATAGCAGAGCAGAGACGTTGCCTATGAGGACATGCATAGGCACGTTAGGACTAGAGTGCGACATAGAGCCAGAGGGGAATATTGTATACATAGGAAATGGATTGGAGTTCAAGAGGAGAATGCGCGCACTATGCGACTCTTACCTGCGCTTTATCCACTTACCGTGGAAGTAAGTAAAAGTTTTACATAAAAAATTGAAATATATATCTTATGTTTTATTTATATTATGTTTTTTATTTTTGTAGTGATCATGATGAGAGGGATAAAGTACGTGCTCAGTTCCCTTGAGACAGAGTTTAGGACAGGGTGGTCTCTTAAATGGTGTTTAAAAGAGATGCGGTCACTTATGGCTCATCGTCGCGACAATGCACGGTATGTATCTATATGAGAGAGAGAGAGAGAACACTAATCTCGATATTAGGGTTTTTAAATCCCTAATTTAAAAACTCTAATTCAACCTTTTAGCCATATGTTTGAAGTATATGTACACCTTCGATGTCCTACTAGAGAGATGTCTCTCCTCCCAACCTTATGCCTCTATATATAGCTACTCGAATCAACGAGGATCATAATATATGTAAAGATATATACACATCATGTAGATAGGATACATAAATATAAAATGGAGTAGATATATTATGCATCACACATACATGCCTAAATGCACACATAAATATATATATACATACTAACATATTTACATGTACATATTTACACATACATGTACATGCCTACATGCACACATAAACATATATATACATGCATACATATTTACATGTACATATTTACACATAGACACATATACATATATACATGTACACAATTATAAACACTTGCATATATTACGTACATGAATACATGAATATTTTACATAAATGCATATGCATATATACACATATGCATATTTAACACATGTATACATATATCACACACATGCAAACACATACATATACATGAAATACATATATATGCATACTAATATATGTATACATATAATACACATGAATACACACACATATGCATACATACATGATAAAAATTTACTCCTCGAAGATAAAGCTATATATAAAATAATTAGGCATACCCCCAAGCTTCATGTTCTAACTTAGAAGAACATGATTTCATCTCTCTAGTAGGATTCATCGTTATTCAAGTTAATTAAAAAAACTTATTATCTGATATCCATTCAGAAGCTTCAAGTTACTATCTAATCTGCTCATATGTTTTCATTATTGCCATCATTTTGGTAAGACATCAATATAGTCTCATCTTCATTATCCTTATTGATTTCATTTATTTCTTCTATTGTTAAATCTATGTTCTCATGAATCACATCATCTATTGGTGGATTAATATCTATTTCTGGTAATTCCTCTTCCTCATCAGTAGAATCAGCATGTAGAGAATTATCCTCTTCATCAAAAAGATTAGTATCATTATCACGTATAATGAGTCTAATTTCTATTCCAGATGTTGATGTATCAGTATCTGATGCTGAATCATCAAGAGGACTTTCTTCAATCTCTCTAACAATAAACTGTTCAAACAATGACCTACCTCTAGGTTGCACATGAATGACTTGCCACCAAGGATGAGCATCTGGGTTTTTATAAAAAAATGCTTGTTCAATATGCCTAGGAAGAATATATGGTTCTTTAGTAGATCGCATTACCTTGGAAGAATCAATTGCCCAAAACCCAGATAATTCTTTTCTTATTGTAGAATTACTACCTTTATACTCCGCTCGATACCAGACAACCTTCAAAATGACCTATCAAAATATATAACAACAAAAACGTCCCATTATTAGGTGCCTAAAAAAATAACTAACTCTAAAAAAAATATATAAACTTTTTTCTAACTGTTTGAATGTACGAAATGAAATTTCGTAGATACCAACAATAGTTCCTACGTAACCAAGTTTGCTATCTATAAGGTTCGTGTCTTTTGAGCTAGCACGTGATAGTTGCTTGAAACAAGCAACAATACTAGAATCCTCTGTTTTACGTAAAGAATCAATGGCTTTGATTCTAATATGTTGTCCAAAAGCCCACATATTAGTGAACATTCGAGCCTGCAAAATAAATTGAATTAGTAAATAGAAACTAACATACATATATGAAAAAATTAAAATATATATTTTAATAAAAATTACCTTTTGTTCACAACCTATCATTAACTCTCTTTGCTCATATGAGATTTCTTCATTATTTGCGTTGGCGCGTTGCAAACGACTATATATCCAATCCGTGAAAGAAGGTATATCTGTAATCTCATTATTATTGAGATTACGTCTACATCTTTTGTTTTTTCGCCTTTTACTTTGGAGACTTTGAAGTTCCTCGTACTCGCTAAGGAATGCTTGCATGCATTCGCTATTATATGCTACAAAAGTAGAAACATCATTTTTTTCTTGAAATATAAATAAGAATGGAACCCCCTTACCTAATAATACCTCATCTGTTATTTTTGAAGAAGACTCGTTGGTCCATGCACGTGGAGCCTCTTCATGAACTCTTTCAAGGTACTCACTAACGTAATACATGCACTCTTCGAGCATCCAACCCTTTGCCATGGATCCTTCTGGTTTTGCTCTTTGTCGCACGTAACCTTTTAGTATTCCCCTAAAACGCTCGACCCAAAACATCCATCGAGTGTTGACAACACCAGCAATCTCTATCTCATCTACAAGATCGACTAGTAAATTAACTTGAATATCAAAAAATGAAGTAGGAAGTTCTTTTTCCATCAAACATAGTAGCTCTTTGCATTCACGTTTTTTTTGTGGGATCGAATTTTTATCGATCTCTTTGGATGTAATCCACCTATACAAATCATAAAAACAATTGTAAAGAAGTTAATTAAAAAATAAAAGATATCCAATATTCATACATATTAAATATAAAAGTATCATAATTACCTTACAAGTGATCCAAGATGATAGATCACATCTCGTACTCCTTTCGTTGTACATCCATCGATAACCAAAGGTAAAATATGTTTCAATAAGTTATGCCAGTCATGGGTCTTTAACCCAGATAAGCTCTTATCATCCATAGTAAACATGTTTTGAAACGATGCTCCATATCCTGTAGGAGACTTGATCAATTGAATTCTATTGTTGATAGTCTGTATCTCTTTTGTTGTAAGTACCCAAGGAGCAGATGCATAAGTCGTTTGTTGTCGATGTCTATCAAAAACTGGCCATAACTTTGGTTTGGATTTTTGATCTTTCAAATCATTCCTTGATGCTGTGGTATCTTTTAGTCCAAGAAGATGCTGCCATAGTGAATAACCAATATTTTTGAATATATGCATAGGATCAAGAAGATGACATACTTTTAACTCTTTCCAATACTCCAAAGAATACCATATTGATATGTTCTCTGCGAGTGCCAATTTCCCTTTACCTCTGTTCACATACTCATTATCTGAATCATCACTGAAGATTTCTGCTTCTGGATCTATCAGAGGTCCATCTGTCCATTTTTTATACCAATCCATAGGCGTCATAGGTTTTGGATATTGGCCTGTTTCAAGCTTTCCATTAAAATGTATCGCTTCTCTTTTAGATCTTAATGGATGATCATCAGGCAAGAATCGTCGATGTCGAAGATAAATATTTTTGTTGAGATTCTTACTATAGATTGATCTCAACCAATCACCACAATATGGACAAGCTTTATAACCCTTAGTAGATATTCTTGCATCATGGAAAATGATAAAAATATAATTAGATTAAATCATATTTATTTACATGCATATTGAATAAAAGAATTACATCAATACCTGAACAAACACCATATCCAGGAAAATCGTGAATAGTCCAAGCCACAATACCACGAATCGTAATATGTCTTTCATTGATGCTTTTCGATACATCAATGACATTAATACCTCTCCATAACTCTTGAAGATCGTCAATGAGAGGAGCAAGATATACATTCATATCTTTAACTTGTCTTTTGCCTGGGATTAAAAGTGAAAGCATTAAATGTTCCTTTTTAATGCTAAGATATGGCGGAAGATTGTAGTTTATGACTACCACTGGCCATGTTGACCATTTACTGGATTTCATGGAGAATGGATTAACCCCATCTAATGCAACTCCTAACTTTAGATTCTGTGGATTTTGTGCAAATTCAGGCCATGTAGAATCAATATGCTGAAAAGCAACACTATCATGAGGAATTCTGATTATTCCATCAGTACTTTTGTGACCATGTCCCCAAGTCAAAAGCTTTGATAATTCGGGGCGTTGAAACATATGTCTAATCCGTGGAGCCAATGGAAAATGTCTCAATACCTTTTTTGGGATTTTACCTTCTTCACCCTTATATCGAGGAGATTGACATTTGGGACATGTCAAAGAGTCTGCAAATTCACCTCTATATAAAATACAATCATTAGGACATGCATGTATACATTGATAATCTATACCAAGATTGTTGATTATCTTCTTCATTTCATCATGTGAGGTAGGAAGAATATTCTGACTTGGTAAAAACTTTTCAGATAATAACCTGTAAGTTTATCAAAAAAAGATATATTAAAAAAGGTAAATAAATATATATATACATATATACATGCAGGTTTTTATTCTTACTTTAGATAAGGTAAGAACAAGAACTTGAATTGAATAGATACTTTTTGTCCGCGCATCTTTTAAAACTATTAATGCATCTTTCAAAATATTTACGCAAAATTTGGATGGCAGGATACGATTGTTTGTTTTGGATGATATGAAGTATGTACCTTCATTGAATGATTTGTCGATTCACACTTTCAAACTGAACATATGTGTGAATCGACAAATCATTCATATCCTCCAAAACAAACAATCGTATCCCGCCATCCAAACAATCGTATCCTGTCAATTCACACATATGTTCATATAATGGTGACCTGGATGAATCGCATGCACAGAGGTTACTCAAGATAGAGCAGGATTTCTCGGGTATGCAGTAAACCTCTTGCATGTCAATGATGAGCATCTGAACTTTAGGATACAAAGTGGACTACTCCATTATAATCAGATTGCTGTCTCTTGAGTAACCTCTGTGCATGCGACTCATCCAGGTCACCATTGCGAAAATTTGGAAAGATGCATTAATAGTTTTAAAAGATGCGCGGACAAAAAGTTTCCATTCAATTCAAGTTCTTGTTCTTACCTTATCTAAAGTAAGAATCAAAACCTGCATATATATATATATATATATATATATATATATATATATATATATATATATATATATATATATATATATATATATATATATATATATATATATATATATATATATATATATATATATATATATATTTATGCATATATATATATATATAAATAGATAGAAAATTGAAATTTATACCTTAATAGTGTCGAAACAGATACATTAATCCATCCAAAATGATTTTGAAGGTTGAGAATAAGTAAGCTCGCATTTAGTCGTGTCAAACGACTTCCTTCATATACATGCTTTAGACATTCCTCTCAAAGATATTTCTCATTTTTAGAAATATCCATGCTCTCACTGTCATTTTGATACCAATCCTCAATAAAATGTGCCATACCACAAAATGACATAAGAGTGACTTCAGAGTTTGGAGGCACATACAAATCCTCTACAATAAAGAGACCACGACCAGCATTAGTAATAGTGGATGGAGCAATCATATAGCGATTACCCCAAAAGTTGAAAACCTCTCCATCTAAAGGAAGTGGTCCTCTATTCCATCCTCCATATCTTCTTCTATCATATGTTTGTACTAAAGAACGATCACGAGCTGGCAATGGATAATCTCCAACCGTTTCATTCTCTAAACCAAGAGGTAGAGGATTTCTAGAAACCTCTGCTTGTAATTGATGAATAGCAAGTCCATGGCGTGTACGAGGTATATTAACATTATGAGAAAAATCATCATCATCGAGCAAGTATTCCTGTATATCAATAATAATTTGATTTTATACATGGTTTTTAAATAAAATAATGACATTAATATATATAGAAAATACATACCCAAGCATTATCACGTTGACTAGGTGATGGTGCACGCTCAAAAGTACCATAGTCTGCCTCATGTTGAATACATTCCAATCGTGGTCTTCGATACGTGCCATAACAAGAGTTACACCAACATATAATATGCTCTTGATAGTAAAATTCATCATAATTCCTATCGGAGGACACATGTGAAGTTGTTGCATGGGTAGGAGGTGGTGGAGTACCCTCTGATTGATCAGAATCTGCACATCATAAGAAACATAAAAAAAAATATAAGTTATGTATCCATGAAATATAGTTAAAATTAAATATTTCATATACTTATAGTATAAAGTCGTTGCACGATGAGGAGACGGTGGTGGAGTTCCATCTGATTGATCAGAATCTACAAATAATGGTATTTGATATTAATAATTTGATTATCTACATAAATAAAAAATTCACATATACATATTTACATATACACACATATTCACATATACACATTTACACATACACACATATTCACATATACACAACTACATATTATTGTGGGATAAATGCATGTATTTTGTATGAATGAGTGTATATGCATGCATGTGTGTGTACGTATATATGTGGATATGTATATGTGTGTTTATGTTATATGTATGTATATGTGTATATGTATACATATATGCATGCGTATATGTTTGCATGTATATGTGTATGTGGGTATGTGTATGTGTATGTGTATGTGTGTGTATATATGTGTATGTATTCTGACTTTTTTTTCTGTTTGAGATTAAATTAACAGGAGATATTGTATGGTCGAAAAAAATAAGAGGCGAGCTAACATACCACCTAAGTCGTGGCAGTTTTTTCGTAGACAGCTACGTCTTCAGGAGTCATTTCCTCAGCAAAAGGTACACAAATTAATAGTTTATATTCATAATTTTTATATATTTTAGTAATTTTTTATATTTAATTTATGTATTTTTTTCTTGAATAAACAGACTGCTGCAAAGAAGAGAGTGGAGTCGGGCCATACATCGCACTTAGGCCAAATGGGCCATAATGGTTTTGTAGCTACGTTTGTAAGTATATGTGTTATTGTGAGTATATTTTTTATTTTAGTTAAAATGCAAGCAACTAATGTTTTTTATTTGTTTCATTGTAGCGAAAGGATTATGGCCGATATCCTACGAAACACGAGATCGAGTATGCTACACATTTTGGATATCGACGTTTGGGCGAGTATATACAAGATCATCCTGATGCCTTTGTGAGTATTTTTAAATTTTATATAATTATTTTGTTGTTATGAATGTTTTAATTATTTTATTGATTTATGTTTGTTATATGTAATACAGGAGTATTATGGGGAGACAAATATGGATGAGGTGGAGAGACAAACACAGGAAGGACGATCTCGATCGTCACAGGGTGATCATGACGATGAGGATGAGGAAGATCAGGATGATCATGATATTGCTGATGATGATGATGATCATGATGATGATGATGATTAGGATTTTAGTCTATTATGACATTGGATTATATGTATTTACATTGATATATATATATATACATTTTTATCTATATATTTTTCATTTCAGTTATGTTTTGAATTGTGTGTATGGTATTAAGTAATGAAGAGTTTTGTTCTATTAATTGTTATTATTGTTTATGTTAAGCATGTGTTTTAATAATTTAATTATATAATTCATTCATATGTGTGTACCTAAGTGTATATGTATGTGTGTGTATATGTATGTATGTGCATGTGTATGTGTGTGTATATGTATGTATGTGCATGTGCATGTATAAGTGTATATGTGTGTATGAGTATGTGCATGTGCATGTGTATGTGTGTGTATATGTATATGCATGTATATGTATAACTCTATGTGTATGTGTGTGTATGTGCATGTATATGTGTATATGTAGGTATGTGCATGTGTGTGTGCATGTGTATATGTGTTTTAATACTTTAATTATATAATTCATTCATATGTGTGTACCTAAGTGTATATGTATGTGTGTGTATATGTATGTATGTGCATGTGTATGTGTGTGTATATGTATGTATGTGCATGTGCATGTATAAGTGTATATGTGTGTATGAGTATGTGCATGTGTATGTGTGTGTATATGTATATGCATGTATATGTATAACTCTATGTGTATGTGTGTGTATGTGTGTGTATGTGCATGTATATGTGTATATGTAGGTATGTGCATGTGTGTGTGCATGTGTATATGTGTTTTAATACTTTAATTATATAATTCATTCATATGTGTGTACCTAAGTGTATATATATGTGTGTGTATATGTATGTATGTGCATGTGTATGTGTGTGTATATGTATGTATGTGCACATGGATGTATAAGTATATATGTGTGTATGAGTATGTGCATGTGCATGTGTATGTGTGTGTATATGTATATGCATGTATATGTATAACTCTATGTGTATGTGTGTGTATGTGCATGTATATGTGTATATGTAGGTATGTGCATGTGTATATGTGTTTTAATACTTTAATTATATAATTCATTGATATGTGTGTGCATAAGTGTATATGTATGTGTGTGTATATGTATGTATGTGCATGTGTATGTGTGTGTATATGTATGTATGTGCATGTGCATGTATAAGTGTATATGTGTGTATGAGTATGTGCATGTGCATGTGTATGTGTGTGTATATGTATATGCATGTATATGTATAACTCTATGTGTATGTGTGTGTATGTGCATGTATATGTGTATATGTAAGTATGTGCATGTGTGTGTGCATGTGTATATGTGTTTTAATACTTTAATTATATAATTGATTCATATGTGTGTACCTAAGTGTATATGTATGTGTGTGTATATGTATGTATGTGCATGTGTATGTGTGTGTATATGTATATGCATGTGCATGTATAAGTGTATATGTATGTATCAATATGTGCATGTTCTTGTGTATGTGTGTGTATATGTATAACTCTATGTGTATGTGTGTATATGTGCATGTATATGTGTATATGTAGGTATATGCATGTGTGTGTGCATCTTCATCATGTATAACTTTATGAGTGCATATCAATAAGTGTGAGTATGGTATGTAATGAAAATAACACAATTCAAATGATCTACAAATAATAGAAATTGTACTTACAATTGTTAGCCATAGTTTTTGCTTGGTAAGCTTCTTGAATAACCTGCAATAAAGAGAGAAAGAAAAGAGAGAGAGAGAGAGAGAGAGAGAGAGAGATCTAGAGAGAGAGATATAGAGATCTAGAGAGAGAGATCTAGAGAGAGAGAATTCAAAGAGAGAAAGATGTAGAAAGAGAGAAACAAAGACAAAGGGAGACAATAACAGAGAGATTAGACAAAACAACAATTCTGCATATACTTGCTTCAGCTCGTAAGCGCAGTGCAATTGCGAACGTTGGAGAGCTCTTCGATCGGATGCGTGAAAATGCCGATTGCAGAGCCTCCAACGTTTTAATTTTTGTCCGTCAACACATCATCGTGTAAGCGATGCTATTTGTCGTCGTATAAGCAACCTTTCCTTTAGCGTCGCTTATGCGACGGTTATCAGCGTCGCTTATGCGACACAGAAAAACGTCGCTTATGCGACGCAGAAAAATGTCGCTTAAGCGACGCCTTTAAGTAGCGTCGTTTAAGCGACGTTGTACGGGAGCGTCGCAATCCAAGTCGCAAATACTGTTGTTTTTTGCGTCGTCTAATCGAGCGTCCGCGCTCGACGCTAATTACGACGCAAGTTGCAATTTCATAGTGCCAAAATTCTGTCGCCTTAACCGTCGCTATACGCCCGTATTCCTTGTAGTGTTGCTCTTGTATTTGATGAGAAATATGATGAGATTACTTCCCAAGTCTCGTGGGTGGTCTTGCAATTCCATCCATAACTGATTCTTCCTAGCTCTTGTATTTGATGAGAAATATGATGACAGTACTTCCCAAGTCACTTGGGAGGTCTTGCAATTCCTAATGTGAGGCAATAAGAAATAAGATATTGAGTTTAGTAGATAAGACCTAGCAAGATCATCCTTTGCACACCATGTGGTCAACCTTTCTTGTTCCTCCCTTGTGGGTTGATGCTTGCTCCTGAATGTTTGCATCTCTTCATCTCCTGAGATGTATCCATATATACTTCTCCCTTGAAGGTAGGATTGCACCCTTAGTGACCATGCCAAGTAGTTGTTTCTATCCAGTTTATCAATGAAGGATGGAAGTCCATCTCCCATCTTGCTTGTTGTTGCTCTGAGACTACTGTTGGAGGAGATGGTGGATAATCTTCAGAGATGAATAGGTGTTGCTAAGACTTGCTTCACATCAGAACAACTACTAGATAGTGTATTGGGCCTCTTTAGCATGCTAATGATCATAAATAATCACATATGTTGCTTGGAACATGATCCACTAATCAATGGATCAAGAATGATAGGTTAGAGTTGATCCAAGACCAAAAGGCTTGCTATTCTTGTTTCTACATATCTTCAATGTTTTGAATAGTTCTTTGGGCATAACAACAATTAGCTTAATTACTTTTGGGAAACTCTAACTAGCTTAGATAGCTACCAACCATGAGTGATTTCATAAAAAATGATGGACTACACACTAAAAATGATGTTTAGCAGATTATTGAACCTTCTCGATAATTACAGGATGCATCACTCAACAGACCAGAGAGTAAAGAAGTGTTAATATCTGATGATCTAGAGAAGCAATGATAATGATACTCTATAGTCGTGTACTAGACAGTATGTTGAATCTACCATGCTTTAAATCATGAGAAATGATTGATCATATACTGAGAACAAGCTATTAGAAAGTCACTATTTTGACGTAGTCATAGCATAGAAGTGAAATGAGAATGTAATGATAATATGTACATTAAATTATATACAAATACAATATCATTGGAAATCATATATTGCTCAATGTGTGAGAGGTGAATGAGCTATGAGATGGGCTCTCATTCACAATAGATTCCCTTCACAATGATCTCATGGAGTCGGGATACACACGGGTCATTTGATCCTCTTTTTATATCTATCTTTGGAGCTGATGTTTGAATTCAAATTCAAAGAGGTTCACCTAAAAGGGACTCCTAAAGTGTAGGATGTATTCTCTTATTACTCAACAACCAAAAACTTCAAGATTTGATGTTTCCTAACTTTCTTGTAGTTATAGGATACTTTTACTAAGATAAATGCAAAGTGTTTTTACAAGAGGTTGATCTCATAGGGTTCTATTAGAGATGTGTCAATCAATCAAGTGTGTAGGCTTAGTTTTAATTGTGCTAACACGATGTGGCCAAAAAGACCATGCATCAACAAATACAATAGTTGTACACAATAGAGTTTGGGCAATTTGTGCAAGATTACAACCACCATGTGCTAGAGAGATGATTCTCCTCCCAACTAAATGCCTGTATATATAGCTCTCCCCGGGGATTGCCTTCGTGGGTACGTGGATACTGACCATCCATGTGTCACCCATGTAACTACATATGTGCTAAGTGTATTGGTTAACCAGAGTTAACTCAAGTGGATGCTTCTAGAAGATTCTAGAGATCATTGGGAAAAATACTCTCCCCATGTACCCTATGGGGATTGAACCCAAGACCTCCTCCTTCACACCCTTGACATTTAACCCCTAAGTTAAGTGGATCACTTGGTTACAAGAGTAAACGATCTTCTAGTAAGTCTAGACTCGAGATCTTCGGTCATACACACGAGTGACCAAATGGTATCCCATTTCAGATCTATCTGAATCGATCGAACCTTAGATCATAGACTTACTTCATTATATTCTTCCCCTTGGAAAATATCCTTGAAAATAGAGCTATATACATACTATAGGCAACCCCCGAGCCTCATGTTCTAAAAATGAAAGAACATGGTCATGTTCAAGAACTGGAAGAACATGTCTCATCTCTGTGGTGGCATCTCTGCCCAAATGATTCAAAACACTGTCTCGCTTTGCACTTTGATAAACTGGTCAAAGTTCAAAGTAGTGAATGAATAAAATGGGTGGATCTAAAAACATCCCTGACCAATTCATAGTTTTTACTAGGTGCGAATACGATGATGGAATATCCATGCTTCTTTGCTAGGGTTTTCAATGAAAACCAATCAAAATTCCAAGTACTTGAATTTTACAAATTCAAGTTCAATTGGTTTATCCTTGAACAATTTGTAGTGACAAGAGCTTTTGACTTCTTGTCTTTAGATTCCTTTCTTTACTGATGCTTTAGGTACCTACCCCAGGGACTTTATATAGGAATCTCTCTACTGCTTAAGTTTTAAGCATCTACTCATGCGTTCTGGATTTGTATCAAAATCCCTTTAACGATAGGTAAAGATTATGTTTTACCTTCCACAAACTTAAGTACCATCTTCACGGTTGCAGACTACATTCTTGGAACTTCTTCACTCTGTTCAAACTTAGAACATCTTACTCTTTTCACACTTTTCCATTGGATAAATGGGACTTAAGTGAATAATTCCCAAAGGAAATTTTATTGCCAATACTTGGGATCTCTATAGTAGTTCCAATCGTACATTCTTGGACAATCATGGCCAAGCTTGATCAAGTCTGGCTGACCTTGTGACTAAAATAAAGACCTAGACTTTATCTTTCAGATCTCCTGACCTATCTAAAGCTTCTTTGCTTACTTGTAGGTTTTTTAGAGATCTTTCCTTGAACTTCTATCCAAGCATACATTGATGTCTCTCAGATTCTAAAGCTAAGAATCTTTGATATACCTTTAGGTTATATCACTATTTGGACTTAAGTACCAATACTAGTGGTTTGGGAATTGCTGGAAACTACTTGCTATTAAACTTACTTGAAAGATTCGAGTCTCACATCTAGGGAGATTTATTCTTTCAAGAACTTTAGATTCCTACCAAGTAATCAAGTAATATTAAGCCAATGATTCATCTTGGAATCTTTTGCTTTTCCAATCTCATAATTCATCTTGGAATCTTTTTCTTTATTGGAATGATCTTCAAAAGAAATTCTTGACTTTTGGATAAGACCAAGACTTAAAGCTTTTCTTGTCCAAAAGATATTCCTTTTTAACCAATGAAATAGTTAACCAGACTATTTCATTTTATTTGCTTATCTTTAGGAAGTAACTTGATTCCCAAATATTTACTTTGACGTATCTTTTAGGAAAATTTCTTGATTCCCAAAGATTACTTAGACTTGGATTTCTTCTTGAAAACTTTGCATCTTGTCTAGAGATGCAATCATGGAACCTAGCATCCAACTACTGAACATTAAGATTCAAGTGATGCTAAAGTTTATTCACCTCTATGAAGTTCATCACTCGCAAGATGAAAAGAAAAAACTTTAGTAGATCCATGATTGTTTTTCAAATTTGGAACATATCAACTATCCTTTGAACTTGAAAGTTCAATTGATTTAAGTTCCAAATGATTTTATTTGATTCTTATCATGCCTTGTAATAGAATCAGATAAAACTTCCAAAGAAAACTTCATCAATCCTACTTGAATGCATGATTTTTTTCAAATCCAAGGTAACAACTATATCTAGGCTTGTTGTTAGGATTCTCTAAGTTTTCTCCTAAACTTAGAGTCATTAAGAAAATTTGAAAGTAGCCTTATTTTCTTGCCATTCCAATGATCAAGAAAATCGAACACTTTGACTTTCAAAGGGTCTACTTTTCCTAATCAAGAATCCTAATTTGTGATACCTAAGTATCATGTTTGGGAAAAACAAACTAGCTACTTGAGTTGCATGGCAGCTAGGAGCCTTGCAACTATCTAGTTTGCTCTTTTTCCTATATGTTTAAGTCAAGTTAGAAAAAATATATAACAAAAGTACAAGTATTCAGCTACTTAATCAACAATCATGCATATGCAAATGCATGTTCTTGCAGCAAATGCATGTTCTTGCAACAAATGCATGTTAGTGCATGCACGTGTTGGCATTCTCCTTTCATGCACTAAACTTAAATCAAGCAATTTCTTGAGCTTGAAAATGCTTGTTCGCAATCATCCATGCACAAATATTCTTGCTAGCTTTTTTAAAAAAATATAATTGTTCATGTGCATAAACTTGAGCATTAAATATCTTTTTCAAGCAAGAAGGAAATGTGTTTTGTGCATGAAAACATTCTTTTGAAAGGAGAGATGTGGATGTATGCCTATGCTTGTGTTTAATGAGTGTTTCAGTATCTTTATGCTCTTTCATGTAGGTTTTCATAATTTGCATCAAGATTATCCAGAATGAAGTTTACTACCATACTTCAATGATAAAAATGTGTTCTACATGAAAGGAGCGAGCAAAAACAAATATTGAAACCAATCATTAACTTGGAAAATACTTATCTCCCAACTAAGCTACCTCCTTTCATTGATCCTCAGGAGGAGCCATTTTGCACCCTTAGGTCTTTGGAAAAAATCTTTCCATACAAAGAAAAGCCAACCTTCATAGCCATGCTCACATCTCTCCAAAACCTTGAAGAGAACTGTCTTTAGTCGATTGAAAAGCAATGAGAATCAAGAGCACAATCTTCCTTGCTCCGATCTAATGTTGCTTCACTTTGACTCAAATGTGAAAATAACTTTGGCTTTGATCACCAAGGATCTTCAGATTATGCACTCGAGTTTGGTTCAAAATCATAACAGAAAGCTCAAAACACAGAGCTTCTCAGCTCGGGATTAGCAGCAAATGTGCAAAATAGAGCCAAAAAATAACTAAATTTTAGATAAGTATGAATCAGAAGCGAAATCAAAACATCGATTTCTTCATGGTCTACTGGCTAGATTAGTAACTTTCCCCATGGGACATGATGAGTTCAAAATCCGAAAACGGAATTCAACTTGTAAACCTTTTATGCACCTTTTCGGGGCATTGTGAGTTGATTTTAGTTCTATATATTTTAAATTCAGCCGTCAGCACTATCAATCACGTCGTGCTCTCTTGGCTAAATGAAACCGTACATCAAACAACGTCACAGGTTCGATCATGTCTACATATTTTAGAGTTGTGGTGTTGTTTATGTTTCTTGTCTTTGATGAAACAAGAACAAGATATCAAAGCACCCTCGCGGATAGAAGAAACTCTTCATGAATTGGGGTCTGCAGTTCAAATCCACCCCGTGGACGGCTGATAATTACATGCTTTTTTATGTAATCTTAAGCTTGTGGAGCACGAAGTGCCGTCTTTCGTTGATGGATATAGCGCAGACATGGGTATTAATAGGACACCGGATCGATCCTTGATCTCGCTCTCTTAATGATGTCGCCATTTTTTCCTGTTATCTATGGAGTTCTCTAGGTTAAGTCATAAATAATTAATAGAATGATGCATATCACAAATGAAGCTTCCTCTATGGCTACATGAAAGATTTCAGGTTGACGTCGTGGGATCAAATCTCAGAAGCTATCGTGATAGGAAAAGATCCTGTCATTTTCGCTTGTGCAAAAGCTTTTACAGCGTGGAGATTACACACTATAAATAAAAGAGAAATCAAGATCTCACTAGCCTCACTTTGCCTCGTGGATAGATTGAGATTGCCTATATGATTGATGGCATGGGTTTGAATCCCGTATGCTACAGAAGATAGAGCTTTCTTGCTTCTAAGCCACGAGCTTTTGCATACCTTGAATCAAAATATTATAAAAACAAACACATAGAAAAATTTACTACGAGAGCCCCTTGGAGGGATAGATAGATGGAAGCTCTTCCAGTGCAACATCGTGAGTTCAAACCGTGCATACACTCATCTGTATGTAGTGCATCTTTTTTGCTATCTCAAGCTTGAACTATGCCGCCAAGAAGAATTCGGGATAATTTTTTGCAACACTCATGAGAAAAGGATGTTGTCAGGGGAGCACTAGATTGTGCTCTCTGACTACAATAGACAAGATTTCTGAATTATACTTCTGATTACAAGAATATCCACGTAGGAAAAATAGCACAGGAATATGTAGCTGATACAAGAAGTCCCACAACCTGGGACCGTAGGTGTAGATAACTCAGCTAGAGATGATACAGGAGATTCCACAACCCGGGATCGTAAGTATGGAACAAGATCTCTGGATTAAAAGAACTTCACTATGGGAGATGGACTAGATACAAGAAAGAACTCAACAAGATCTCGTACTACGAGATTACAAGAGGACAAGACTAGATGTTCAGGATTCAAGACTAGACAGGACTGGAACAAGGAACAAGACAAGAACAGGAACTAGAACTTGGAGAGTACTTAGTTGGTGGTCACGACTCCTTGAGCTCCCAAGACTGGTATTGGCAAGACTGATTATGAATGTGGCCAATCCCTCCTTATATAGGTTTTCAAGGGCAGTTCATGAAAGACGGTTACGGATTGATGATGTCATCGATGATGTCATCAATTCGAAACATGAGCTCTGGATATCCGAATCAGGCAAGTAGACAGTCGATCTTAGGATTTTGGCACGTTTCCGACGCAATGGAAGCATTGGTTTCTCCTAATTTTGAACCAATCATGAGATACAGGATTCACATGGAATCTAAGGTTTAGGACAAATGACATCACCTCCCCCTCAAGCGACGAGTTCCACGAGGAGCGGTCATGTTATCTGGTCTCGGCTTCGTTGGATTTCTCTTATGAAATTCTTGAACCTTGATTGGTGCCCTCTCAAGGTTTTCTGTAGGTTCCCAAGTACGACCACTGATGTCATATCCTTTCCAATGAATAAGGTATTCCAATCTTCCTCGGGATATTCTGGAATCTAGGACATGCTCGACTTCAAATTCTTCATGATGATCAATCTCGATAGTTGGTGAAGGACTAGGTCTCTCCCTTCTCAATGGTGAAATCTGATATGGTTCCAACATGGATACATGGAAAATTAGATGTATTCTCATAGTACTTGGTAGCTAGAGCTTGAAGGTGACTGGATTAATCTTCGTCAAGATGGTAAATGGACCAAATCTTTGATGATCTAACTTTGCACAAGGTCTTGAGGTTTGCAAATTGTTTCTGAGTAACCATACTTTATCCCTAATTTGATATGATGGATTCTGGACACGATGTTGATCTGCATAGTACTTATATTATTCTTGAGCTTTATGGATCTCTTCCTTGAGTTCTTTGTGAATGTCCATCAGGTACTGGGCCTTGTCTCTAGTAGCTGGGTTCTTGACATGATTTGAGAGTTGTATATCCATCCTTGGATATTGTCCATAATTTGCAAAGAAGGGAGTCTACTTGGTAGATGCATGAACACTATTGTTATAAGCAAACTCTGCAAAGGGTAAAAGTTCAAACCAATCATTTTGATGATAGTTGCTAGTGCAACGGAGATATTGCTCCAAGACTTGATTCACCTGTTCTATTTGTCCATCAGTCTGTGGATGATTTGCTGTAGATAGTTTAACTTGAACACCAAGGAGCTTGCAAAGATTGTTCCAAAAGTTGGATATGAACTATGGACCTCGATCACTGACAATGTCATCAGGCAATCCATGAAGCCTAAATATATACCTGAGAAAAAGTCTAGCAGTGGCTACACCTGTGATTGCCTTGGTAGTTGGAATGAAGTGTGCCATCTTTGTAAATCTATCCACGATAACAAGAATGGCATATACTTATCTGACATTATCTTCTTGTTATCTTCATAATTTGTATGCTCCATATCATTCATAATGACATCTTGGTCTTCAAATGTTCTTGATTCAAATTTTTGAGGAATAGTGTCATGATTATTCAACACTTCTAGCTCTTGGACTTGGCTTTCTTTGAATGATTGATTCTCACATTAAACTGCCTGATTGATAACATCCTCCAAGGTATTTGCTTGAGGCATGGATAGCAAGAGATATTTGACTTCAAGATTAAGGCCACTTCGAAACTGATTAACCATGTAGTCTTCTTGATATGTAGTTCCATGAAACAACATCTTGATATTCAAGGCATAGCTTGAAACTGATCGATCATCTTGTCACAACAACCTTCTCACCTCTTGGACATGTTCGATCAAGTCCTTTATGGTAGATTGGATCTCCTTGCATAAAGAATCCATGGTACCTGGTCTATGAAGGTAGTCTTGACAAAATGTCAGGGGAGCACTAGATTGTGCTCTCTGACTATAGTAGACAAGATTTTGGAATTATACTTTCGATTACAAGATCACCCACGTAGGGAGAATAATACAAGAAGATGTAGCCAATACAAGACGTCCCACAATCCAGGACCAATAGGTATGGAAAAGTGGACTAGAGATGACACAAGAGATCCCACAACCCGGAATCGTAAGTATGAGATAAGATACCTGGATTACAAGAACTCCCTTCTGGGAGATGAACTAGATACAAGAAAGAACTCGACAAGATCTCGTAGTACAAGTTTACAAGAGGATAAGACAGGATGTCCAAGAACTAGACTAGATAAGACTGGAACAAGGAAGAAGACAAGAACTAGAACTGGAACTTGGAGGGTACTTTCTTGGCAGTCATGACTCCTTGAGCTCCCAAGACTGATATTGACAAGACTGAGAATGAATGTGGCCAACCCCTTCTTTTATAGGTGTTCAAAGGCGGTGCTATATGGCGGTTATGACCTGATGATATCATCATGATATTATCAACTTGAAACAAGACCCACTGGTGTCAGAATTCAACAAATAGACAATCAATCTTGGGATTTTGGCACATTCCAGATGCAATGCTAGCATTAGTTTCTCCAAAATCTTAACCAAACATGAGATATAGTAAACTTACATAGAATCTAAGGTTTAAGATTATTTTCTTTGTATCCATGATATCTTCCCATGTATCCCATTGGGATTGAACCCAAGATCTCCTCCTTCACATCCTTGAGACTTAACCAATAAGCTAAGTGGATCACTTGTTTACAAGAGTAAATGACCTTCTAGTAAGTCTAGACTCGAGATCTTTGATCATACACACGGGTGACCAAACGGTATCCAATTTCATATCCGTCTTAATCGGTCGGGCCCTTAGATCATAGACTTACTTTATTACAATCTGTAATGGTCAAATAGAGTGCATATGATAAGGATTATAAGAAATATATCACAGAGGTGATCTATCACGAGTTTTGCCTAGCACTTTGGTACCTTGTTATAAGCTTAGAGTAGATACAGCACATGGCATGTGAGGTAATGTCACATCGATTATCAGAAACTTGCAACACTTTGAGAGGGGGCTTATTGAAGCCTCTATGACTGGATGCTAAGGAGTGGAAAATGATTCACAATAAGCGGGATGCGATAGCCACATGTCTAGATATGATTAGAGTGTCATAATTGGATAGTGGCGGTTATGCCATGATGTATCACGACTTTGTAAGTATCATTTTGATTAATGAATTATCTTATGTTATGCACATCATATTTGTTGATCTCATGTTTTGCATATTTTTTGTAAGAGTTGGTAATGGGTTGTCCTTCGACATGAGCAGAGGAGACTTACGCATATCGTCATGGATTAGTTGTGTTGTTGCAAGACTTGAAAGGACTCGATGCGTTCATTTCATATAACAATCTATTGTGAGATGAGCTTCTAAAGTTGGTCTAGCATTTTCTAGTTGTCTATAAATATCGTTTCAATTTATCTGATTTTATGAATGTGCTTTGTTACAAGACTGGAGATATAGATGCTTTGATCTAAGCATTTTTTTTAATGACAATAGTGTGCTACAGTTTTGTATTTGGCTCATATATGGCAATGTTGTACCATAGTTTTGTATTTGGTTCATATATAGTAGTTATTTGCCATATTTTATATTTGGCTCATATATGGTAGCAGTTTGCTACATTTTGTATTTAGCTCATATGTGAAAATGGTTTGCCATAATTTTGTATATGGTTCATTTATTGAATATCTCTTTGTACAATTCATTTATGATATATCTCTTTTGTACATGGTTCATGGTTCATTGTGCTCTTATATATCTCTTTTTATGTTCGAAAATATGTTTTGCTTCATCGAATCTTGTTTTGGTTTTCGGTCATCGAAACTCTAAACCGACAACCATTAGAGTACGAAATATACTCAGTTTTTTTTTTTGGTACAAAGTGTATTATCTTTTGTTACATAACAACATTGTCATGTTGCAGCAAGGATCACTACACTTTGCTCAAAAAGGTTTTAGCAGATATAGACCTCGATATAGGCGCCAATATTCCCAGGGTGTTCATTGGTATGGGCATCGGTACAGACATTGATATCCCGAGGGAAATATCGACGTTTATACTATCTATTGACTGAGGCATATACCATCAATTGATTGACGCTTATATCATCGATCATTCCGATGCATATACTGATGCTAGTATCCGATCAATACCAACGTGTGTACGATGTATTTTATCAATGTCCCTTACCAACGCATATATCGATGTTATTATACCGACGTTTATATCGATACCATGCCATATTAGGCATGTGTGTTTTTGTCAATACTTTCGTCGGTATAAGGATCATATGTCATAGTGTAGATACATAGATAGGTAGATAGATAGATAGATAGATATATAGAATAATAGATAGATAGGTAGGTAGATGGATGTATAGAATGATAGATAGTCAGATAGATGGATAGATAGATAGATAGATAGATGGATAGATAAATAGAAGTGATGTAAAAAATTCATATATCTTTGAATACATGCGAGGAAATTATCAAATGGATTATGGACACTAGAAGCACTTACATGTATAGATATACCTATAATTTTGAGCCATTTATGCAATTTATCTTCATTAAATGTCTCCCTTTTGTAAAATTGATCCACTTTTGTAAAGGCTTAGGAGTTCGTGAGCTTCCCGAGTGTTTATCTCAAGTCCTAGGAATTTATTAGATCTCGTTGAGCTCGATTTGCATATCTTATGAGCTCTAAAGACGTTTTGTAATTTTATAGGATAAATAAATGTGAAAAGGATTTTTCATTAAATAGTAAAACGTAAAGTGTAATTGCACGCAATCCAATTTCGTAAAACTTATGGGTATTTGTGGCAATCATACATATCTTGTAAAATTTAAAGGCCCTATAGTCTTCCTCGGCTTGATTATCGCACTCAATTAAAATCGGTGTGTGTTGAAGGGCATCATTGGTTCAATGTTATTCCAGGAAACTTTTAGAAAGCATTTAAGATTTTGCCCTTTAGAGTTACACATCTCATTAATCTGTTGAACCCTTTTTAAAATCCCCAAGCAGTGATCATGCTCATTGCGGTGCTTTGAGCTTTGCAAGGTTAGGGTTTGTGCACATCCATCTACATGTGTCGCCACATCGGTCCCTCCAAGTGCTCGCGAGCTATCTGTCGTATTGAAGCTTACTAACTAATCGAGCTATGCTCTTGGGCTTTCATCTCCACCATGTCAGTACACGAAGCTCTCCACAATGGCTTGACGCATCACTGTGTGGATGAGGTCATGGGAAACACTGAACATTACAGTCCTGCACAAAAATGCATAGACTATATATATATATATATATATATATATATATATATATATATATATATATATATATATATATATATATATATATATATATATATATATATATATATATATATATATATATATATATATATGCCAGAGTTCGAACTCAAAGCAATAGTTAAAATACTGAATTTCTTTTAGGTGACTTTGATATCCGATATGCTCAAGGGGCGAGGGAGAGAGAGGCTGGAACAAATTTGTGATTTATGAAAGTTCACATGTACCTTAGCCCATTGTGAGCAACATACCATGTCTTTTTGAAACTACCGCCATTCTATGAACGGTAAAAGTAGCACAAAAATGTACAGACTGTATATGTATGGCAGAGTTGGAACCCAAGCAATAGTTAGAATACTGAACTTTTCAGTGACTGGAAGTCATGATATGAAATGAAAGGTCAGATATGTCATTCATGATATGAAATGAAAGTTCACATGTACCTCAGCCCATATGACAGCTGTCACTAAATAATTGTCAACCATTACCGACCCTAAGTGTGTACCATCACCGACCCTAAGTGTCCTAATCGTGTGTACCATCACCGATCCTAAGTGTCCTAATCGTGCGTACCATTACTGGCAGAAGGGATTCCTTATATTATCTAAAACTCCTTTCAATGATTAGTTGTATATTCCCTTCTATTCTCTATATATACCCTCCGCTTGGCCTAACTGGCAACCAAGACACAGAGAGAACCAAGAAGACACAGAGAGAAAGAGAGAGAGAGCTATGGCGGCAGGAAGATCTTTTCTAGGTCGGCACGAGTTTACTTACCGAGCGGTATTCTGTATCTGTATCTTTCTGCTGCTTCTGTGCTTGACTCAGGACGCCATAGCACAAAGAAACCGCAGATTTCGATGCCGGAGGAGCGTATGCGTATCATTGCTAGGAAAATCCGCAAGATGCTGTAGGAAAACCGTTTGCAGAGACCTGGCTTCCGATCCCAATAACTGCGGGAAATGTGGAAGAACTTGCCGCTTTGGAAGGTCATGCTGCCGCGGCAAATGTGTGCACCTCAACACCAACAAAAAGCATTGTGGAGGTTGTGGCGCGAAATGTCCCAAACATCAGAAATGCTTTTTTGGAATCTGCAATTACGGCCGCTAGAGGTGTGCCGAGCCGATACCTTCTGTGCTCCTCCTCAACAGAAAACAAGACTAGTTCTTCTCCTTCTCCTTCATCTTCTTCGGGGGGCATCTTCTTCTTTTGCCTTCTGGTTCACAGCTCTATGAATAACGGGGTATCGTCTGTATACGTAACTCATATACGTAACTCAGACGTCAAAGACGCAGACTCATTTCCTTTTTCCTCTACGAATAACGGGGATCATCTCGGTACTTAGGGGGTCAAACCCATTCTCTTTCAAATTCTTTGAGCCTACCAATGAATGAATAAATTCGTCAGCTGTTGAATCCAAGTTTACTCCGTTTAACTGCCATGCAATGCGTAAAATCACGCTCGAGTATGACTTTTCATAACAGCTTCATATTCTGTTTTCGTAGTAGTAAAATCCAATTTCTTATACTTTTGCCATTCCGCAAAAGCATACTGATCGTTTTCTAATTTAGATCCACATTTTCTGGGCTTCCATCGTCTTCTTCTTTACGTTTCACTGTTTTGCAGGGTTAGGTTTCCTTCTCCTTCTTCAAGAATTATTTTAGGTTTTCCCATTTTGTGGCTTCAATGTCGTCAATCAAAATCTATTCTCCTTTGATGTAAACACACTGAATTCTATTAGAAATCAGATATCTACTTATCTTTGAACCATTAACACTAGTTATGTACTAGGATACTTGAGTGTCCTGGGACACTTACGTGTCGAACTTTTACATAAACTTTTTTTATTTTTCTTGATGACACACTTGCAACTTTGATGACATATTCACTTGGATTTGATAGCCCATATATTTGATCAAGGGAGAATGTAAACTTGGAACCCCCTAGATTTGCTTACTTCGGTGATGATCCATTCTGGTGACCTCAACATGGTTGAAACACTCTCTAATCATTGGCAATAAAAATTGTGATTTTTTATAAAGGAATCTTATGACATGAGGGTCCGACAGGTTCAAATAGATATGAGATTGGACATCATGTGGTCATTCAAGTGTAAGGCAAAGATCTCGAGAATAGACTTTAGTGAAGGTGCTTATGGTCTTTCGACAAGCAAAGGTGCTTGACTTAGTGGTTAAGTCATATGGATGAGAAGGAAAAGGTCTTAAGTTTAAGTCCTATGAGAGACATGGGAGAGTGTTTTTCCCTAAGAGCTCTAGATCCTTCTAGCATCATCCACTTGAGTTGACTCCAGTTAACTAGGACACTTGCCACACATGTAGTTACATGGTCGACACTTGGATGGTTAGTATTCACCTGCAATAGTAGGGAGTGTCTTGGAGAGAGCTATATATAGAGGCATATGGTAGGGAGGAAAAGGGACTCGTTTCTCTCTGTAGGATGTCATAATGCTTCATTGGTATCAAAACTAGAGCTTCTATGAAATCCTTCTGAAGGCTCATCATCTTCTTTGAGCTTTCATGAATTACTTGATAAGGCCCTTCACCATCCTCACAAACATAGAAGGAGGTATGTCCATTCGCAAAGCCAAGCCATCAGTTCACAAACATGGGCTCTTTCTTGTTATAGTATGCAGTTGTCATTTGCAAAATAAGAACTCAAATCTGCAATTACGGCCGCTAGAGGTGTGCCGAGCCGATACCTTCTGTGCTCCTCCTCAACAGAAAACAAGACTAGTTCTTCTCCTTCTCCTTCATCTTCTTCAGGGGGGCATCTTCTTCTTTGCCTTCTGGTTCACAGCTCTATGAATAACGGGGCATCCTCTGTATACCTAACTCAGACGTCAAAGACGCAGACTCATTTCCTTTTTCCTCTACAAATAACGGGGATCATCTCGATACTTAGGACGTCAAACCCATTCTCTTTTGGTTTCCGATCCATGGCATCCGGAGTGTGGAATCTTGGAACATTCAAAATGCCAAGAAGGTATGGAACAAAGGATTAAAAAAATGGAAACATCTCTGGAAACAAGACACCAACCGCTAGATCAACTTCGAGGATATTGACCCTTGTGTCAACATTTCATACGAAGAATGGAACACTTTGCAAAGCAGATGTCTCGCCTGGGACCAACACAAAGTTCCCCTTCTCATGGGACACGAAACGTCAAGATCGCTTGGTCTCAAATGGCACAATGGGAATAGCCTATCAAAAATCCCGAACATCAAAGAAACGATTGACTATCAGGTTAACCTCAACAAGAAGTGGTGCCTCTCATGGATGCGGCTTCGGTAGGACATGAAGTTCATGGATATCTAGCACCCCCTCATAGAAATCAAAAAGTCTATCCTCTTATGGCACATTCTTCATCATGGAATTTGGACGAACCTTAAGGCTAGCAAATTTTGTGGGATTCCTCCCTTGTGCAAACGCTGCTACTGGTCTATCGAAGATGTTTCACACATCTTCTTTACCTGCCCCAACTCCAATAGACTCTGGCAGACGGTTGGAAGAAAAATTAGACTTCAGAAACATCTCAGTTGGCAGCAAGCCCTGCTGGGAGAAGCGATCGGCTGCTCTGCAACTCTCTGGAACGCCATCAGAGGGGAGGTCCTATGGAAAATCTTGTGGGAAAGATGTGCTTTCAACTTCAGTGACTCCCCCAAAGAGTGGTCAATTGAGAAAACGTTGTTTCTCCTTGGCAAAAAGATTGTTAACTGTAAGAAATCCCCCCCTTTCAAGCATCATCAAGTACTCCTTTTGATCAATAACAAGCTTAAACCCAAGTGGGCCCCTCATGAGGGTGATGAGAGGGTGATTAACCTTATTTGTAATGCCATCTAAGCTCTGTAAAAGCTTCCCTTGCTTTGTGGGATTTGGGGGGTCCCATGGGCACTAGTCCCCTTCTCTTGTACTTTTCTTTATTTAATTCAAGTCCGAGAGAGTAGGCTAATGCCAAACTTCCTTTATATTATTAAAAAAAAAATTCTTTGAGCCTACCAATGAATGAATAAATTCGTCCGCTCTTGAAGCCAAGTTTACTCCGTTTAACTACCATGCAATACGTAAAATCACGCTCGAGTATGACTTTTCATAACATCTTCATATTCTGTTTTCGTAGTCGTAAAATCCAGTTTCTTATATTTTTTCCATTCCGCAAAAGCATACTGATCGTTTTCTAATTTAGATCCACAATTTTTGGGCTTCCATCGTCTTCTTCTTTAGGTTTCACTGTTTTGCAGGGTTAGGTTTCCTTCTACTTCTTCAAGAATTATTTTAGGTTTTCCCTTTTTGTGGCTTCAATGTCATCAATCAAAATCTATTCTCCTTTGATGTAAACACACTGAATTCTATTAGAAATCAGATATCTACTTATCTTTGAACCATTAACACTACTTATGTACTAGGATACTTGAGTGTCCTGGGACACTTACGTGTCGTACTTTTACATAAACTTTTTTTATTTTTCTTGATGACACACTTGCAACTTTGATGACATATTCACTTGGATTTGATAGCCCATATATTTTCTCAAGGGAGAATGTAAACTTGGAACCCCTTAGATTTGCTTACTTCGGTGATGATCCATTCTGGTGACCTCAACATGGTTGAAACACTCTCTAATCATTGGCAATAAAAATCGTGATTTGTTATAAAGGAATCTTATGACATGAGGGTCTCACAGGTTCAAATAGATATGAGATTGGACATCATGTGGTCATTCAAGTGTAAGGCAAAGATCTCGAGAATAGACTTAAGTGAAGGTGCTTATGGTCTTTCGACAAGCAAAGGTGCTTGACTTAGTGGTTAAGACATATGGATGAGAAGGAAAAGGTCTTGAGTTCAAGTCCTATGAGAGACATGGGAGAGTGTTTTTCCCAAAGAGCTCTAGATCCTTGTAGAATCATCCACTTGAGTTGACTCCAGTTAACTAGGACACTTGCCACACATGTAGTTACATGGTCGACACTTGGATGGTTAATATTCACCTACAATAGTAGGGAGTGTCTTGGAGAGAGCTATATATAGAGGCATATGCTAGGGAGGAAAAGGGACTCGTTTCTCTGTGTAGGATGTCATAATGCTTCATTGGTATCAAAACTAGAGCTTCTATGGAATCCTTGTGAAGGGTCATCATCTTCTTTGAGCTTTCATGAATAACTTGATAAGGCCCTTCACCATCCTCACAAACATAGAAGGAGGTATGTCCATTCGCAAAGCCAAGCCATCATTTCACAAACATGGGCTCTTCCTTGTTATAGTATGTGGTTTTCATTTGCAAAATAAGAACTCAAATCTGCAATTACGGCCGCTAGAGGTGTGCCGAGCAGATACCTTCTGTGCTCCTCCTCAACAGAAAACAAGACTAGTTCTTCTCCTTCATCTTCTTCAGGGGGGCATCTTCTTCTTTGCCTTCTGGTTCATAGCTCTATCAATAACGGGTATCATCTGTATACCTAACTCAAACGCCAAAGACGCAGACTCATTTCCTTTTTCCTCTACAAATAACGGGGATCATCTCGATACTTAGGACGTCAAACCCATTCTCTTTTGGTTTCCAATCCATGGCATCCAGAGTGTGGAATCTTGGAACATTCAAAATGCCAAGAAGTTATGGAACAAAGGCTTCAAAAAATGGAAACTTCTCTGGAAACAAGACACCAACCGCTGGATCAACTTCGAGGATATTGACCCTTGTGTCTATATTTCATACAAAGAATGGAACACTTTGCAAAGCAGATGTCTCCCCTGGGACCGACACAAAGTTCGCCTTCTCATGGGACACGACACGTCGATCTCGTTGGTCTCAAATGGCACAATGGGAATAGCCTATCAAAAATCCCGAACATCAAAGAAACGATTGACTATCAGGATAACCTCAACAAGAAGTGGTGCCTGTCATGGACGCGTCTTCGGTGGGACATGAAGTTCATGGCTATCTGGCACTCCCTCATAGAAATCAAAAAGTTTGTCCTCTTATGGCAAATTCTTCATCATGGAATTTGGACCAACCTTAAGGCTAGCAAATTTTGTGGGATTCCTCCCTAGTGCAAACGCTGCTACTGGTCTATCAAAGATGTTTCAAACATCTTCTTTACCTGTCCCAAGTCCAACAGACTCTCGCAGACGGTTGGAAAGAAAATTAGACTTCAGAAACATCTCAATTGGCAGCAAGCCCTGCTGGGACAAGCGATCGGCTGCTCCGCGACTCTTTGGAATGCCATCAGAGGGGAGGTCCTATGGAAAATTTGGCGCGAAAGATGTGCTTTCAACTTCACTGACTCCCCCAAAGAGTGGTCAATTGAGAAATCGTTGTTCCTCCTTGGCAAAAGAATTGTTAACTGTAAGAAATCCCCCCCTTTCAGGCATCATCAAGTGCTCCTTTTGATCAATAACAAGCTTAAACCCAAGTGGGCCCCACATGAGTGTGATGAGAGGGTGATTAACCTTCTTTGTAATGCCATCTAAACTCTGTAAAAGCTTACCCTGCTTTGTGGGATTTGGGGGGTCCCATGGACACTAGTCCCCTTCTCTTGTACTTTTCTTTATTTAATTCAAGTCCGGAAGAGTAGGCTAATGCCGAACTTCCTTTATATTAAAAAAAAAAATTCTTTGAGCCTACCAATGAATGAATAAAATCGTCAACTGTTGAAGCCAAGTTTACTCCGTTTAACTGCCATGCAATGCGTAAAATCACGCTCGAGTATGACTTTTCATAACAGCTTCATATTCTATTTTTGTAGCAGTAAAATCCAATTTCCTATATTTTTGCCATTCCGCAAAAGCATACTGATCGTTTTCTAATTTAGATGCACATTTTCTGGGCTTCCATCGTCTTCTTCTTTACGTTTCACTGTTTTGCAGGGTTAGGTTTCCTTCTGCTTCTTCAAGAATTATTTTAGGTTTTCCCTTTTTGTGGCTTCAATGTCGTCAATCAAAATCTATTCTCCTTTGATGTAAACACACTGACTTCTATTAGAAATCAGATATCTACTTATCTTTGAACCATTAACACTAGTTATGTACTACGATACTTGAGTGTCCTGGGACACTTAAGTGTCCTACCTTTACATCAACTTTTTTAATTTTTTTTTATGACACACTTGCAACTTTGATGACATATTCACTTCGATTTGTTATCCCACACATTTGATCACGGGAGAATGTAAACTTGGAACTCCCTAGACTTGCTTACTTCAGTGATGATCCATTCTGGTGACCTCAACATGGTTGAAACACTTTCTAATCATTGGCAATAGAAATGGTGATTTGTTATAAAGGAATCTTATTACATGAGGGTCCAACATGTTCAAACACATATGAGATCGGACATCATTTGGTCATTCAAGTGTAAGGAAAAGATCTCGAGAATAGACTTAAGTGAAGGTGCTTATGCTCTTTAGACAAGCAAAGGTGCTTGGCTTAGTGGTTAAGTCATATGGATGAGAAGGAAAAGGTCTTGAGTTCAAGTCCTATGAGAGACATGGGAGAATGTTTTGCCGTAAGAACTCTAGATCCTTCTAGAATCATCCACTTGAGTTGACTCGAGTTAACTAGGACACTTGCCACACGTGTAGTTACATGGTCGACACCTGGATGGTTAGTATTCACCTGCCATAGTAGGGAGTGTCTTGGAGAGAGATATATATAGAGGCATATGGTAGGGAGGAAAAGGGACTCGTCTCTCTGTGTAGGATATCATAATGCTTCATTGGTATCAAAAGTAGGGCTTCAATGAAATCCTTGTGAAGGCTCATCATCTTCTTTGAGCTTTCATCAAGAACTTGATAAGGCCCATTACCATCCTCACAAACATAGAAGGAGGTATGTCCATTCACAAAGCCAAGCCACTAGTTCACAAACATGGGCTCTTTCTTGTTATAGTATGCAGCTGTCGTTTGCAAAATAAGAACTCAAATGTTTGTAGAGCTCTAGGAAGATTTGCCACACACGAGATTCGAAGTAAGGGGAGTGAATGATGGCAAGCTAGCCACAAAGAAGAAAGTATCTTGCTGTTATTCAATTCAGACGACTTCTATATATTTTTGAACTTTTGTGATGATCAAGTCACAAATTTTGAAGCTCACATGAAGCAAAAGGTGGCTCCCTTGACAGATGTGTCTGTTGGGATTCAATATGCATCTTTCTACATGCGTGCCCTCTTTAATATTTATTCCTAAGGGATATTCCCTTACAGGAAAGGAGCCTAGAAAGATAAGCTAAGGATGGTGGAAGGCTCTACCTTGAGGGCTAGGAAATCCTTTCTCTCAAACCAACTCGCTACAAAGTTAGGTATTTTAGATCCCCACAAGTATTGTCTCACATGAAGGAACCTCAAGGATTGTCTCACAGGAAGGAACCTCTGAATCTAGAGAAAGAAGTCAATCGCTTTGATTACTGAGTTGTTCTTAGTGAAGTTGAAGACAATATACAAGTCTAAAGAGAAAGGAAGAAGGGGGCTTTTGGAAAGACTTGTATTTTATGGGGCTTAGAGATCCGTCCCCTGTTGTGATCATTGGTTAATGGTTGAAAGAAAAAAGTATAAATCGTTATTTCATTTTCCTTCAAGAATTTATATTCGATTTTAAAGACCATCTTCACGCAAAACTTTTGGATCTTCAGGAACTACCAACTCTTTGTTTTTTTTTAATATAAAGGAAGTTCGGCATTAGCCTACTCTCCCAGACTTGAATTAAATAAAGAAAAGTACAAGAGAAGGGGACTAGTGCCCACGGGACCCCCCAAATCCCACAAAGCAGGGGAAGCTTTTACAGAGCTTAGATGACATTACAAAGAAGGTTAATTACCCTCTCATCACCCTCATGTGGGGCCCACTTGGGTTTAAGCTTGTTATCGATCAAAAGGAGTACTTGATGATGCCTAAAGGGGGGGGATTTTTTACTGTTGACAATCCTTTTGCCAAGGAGGAACAACGATTTCTCAATTGACCACTCCTTGGGGGAGTCCCCGAAGTTGACAGCACATCTTTCCCGCCAGATTTTCCAAAGGACCTCCCCTCTGATGGCGTTCCAGAGAGTCGCGGAGCAGCCGATCGCTTCTCCCAGCAGGGCTTGCTGCCAACTGAGGCGTTTTTGAAGTCTAATTCTCTTTCCAACCACCTGCCAGAGTCTGTTGGAGTTGGGGCAGGTAAAGAAGATGTGTGAAACATCTTCGATAGACCGGTAGCAACGTTTGCACCAGGGAGGGATCCCACAAATTTTGCTAGCCTTAAGGTTGGTCCAGATTCCATGATGAAGAATTTGCCATAAGAGGACAGACTTTTTGATTTCTATGAGGGGGTGCCAGATAGCCATGAACTTCATGTCCCACCGAAGCCGCGTCCATGACAGGCACCACTTTTTGTTGAGGTTAACCTGATAGTCGATCGTTTCTTTGATGCTCGGGATTTTTGATAGGCTATTCCCTTTGTGCCATTTGAGACCAAGCGAGCTCGACATGTCGTGTCCCATGAGAAGGCGAACTTTGTGTCGGTCCCAGGTGAGACATCTGCTTTGCAAGGTGTTCCATTCCTCATACGAAATGTTGATGCTAGGGTCAATATCCTCAAAGGTGATCCAACGGTTGGTGTCTTGTTTCCAGAGATGTTTCCATTTTTTGAAGCCTTTGTTCCATAGCTTCTTGGCATTTCGAATGTTCCAAGATTCCACACTCCGGATGCCGTGGATCGGAAACCAGATAGAGTCATTTTGTCTGATACCGGCAGCCCACTTCCAGTCTTCACTAATTCTTGTGAAGCTTTTGACTTTATTCCAACTCTTCCAAAGGGAGCACACCAGATTAGAGCCTTTCGGGAAGACGGGGATCGGGGAAAACAGCAAGGTCAAGATGTCAAGATTCTTCCAATTTGGGAAACCCATGAGCGCCAACTCATTCTTGTTTCTGAAGATCAACTTGGCCCACGAGGCCTCCCCGTTGCACCAAGCCTTAATCATCCATTTGGCCGGGCGACCACAATAGGAGGGGGGTGCCTAAAATCAAATTGTAGAAACTTCCTTTGGACGGGCGACCACAATAGGAGGGGGGTGCCTAAAATCAAATGGTCCATCTGCACCAGCCATAGAGGTATCTTGGACATTGGGTGCATGGCTAACTACCAACTCTTTGTTGATGGTCTGCACCCCTCTTTGTTGGTTTCCATTTATGACTCCAACAATGATCAAGGGAGAATGTAAACTTGGAACTCCCTAGACTTTTTTTTTTAAATCAAGGAAGTTTGGCCTTAACCTACTCTCTCGGACTTGTATTGATGAAAAGAAAAGAAAAGAAAAGTACAAGTGAAGGGGAGCACTTGATGATGCCTAAAGGAGGGGGGGGAGGATTTTTCACAGTTAACGATTCTTTTGCCGAGGAGAAACAACGATTTCTCAATCGATAACTCTTGGGGGAGTCGCCCAAGTTATAAGCACATCTTTCTCGCCATATCTTTTAGAGGACCTCCCCTCTGATGGCATTCCAGAGAGTAGCGAAGCAGCGGATCGCTTCACCCAGCAGTGCTTGTTTCTAGCTGATATGTTTATGAAGTCTAATTTTCTTTTCGACAATCTGCCAGTGCCTCTTAGAGTCGGGGCAATTGTAGAAGATGTGAGCAACATCTTCAATGGACCAGTAGCAGTGCTTGCACCAAGGAGGCACCCCATAAATTTTGCTTTCCTTTAGGTTGGACCAGATATCCCGATGAAGAATTTGCCATAAGAGGACATATTTTTTTATTTCTATGAGAGGGTTCCAGATAGACATGAACTTCATATCCCAACGCAGTCGTGCCCACGACAGACACCACTTTTTGTTGAGGTTGACCTCAAAATCAATGTTTTCTTTGATATTCGAGATTTTTGTTAGGCCATGTCCATTGTGTCATCTGAGATCCAGCGTCCACGGTGGGTTGTGCCCCATGAGAAGACGGACTTTAGAGCGGTCCCAGGCAAGACATCTACTTTGTAAAGTATTCCATTCTTCATAGGTAATGCTGACACTAGGGTCAATATCCTCGAAGTTGATCCCCTGGTTGATGTCTTGTTTCTAGAGATGTTTCCATTTTTTGAATCCTTTGTTCCAAAGCCTCTTGGCATTGCAGATGCTCTAGGATTCCATAATCTGAATGCCATGGATGGAAAACCAAATAGAGTCATTCTGTCAGATACCGGTCACCCATTTCCAATCTTCAATGATTCTTATGAAGCTTTTGAATTTATTCCAACTCTTCCATAGGGAGCACATAAGATTCGAACCTTTCGGGAAAAACGGTGTCAGAAGTTTTGGGTTGTTCGGATGATGGATCAAGTCATCCGCTAAGTCCTACGGCGCACGGGGGGTGCTTGTAGCAAACTCAGGTAATAGAAAGGACTTCCTTTGCATAGAAAATCAATTCGCATTCACTTTACTTGCATATTAACAAATTCAGAACAAGAACCGCATAAATCCTTAACCTTCGAGCATATAAGAATGGCCGATGGTTTTAATTCCAAATTAGTTCATCATGGATTAAGATTTTTATGCGTCTTCAGAGTATAATGAAGTGTTACAACGGAGAACACTTTTTGTTTCAGAATTTAAGTAAGAGCTAATATGAACTCAAAAAGCCAATATGAACGCAGAAAGCTAATATGAACACAGGTGGTTTAAATTGACTTGGAAAAAAAGCTCATTAACAATAAAGTTTTGCTCCATTCAATTTCAACGAACAGTAGAATCGGATAGAATTACAAACATTAATGAATCAAATAACCCTAAAGTTTAGTGCATTAACTCCTTAGATCACGTGGCTTGAACACAGGAGAATAACTTGTCATTCTTATTATTCCATTTGAAGAGAAGCACATAACAACATTAGATTTAGCAAACTTGAAAGAAGTTTATGAAGGAAAAAGAGTTTATCATACAATCTCTGTAGTCAAACTGAGGGACAAAGATGTGACTGAGAATTGCCTCAATATCACAGTGAGTAATGGAATTTATTTTTGAGCTCAGGAGCAGATAGGCAGAGAGCATGTGCGACACACATAATTATGCATGGGACAACAAATTAATGCTTTTCAGCCTTCTGATCGGATATATGGATAGACGCTATTGGTCATCGGATCACGAAATTCCCATGTCTTTGATTCATCAGCCTAATTGGTAAATCAGAACTTAAAGTTTTCATTCAGAAGTGTGTATGCCGTTTCATATTAGAACTGTTGTTAACAAAAACATTACTTCACCATACATTGTTTTCAATGATTTCAGAAGTCCTTCCTGCATAGTATAACAATGCCAAATGAGCGCAAATCAAACATTATCAGAATTGAACTTGTCATATGGTTTTCAGATTAGAGTGCAAGATGAATTATTGATGGATCTCCTAAAACAACTATCAATCACAGTAGTAGCAACAAAGTTTTAATCTGGACCAACAACACAGTATGAATATTAATAAAAGAGAAGATAAGTGGCATGCAGGTGAGAGAAGATAAGTGGCATCGAACATCAGCTAATGATGTAAAGACTAATACATTATTGTCAAGGCCGGATAGCATAGATAATTGCGTTGTCAGGAAGCAGATAAATAAAGAGATAAGCGGAAGTGCGAAATCTATATATCAAAGGTTACGGATTATTAAACAGACATTTCATCGATTGTTGTTTTTCTCGTTATTTCTGTCTTTCTCCTGGATAGTATTATATCCACTCTGAGAGCGTTGTTGTCAGACTTTGATTGAAACAGTTGTTTTAGCTTCAATCAAAATTTCCTATTGATCCGTAGGTTTTGGCATGATCATCCAACATAGATGGACGTCCGAAAGTGCACTCAGAGATGAACAACACACAAAACAACTCCAGCCGATCGTCAGACTCGTGCGCCTCTGCTGTTAGACCTCCGTCCTCAAAAAAAAAAAAAATCAGCACAACTTCCCGTCAGCGCAAATCATTCCCCTTCTCTGCCGCAATCATCTGTTGATTGTTTCCTCTAAAAAACGCAATAGATCTCTGGTCCTCAGCGTCCACCTGTATATATTCCCAGAAATAATCATGAATTGGCCTTTTTCTTCTCATGCGCAACGTTGCCCCCCCCCCCCCCCCCCCCCCCAAACTTGGCTTATTGAACCTTTTTTCCTTAAATAAAATCATGCACAATTGTTCGTCTCCTCCCTCAAAACGTAGCCTTCCCATGATCATGCTTCCTTTGTCTTCCATCCACCTCTAGAGTTAACTCGTATATCTCCGACCTTCTAATTGAAGGCAACAACTATCTTGCCAGTATAATTCTGAGTCTTGATTCTATAATCAATATGATTTAAAAATATCCCTTCTCATAGAGATGCTAGACATAAGCGTTACGCATGAAATACAAATAAATGTGGCCACCAATGTGCAAGTCCCCACAAAGTGTTTGGACTTCTGATACTGCCATGAAGAGAGAAAAAATCTTAGGACATTTTTGCCTTTGCAAACATCACACCAAACTTCATATCACCCTTCATTGGGCTTGGCCCAAAAGATGAGTGGAAATAAATATCTCTATGATGCCTTGAATGTCCGCATAAGGTGGAAGAATCCACTTCCCTTTTCGTTTTCCATTGATATGACACTTCCAAATATGTAGCTCATCTTGTATTGCACCCTTTGAATTGGGTTCAGCTTCATCAAGAGTAGAGATGGGAATCTCTACGACACCAGAATCTGGGAAAACAAAAAGATCAGAATATCAAGATTCTCCTAATTTGGGAATCCCACAAAAGTCAACACATTCTTGTTTCTAAAGATCAACTTGGCCCACGAGGCCTCCCTGTTGCACCATGCCTTAATCATCCATTTTATCATGAGTTTGTTAGCCATGCACCCAGTGTCCAGAATGCCAAGGCCCCCACTATTCCTTTGGCTAGTGTAGATGGACCACTTGATTTTAGGCACTCCCCTCCTGTTGTGGTCCCCTATCCAAAGGAAGTTTTTGCAAATACTTTCTAGTTTGGACAGCTCGTGGTCTTTCGGTCTCCAACAAGAGAGGAAGTAAATGGTCGAAGAGATGAGGAATGTGTTGATAACCATTGCGCGATCAGCGAGATTGATTTGCATACCTCTCCAATAGTTTAACTTGCTTTCAAGTCTTGCCAGGACCCGGTTCCACCGCTGCTCTAGCGAGATACCAAAGCCCAAGGGCATCCCAAGAAGCTAAAATATTTGGCATGGGGGAATATTTTGACAGCCACGAACAAAGAGAAAGTTAGGTTGGATCCCGACAATAGCTCTGAAAGCGGTCTTTGAGTGGTTGAATTTGGATCCAGCGGCTTCATAGAATGTATCTAGGCACTTCCAAAACATCTTCAAGCTAGTATTGTCATTGAGGACAAATGTGTTCATATCCTCAGCAAAGAGTCTCATGGTGATCTGGCCTTGGTCACAGGGCAATCAGAGGCCTTTGATATTACCAGTTTCCACCTGTTGTTCCACAAGTTGGCTAAGCCCTTCCGCGGTAATGGCAAAAAGAAGGGGAGCCAATGGGCACCCTTGTTTAATCGATCTTTTCAGTTTGATTGCCTTCG
This sequence comes from Ceratopteris richardii, assembly GCA_020310875.1. Taxonomy (NCBI): domain Eukaryota; kingdom Viridiplantae; phylum Streptophyta; class Polypodiopsida; order Polypodiales; family Pteridaceae; genus Ceratopteris; species Ceratopteris richardii. The sequence goes on along the minus strand of CM035408.1, from coordinate 33,167,827 downwards.
AAAGTTGGCCATTAACATTAACTTGTGTCAATGCGTTTCCCAAGAGGGTCGATATCATCTTGGTGAATATCCGACTACATCCAAGATCTTTAAGAGACTGCAAAATATAGTCCCATTCGAGCCTATCGTAAGCTTTGTCGAAGTCGATCTTGAGGAAAACCACATCTTGTCTTGACTCGTCTACGAAGTCGAGACCTTCCCAAATATCTATAATGGCTTCCAATATTGACCTACCTGTGACAAAACCTTTTTGGTCCTCGCTTAGCCATGCTCTCAGATGGGAGATAATTCTGTTGGCTATGACTTTGGCAATGATTTTATATCCCATTTGAAGCATCGTAATAGGACACCAATTCTTGATTCTATTCTTTTCCCCTTTTTTTATGGATTAACTTGATGATGCCATTGTTAAGACATGTAGGAAGTGCACCAAACTTGAGTGCCTCTTGCCAAACCAAACGAAAAGGGGTGGCAATCACTGATTTGAAGGGCTTAAAGAACTTGTTAGTGAGCTCGTCCGGCCCCGGGCTTTTCCATCAATGACTTCAATGATTTCTTCTTCTGAGATAAGGTCATCAAGCAAGGGGCGAAGGTTTTGTGGGATCCTATGAGGGGATACCCTAGAGATGGTTGCCATGCAGTTCCGTCTATCGAGAGAGAGGGGGGTCGATATCCCCAAGCGTCTCGAAAAGTGCTCTTCAATGATTTTGATGTTTTCTTCTTCCATATTGCATACTTCGCCATTTGAGTCTAGCAGTAGGGGGATCGATTCTCTATTTTGCTTCCTTTTAAGGATGTTGCACATCTCTTTGGTGGGTTTGTCCGCTTTGCCAACCCGCCACTCCTTAAAGAAAATTTGTAGATTTTTCCTTTGTATTTCTTCCTCGTATCTCAGGAGTGCTCTGATTTTTTGTAAACCCTTCTAGGATTGGCCTTCTCCTTTGTTCACTTCCTCCTCAAGACTCGAGAGTCTATGATAAAGACTTGCTTACTTTGGAGACAACATGGTTGAAACACTCTCTTATCCATTGAGAGAAACTCCCTAGACTTGCTTACTTTGGAGACAACATGGTTGAAACATTGTCTTATCCATTGACAACGTTGAAAAACCTTTTGGCATCAATTGAAGCTTCTAGGGACCTCTAGTTTTAGCCTAGTCAGGCTCACATCTTCTTAAAATGAGACTTGATAGGCATTATGTTTCTAAAAAAATTATTGATCATCAAGGGATCCCCACCATCTCCTTTTGCATAGATATTATCTTGTTGGATCACCTTTTGATTATTAACCTTCCCTCTAACCATCAGGCATAAAAACTCAATGGTTACATGTTGATCCCTAAATCTTCTTTCTTCCTTTGACATTTCAAGAGATCGAGTGTGCTTGCTGCTTTCTTTTCAAGCAGTTCACCTCCGGCCCCTTTTTCTGGATCAATGATATCAAGGACACTCATTGGATCTCACGTAACTACAAAAAAGAAATGCGAGCAGTTCTAAAAGAGAGAAGTGAGAGGCTTTATCATAGAATTTGTTGCTTTGAGGCGAAAGTGAACAATGGTAAAGTGCTTTTGCAAAAGGGACTTCTCAAGCTCAAAACAAAACTCACATAGGAATAGAAAATTATAGAAAAAATTTCCTGCAACTCTCGTGAGTGGGCAAGGTACCTAAAATTTCTAATGAAATGTGAAAATTTTCAAAGTAGAAGAAATTCAAAGAGTTCCTTCATAAAATTATCAACAAAAGTGGGCATGAATGTATGTTTGAGGAAGAGAACCATAGGTCGATTTTGAACCACATCTTCTATGTTGGAGTTAGATGTCTGTAGAAGCACATGAACATCACAAGGAAGAGGAAGAAGCTTGGAGAATAACACACAATACTGAATGTATTACCACTAGAATGTACAAAGATAAGTAAACCATTAGGGTTATAGGCATATATACAAGCCGGGGGGAAAAAACCCCCTAAAGAGGGGAAAAAGTACCCTAGAGGTCCTAGTGTGTTCACACACATCACAACCTAAATATATCAACAAATCCCCCCCTGAGAGTGATGCAATGAACAAGGAGATGGCACTCATGTACAAGGAAGTGCCAAGCCATGTGGAATCAATCCACAAAATGAAGTAAGCCCAAAGCTTTGCAAAAAGCTTCAAATTTCTCTCGAGGTAGAGCCTTTGTTAAAAGGTCTACAATGTTCTCCTACGTGGGCACATATGCCAAGCTGATCTCTCCAGTAGAGAACCTCTCCCTGACATAATGATAATGCACCTCAATGTGCTTAGTGCGAGCATGGAACACAGGGTTCCTCGCAACTGCCAATGCACTGTCACTGTTAGTGAAGATCATGGTGGCAGAAGATTGACCAACACCCAAATCAGCCATAAGGCATCTGATCCACACAGATTCAACAGTCTTTGCGAAAGCTACCCTATACTCAGCCTCACAACTAGAAATGGCCACAATAGGGAGCTTCTTGCTCAACCAAGATATACATGAGCTACCAAGCATGAAGCAAAAGCCACTAGTGGACACACAATTGTTATAGCAACCAACCCAATCACTGTTAGAAATAGCATGCAAATCTGGAGGTAGTGATCCCCCCTTGGGATAAAACAATCCAAGTAGTTGGGTATGTAGCTCAGTGATGAGTAGCACCTCCTTTAATGTCAATCCGGGAAGACGTGAGGATGGTATGATGACCTCGAGCACGTCAAGGCACAAATGGGTGAGTGCAAAGCACACTAACATGCACACACATACACACACACGTGCACACAAGGCAAGACAAAGAGTGAGAAGCAATGGAGTTTTTAGATTACTTTCAAAAAGCTCATACAAGTTCAAAACTATTACAAGCTAACCCCAAAAATGAGCTCTTTAGCTCTATTTATAGTTTTTTACTAGGTTTTGGCCTTGTCCAGACCTAGTGTCCGGCCTAGTTAAAAATTAGGTTCTCTACCCTATTTGGAGGTTCAAACGAAGTCTAAAAAATGTGAAAACTGACAGGTAGATACTTCTAAAGCTCCTCAAGCTCAACGACTCCTTGGCTTGCACAAAATGAAGCTACAAAAATGTGAAATGGTATTTACAATGGTTTTTAGTGATGAAAATCACTATTTTTGTAGGGATTTCTTATAACATTTAGACATACATTTCCTGGAGCTCCCTACTTGCTCCTTCTCCTTGTGTGTCCACCTCTCTTATATGTGTAAGTGTCCTAAAAAAATATTGGCCTACTTGCCAGATCGTCGTTGACTGCTCTATCTGCTTGTACTTTCTCTTCTCTCTGACTCCCTTCGTAAGCTTCCTTGCCTGGTGAGTCCTTCAGTTCCAACACCCCCCCTCTCTCGCGTCTGTCGTCCCTGACAGACCCTTGTTGGGTGGGTCGTTGGATGCAGTACTCAACAACGTCTTGTGCTAAGTGATGTTCTGCAATCCGCAACCCTTTGGCTAAGTCCGTGAGTAGAGCATCCCAATCTACCGGCCCGAGAACCTCTGGATGTGGTATACGTAACTTTTCTGAATGGAGAGCTTGTTCCACTGCAAATAACTACAATAAATGTGATGGTCTGGGGATGAATATCTCTGAGTGATATTCCCAGAATCCCGTGACAAACATTTCTTCAAACGTCTGTTTGAAGCAGGCTAGTAGATACTTGATACGCGCGTGCCATGCATATACAACATTAATAGATGGGGTTGAGCTCATGTCGTATACGAGGTCCTGATTTCCTTCATTAAATCCAAGGGCTGACAAATGAGGTTCCCTTACATTCTTGAAAGTCCTGAAGGTGACCAACATGAGTTCAAAAATTTTCAAGCACATTTGGGCCATGACGTCTGGTACATTTTTAAACCTGATCCCCCAATGCCGAATCGTCGAGATCATATCCTATGGTGGGTTGGCCTTTAGGTGGTGCTAAGTAGACATAATTGAGCCATTTCTCGCATCCTTTGCTTGTCAGCATAATTTCTGTGTATTCCGGCCATGACCTTCTTCGAAATACAGGGCAGTAGCATGGGTTGTATTTAATGTACAAAGGCATGTTATTCCATGTTCTTACCATCTCTGGGTAGGCTTCCAGTAGACGAATCCTCCACGTCGGTTGATGTATATTGCCCTGCTTGGCACTTGCTGGGATGTCGTCCGGTGCAAACTGTGTAGCCGAGGTTGGTTCTTTTGAGGTGTGTTGCTTGATTTCGGCATTGTAGTCCGCCATTAACACGCAGAAAGGAACATACGAATCGTCGGATGTGCCGATCCACCTATGATGGGAGAGGTTCGTAAAATAGTCCGATTTTATGACTACCTCTTCCAAGCGTGACATAGATGCTATCGGAACTGCCACTCTATCATCATGGGTTGTGGCCACTTTCTCTAACCTCTGCATCCATTCAGGAGCCTCTATTTCAATGGTGTCCATGCCCTCTTCTATTTGCTTGCCCCCTGGTGCAGGCATGGGAACGTATGGATCTTCGAAAGTTTCCTCTATTTCAATTGGCACTAGATCTTCAGGCTCGGGCTCTACAAGAGGCGAAGGTTGACGCTCGTATTGCATGACTTTACTTCGTAATTCTTCCAGTTCTGCTCTGAGTTTTGTGACTTCTTCAGATGTGTTGTCTGTGGCTGTGACTTTGCTTGGTGACTCCTGCTGAGTTGCCAGTTGCTTAAGTAAGTCATGTCTTTCTCGTTCTAATGCTGCATGGGCCTCTAGGAGGTCGGCATGGGTTTCTAACACAATTTGCATATTCTCTGAGGGAATGGCCTTGAATTTCTCTGGGTCGATTTCCTGCGGGGAATGCTCCATGGCTGCTTCCAAGTTCTCTTCATTCTGTTTCTGCAACCGTTTATTCTCTTCGAGTGCTATAGACATGTGTTTCCGTAGGAGGGCCAGGTTGCGTCTAATTTTGAGATTCTCCGTTATCTGGGAGTGTAGCAATTCATCCATATGTTGTCTTTCCTCTGCATCTGACTGGGGTGGATTGGCTACTAACTGTTCATGTTGTTCCTGTAAAGTGGCATGTTGTTGTTGTAGTAGCCGCTTTTCCCTTTCGAGATCAATGAATCGTAGTTGAAGTTCCTCATGGCTTCGAAAGAGTCGCGTATGTTGATTATCAAGATGCTGGTAGTGCTGTTGTAGTTGCGACATATACTAATACATATTATTAAATACATTATTAATAGGGGTGGATGCGGGAAGGGTGTTGAATGCAGAAGGGAGGGGAAAGGGGAAGGGGAATGGAAGTGTGGATACGGTGCTGGAAAATGGTGATGTGGGAGGTGGGGGAATGGGAGATGTTGGGGGTATGGGGGGAGGGAGAGGTGCGGAGGTGGGTGAGATGTCCATAAAATCAACGGTGGATGTGGTAGTGGGAGTGATTGTGAATATTGGAATTGTGGGTGCGGTGATAGTGGTGAAAGTGTACAGTGGTGTGTGCAATTGTGAATACGAACTGCCCGGAAGTGTGATCGGGGGAACGTGGATTTCCGTGGTTGCTGTTAGAATTACTGTGTCAGTGGCCGTATAGACAAAAGAAGTGGAGATAGGGTGTGTGGGTTGTGTGATGGTCTATGCTTCGGTATGGGTAGTGGACTCGGAGGCGGTGATAGTAGTGGTTACACTGGTTGTGGGAGGTGAATGTGGTGGAGTTGGAGGTAGGGGTGGCAAAGGAGGTGACGGAGGGATACATGGGTTTCCTCAGTATCGTGGACAGTGTGTGCGGTGCCCGTGGTTGTGGATGTGCCTTGTGGTTCTGATACTAGTACATTCATCTGCTTTCCTGATCGAGGGGGACGTCTGCCGTATCTCCGCTCCGTTCTTCGTGCTCGTGCAACGGCGGTATACACCGTCTCAGGTATGCCTAATGCCTCAGATATCATGTCAAGGGTGGCACGGTATTGCTCGTCTACGCCTTCCTCCTGAAGGATCTGATTCATGAGGGCCTTGCCTGCTGCTAGGGACAGTCTATGTTGCTCTTGAACTCTGTTCATGGTATCATAGAGCTTTTTCAATGCCTTTGTATAAGCTGGGGCACCTTCAACTACCTGTAGAGCTTCCTGATCATATTCCTGCTCTTCTTCCTTGGATTGTCCATCATGTTCCTCCTCTTGTTCTTCTTCTTCTTCACCCTCCACATTGACGACATCTGGTTGTCTGGGATGGGGTTGGTCTGTAGCAGTTTGTTGTCCACTAGCTTGTTCTGCCTCGACTTCTGCATTAACAGCCTCGATGATTCTTGCTACCTCCTCATCAGTTAGGTCTTCTAAAGTGAATCCGTGAGGAAACTCTAGGTCGGTTGGTACGGGTAGGAACACCAGATTAGGTCCGTCAGTGTTGTGTCTTGGTAATCTGATAGTGAAGGGTTGTACCCGCCTTGGAAGTCGTGGAGTTGTCTCTGGTGTCAATGCTGCACTGCGGGCTTGTGCACAGGGCATCTGAACGGCACCTCTCATTTTCTTGGAGGGTGGCCTTGCGGAGGATAATCTGCGCTGAAACTCCTGTACCTTGGTCCAAATGAGTGCCCTTTGCACTGGTACATCATACGCAAGACATCTATACACAATCCTGGTGAGAGCACAGCATCCATACCGTACAGAATTTTGTTTCTTATACCACCTTTGATGGGCCAAGTGGATTTGGTCAATAATCCAATGGGGCATGTTTATTGTCAAATCAAAGGCGTCGGCCAAGTATAGACTAAACCATATCTTTTTAGGTGGCATTGTGAATCTCTCTTGAGCGGGAAATGCAAAGTGTTGCATGACCATTCACAAATGAATGGCGATTGTAGGCGTCATTGCCACCATGTCCTTTAACTTCGTCAGATTCCTGTTCTTCATATTATCGGGGACCATAGCCTCTTTCTCCGTAGGAATGTGCATACCTTTCATGTCTAGAGCTTCCCTTACCAAGTTGATAGTTAATCTGAACCGCTTGAGCTCATTGCCCCTTGTGAGAGATGGGAGGACAAAGGAGCTGTATCCCTTTTTGTCTTTGCTCGGAGTGAGGGTGCTAATCAAATAAGAGCACCTTAGAAAATCGGGCTTTGGTAATTGGAATTTGAAGTACTCGTAGAGTCCTGCCTTCTTCCATATAGGTTTCAGTCCTTCATTATTCTGCAGTCTCTCAAATTCCCTGGTGAAAAAGTGATATCTGCCCCAGCGCCCATTGAATTCTATCTCGGCCTCCCACATATAAGTGCCTTGACCTAGGGGTCCTGCCACATCACTGAACCAATGAGAGTTTTTGTTGACTGGCATTGTGTGCCCCTGTGGAGGGTTCGGAACCGGTATGGCGTGTAATGCCCTCAATGCCACTGGGCGTTCCTTCAATTCCTCCTCAACGGGAAGACTTTCAATGTCCACGACTTGGGTGCTGATGCCTGCGTGGGAGCTAGTTCCTGCCGTATCTGCCATGTTACTTCTTGCCTCCTGATTCTGTGAGAATATAGAAACATGTGTTAACATTGTAAAGGACAAGATAGAACCATTTTTGTCCCCATTACAACATTAACATGAGGTTCGGGAGAGATTAGGGGTTATTAAGTGCTCGATGCTTGTGCGTGTAGTTAGGAATTGGGTAGACCTAGAAGCTAAGTGGAATGATGTAGTGAGAGAGTGATGTAGTTAGTAGGTGGACATGGATTTACAACTGGGGTCCGGGGGTTTATTACAAGTTTTAGGTTGCCAAATGCAGTGGATGGGCTTTGATCCTGATTTTGTGGAGACTCTGAAGAGTTTGATAGGGGTATCCACTTGCGAATGAGGCTTTTTAGGGACCCATTTACGAGTGATTCTACTTTTGCGCATGGAAGAATATGTGTCCGTGCGTGATGTGTAAGACTGGGTCTCAGATGTTCGAGTGAGTGAAACATGTTGTCCCGGGTGTGGCCTTGGTGTAGCTAATTGAGCCCGCAAGCAAGCCTTAGGCACCCAGATTTGTCGTGATTGTGGGCTGGCCTTCATTGACTTCTTGGGTACCCAAATAGACTTTACTTTCGTGGAAGACTTTATGAAAGACTTCTTATTAGTGTCGTGTTGTTGACTACTAATAAGAGGTTTTGGCCATGGGGTTGGCCTGGTCGGCACAGGGTGTTCGCCTTTTCGCCTCCATACTTGTTTCAACGGCTGAAACAATCTACTTTGCTCCTTTTTTTGGCCTCCAATATAGGTAGTACTCTGCTCCTTCTGTACTTGAACTGCCGTTGGTTGCTGCATCCTTCTGGCTTTTGGGAAAGAAGGGAGTGCAGTCCTCTCCTTGACTCCGTTGTTGAGACAAGCCTCTTTCTGCATCATACAGTTTTGGACAAGAATAGCATTGTCAACTTCATGTGCGCCCCTGGAAGGACCAGGAGTTTGTGCTTTGCCTAGTTCCTTGAGTGCCTCATTTTCCAATTCAACTGTAATTCGGCTATGATTTACCCATACCTGAAGAAGTCCACTTCTTAGGTTTAGGTTGACTGCATGATCATAGATCCAGTTCTGACCCAAGACAAGAGGCTCAGTGAGGTCCTCATCTTGACACACTAGTACTTTGACTGTCATTACTTCGTCTTGAATGGAGATGGGAAGATCCACCTCGCCCATGCAAGGGGTTTCCACACCTCCCAATCCTATGAGATATGCTTCTATAGGATTGACAGTTAATTTCAATTCATGACAGTAAGACAATTTGACAGCACTAGTGGCTGCACCTGAGTCAATCAAGGCTCTTACAGTCCTTGCACCCTTTCCTTGTCCTATATCTAAGGTTATAAAAGGACGTCGATCAATTATCCTATGGGAGCTGATACCTGAAACTTCACACATAGCTATGTGATATCCTTGATCTGCATATGCATCTGGCCGAGGTTGCTCTCTGCCTTGTCTTCTTAATTTCATTCTCTGTATGCGCTCTAGAGCTTCTGCTTGGGCTTCTTCTCGAATTCGCTTTTCTTCTTCTTTGCGTTTCTTAGCAGTATTGAGTCGACTTAGCATTTCCTCTATGAGAGGTTCCTGATACAACTTGACCCTACATCCGCTTATGTAGCTTGGGAGAACATCGCCTTCTAATGTGGCTAGTTGCACTGCTCCACTTTTTGAGATTCTATTAATGATCATGGGTCCGTAGCCTCTTTTCTCTAGTTTCCTCGCATGTTGTTTCAAAGTGTATACTAGTACTAGGTCGCCTGCCTTCAAACCTTTATCCTTAACGTGGGCATCAAAGTATGCCTTCTGTCGTTTCTTAGCTGCATATATCCCTACAGCCGCCCTCAGTCGTGTTTCTCCTAATCATTCAAGGTCAAAAAGTCTAGAGGAGAGTTCATGACCCGTCCATTCATGCTCTTGTGCTACTTTTAATGTAGGTATTAAGAAGTCCAACGGTAGCACAGCGTTTTGGCCAAATACCATCTGAAAGGGGGTGGCTTGGAGTACCGTTTTGTAGGCGACTCAGTATGCCCAAACAGCATGGTGTAGCTGTTTGTCCCAATCAGAGCGTTTATTGTTCACTAATTTTGTCAATACATTGCATAGGATCTTATTGGTGCTTTCGGCTTGTCCATTAGCTTGAGGGTGATAGGGGGCAGACTTCTTATGCACTACCAAGAACTCTTGGAGAAGATTTTCGATAACTTCATTCAAGAAGTGAGTGCCTCTTTCACTTACTAGCTCTATAGGTAGCCTGTACCTTGTGAACACATTCTCAAATAAGAATTTAGCAGTTGTTTGGGCGTCGTTCTTTGTCGTAGCTTTTACCTCCACCCATTTCGTTAGATAGTCTGTGGCAACAATGATGTATTCAGCATGTGAACCCTTGGCTGGGGGATTAATAGGACCTACAAAGTCTATTCCCCACTTAGAGAATGCACGTCCACCCATCATAGGTTTCAGGGGCATCTCATCTTTGCGTATAGGATACTGAGTTCTCTGACACACATCACACCGTTTCACATAGGTATGTGCATCCATGTGAAGGGTTGGCCACCAGAAGCCTGCAAATAGTATTGCCTTGATCACCCGATCTGGTCCAAAGTGTCCTCCTGCTACACCTTGATGAGCAGTTTCCAAGATCTTGAGATATTCACTCTCATGGACACATAGTCTCAAGTATCCATCCTTACCACGCTTGTATAGATTATCACCAATGAGTGAGTAATCTAGGGCTTCTTGTTCTAGACTTCTTTTCCGAGCCAGAGTCATGTCTGGAGGGAAGGCTTTCGTCCTCAGGAAGGATACTAGTTGTTCACTCCAATCTGGCACTATGGACACTTGATAAAGAGTGGCATGTTCCACAGGTGGTTTAGTGCCGCAGATTGGGCATTCCTTGCACAACTTCTGGACATGAGCTTCCATAGTCGGCCAATGCACTCCGAGTCTCCTTAGTGTTTGTAGGGTTTGTTGCTTTGAGTAGTGTTGCTCTAATGCACCTACATGTGCTAATTGCAACCATTTAGCGTACTCATCCTCTTCCACACAACACGCCAAGATCCCCTTGATCCGTGTGCTTGTACATACTTCCTGCCATGATGTGATACTTTTGGGCTTTGACAACCTCTCTATCCTGTGTGTTTATTACTGGGTGGTTAGGCCCGTATGTCAATACTGGCACTAATGGTTTAGCCCACTGCGGCACCACTTCCAAATTAAATAAGTAAGCATCAGGAAGGTCATCTGACACTCCTTGTGGGGCTTCTCCAGATGTGAGCCTTGAGAGATGGTCTGCTCTCAGGTGAGTTTTGCCTTTCCTCACTACTACCTCAAAGTCATATTCCATTAGTAAGAGAAACTATCTTACTAATCTGCCTGTATTGCATGGCTTCTTCACGAGATATAGCAGTGCCTGATGATCGGTAAAAAATTTAAACTTATTTTCAAGCAAATAATGACTAAACTTTTTAACTGCATATACCATGCCTAGTCCTTCTCGTTCAGTGGTTGTATAATTTCGTTCAACTGCATTCAATTGTCTACTAGCATAGGCAATTGGAAGATCCATATTACCTTCACCAGTAGGTTGCGCGAGTACACACCCAATATCATAATTGGATGCATCCACATGAACATGGAAAGGCTTATTCCAATCTGGTGTGGTTAAGATTGGTGCTGAACATAATCGCCGTTTAAGCTCATTGAAGGAATTCTCACATTCATCAGTCCACTCAAAGTTAGTCAAAAGTCCATACATGGGCTTTCCAATGACAACGTACATATGAATGAACCGTCGGTAGTAACCGCAATGCCCCATAAAAGCCTATACTTCCTTGACGTTCTTTGGCCTAGGCAACTCGGCTATGGCTCTTACTTTCTCCTCATCGGTGGATATGCCATTCTTTGACACTATGTGTCCTTGAATCTTGCCTTGCCTGACCATGAAAACACACTTTTCTGGGTTCAAGCAGACTTGATACTCTCTACATTTGTCAAAGATTTGTCTGAGTTCAGGAATATGGGTCTGTCTAACGTTGGAATGAGCACAAAGATCATCAACATAGACTTCTAAGTTCTTCCTCAGGAAATCTTTAAATACATGGCACATCAGCCTCTGGAAGGTTGTTGGTGCATTGGTAAGCCCAAATGGTATTACTCTAAAGGCAAATATGCCCCACTCCATGGCAAAAGCCGTCTTATGCTGATCCTCTGGAGCTATGGCTACTTGATTGTAGCCCGAAAACCCATCTAGAAAGCCGTACACTTCCTTGCCTGCTACTCTTTCTAAGAGATGCTCTGTGATAGGAAGCGGATAGTTATCTCGAATTGTGGCTGCATTGACCTTCTTCAAGTTAATGCATACACGCAGCTTTCCATTTTTCTTGGGCACCACTACGATGGGGGATACCCACTCAGTGTGCTCAATTTCATAGATGAATCCAGCTTCAACTAGTCTATCTATCTCCTCTTTGATCTTAGCAGCATAGTTATCATTGTATGTGTATGGCTTTTGCTTGGAGGGTTTGGCATCTGAGGTCATGGGGATAGTGTGTGAGCATATGTCTGGATCAACACCCTTCAAATCCTTGTAACTCCAAGCGAATACATCTCTGTATTCTCTTAGCAAGGCTATTAACGCATGCTCTTCTTCCTCTGTTAGGTCATGTCCTATATAAGTACATCTCTCTTCTCCTTCTTCTATGGCTACTACTATTTTCTTGGTGGTTTCTTTGTTATCATAGGCCTCTCCTGATTGCGCCTCTCATTTAGGCATTCTGATCATGACTCTCCTGTCATCTATCTCATACTTCTTAAAATTTTCTGGGACCTCAAACAAAGATTCTTCCTCTTTTGGTGTGACTTCTCTCTTCTTTCTTTTCTTTCCTTCTTCCTTAGGAGTTACATGTGTGGCTAGCCTTACATCATTTGTAAGCTCTCCGTGCCTCTGGGGTTGAAATTCTACTTCATAGAAGTATTCTTCATCTGATGCAAAAGGTGGGTCCATGATGATTGACTCTAGACCGGAGTCGCTTGCATCCTCGAATGCATCAGGGCTAGGTTCACACTCTTCTAACACTGCCTCTCCCATGATTGGCTCTATGGAGAAAACTGAAATGTCATAGCCATCTTCATCACAGTGAGGTGTCCATTGTTCTTCATTGATGGCTACATCCATTGTTGCTAGGATTTCTGCCCAGCCGTGAGGTTCAAATTCTTCCTTAGGAAAGACTACAGGTGCATAGGCTGGGTCTTGAATTGATCTATGCATTTCTTTTGCACCTACCTCTCTGGCTTTTTCTCTCTTCTCTTCTTCTACTACCACTTTGCACATCCATAAGTGGGTGTCTTCATGCATCCATGAGGATCCTGATCCTATGGAGTGCACAGATTCCGTGTCATCTTTGGCTCTATGGATGGGATTCCATTGGATAGGGGGGACATCTCTATGAGAGTAATCTTTGAGATTCACTTTGGTTGTCACACCTAAGTGTTGTAGGTACAAGGAGTTGGTTCCCCAGTCCTGTACCACTTGCAACTGTCGCATAAAGGGTCTTCCCAAGATCATCTCATAGGCGTGATTTTTGCTAAAATCACATATAGCAAATGTATGCTTGAACTCGACACCACAAGTGGTGAGAGTTACTCCTTCTAACAACCCTAAGGGTCTCTCTCTAGATGACCTATCGGCCATTTGCAATTTCATCCTCGTGGGCCTGAGTGCTGGCTTGCCCCAACGCTTCCATAGGGAAGTGGTGGCAATTGCAACACATGCGCCTGAGTCTAGAATGGCCTTGGTGGTGTATCCTTGATGGGTGATAGGAAGATATGTGTTTCCCTCTTCGCCCTCACTCATGTCTCCTATCTTGTCCAATGGTATTTCTGGCACTGTTCTCTGGGATCCTACTTGGCAACGAGGTTTTGCTATCTCTGGTACTTGTTTGGCCACATGTTTCCATAGCTCTGGCCTTACTTTGAGTAGCTCTTCTAAGGTGAGGTTGCACTGTACTTTAGTGTTTTTCACTACCTCTGTGTTCCTAGGTATGACTGAATCTTCGTTTCTTACCATGACCGTGGGTGCTCTCATACACGTGGACTTAGCTTCCCATGGACCCGTGAAGTGGGGTAATTCTTGTAAAGAGTTAGACTCAAAGTCTAATCTTTCCTGAGAGTGGGTGCTCTCCTACTCCTCATAAATGGATGGGATGTCTTGTGGGAATTGGTCATGTGCATCATCCACAAGTTCAATGGGAGGCGGGACTTCACTTTCTTTAGCCCATTTGTCTTCTTGAATCTCTCGTAGGAATTCTGGTGTGAATCGATTCATAGAAGATGATGTGTCTGGTTCCTTAGAGTTAGGCACGTAGGCTTCCTGGGGAGGTAGGCTCACGTTCTCACTTGCCTTGCCTTTATTTTGAGAGGCGGGTTCCTTTTCTGATTGTGTAATTAGCCTCTCTATTCGTTCTAGCAGCCCATCAAAGTGTAACTGCATCTTAGCTGAACTAGAGATGTTAAAGAGGTGACTGGCCTCAAACATAGTCTGAGCCAATTCCACCATCTTAGCACAAATTTTGGTTCGTTCTAGCTCTAGTTCTGCTCTAGGGTAACACTTTTCATGATCAGTTACATTTGGCCCTTCTTGGATTCTGGCCTAATATGCTATAAGCATCATGTTTAGGTCCTCGGGAGTGAGATCGGCTAGGACGGATCCTACTCTGGGTGGTGGGTGGGTTAAGGGTGGTGTATTGAAAGGTTGGGGAATGGAAGAAGATGGGTTGGCGGTTAAAGGGAGAGGTGGTGGAGGGGTGGTGTGAGAGTGGTTTTGAGATGCGAGTTCACTTATCTTTGCTTTGGTTTCTCTCAAGCTTTCTTCAAGTTCACTCATCTTTTTTGCCCATTGCCTTTTCATTCTTTCACGACTATCCTTCCAAGCTCTAGTCCTCTTTTTGGTTATGCTCTCTGTTTCACTCACCTCGGGGCTCTTTTCTTGACCAACACCTTGGTTTTGCTGTAGTGCTTGGGCTCTTGTGATCACTTGCACAGGTGCAGTGGAAGTCACACTCCCTGTGGAGTCTACAACTAACCCAACAACATTGATAGGAGTGATTTTAGGCATGTTATTAGGGTTCTTTGGGCAGTCTCGTAGGAGATGCTCTTTTCCGCAGTCTTGGCAAAAGCCTTGAATTGTCACTGACTAGGGTTGTGTAGGTGGAGTTAAGGGGCAATCACGAATGAGGTGATCTCCCTGACATCTGTAGCAGGGTCCTCTAGGGAATGGGGGTCTCACTTGCCTTAGTTGAGGTCTAGGGTTGGGGTTTGCATACATGACGTTTGTGTAATCAGGCTCCCAACTAGGTTCATTTGGCTCTTCACTATAGTAGGACTCACCATGTTCAGGAGATTGCATGTAGTAGGCCTGAGGACTGTCAATATGCGTCGAATCAAAGCTATGGTCACTCGGGTCACTTTTAGAAAGCAATGGTGTTACAGGGACTATAGCTCTATTCAGGTTTTCTTCTGCAGCTGCATACTTTACAGGGATCACATTAGTAGGAGCAGGTGGTTGTTGTGCTAGCACTGTCTGGGGTCTCAGTTGGGTCTGATATTGTGGTTGGTAATTTTGCTGAGGCCTAGTATACTGTTGTTGTGGGTATTGACTTTGGTATCTGCCTTGTTGAGGGTATGGCTGAGGATAGGTTTGCCTAACCGCTTGCTTATTGTATGGGTAGTCTTGTGCTGAGTGATTTGTGTATCTTCATTCTATGGTGCAGTATTGGCTACTAGGGTTTACTTGGGGTTGAGCCATAATGGGACAAACATTCGCCATATGGTCACCTCCACAAGTATAGCATATTTTCACAGGGGCAAACCTTGGGATTTGTTTGCTAGAGACACCGAATTTCTAAGCTACCTTCTCTGCAAGTTCCTTTGCATGGAAGAGAGGCTAGAGGCACCATCTGAATCTTTGTAGATTTTGGATAGCTCTAACTCCTCCCCTAGGTTATCCTCAATGTCGATGCACATGTGTACACACTCTTCTATGGTCCTAGGGTCCTTCAAGTACACATAGGATCTCAATTTGGTACTTAGCATTCCATCCAAGAATAAAGCCACTTGCTTAGCTGGTGTGGGTAGCTCTGAAACAAGGCATCTTTCAAGATATTGTCTAAATCTTCTTCCAGCCAGTCTCACGGTTTCTTGCGGGGTTTGCTTGAAGTTGTGAATCAGTGAGGAAGTGTTATGTCTTATGCCACTTTTAGAGAATTCAACGATGAATGCCTCTAGAAGTTGGTCTATGCTTCTGAACTGTCTCTCATTTAGTGGCTGAAACCATGTGAGGGCTGTGTTCCTAAGGGTTAGACCAAAGGCATTGTACTGCATGAATAGATCCTCCACTTGTTCTGCTCTCAAGACTTGCCTAAACTCGGCCACATGATCATATGGGTCTCCTATGCCATCGAAGTAATTCGTCATGGACTTAACTAGCTGAGTCGGTCTCAAAATCCTGGTGTGTTCCCTAGGCCTTGGCAGAGGGAAGTCTTCCATATTCCTTTGATTCCTCGGGGCTCTAAATCCTTCAGGTTCCACCCTATTTGTTTCCGTTCTCGTTCTGTCTCTTCCCACTGGGTTGGCAAAGCTTACCTCCAGTCTTTCTCTATGTCTATCTCTTTGAATTCCATGAGCTTGAGATGTTCCCGCTCCTAGGTGACCAAAGGACACATTCGATCTTGGTTGGGGGAAAATAAATTCACCTTTCCAAGTGTAAGCATGCCTATCATTTTCTGTAACCACAAAGATCCTTTCTGAAGCGTGATCTAAGTAGGTCACTCTACCTGGAATATCAAGATCTTTGAACTCATATATCATGATTGTTCCTATATCAATTGGCCGATCAGATTTATACCTCCAAAAGGCTTTGTCAGTTTCTCGGTTCAGAAGTAGATCTATGCTCTTGTTGTCCTGGGGAACCCATTCTGGTGTGATAATCCTAGTGAGAACAGATTTGCCTCGGGGGGTCCTAGGTTCTTCACCCATGTTTCCTTGCTCTAGGTCACCTAAGTCCGTTTTTGGGACCACATTCCCAAATTCATCAATCCTATCTGGATGACTGGTGACTACATATATTGTCCCTTCCTTGTCTAAGTATGCTCCATTTTCGAACTTGACAGTTGGACGCTCTAGTCCAATGGATTGGTCAGGATTTTTAATTTGTACTACGGATCTTCCTAGACCGTCCTCATAGATGCTAGCACCTACTCGGTTGGTCCTAAGGTATTCCAGCTGTGTTTTGTAAGGGCCTTCTACCCTGTGCAAGTATGGCACTCCTGAACTTCCCGTAGGTCTGTCCATGCCTTGAGACATCTCTGATTCACTAGTCTCAGAGCTAGGGTAGTATGAGTGGTGGCTCAACTGTTGGGCCCAAGACCTAGCAGTGTGGTTGACACTAGCCTCTAAAGACCTAAGACTTTGTCTATCGCTCCCTAGATGTCACCCTGATCTAAGGTTCATAAGCCTAATTGAATAGCCCAAATTTGCCCAAGTACAACCTCGTTGCTGAGTTCTTTTGTATCAGTTACTTGATTCTTTTTTAGTTGATTTCCGTGTTAAAGTTCTTGTCTGATATCACATCGTCAGGTATACTTGAGTGTATTTCCGCACTTGAAGTTGATCGTTCCACGTTAAGTTCTTTTCCTGTAAAGTTCTCAATAGTACAAAGATTACGTCGTTAGCTTGACTTGATTGTTTAGGTATTCTTCAACTTGATAAATGCCTATCGCCGCCCTGGCATACTCCTATCACTAGTCGTTCTTAGTCTAAGCTAGGAATTGACAGAGGGAGTTAAGAATATTCCGACCTTTTGTTTCCTTCTTGGTTGCCCTTGAATGCCCAGGAAGCGTGTTCCCAAGCTTGCACTTACTCTTGCTTAGAATGCCCTTCAATGCTCTCAATATATCTGTAAAAGTTCCAAAGTTAGCTCAAGACTTAAATTCCAAAGACAGAGCCAATTACTTTCATTCAAGTAACACAAACACCAATTTGCACACTGATTGTTTTTGGAAAACAATTCTAGCGATCCCTGAATTCTGTTCCCCCTAGGTATGGTCAACTTCAAAATACCCTATCTAATAATCCTGATCTTAATTTAACCGTAACTAGTGGAATTTTTGGTTGTACCCCCCACGAGCCTTCCAACAAGACAAGAATCACAGCAAACGGATTTCGTATGAGAAAGTTATGTCAATTCAAGGTTTTGGAGTTAAAACAGGGTTCAACAGGCTGACAGATCACATGATTTTTTCTCAAAAACACATGTGTGGGGACCTCACAAATCACTAATGGCTTGCTAATTATGCCCAAAATTACCCCAAAAAGATGCAAGAAAAAACCCTAGAATTTTGGCCGAAAAAGCCTGTCAATTGCGATCGACAGGTTTGTCAATCGCGATTGACAGAGGTGTCCGTCGGAGCCTGTCGATCGCAATCGACACGTTAGTCGCGATTGATAGTGTCAATCATAATCGACAGAGTCGGTCGTGAGTCCTGTCAATCGCGATCGATGGTGTCAATCGTGATCGATACTTTTTCCGGGTTTTTCACCGTGAATTCAGTCGATCGAGGCTGTGTCCATCGCGATGGACACGTGGCTATGCGAGAAAGTCAATCAATTGTTGAAATTCAGTCGGTCGCGATCGACGGTGTCAATCGCGACTGACAGAGGTGTCGGTCGTGGCTGTCGATCGCGATCGACGGTGTCAATCGCGATTGACAGGGTCCTACGTGGCAGCCAGTCCGTCGTGGGGTCTGTCGCTTGCGATCTACAGGTCTGTCGATCGCGATTGACGGATGTTGTCGATTGTGGTTGTCGATCGCGATCGATGGTGTCGGTTGCGATTGACAGAAAAACACGGAATTTTTCAATTTTGTTTAGTAATTTGGAATGTGCTCTCTTTGTGCTGGTCTTAGTGGTGCACTTTGTTTTACCAAATGGGCGTTTTTTCTATCGATCGGTCGGCGACACACAGACAGTTTCTGAGTTTTCCGTACCTGCGCGGAGTGCTGGGGATGATGATGCAGCAAGTACCTGCAAGAAAGTTCAAAAAACATGCAAAAACAATGCACACAATATCGCTCTCTCGCTCTCTCTCACAAGTGGAATGGGGGAAATGAGGTGGAGAAGGTGATATGATCAAAAATTGAAAATTTTTGCGATGATGGAGATGGAGATCGGATATGGTGAGGATGATGATTGTGATGATGGTGGTGAGGTAAGAAAGAGAAAAATAAGAAAAGTAAGGAAATTACCTACAACGCCAACGTCTCACATCTCTACTTACCATCACACGCTCGTCCTCAAAGCTCCATCCCCGGCAACGGCGCCAAAATTTGGTGTAGCTCAGTGATGAGTAGCACCTCCTTTAATGTCAATCTGGGAAGACATGAGGATGGTATGATGACCTCGAGCAAGTGAAGGCACAAATGCGTGAGTGCGAAGCACACTAACATGCACACACATACACACACACGCGCACACAAGGCAAGACAAAGAATGAGAAGCAATGGAGTTTTTAGATTACTTTCAAAAAGCTCATACAAGATCAAAACTATTACAAGCTAACCCCAAAAATGAGCTCTCTAGCTCTATTTATAGTTTTTCACTAGGTTTTGGCCTTGTCCAGACCTAGTGTCCGGCCTAGTTAAAAATTAGGTTCTCTACCCTATTTGGAGGTTCAAACGAAGTCTAAAAAATGTGAAAACTGACAGGTAGATACTTCTAAAGCTCCTCAAGCTCAAGGACTCCTTGGCTTGCACAAAATGGAGCTACAAAAATATGAAATGGTGTTTACAATGACCGTTTTTAGTGATGAAAATCACTATTTTTGTAGGGATTTCTTATAACATTTAGACATACATTTCCTGGAGCTCCCTACTTGCTCCTTCTCCTTGTGTGTCCACCTCTCTTATATGTGTAAGTGTCCTGAAAAAATATTGGCCTACTTGCCAGATCGTCGTTGACTGCTCTGTCTGCTTGTACTTTCTCTTCTCTCTGACTCCCTTCGTAAGCTTCCTTGCTTGGTGAGTCCTTCAGTTCCAACAGGGTACTACTCAAGTAGCGAAAGATGCGCTTAATAGCCTGTCAATGCTTGATACCTAGGCAATGCATAAACCTGCTCATTTATGAGATAGCAAATTAA
Source organism: Ceratopteris richardii (assembly GCA_020310875.1). Classification (NCBI taxonomy): domain Eukaryota; kingdom Viridiplantae; phylum Streptophyta; class Polypodiopsida; order Polypodiales; family Pteridaceae; genus Ceratopteris; species Ceratopteris richardii. Next base: position 33,148,228 of record CM035408.1, on the reverse strand, counting down.
ATATCTGGTCGAGTAATGTATAAGTAAGTCAAGCATCCAACAGCCTCCTGATAGAGAATAGCATCAAATGCATCTCCAACATCATGAAGACTCAAGCTTAAACCTATCTCCATAGGAGTGGCAATAGGTTTGCAGTCTTCAAGGCCAAAAAACTGCGTAATGTGTCAATATATTTTTTTTTAAACAAAGCTATTCTACCATCAACTTGCATAAACTGGATGCCTAAATAATGATGCAAATGCCCCAAATCAAACATCTTAAATGAGGCCTAAGAATTAGCCTTGAAATCAGCAATATGCTTTTCATGAGGACCAGTGAGCAGCATGTCATCAACATATACAACAATGATCAGAAGCACATCATTTGCACGCTTAACATATAAGGTGCTCTTAGTTGGACTGTTCTCAAAACCATGTGCAATCAAATAGGCATGTATCTTTTCATACCAAGCACGTGGTGCTTGATTATAATGCCTTCTTTAACCTGCACACCTGGTTTTCATGCTCTTTCTGCACAAAGCCATGGGGCGAAAAAACATAAACTTCTTCATGCAAGTCACCATTCACAAATGTGGTTTTAATGTCCAACTAATGTACATTCCAACAATGATGAGCTGCAAGTGCACAGATGCTATGAACAGTAGTCATATGGCATGTAGGTGTAAAGGTCTCATCAAAATCAATGTCTCTTTCCTGCACATAACCCTTCACAACAAGCCTCACCTTATACTTGTGAACTGTTCCATCACGCTTACACTTTAGCTTGTATACCCACTTAGTGCCAATGGTCTGCTTGCCAGGAGGCAAGTCACATAAAGGCCAAGTACCATTCTTCATCATAGCATCATATTTAGATTGCTAGCAGTCATCCAATTTTCTGAAATTTTGTACTGCATTAAATGAAACATGCTCATTCTCATCACAGAGACTAGACACAACCATAGCATAGAAATCTGATGCAAAAGAGGCACTATGAGAGCCTGAACAAGTATGATACAATAGAGGTGCATCTAATTTGTTGTCACACAAAGTCTGCACCAGCCATTTTGGCATAATTTTTTGACTCCTCAATATCAGCTCTCTCATCAACAAGTGCATCATGTAAATCTGCATTAAAAAAGGAATGATATGCATCATCACATGAAGCCTATAAAGGCTCAAAAGTTGCCCCATTAGGACCAGCACTAGACTATCCACCTGTTAAAAGAGGCGGCAAAGTATTATGCATGTCTTTGGAGCTAACAGATGTCTCCTTAGTACATGAAAGTAATGGTTGAATAGCATCTCCCACAAAAACAACATCACGGCTAACCAAAAGCGTTTAGTCTATGGATGATATAGACGATAGCCTTTGCTTTTAGAACTGTATCCAATAAAAATATTTTTCACTACTTTATCATCTAATTTTCTGCAATGTTGTTCAGGCACTAATGCATAACAAATGAGCAATAGAAGGCTTGCAACCATGCCAAGCCTCATATGGAGTGATAGAATAGAGTGCTTTAGTGGGACACCTATTAAGCACATATGGTGCACACATAACAACCTCAAGCTAGCAACTATGTGGTAAAGCCTCACTCTTGACCATACATCTTGCCATCTCCATGAGTGACTTGTTCTTTCGTTTAGCAACTCCATTCTATTGAGGTGTATACAACACTGTACATTGATGTTTTATCCCACATTGAGGCAGAAATGTATTAAAATCAGAAGACATATATTCCCCCCCTTGATCAGAACAGAGGGTGCCCATTTTACATGCTAACAAATTTTCAACCAAAACCAAGAATTGTTTGAATCACATATATAAACACTTTGGACTTTTCTTTCAATGGATATACCCATGCATGCCTAGAAAAATCATCAATGAAAGTCAAGAAGTAAAGATAGTTTCCAAAAGAGGGTGTCTGCATAGGACCACATACATCATTGTGAACAAGCTGCAATTTCTGTGTAGCTCGAATAGAACCATCTTTTGGAAATGAGGAACATTGTATTTTTCCCAAAATATAGCCTTCACATACATACTTACCAGGTGCCTCAAGTTTAGGCAAAGAGGACACCATTTGAGACTTTTGCAAGCATAGCAAACTAGCAAAATTTAGATGACCAAAGTGTGCATGCCAAAGCTTTGCATCTGGCATAGCCTGAGAATCATGTACTGCACATGCTAAATCATTCATAGATTTTTCATAATCTATGAGCTTATATAGGCTACGAGATAATACGTCACCATTTGATAGATCATGAACTGTACATCTGTCATCAAAACATTTTATAACCAAGCCAATCTTGGCTAAAGCCAAAACTAATAACAAATTCTTATTGATCCTTGGCATAAATAAATCATCTGAAAATGTAAAAGAACTACCATCAGTAGTAGTCAGAATGATCTTACCAGCTCTCATAACAGGATAAGAGTTGTTGGTGCATGTAACAGTATTCCCTATAGGGGTAGGCTCAAGTGAAGAGAAGTAACTCCGTTGTGAGGTAATATGTTTGGTCAACCCATTATCAAAGTATTGAAGATCTGAGTCTACCACAGACATGCAATGCTCATGAAAAGATGGGTCAAAACTACAAACAATAGTAAACACCCATTCTTCATCCTGTACAAGATTAGGAGAATCTGTTTTTGGTGTAGAGGCCTTTGCAACAACCATTCCGGCCTCTTTCTTCTTTGCCTCTTTAGCAGCCAATTTTGGACAGCTCTTAATGACATGATCATTTGCTTTATAGTATGCAAAATAATGTTTGCTTTTCTGATTTCTTCTCATCTTTGTATTCCTTCTTTGATTGTGCAAAATTAGCAGATTTTTGCTTACTAGTAGAAGAGCTCCATTTTCCTTTGCCCTTCTGGCTGGCCAGGAAAGCTTGATCTACAATATGCATAATAGACTTACTCTGCCTAGACTGATCTTCCTACAACAAAATAGAAACTAGCTCTTCAAATGTTAAGGCGTTTGGATTGCCTTTCATCATCAAATAAAGAGTAGAAGCAAAACTCTGATATGAGTCAGGAAGACCATTCCAAACAATCTGCACAAGTGAACTGTTAGGAAGGACTTCATCAGTAGAAATCAATTGTTCCTTAAAATCCTTGATCTTTGTCAAAAAGCTGTCCATTGAATCACCTTATTCATGTGCTCACTCTCCAACTATTTTTGAGGTAAGCAACAGGAGCCTCATTCCTAGCCTGACACAATGTGGTAAGTGTATCCCAAGCATCCTTAGCTACTTTGTAAGAGCAAATGTGAGGAATAATGGCACGTTTGACAGACAAGGCTATCAGTGCATGTGCCTAAGCATCTCTGCCATCCCAACAAATTTCCTCTATAGTAGGTGCAGTAGAAACTACATCACGAATAGTAATCGGTAGAATATCACCATCTTCGACACCATCTTCATCAGCTTTAGTACCTATATTTGCAATACCTGTATTCGCAAGTGTAATAGGACATTTTTCAACACCCTACACAATATTCCATAGTCCTTTTGTAACCAATACATGATGCATCATATAAGCCTACAATGGGTAATTTGTACCATCACACTTATCCTCAACAACCAACATATGAAATACATCACTGCTTTTAAACATGGCCACTTGCTAAAATACCCTGATGTTGAAAAATAATTGTATATGAAAAAGTTGAACAGAAGTACCCTAACAAGTTTTGCTAAACTTGTAGCAGACTTCGAGATGCTCATATTAGCAAACCAAAACCTGCATATATCTTTGGCACAGAACGATGCCTACACAAGCACTATGATAGTGCATTCGAAGGTCGAAACAAGCTCAGATCACGATTTCGGCACCACAAAGCGAACCAATTTTGATATGCTAATAAGCTTGAGTATGCTCACCAAATTTCAAGCGACTCTAAGATTGTGATCAGAGAGGTGTCAACGATGCCCTAGATGAAGCGACGACCTACTCTGATACTAGTTGTTTGAGTTAGATGTCTGCAGAAGCATGCAGACAACACAAGGAAGAAGAAGAAGCTTGGAGCACAACACATAATACTGAATGTATTACCACTAGAATGTACAAAGATAAGTAACCCATTAGGGTTATAGGCATATATATAAGCCGGGGGAAAAAAACATCCTAAAGAGGGAAAAAAGTTCCTCGGGGGTCCTAGTGTGTTCACAAACATCACTACCTAAATATATCAACATTCTAAATGCTAAGAAATTCTTCCCCACTTTCTGCTTAAGAGGCAACACTCGGATGGCCTATCCATGAAGACGTATCCATTTACTAATACAATAATACTTCATCATTTTAATAATTTTAGAGTGTTTATCAAATTAATTTATTTTATTGAAGTGAATTATATGATTGAAATGTTCTAATGATTTTTATTATAATTTATATTTAACATGTGAATTATTACTTTAAATGTATAATTCATTCATATTATATGTGTTTGTGTGTGTATATGTATGTATGCACACTTAGTCATATATCTATATTTGTGTATGCGCATGTATGTGTGTCCGTCTTTGTGCGTATGTGTATGCGTATATGTATATATGTGTATATGTATCTGTGTATGTGTATATGTAGGTGTATGTGTATGTGTGTATGTGTATGCATATGTATGTGTATGTATATGTGTATGTGTGTATATGCATGTGTATGTGTATGTGTGTATATGCATGTGTATATGTATGAGCATGCATGTGCAATTGCATGTACCTACATGTGGATGCATGTGCATGTGCATGTGCATATGCATGTGTATATATATGTGCATGTGTGTGTATATGCACACTTATGTGTATATGTATAAGTATGTGTTTATGGTTCTCTGTGTATGTGTAAATGTATGTGCATGCATGCATGTGCATGTGCATGTAGATATATTTGTGAATGTGCATGTGTGTATGTGTATGTGTATGTATATGTGTGTATGTGCATGTGTATGTGTAAGTGTATGTGGATGTGTATGTGTATCTATGTTTATATGCATGGATGTGAATGTGTATGTGTATAAGTATGTGTATGTACGTATGCGTGTGTGTGTGCATATATATATATGTATATATATATATATATATATATATATATATATATATATATATATATATATATATATATATATATATATATATATATATATATATATATATATATATATATATATGTATGTATATATGTGTATATATGTATGTATGTATGTATGTATGTATGTAGGTATGTGTGTGTGTGCATGTGCATGTATATGAATATATGTGCATGTGAATTTGTAAGTATGATCATGTTAATTTATGAAAACAAAACAATTTATATGATATACAAACAATGAAAACTATACTTACAATAATTAGCCATATAGTATGCTCAATGAGCTTCTTGAATAACTTGCAATAAAGAGAGAGAGAGAGAGAGAGAGAGAAGACCTCTTGAAGAGCTTGAAGTTCATCTTCACACAACACTTTTGGATATTCAATAAGCACCAACCTAGGAGTGGTGGTGCAAGGGTTGGTCAACACAGTTCATTGGTCCCAACCTGCATAGATTGGTGGTGGTTAGAGTTGATGGTCTACACCCCTCTTTATTGGATTCCATTTATTAATCCAACATTGATCAAGGGAGAATGTAAACTTTGGAGATGATCCATTCTAGTAACCTCAACATGGTTGAAACACTCTCTAATCATTGGAAATAGAAAGGGCAATCCATTGATAACGTTGAAAAAAATCTTTCGGGATCAATTGAAGCTTCACCTTGACTTGATCTAGTTAGGTACTTCTCTCTTTTTTTAACCTCTAGTGAGCCTCACATCCTCTTAAAGTGAGACTTGATAGGCATTATGTTTCTCAAAAAACTATTTCTCATCAAGTGATCCCCACCATCTCCTTTTGTATAAATATTATCTTGTTGGATCACCTTTCAATTATTAACCTTTCCTCTAACCATCAGGTATAGTCAATGGTTACATGTTGATCCCTAAGTCTTCTCTCTTCCTTTGATATTTCAAGAGATTGAGTGTGCTTGCTGCTTGGTTTTCAAGAAAGATCGTCTCCGACCCCCTTTTTTGGATCAATGCTATCAAGGCCACTCATGGGGTTTCACATAACTACAAAAAAGAAATGCAAAGAGTTCTAAAAGAAAGAAGTGAAAGGCTTTATCATAGAATTTCTTGCTTTGAGGCAAAAGTGAACAATGGTAAAGTGTTTTTGCAAAAGGGACTTCTCTGAAGTATTTTGATGCCGATGCACGAGAGTGTGCTCCCCTTCTTGAGAGCTCCAGGAAGATATGCACTCTGACTATCACTGAGCAAGTGAGGTACATGCTAAGGTAAACCCATATCACAAGCAAGATGGGAAAGCCCCAATGCTTCCTTACATGCCTCGTGCTACAACATACTCTGCTTCTGTGGTGGAAACAATTGTACATTCTTGAAGACGAGATCTCTAAGAGATAGCACCTCCAGCAAAATGAAAAATGTACCCTGATGTAGACTTACGATTGTCTACACAACTAGCATACTCAAAATATATGTACCCAATAATGGATGCTTTCCCTCTACCTAAGCATAGACACTTGTCCTTAGTGCCACTCAGATATCTCAAAATCATCTTGAACGCTTCCTAATTTTTCTTGCCAAGATTAGACATATATCTACTCACAACTCCCACTGCAAATGCAATGTCTGGTCTCGTAGCTACCATAGCATACATGAGACTACTAATAGTAGACTGATAGGGAATTTGGTCATGAATTCCTTTTCCTCATCTGATTTGGGGCAATCATCCTTGCTCAACTTCACATATGTGGGTAAAGGTGTACTCAATGCCTTTCCACCGTGCATATTGAACCGGTGAAGTACTTTGGATATGTACTCACTTTGAGAGAAGTATATGCATCTTTTACTCCTATCATGAGTAATGTGCATGCCAAGAATATGTTTGGCATCCCCCAAATCCTTCATATCAAATGTCTGACTCAATTTCTTTCTGAGAACTAACAAATCATAAGAGGACTTCCCAGCAATCAACATATCATCGACATAAAGTATCAAGCATATCAAGTTGGCATCTGCGCATCTCTTTGTGTAGAGACAATGACCCTCATTGCTTCAAGAATAGCCTTGAGATTTCATAAAAGCATCAAACTTTTGGTACCATTGTCTAGGGGATTGTTTAAGTCCATGCAAGCTCTTCTTAAGCTTACAAACTAGACTTTCCTTGCCAAGAACTACATAACCCTGTGGTTGTTCCATATAGATCTCATTTGTAAGATCTCCATGCAAGAAAGCAGTTTTCACATCCATTTGGAATAGCTCTAGGTCCTCCTTTGCAACAAATCCAAGCAACATGAGCAAAGTAGTCATCTTGACCACTCGAGAGAAGATTTCCTCAAAATCAACACCATGTTGTTTCTTAAAACCCTTTGCAATGAGTCGTGCTTTATACTTTGGAGAAGCACTATCTGATGTGAATTTCAGCTTATATACCCATTTACATGGTAAATCTTTCTTGCCCTTTGGCAAAGTTACTAAATCCCAAGTACCATTCTTGTGAATAGAATCCAACTCACTCTCCATGGCACGCTCCCACTTGACATGATCCTCTATTTGCATAGCCTCTTTGTAGCAAGAAGGCTCACCGGCATCTGTTAGCATAACAAAATCTAAACCTGGAACATATCTATCAGGTGGATGTGAGACACGTGCAGAACGTCTCAATGTTTGCTAAATAGGAACATGTGTAGACTGATCTGAATGGACATTCTCTTGAACATCCCTATGTGCAACATTTTTGTGCATGCTAACCGGAGGACTAGTATCCTCAAACACCAATCTTCTCACTTCAACCTCCTTAGTTGGTTGTTTATGCATCTTAGACTCATTGAAAATGACATCACTACTTCTTATCACTGTCCATGATTCAGGATCCCATAAGCGATATCCAAATTGTCCTTCTCGACCATATCCAAGGAAAATGCATTTCTTTGACTTATGATCCAACTTTTATCTAAGATTCTTGGGTATATGAACATATGCTTCACACCCAAAAACTCAAAGATGATCATAATATGGTGGCTTCCCTGTCCACAACTCTTGTGCCACTTTCAGACCTTTGGCAGTACTAGGTGAAAGGTTAATCACATGAACTGCAGTCAATATTGCTTCTACCCAAAAGCCTTGTGAGAGGTTTGCATGATGCAACATAGAGACTACTCTATCTTGAATAGTTCTATTCATCCTCTCAGCTACATCATTCTGTACTGGGGTATAAGGAGCTGTAAACTCTCTACGAATCCCTCTAGACTGACAGAAAAGGTTGAATTCATGTGAGGTATACTCACCCCCGTTATCTGAACGTAAAGCCTTAAGCTTAGTTCCTTTTTCAGTCTCAACTGAAGCAAGCCATTTTTTGAAAGTGGGGAATACCTCATCCTTTGATTGATAGGATATACCCAAACTTTTCTAGTAGCATCATCTATGAAAGTGACAAAGTAGAGAGAACCACCTAAGGACCTAGTGGGCATAGGACCACACGCATCTCTATGAATGAGATCTAAAGGCTGAATTGAAGAGTCAATGTGCATTCTAAGCACATTTTTTGTTTGCTTTCCATATTGACAATGCTCACAAAATGAAAAATCGGAGAAAGATAACACAAGTAAGTAGCCAGAACGAGAAAGATTTTCCATTCCACTATGAGATATATGGCCCAAACGACCATGCCAAATACAAGCTATAGGTTGTTGAGTAACATCTAACAAGCGTTCTTTCTGTGATAAAGTGATCCAACTTTGCTTCCTTTTGCAATAACCATATGGCCCTTTGATATGCGAAAGGATTGAGCATAGAAGACCACCTTGTAACCAAGGTCATCAAGTTGACCAACTGACATCAGACTGCGTGATAACTGAGGTACATGGCATACATTATGCATAGTAAATTTTGAACCATCAATGAACTGCACAACCACATCTCCAATCCCCACAACATCACATTGGTAAGAGCCACCAAGTCTCACGGTACCAAGAGACTTTGTTGCATAATTAGAGAACCATTCTCTGTGTGGTGTCACATGGAAAGAAGCACCAGAATCTGCAGCCAGGTGTGGGAAAGAGAATTAGCCAGAAGCACCTCAGATGGAATAGTGCTATCAAGTGTCAACATGTCAGCATCATCAAAAATAGCATTAATTTCTTCCATCTTCATAGTTGAAGTAGATGGTGCAGGTAACTGTTTAACATGCCCATCAACGTTCTGTCCTTTACCTTTAGCATTCTTTATTGCATAACAGTCTTTCATCATATGTCCTTTCTTATGACAATAATGGCATTCGATATCCCTCTTCCTTGATTTACTTCTACTCTTATTCCGTTGACCATTCTTTTCCTTTTTCTTGCTCCTACCACGTTGTTGATTCTTTCCTTGGTAAGAATCACGAACATTATATGCATCTCCACTCTGAGTGCCAACCATAGATTTTCTATGAATCTCCTCACTCAAGAGTGCTCCACATATTTCATCATAGAAAAGTTTAACACCAGGTGCACTATTGCTAATAGCTGTGCAAAATGTATCCCATGATGATGGCAAGGTGCATAATAGTAATATTGCTTTCATTTTGTTATCCATATCCATTTTTCGAGCCTGTAACTAGGAGAATATAGCATCAAACTCATTTAGATGAGCAGCAATACTATCTGTGTCCTTCATGCGAAGGTCATATAATTTCTCATCAGATACACTTTATTTGATGCCGTCTCTTTTTCATATGTATTGCATAACTTCTTCCAAAGCTCCTCTCCACTTTCAAAGTCTAATACCATAAAGTAAACATTATCTGCTAGGTGCAAGAAAATGGTAGACCTGGCCATTTCATCTAACTCATCCCAATCATCTTCATCCATATCAGCAGGCTTCTTTGAAATCCCATTTACTAGCTTCCCTTGCCTCCTTTGAATCAGCACATCTTTAATCTGATTCTTCCATAGAGCAAATTTTGTGCCATCAAATTTTTGGATCTCAAAATGGTCTTTGCCCTGCAAGTTATAGCTCCTCCTCAGAACACTAGCACTAGACCTTGATCCACCGGATGTGCCTGAGACCTCTGATGCAATGATGGTAGAGAACTGAATAGAATGATAATCAAGCTTGAAGAGTCCGAACACCAATGAATAAGTGTATCAAGGAGTAAATCGACCACTGTATAGTTGACAAAACCAAAAATGTGGAAAACTTTTGCCAAAGTATCCTATGCAAAATGAGCGTATGACCAGTGTCAAAATATCATAAAACTGCAAGTACTGACATGTTTTCTTGCATAGTGAATCACTGACTCCACTGCATATAATCAGTTACCCAATAGAAACCAACTAGGCTTATTGAGCACCTATGAACAACAATGATACATCTCCTATGGCGAGGTTGGGTAAGTCTTCCACCTGCATCATCGAAGAGACCGCAACATCTGGGTGTCTCCCAATTAAGAAACCTGACCACGACCCCCTTTATCAAACGTAAAAGGCTTTATGCAAAGAATGTAACTGCTATATCAATGACCACATGGATGTACATAAGCGGTATCCATAGAAGCGTACATGGTGTGTATGTGCTCAATATATGTAGTAAAATGACACTAAAGGCTCAATACACAACCCAAAAACTAGTCAATAACGCCTGCAAGTGTCTGTCAACTCTGATGTTTTAGGCTCAAAAACGTGCATAAATTTGCAACAGCTAAAACCTTTCAAGAAACATGTAGTTTTACAAGTGTGGCTGAAAACACAGCCCCAAAGGTTGATATTTATTGTCAGAGAAGTACAAAGAACACTCTTCTTGATGTTCTTGGACTTGTGTGAAGAGAACTATGTGTGGAACTACTCCAAAATGGCTCCAAAAGACACCCAAAAATGCTTCAAAAATAGGCTTTGAAAGCAAAGAATGAAGCTTCGAGGGACCAAAACATGTTCAAGGTAATGTCAAACTTAGTCTTTCCCCTTCTTCAGACACCACAAGAGTGTAGCTTAGTGGCAAGAGATTGCCATGGTCAAGGGAGCTCTGGGGGGAACAGTACCGGGATGGCTGACCTCTTGGGAAGTATCAGGAACCTCTATCTTCCTTGATTGTTGAGGTCCTCCCTTGCGCATAGCCAACAGTGACTTCGGTGACTCGAATGACAAGGTATGCCAAGGTCTATGCCGTGGTCGCCGCATTAGTCGTGGAGAAAGCCTTGGGGGAGGGGGGATGCTCGCTTCGCTCACACAAAAGGAGCAAAGCTTTTTGCATCGAGCTGCTCTGATACGAGTGAAGTATTTTGATGGCAATGCACTACAGTGTGCTCTGCTTCTTGAGAGCTCCACGACGATATGCTCGGAGTAGAAAACCGAGCTCCTGAGGCCGCACACAGTACTGCACACAGATGCTGCAATATACACAGAAAAAGCAATACACAAAGGAGCATGAAGACAGACTTCTTAGGTCTTACAAATGTGGTTGAACTTACAATCTATGACTGACCAAGCCACTATATGTTTTATTAAAGAACATATATAAAGAAGTGTCCGGTGTCCATTTGGCCTTTCACATGGACACTGATAACATTCTCAAGCTCAAAAGAAAACTTAGATAGGAAGAGAAAATTATAGAAAAAAGTTTGGAACTCTTCTATAAAGCGTGATTAACAGGCAAGGTACATAATTTTCTAAGGAAATTTGAAAAATTTCGAAGTACAAGAAATTCAAAGAGTTCCTTCATAAAATTATCAACAAAAGTGGGCATGAATGTATGTTTGAGGAAGAGGACCATAAGTTGATTTTGAACCACATCTTTTAAATGCCAGGGGTTTCTTCCCCACTTTCTTCTTAAGTGGCATGGCCACATGGCCCTCATCCCCATTGTCAAAAAAAAACTAAATCCTTCAAAATATAGCTTAAAGGCTTAACAACCTACTAACTAGTATCAGAATGAAGGATGCCATCAATGCCTTCCCAAAGGGAAAATCAGAGGGATAAAGGGCCTTACTAATGAGCTCTTCAAATTATGTTAAGTTTCTCTCTTAGGCCGCACTGGCATGGTTTGACTTATTGGTTCTCTTCCCAAATTCTTGAATGAAGGTGCTCTTCCCAAATTCTTGAATGAAGGTGTTATTAAGCTACTTCACACAAGAAAGAAAATAAGAACATTATAAAAAAAATGGAATCCTATCACGATGCTCTAGATTGGCTATGTGATCATTTCCCAAAGCACTTGTTAATCACATCTTGCATCTCCGCCATTTTTATGTCCTCGAGGATCAAAAGGGAAATCAATTTTGGAAGAAATTGTTGACACTTGGGAGAACCTTGAACTAGTAAAATAGTGAAATCAAAATCATCTCTTTTTTAAATTGACTTTGACAAAAACGTTTCATAGAATAGAGTGGGATTACGTTCTCCAATCATTAAAGGACATGGCTTTTGAATTGAAGTCCATTAAGATAATCTCCAATCTTTTGGGAATACCTTCTAATAGGATCAATATCAACAGTCAGCTTTCAACCTCTTTTTCTCTCAAATTGCCCATCAATAAAGGATGCATGCTTGCCCTAATGCTTTTTTCGATTGTGGAGTACGTAAAAATCAAAGGTCTTTCTTGTATGGTTCTCATGCTTTTCTAAGATTTTCGACGGGGGATCACAATAGAAGAGGGGTTCCCAAAATTAAATGGTCCACCTGCACCAGTCAAAAGGATTGTGGAGGACTGGGCATTATGGATATTGAAGACATGCCTGGCAAGCTGACGACGAAATGGATCATTAGGGCTTAGTGCGATTGTGAGACCTCTTAAGCCAAGCTCATTTTCAGGAACAAGAACTTTATTACGTTGGTGGGCCTCCCTAGTTGGAAGGACTTTGACCTCCTTACTCTTTTATTGTCCCCAATTCAAGTTTCTCCTAAAGGCTCGCATCTTGTGTGCTCCTTGTGGAAGAGTTGGAAATTCAAACAATTTTCAAGTTCAGAGAAGATTGGAAATGGGCAGTCGATATCAGACAAAACAACTCTATATGGTTCTCGACTTTGGGCATTAGGGGTGTTGCTTCTTGGAACCTCCAAAATGCCAAGAGGCTATGGAACAAGGGTTTCTGATAGCGGAAACATCTCTGGAAACAACGAATGGGCTAGTGGATTAGATTTGAGAACATAGACTCTAAAATAAGAGTGAACTACGAAGAACGGACTCTTCTACAGAGTAGATGCATCGCCTGGGAACGTCCAAAAACCTGACTCCTCATTTGGCAGGATCCATCATACCATGAGGGTCTTATGTGGCACAATGGCAATCACCTGTCCAAAATTCATAGAATTAAGGTGAACACAGACTATCATATCAAGCTTAACAAGAAGTAGTGCTTGACTTGAACAAGGCTACATTGGAATTTGAAGTTCATGTCTATTTGGCATCCCCTCATTGAGGTCAAAAAGCCGATTCTCATGTGGCAAATTCTCCACCGTAGTATCTAGACCAACCTAAAAGCTAACAAAATTTGTGGGGCTCCATCATGGTGCAAATGATGGTGCCACAGCATTGAAGATCTGGGCCACATATTCTTCGCTTGCCCCAAGTCGCTTCTGCTCTCGTGGACCCTTGTGAATATTCTAAGATTGTAGGCACAAATCATTTGGAAACAAGCACTCCTTAGCAAAGTGATTGGGTTCTCAACAGCACTGTGGAATGCTATAAGAGGGGAAACCCTTTGGAAGTTTTGGAAGGAGCGGTGTGCTAGCAATACTGGGCACACCCCTAAAGAGTGGCCGATTGAGAAGTCTCTATCCCTCCTTGGCAAAAGAATCCCCAACTCCAAGCAGGCTCCACCTTTTAGACATCGTAAAGTGTTTCTCATCGAGACAACAAGCTTAAATCCATATGGGCCCTGCATGAGGGGGATGGGAGGGTTGTTAACCTCCATTGCAACAGTCTCTAAACCCATAAGTTTTGTCCTTGCTTTGTGGGATTCGGGGGTCCCAAGGGTACTAGACCCATTCACTTGTAACTTGTTCTTTTCTCTTTAATTAAAGCCCAGAAGAGTAGGCCAAGGCCGAACTTCCTTTTGATTGGAAAAAAAAAATCTTATTGGTTAAAAATGTGTTCTATTTTGAAAATTATCTCAAGCCGGCAACCATGCTTTGGAAACGTAGCTACGGCCGGCTGCCTCCTCTTTCGGTGCTTGACGGAGGTGATTCGCATTGCTTGCTAAATGAGGTAGCTGTCACTTGACAAAGCTCCATAGCCACTGGTAGAGTAGTCTACGCAGCCAATGGGATCACAAGACGGCTTTCTCGCGAAACTGTGGTTAAAATCAAGAAGTTAAAATTTCTCGTTTCTCATGTGTTTAGAAGTTAAAAGATGCCATTTCATGTGTTTTTTAGTTCGTTCGTTTAGAAGTTAAAAGATGCCATTTCATGTGTTTTTTAGTTCGTTTCTCATGTGTTTAGAAGTTAAAAGATGCCATTTCATGTGTTTTTTAGTTCGTTCGTTTCCTTCATTTTAGATGCGTCTTAGTTCTTTAGTGTTTATTTGGCCTCTTAGTTCTTTAGTAGGTGTTCGGGGGGCTTCCTCTTTAAGGAGGAAAGAAGAAATTCATTAGAAATAAGAGAATTGGGAAGGGAGTCTTGCATGTGTGTACAATTGAGAAGGACAAGGGGCAAGCTAAAGCAAGTTGGTTCGGCTGGTAGGTGGTTTTTTCCATTTTGTGGGAGGGTTGCTTTGGGGGGGGGGGGGTTGGTTTGTGTAGGTGGGTTCCTTTTGTAGTCTCCATGGGCTTGCCCTCTTCTTCTTCTCTCTTACTATGGTTAATGGCTAGACGTGTTTCTTCACTAGTGGTTAGCAATCAGGTCCAGTTTCAATGGGTAAGGTCGATGGTGCCTCCCTTGGTCTTATTGCAATTAAACCACCCATGGTCTCCCTTCCTAGGGAGAGCATTCTCGATAAACAAGAAGAGCCCAAAAAAAGTTGCCTCATAGGACAGCTCTTCGATCCAAAACCACCTCTGGACTCCTTCCCACAATAGTTTTGAAAAGAGTGGTTTCCCATTGATTTGGTGGTTTGTAATTGTCAATTCCTATCACCCAACCACATGCTATTGGTTTTTAAAATAAGCAAAAGGCCTTTTGAGCCCTGCAGGTTGGCTCTTGACAAGTTTGGTGTTGACCTTATTTCTATTCAAGTGGTCTCCAAATTTCATCTTGAATAAGTCCAAACTATTGTGCTTCCTACTATGGGTGGAACTCCCTAAGCTTCCCTACTTCCTATGTGTATTTATTAGGGAGATCCTTGCTCCAGTTGGTCACTCATTGCCCTCCAAGGAAGATGTCGCAGGTAGCATATAGGAAAACACAGCGCACTCTTTCAACACTAGATTGCACCCACAGGACCCTAACAATGAAATTTCTATCATCACCTCCATATTTACAGGCCATGATGTGGACTCCTTAGCGAGGCTAACGTCTCATAAAGGAAAAATCCCCGCTAGATTTCCATGGAAGAGCCCTCTCAAAGGAGGTCTCATGTTCAAAGACCCCTCAACCTCTAGAAGAAGACAAGAAGATAAAAACAAGAAAAAGAGGATTAAATCCTTGACCAACAAAGATACCTCCCTTAAAAATTTATTGTTGTTTTGTACAAGATTTGAGTGATTTCTGACCCATCAAGAACAACTATGTTTGGTCAATGGCTTTGGGATAAAAATATCAACCCAGACTTTTATTGTCTTCAAGGGATCAAAGTTGATGGAGTCGAATTGCAAAAGAGGTTAAAGAGCATCTTGGCATCTCACATGTGGATTGCCACACACCACCGATGTGAGCGACGTGGTGCGGGTATTGGATTTGAACCAATATTGAACTCATTCTTGATGGATACTATAATGGATCAAAATCATCATTGGATTGCATCTTTTAAGGGCCCTGTTCTACTCACCATTGCTTTGGTTTATGCTCCTAATCCTAACATGGAAAGAATTGATACTTGGCACTCTTTAGACTCTCTAACATTGGAGGTCATCCTCTGTGGAGACTTTAATATGGTGGAAAGATTGTCTGATAGATGGGATCAAACAGGACAAGTTATTGATGAAATTAAGAAAGATGCCTAAGACTAGGTTAAGCTAGACCATGATCTAGTGGAAGTCAAAGATGTACACAATTTATCTTGGTTGAACCACTAGTTGGAAACAAAATTGTGGAAAGCTAGACTTGATAAGAGTAATATCCTAATCAAGAGGAAAGGGATAAGCTTGCACTTTGGTGTGCAAGGGATGAACATCATTGACAAGAGGGGTCCCCCATCCATTTCTCAATGTGTGGACCTAGTTTTATCTGATTACTACCCAATGATTCTTACCTTCCAACCTCATCTTATACATAGGAAGGCCCCTTGGTTTCATGTTGATCCCTCAATCCTCTCCCTTCATTTCATTCAACAAGTGATCTCCAAGACTTAGAGTGAGGCTGTTGGAACTGAAGGACTCACCAGGCAAGGAAGCTTACAAAGGGAGTCAGAGAGAAGAGAAAGTACAAGCAGACAGAGCAGTCAACGACGAGCTGGCAAGTAGACCAATATTTTTTCAGCACACTTACACATATAAGAGAGGTGGACACACAAGGAGAAGGAGCAAGTAGGGAGCTCCAGGAAATGTATGTCTAAATGTTATAAGAAATCCCTACAAGAATAGTGATTTTCATCACTAAAAACCATTGTAAATACCATTTCACATTTTTGTAGCTCCATTTTTTGCAAGCCAAGGAGTCCTTGAGCTTGAGGAGCTTTAGAAGTATCTACCTCTCAGTTTTCACAATTTTTAGACTTCGTTTGAACCTCCAAATAGGGTAGAGAACCTAATTTTTAACTAGGCCGGACACTAGGTCTGGACAAGGCCAAAACCTAGTCAAAAACTATAAATAGAGCTAGAGAGCTCATTTTTGAGGTTAGCTTGTAATAGTTTGAACTTGTATGAGCTTTTTGAGAGTAATCTAAGAACTCCATTGCTTCTCACTCTTTGTCTTGCCTTGTGTGCGCGTGTGTGTGTATGTGTGTGCATGTTAGTGTGCTTCTCACTCACGCACTTGTGCCTCCACTTGCTCGAGGTCATCATACCATCCTCACGTCTTCCCGGATTGACATTAAAGGAGGTGCTACTCATCACTGAGCTACACCAAATTTTGGTGCCGTTGCCGGGGATGGAGCTTTGAGGACGAGCGTGTGATGGTAAGACGTAGATGTGAGACATTGGCGTTGTAGGTAATTTCCTTACTTTTCTTATTTTTCTCTTTCTTACCTCACCACCATCATCACCATCATCATCCTCACACTATCCGATCTCCATCTCCATCATCGCAAAAATTTCAGTTTTTGATCATATCACCTTCTCCACCTCATTTCCCTCATTCCACTTGTGAGAGAGAGGGAGAGAGCGATCTTGTGTGCATTGTTTTTGCATGTTTTTTGAGCCTTCTTGCAGGTACTTGCTGCATCATCATCCCCAGCACTCTACGCAGGTACGGACAACTCAAAAACTGTCTGTGTGTCACCAACCTCTATCGATCGCGATCGACAGAAAAAACGCCCATTTGGTAAAACAAAGTGCACCACTAGGACCAGCACAAAGAGCACATTCCAAATCACTAAACAAAATTGAAAAATTCCATTTTTCTCTGTCAATCGCGACCGACACCATCGATCACGATCGACAGCCATGATCGACAACATCTGTCAATCGTGACCGACAGACTTGTCGATCGCGACCGACAGACCCCACGACCGACTGACTGCCACGTAGGACCCTGTCAATCGCGATTGACAGCCATGACCGACACCTCTGTCAGTTGTGATTGACACCGTCGATCGCGATCGACTGAATTTCCACGATTGATTGACTTTTTCGCGTAGCCACGTGTCCATCGTGACGGACACATCCCCGATTGACTGAAATCACGGCGAAAATCTCGGAAAAAGTGTCAATCGCGATTGACTCCATCGATCGCGATTGATAGGACTCACGACTGACTCTGTCGATCGCGATTGACATTGTCAATCGCGACTGACATGTCGATCGCGACCGACAGGCCCCGACGGACACCTCTGTCAATCGCGATTGACAGACCTGTCGATCGCGATTGACAGACCTGTCGATCGCGATTGACAGGCTTTTTCGGCCAAATTTCTAGGGTTTTTTCTTGCATCTCTTTGGGGTAATTTTTGGCATAATTAGCAAGCCATTAGTGATTTGTTGTGTTACATGAATGAAAGTGATTGGTTCTGTCCCGGGAACTTAAGTCTTGAGCTAATCGTGGGACTGATACAAGTCTATTGAGAGCAATTGAGAGCATCCAAGCAAGGGCTTTGTGCAAGCTTGAGACTCAGGTTCTCGAGCACTAAAGAACAAGGGATCCGCAAGAAAGGTCGGAATATTCTCAACTCCCTCTGTCAATTCCTAGCTTAGGCTAAGAACGACTAGTGATAGGAGTAGGCCAGGGCGGCGATAGGCATTTATCAAGTAGAAGAATACCTAAACAATCAAGTTCAAGCTAACGATATAATCTTTGTACTGTCAAAAACTTTAAAGGAAAAGAACTTAACGGGGAACGATCAACTTCAAGTGCGGAAATACACTCAAGTATACCTGACGACGTGATATCAGACAAGAACATAAACACGGTAATCAACTAAAAAAGAATCAAGTAACGGATACAAAAGAACTCAGCAACGAGGTTGTACTTGGGCAAATTTGGGCTATTCAATTAGGCTTATGAACCTTAGATCAGGGCGACATCTAGGGAGAGATAGACAAAGTCTTAGGTCTTCAGAGGCTAGTGTCAACCACACTGCTAGGTCTTGGGCCCAGCAGTTGAGCCACCACTCATACTACCCTAGCTCTGAGACTAGTGAATCAGAGATGTCTCAAGGCATGGACAGACCTACGGGAAGTTCAGGAGTGCCATACTTGCACAGGGTAGAAGGCCCTTACAAAATGCAGCTAGAATACCTTAGGACCAACCGAATAGGTGCTAGCATCTATGAGGACGGCCTAGGAAGATCCGTAGTACAGATTAAAAATCCTGATCAATCCATTGGACTAGAGCCCCCAGTTGTCAAGTTCGAAAACGGAGCATACTTAGACAAGGAAGGGACAATATATGTAGTCACCAGTCATCCAGATAGGACTGATGAATTTGGGAATGTGGTCCCAGAAACGGAATTAGGTGACCTAGAGCAAGGAAACATGGGCGAAGACCCTAGGACCCCCGAGGAAAATCTGTTCTCACTAGGATTATAACACCAGAGTGGGTTCCTCAGGACAACAAGAGCATAGATCTGCTTTTGAACCGAGCGACTGACGAAGCCTTTTGGAGGTATAAATCTGATCGGCCAATTGATATAGGAACAATCATGATATATGAGTTCAAAGATCCTGATATTCTAGGTTGAGTGACCTACTTAGATCACGCTTCAGAAAGGATCTTTGTGGTGATAGAAAATGATAGGCATGCTTACACTTGGAAAGGTGAATTTATTTTCCCCAAACCAAGATCAAATGTGTCCTATGGTCACCTTGGAGCGGGAACATCTCAAGCTCATGGAATTCAAAGAGACAGACATAGAGAAAGACCGGAGGTAAGCTTTGCCAACCCAGTGGAAAGAGACAGAACAAGAACGGAAACAAATAGGGTGGAACCTGAAGGATTTAGAGCCCCAAGGAATCAAAGGAATGTGGAAGACTTCCCTCTGCCAAGGCATAGGGAACATACCAGGACTTTGAGACCGACTCAGCTAGTTAAGTCCATGAAAAACTACTTTGATGGCACTGGAGACCCCTATGATCATGTGGCTGAGTTCAGGCAATTCTTGAGAGCTGAACAAGTGGAGGATCTATTCACGCAGTACAATGCCTTTGGTCTAACCCTGAGGAACACAGCCCTTACGTGGTTTCAACCATTGAATGAGAGACAGTTCAAGAGCATAGACCAACTCCTAGAGGCTTTCATTATTGAATTCTCTTAGAGTGGCATAAGAGATAATACCTCCTCATTGATTCACAGCTTCAAGCAAACCCCTCAAGAGACCGTGAGACTTACAGGAAGGAGATTTAGGCAATATCTTGAAAGATGCCCTGTTTCGGAGCTCCCCACACCAGCTAAGCAAGTGGCTTTATTCTTGGATGAATTTCTAAGTACAAAGTTGAGATCCTATGTGTACTTGAAGGACCCTAGGACCATAGAAGAGTGTGTACACATGTGCATTGACATCGAGGATAACCTAGGGGAGGAGTTAGAGCTTTCCAAGATATACAAAGATTCAGATAGTACCTCTAGCCTCTCTTCCACGCAATCCACATCAATTGAGGAACTTGCAGAGAAAGTGGCACAAAAACTAGGTGTCTCTAGCAAACAAATCCCAAGGTTTGCCCTAGTAAAGAGGTGCTATACTTGTGGAGGCGACCATATGGCGAATGTCTGTCCCATTATGGCTCAACCCCAAGTAAATCCTAGTAGCCAGTATTGCACCATAGAACGAAGATACACAAATCACACAGCACAAGACTGTCCATACAATAAGCAAGCGGTTAGGCAAACCTATCCTCAGCAATACCCTCAACAAGGTAGATATCAAAGTCAATACCCACCACAACAGTATACTAGGCCTCAGCAAAATTACCAACCGCAATATCAGGCCCAACTGAGACCCCAGCCAGTGCTAGCACAACAACCACCTGCTCCTACTAATGTGATCCCTGTAAAGTATGCAGCTACAGAAGAAAACCTGAATAGGGCCATAGTGCCAGTAACCCCACTGAGTAACCCCACTGCTATCAGAAAGTGACCCCAGTGACCATAGTTTCGATTCTACACATGTTGATAGCCCCCAGGCCTACTACATGCAGTCTCCTGAACATGGTGAGTCCTACTATAATGAAGAGCCAAATGAACCTAGCTGGGAGCCTGATTACACAAATGTCATGTATGCAAACCCCAACCCTAGACCCCAACCTAGGCAGGTAAGACCCCCATTCCCTAGAGGACCATGCTTCAAATGTCAGGGAGATCACCTCATTCGTGATTGCCCCTTACCTCCACCTACACAACCCCAATCAGTGACGATCCAGGGCTTTTGCCAAGAGTGTGGAAAAGAGCATCTCTTACGAGATTGCCCAAAGAACCCCAATAACATGCCAAAAATTACTCCTATCAATGTTATTGAGTTAGTAGTAGACTCTACAAGAAGTGTGACGTCCACCGCACCAGTACAGGTTGTCACTAGAGCTCAAGCATTGCAGCAAAACCAAGGGGTAAGCCAGGAAAAGAGCCCAGATGTTAGTGAAACTGAGAGCATGACAAAGAAAAGGACTAGAGCTTGGAAGGATAGTCGTGAAAGAATGAAAAGACAATGGGCAAAAAAGATAAGTGAACTTGAAGAAAGCCTAAGAGAAACTAAAGCCAGGATAAGTGAACTCGCATCTCAAAACCACTCTCACACCAACCCTCCACCACCTCTCCCTTTACCCGCCAATCCACCTTCTTCCATTCCCCAACCTTTCAATACACCACCCTTAACCCACCCACCACCCAGAGTAGGATCCGTCCTAGCCGATCCCACTCCCGAGGACCTAAACATGATGCTTAGAGCATATCAGGCCAGACTCCAAGAAGGGCCAAACGTAACGGATCACAAAAAGTGTTACCCTAGAGCAGAACTAGAGCTTGAACGAACTAAAATTTGTGCTAAGATGGTGGAATTGGCTCAGACCATGTTTGAAGATAGTCACCTATTTAACATCTCTAGTTCAGCGAAGACACCGTTGCACTTTGATGGACTGTTAGAAAGAATAGAAAAGCTAATTGCACAATCAGAAAAGGAACCCGCCTCTCAACACAAGGACAAGGCAAGTGAAAGAGCAGGTCTTCCTGCCCAGGAAGCCTATGTGCCTGAAGCCTATGTGCCTAACTCTACGGAGCCAGACACATCATCTTCTATGAATCGGTTCACACCAGAATTCCTACGAGAGATTCAAGAAGATAAATGGGCTAAAGAAAGTGAAGTCCCTCCTCCCATTGAACTGGTGGATGATGCACACGACCAATTCCCACAAGACATCCCATCCATTTATGAGGAGCAGGAGAGTACTCAGTCTCACGAGAGATTAGACTTTGAGTCTAATTCCATACAGGAGCTACCCCACTTCACAAGCCCATGGGAAGTTAAGTCCACATGTATGAGAGCACCCACAGTCATGGTAAGAAACAAAGACTCAATCTTACCTAGGAACACAGAGGTAGTGAAAAACACTAAAGTACAATGCAACCTCACCTTAGAAGAGCTACTCAAAGTAAGGCTAGAGCTATGGAAACATGTAGCTAAACAAGTACCAGGGATAGCGAAACCTCGTTCCCAGGTAGGATCCCAGATAACAGTGCTAGAAATACCATTGGAAAAGATAGGAGACATGAGTGAGGGTGAAGAGGGAAACACATATCTTCCTATCACCCATCAAGGATACACCGCTATGGTCATTCTAGACTCAGGCGCAGGTGCTGCAATTGCTACCACTTCCCTATGGAAGCGTTGGGGCAAGCCAGCACTCAGGCCCACGAGGATGAAATTGCAAATGGCCGATGGCCATCTAGAGAGACCCTTAGGGTTGTTAGAAGGAGTAACTCTCACCACTTGTGGTGTCGAGTTCGAGCATACATTTGCTATATGTGATTTTAGCAAAAATCATGCCTATGAGATGATCTTGGGAAGACCCTTTATGCAACAGTTGCAAGTGGTACAGGACTGGGGAACCAATTCCTTGTACCTGCAACACTTAGGTGTTACGACCAAAGTGAATCTCAAAGATTACTCTCATCAAGATGTCCCTCCTATCCAATGGAATCCCATCCATAGAGCCAAAGATGATACAGAATCGGTGCATTCCATAGGATCAGGATCCTCATGGATGCATGAAGACACCCACTTATGGATGTGCAAAGTAGCAGTAGAAGAAGAGAAGAGAGAAAAAGCCAGAGAGGTAGGTGCAAAAGAAACACATAGATCAATTCAAGACCCAGCCTATGCACTTGTAGTCTTTCCTGACAAAGAATTTGAACCTCACGGCTGGGCAAAAATCCTAGCAACAATGGATGTAGCCATCAATGAAGAACAATGGACTCCTCACTGTGAAGGCTAGCCACACATGTGACCCTGAAGGAGGAAGTAAAGAAAAGAAAGAGGAGAGAAGTCACACCAGAAGAGGAAGAATCTTTGTTTGAGGTTCCAGAAAATTTAAAGAAGTATGAGATAGATGACAGGAGAGTCATGATCAGAATGCCGAAACGAGAGGCGCAATCAGGGGACGCCTATGATAACAAGGAAACCACCAAGAAAATTGTGGTAGCTGTGGAAGAAGGAGAGGAGAGATGCATGTACATAGGCCATGACCTGACGGAAGACGAAGAGCATGCATTAATAGCCTTGCTAAGAGAATACAGAGATGTATTCGCTTGGAGTTACAAGGATTTGAAGGGTGTTGATCCACACATATGCTCATACACTATCCCCATGACCTCAGATGCCAAACCCTCCAAGCAAAAGCCATATACATATAATGATAACTATGCTGCTAAGATCAAAGAGGAGATAGATAGACTGGTAGAAGCTGGATTCATCTATGAGATTGAGCATACTGAGTGGGTATCCCCCATCGTAGTGGTGCCCAAGAAGAATGGAAAGTTACGGGTGTGCATTAGCCTGAAAAAGGTTAATGCATCCACGATTCGAGATAACTATCCGCTTCCTATCATAGAGCATCTGCTAGAAAGAGTAGCAGGCAAGGAAGTGTACAGCCTCCTTGATGGATTTTCGGGCTACAATCAAGTAGCCATAGCTCCAGAAGATCAACATAAGACGGCTTTTGCCACGGAGTGGGGCATATTTGCCTTTCGGGTAATGCCATTTGGGCTTACCAATGCGCCAGCTACCTTTCAAAGATTGATGTGCCATGTATTTAAAGAGTTCTTAAAGAAGAATTTGGAAGTCTATGTCGATGATCTCTGCGCTCATTCAAACATTAGACAGACCCATATACCTGAACTCAGACAAATCTTTGATAAATGCAGAGAATATCAAGTCTGCCTGAACCCAGAAAAGTGTGTTTTCATGGTCAGGCAAGGCAAAATCCTAGGACACATAGTGTCTAAGAACGGCATATCCACTAACGAAGAGAAAGTGAGAGCCATCGCAGAACTACCTAGGCCAAAGAACGTCAAGGAAGTACAGGCTTTCATGGGACATTGTGGTTACTACCGCCGGTTCATTCACATGTATGTTGTCATTGCAAAGCCCATGTACGGACTTCTGACTAACTTTGAGTGGACTGATGAATGTGAGAATTCCTTCCAGGAGCTTAAACAAAGATTATGTTCAGCACCAATCTTGACCACACCAGATTGGAACAAGCCATTCCATGTTCATGTGGATGCCTCCAATTATGCTATTGGATGTGTACTTGCACAACCTACAGGTGAAGGTAATATGGATCTCCCTATTGCCTATGCCAGTAGACAATTGAATGCAGCTGAGCGAAACTATACCACTACCGAACGAGAAGGATTAGGCATTGTATATGCAGTTAAAAAGTTTAGACATTATTTGCTTGCAAATAAGTTTAATTTTTTTACTAACCATCAAGCACTGCTATATCTCATGAGCAAGCCATGCAATACAGGCAGATTGGTAAGATGGTTTCTCTTGCTAATGGAATATGATTTCGAGGTTGTGGTAAGAAAACGGAAGACTCACTTGAGAGCAGATCATCTCTCTAGGCTCACATCTGGAGAAGCCCCACAGGGAGTGTCAGATGACCTTCCTGATGCTTACTTGTTTAATTTGGAAGTGGTGCCACAGTGGGCTAAGCCATTAGTGCCAGTATTGACATACGGGCCTAAACACCCAATAATAAACACACAGGATAGGGAGATAGTAAAAACCCAAAAGTATCACATCTTGGTAGGAAGTATGTACAAGCACACGGATCAAGGGATCTTGGTGTGTTGTGTGGAAGAGGATGAGTATGCTAAGTGGTTGCAATTAGCACATGTAGGTGCATTAGAGCAACACTACTCAAAACAACGAACCCTACAGACCCTAAGGAGACTAGGTGTGCAAGGAATGCCCAATCTGCTGCACTAAACCACCTGTGGAACATGCCACTCTTTATCAAGTGTCCATAGTGCCAGATTGGAGTGAACCACTAGTATCCTTCCTAAGGACGAAAACATTCCCTCCAGACATGACTCTGGCTCGGAAAAGAAGTCTAGAACAAGAAGCCCTAGATTACTCACTCATTGGTGATAATCTATACAAGCGTGGTAAGGATGGTTACCTGAGACTATGTGTCCATGAGAGTGAATATCTCAAGATCTTGGAAACTGCTCACCAAGGTGTAGCAGGAGGACACTTTGGACCAGATCGGGTGATTAAGGCCATACTATTTGCGGGCTTCTGGTGGCCGACCCTTCACATGGATGCACATACCTATGTGAAACGGTGTGATGTGTGTCAGAGAACTCAGTATCCTATACGCAAAGATGAGATGCCCCTGAAACCTATGATGGGTGGACGTGCATTCTCTAAGTGGGGAGTAGACTTTGTAGGTCCTATTAATCTCCCAGCTAAGGGTTCTCGTGCGGAATACATCATTGTTGCCACAAACTATCTAACAAAATGGGTAGAGGTAAAAGCTACGACAAAGAATGACGCTGAGACAACTGCTAAATTCTTGTTTGAGAATGTATTCACAAGATACGGGCTACCTATAGAGCTAGTAAGTGATAGAGGCACTCACTTCTTGAATGAAGTTATTGAAAATCTGCTCCAAGACTTCTTGGTAGTACATAAGAAGTCTGCCCCCTATCACCCTCAAGCTAATGGACAAGCCGAAAGCACCAATAAGATCCTATGCAATGTATTGACAAAATTAGTGAACAATAAACGCTCTGATTGGGACAAGCAGCTACACCATGTTGTTTGGGCTTACCGAGTCGCCTACAAAACGGTACTCCAAGCCACCCCCTTTCAGATGGTATTTGGCCAAAACGTTGTGCTACCGTTGGACTTCTTAATACCTACATTAAAAGTAGCACAAGAGCATGAATGGACGGGTCATGAACTCTCCTCTAGACTTTTTGACCTTGAACGATTAGGAGAAACACGACTGAGGGCGGCTGCAGGGATATATGCAGCTAAGAAACGACAGAAGGCATACTTTGATGCCCACGTTAAGGATAAAGGTTTGAAGGCAGGCGACCAAGTACTAGTATACACTTTGAAACAACATGCAAGGAAACTAGAGAAAAGAGGCTACGGACCCATGATCATTAATAGAATCTCAACAAGTGGAGCAGTGCAACTAGCCACATTAGAAGGCGATGTTCTCCCAAGCTACATAAGCGGATGCAGGGTCAAGTTGTATCAGGAACCTCTCACAGAGGAAATGTTAAGTCGACTCAATGCTGCTAAGAAACGCAAAGAAGAAGAAAAGCGAATTCGAGAAGAAGCCCAAGCAGAAGCTTTAGAGCGCATACGGAGAATGAAATTAAGAAGACAAGGCAGAGAGCAACCTAGGCCAGATGCATATGTGGATCAAGGATATCACGTGGCTATGTGTGCAGTTTCAGATATCAGCTCCCATAGGATAATTGATCGACGTCCTTTTATAACCTTAGATATAGGACAAGGAAAGGGTGCAAGGACTGTAAGAGCCTTGATTGACTCAGGTGCAGCCACTAGTGCTGTCAAATTGTCTTACTGTCAAGAATTGAAATTAACTGTCAATCCTATAGAAGCATATCTCATAGGATTGGGAGGTGTGGAAACCCCTTGCATGGGAGAGGTGGATCTTACCATCTCCATTCAAGACGAAGTAATGACAGTCAAAGTACTAGTGTGTCAAGATGAGGACCTCACTGAGCCTCTCGTCTTGGGTCAGGACTGGATCTATGATCATGCAGTCAACCTAAACCTAAGAAGTGGACTTCTTCAAGTATGGGTAAATCATAGCCGAATTACAGTTGAATTGGAAAATGAGGCACTCAAGGAACTAGGCAAAGCACAAACTCTTGGTCCTTCTAGGGGCGCACATGAAGTTGACAATGCTATTCTTGTCCAAAACTGTATGATGCAAAAAGAGGCTTGTCTCAACAATGGAGTCAAGGAGAGGATGGCACTCCCTTCTTTCCCAAAATCCAGAAGGATGCAGCAACCAACGACAATTCAAGTACAGAAGGAGCAGAGTACTACCTATACTGGAGACCAAAAAAAGGAGCAAAGCAGATTGTTTCAGCCGTTGAAACAAGTATGGAGGCGAAAAGGCGAACACCCTGCTCCGACCAGGCCAACCCCATGGCCAAAACCTCTTATTAGTAATCAACAACACGACACTAATAAGAAGTCCTTCATAAATTCTTCTGCGAAAGTGAAGTCTATTTGGGTACCCAAGAAGTCAATGAAGGCTAGCCCACAATCACGACAAATCTGGGTGCCTAAGGCTTGCTTGCGGGCTCAAATAGCTACACCAAGGCCACGCCCTGTACAACATGTTTCACTCACTCGAACATCTGAGGCCCAGTCTTACACATCACGCATGGACACATATTCTTCCATGCGCAAAAGTAGAATCACTCGTAAATGGGTCCCTAAAAAGCCTCATTCTCAAGTAGATACCCCTATCCAACTCTTCAGAGTCTCCACAAAATCAATATCAAAGCCCATCCACTGCATTTGGCAACCTAAAACTTGTAATAAACCCCCGGACCCCAGTTGTAAATCCATGTCCACCTACTAACTACATCAGCCCACTTAGCTTCTAGGTCTACCCAATTCCTAACTACACGCACAAGCATCGAGCACTTAATAGTCTAGTAATCTCTCCCGAACCTCCTGTTAATGTTGATAATGAGGACAAAAACGGTTCTATCTTGTCCTTTACAATGTTAACACATGTTTCTATATTCTCACAAAATCAGGAAGCAAGAAGTAACATGGCAGATACGGTAGGAACTAGCTCCCAGGCAGGCACCAGCCCCCAAGTTGTGGACATTGAAAGTCTTCCCGTTGAGGAGGAATTGAAGGAACGCCCAGTGGCATTGAGGGCATGACACGCCATACCGGTTCAGAATCCTCCACAGGGGCACACAATGCCAGTCAGCAAAAACTCTCATTGGTTCAGTGATGTGGCAGGACCCCTCGGTGAAGGCACTTATATGTGGGAGGCCGAGATAGAATTCAATGGGCGCTGGGGCAGATATCACTTTTTCACCAGGGAATTTGAGAGACTGTAGAATAATGAAGGACTGAAACCTATTTGGAAGAAGGCAGGACTCTACGAGTACTTCAAATTCCAATTGCCAAAGCCCGATTTTCTAAGGTGCTCTTATTTGAGTAGCACTCTCGCTCCGAGCAAAGACAAAAAGGGATACAACTCCTTTGTCCTTCCATCTCTCACAAGGGGCAATGAGCTCAAGCGTTTCAGATTAACTATCAACTTGGTAAGGGAAGCTCTAGACATGAAAGGTATGCACATTCCTACGAAGAAAGAGACTATGGTCCCCGACAATATGAAGAACAGGAATCTGACAAAGTTAAAGGACATGGTGGCAATGACGCCTACAATCGCCATTCATTTGCGAATGGTCATGCAGCACTTTGCATTTCCTGCTCAAGAAAGATTCACAATGCCACCTAAGAAGATATGGTTTAGTCTATACTTGGCCGATGCCTTTGATTTGACAATCAACATGCCCCACTGGATTATCGACCAAATCCACTTGGCTCATCAAAGGTGGTATAAGAAACAAAAATCTGTACTGTATGGATGTTGTGCTCTTACCAGGATTGTGTATAGATGTCTCGCGTATGATGTACCAGTGCAAAGGGCACTCATTTGGACCAGGGTACAGGAGTTTCAGCGCAGATTATCCTCCGTAGGGCCACCCTCCAAGAAAATGAGAGGCGCCGTTCAGATGCCCTGTGCATAAGCCCGCGGTGCAACATTGACACCAGAGACAACTCCACGACTTCCAAGGCGAGTATAACCCTTCACTATCAGATTACCAAGACACAGCATTGACGGACCTAATCTGGTGTTCCCACCCGTACCAACCGACCTAGAGTTTCCTCACGGATTCACTTTAGAAGACCTAACTGATGAGGAGGTAGCCAGAATCATCGAGGCTGTTAATGCAGAAGTCGAGGCAGAACAAGCAAGTGGACAACAAACTGCTACAGACCAACCCCATCCCAGACAACCAGATGTCGTCAATGTGGAGGGTGAAGAAGAAGAAGAACAAGAGGAGGAACATGATGGACAATCCAAGGAAGAAGAGCAGGAATATGATCAGGAAGCTCTACAGGTACTTGAAGGTGCCCTAGCTTATACTAAGGCATTGAAAAAGCTCTATGATACCATGAACAGAGTTCAAGAGCAACATAGACTGTCCCTAGCAGCAGGCAAGGCCCTCATGAATCAGATCCTTGAGGAGGAAGGCGTAGACGAGCAATACCGTGCCACCCTTGACATGATATCTGAGGCATTAGGCGTACCTGAGACGGTGCATACCGCCCTTGCACAAGCACGAAGAACGGAACGAAGATATGGCAGACGTCCCCCTCGATCAGGAAAGTAGATGAATGTACTAGTATCAGAACCACAAGGCACCTCCACAACCACGGGCACCGCACACACTGTCCACGATACTGAGGAAACCCATGTATCAAGTGCACCTTCGTCACCCCCTTTGCCACCCCTGCCTCCAACTCCACCACATTCACCTCCCACAACCAGTGTAACCACCACTGTCACCGCCTCCGAGCCCACTACCCATACCGAAGCACAGACGGTCACACAACCCACACACCCTATCTCCACTTCTTTTGTCTATACGGCTCACTGAAACAGTAGTTCTAACTGTTGCCACAGAAAATCTCAACCCCCCGATCACACTTCCGGGCAGTTTGTATTCACAATTGCACACACCACTGTACACTTTCACCACTATCACCGCACCCACAATTCCAATATTCACAATCACTCCCACTACCACATCCACCATTGATTTTATGGACATCTCACCCACCTCCGCACCTCTCCCTCCTCTTATACCCCCAACATCTCCCATTCCCCCATCTCCCACATCACCATTTTCCAGCACCGTATCCACACTTCCATTCCCCTTCCCCTTTCCCTTCCCTTGTGCATTCAACACCCTTCCCGCATCCACCCCTATTAATAATGTATTTAATAATATGTATCAGTGTATGTCGCAACTGCAACAGCACTACCAACATCTTGATAACCAACATACATGACTCTTTCGAAGCCATGAGGAACTTCAACTACGATTCATAGATCTCGAAAGGGAAAAGCGGCTACTACAACAACAACACGCCACTTTACAAGAACAACATGAACAGTTAGTAGCCAATCCACCCCAGTGAGATGCAGAGGAAAGGCAACATATGGATGAATTGCTACACTCCCAGATAACGGAGAATCTCAAACTTAGACACAACGTGGCCCTCCTACGAAAACACATGTCTACAGCACTCGAAGAGAATAAACGGCTGCAGAAACAGAATGAAGAGAACTTGGAAGCAGCCATGGAGGGTTCCCCGCAGGAAATCGACCCAGAGAAATTCAAGGCCATTCCCTCAGAGAATATGCAAATTGTGTTAGAAACCCATGCCGACCTCTTGGAGGCCCATGCAGCATTAGAACGAGAAAGAGATGACTTACTTAAGCAACTGGCAACTCAGCAGGAGTCACCAAGCAAAGTCATAGCCGCAGACAACACATCTGAAGAAGTCACAAAACTCAGAGCAGAACTGGAAGAATTACGAAGTAAAGTCATGCAATACGAGCGTCAACCTTCGCCTCTTGTAGAGCCCGAGCCTGAAGATCTAGTGCCAATTGAAATAGAGGAAACTTTCGAAGACCCATATGTTCCCATGCCTGCACCAGGGGGCAAGCAAACAGAAGAGGGCATGGACACCATTGAAATAGAGGCTCCTGAATGGATGCAGAGGTTAGAGAAAGTGGCCACAACCCATGATGATAGAGTGGCAGTTCGGATAGCATCTATGTCATGCTTGGAAGAGGTAGTTATAAAATCGGACTATTTTAGAAACCTCTCCCATCATAGGTGGATCGGCACATCCGATGATTTGTATGTTCCTTTCTGCGTCTTAATGGAGGACTACAATGTCGAAATCAAGCAGCACACTTCAAAAGAACCAACTTCGGCTACACAGTTTGCACCGGACGACATCCTAGCAAGTGCCAAGCAGGGCAATATACATCAACCGACGTGGAGGATTCGTCTACTGGAAACCTACCCAGAAATGGTAAGAACATGGAATAACATGCCCTTGTACATCAAATACAACCCATGCTACTGCCTTGTATTTTGAAGAAGGTCATGGCCGGAATACACAGAAACTGTGCTGACAAACAAAGGATGTGAGAAATGGCTCAATTATGTTTACTTAGCACCATCCAAAGGCCAACCTACCATAGGATATATGATCTCGACGATTCGGCATTGGGGGGTCAGGTTTAAAAATGTACCAGACGTCATGGCCCAAATGTGCTTGAAAATTTTTGAACTCATGTTGGTCACCTTCAGGACTTTCAAGAATGTCAAGGAACCTCATCTGTCAGCCCTTGGATTTAATGAAGGAAATCAGGACCTCGTCTACGACATGAGCGCAACCCCATCTATTAATGTTGTATATGCATGGCACGCACGTATCAAGTATCTACCAGCCTGCTTCAAACAGACGTTTGAAGAAATGTTTGTCACGGGATTCTGGGAATTTCATTCAGAGATATTCATTCCCAGACCATCACATTTATTGCAGTTGTTTGCAATGGAACAAGCTCTCCATTCAGAAAAGTTACGTATGCCACATCCAGAGGTTCCCGGGCCGGTAGATTGGGATACGCTACTCACGGACTTGGCCAAAAGGGTTGCGGATTGCCGAACATCACTTAGCACAAGACGTTGTTGAGTACTACATCCAACGAACCACCCAACAAGGGTCTGTCAGGGACGGCAGACGCGAGAGAGGGGGGGTGTTGGAACTGAAGGACTCACCAGGCAAGGAAGCTTACGAAGGGAGTCAGAGAGAAGAGAAAGTACAAGCAGACAGAGCAGTCAACGACGATCTGGCAAGTAGGCCAATATTTTTTCAGGACACTTACACATATAAGAGAGGTGGACACACAAGGAGAAGGAGCAAGTAGGGAGCTCTAGGAAATGTATGTCTAAATGTTATAAGAAATCCCTACAAAAATAGTGATTTTCATCACTAAAAACCATTGTAAATACCATTTCACATTTTTGTAGCTCCATTTTGTGCAAGCCAAGGAGTCCTTGAGCTTGAGGAGCTTTAGAAGTATCTACCTGTCAGTTTTCACAATTTTTAGACTTTGTTTGAACCTCCAAATAGGATAGAGAACCTAATTTTTAACTAGGCCGGACACTAGGTCTGGACAAGGCCAAAACCTAGTAAAAAACTATAAATAGATCTAGAGAGCTCATTTTTTAGGTTAGCTTGTAATAGTTTGAACTTGTATGAGCTTTTTGAAAGTAATCTAAGAACTCCATTGCTTCTCACTCTTTGTCTTGCCTTCTGTGCACGTGTGTGTGTATGTGTGTGCATGTTAGTGTGCTTCTCACTCACGCACTTGTGCCTCCACTTGCTCGAGGTCATCATACCATCCTCACGTCTTCCCGGATTGACATTAAAGGAGGTGCTACTCATCACTGAGCTACACCAGAGGCCTTTAGATGTTATACCTCTCCAGCTAACTATTGGATGATTGTTCTCAAGGAGTCCCAAGTTCTCCTTGCCAAGGCTCAAAAATAAATTCTTAACATTCGATTAGTGAGAATGGAAAATCTTTATCATCAGCTCCGATTTTTGGAGATGGAAGACAATAATGGTAATTCCCACCCCTAATCAAGACTTTGGAAAATTAGAAGCAAACTAAGATATGAAGAGGATATTCAAAGAATGAACATGCATATTTATTTTAAAGATTCATGAGCAGGAAACAGACAAACCAATAAAAGAGATGTGTAATATCTTGAAGAAGAAGCAACTCAAGGAAGAAGTCCCTTACATGGTAGATATCAAAGAGTTGGAACACACTTCCTTAAAAGAGAATATTGAGTTAATAACCAACCACTTCACTCAACTCTTGAGGGTGTCCATGTCACTCACTTCTCAAAGGAAGGATAGCATGGCAGCCATCTCAAGAGTCAAATAAGTTAAGCATTTACCATAAAGGGAATTGGGTTAGTTTACCATTAGTAAATGGTTAAGCTAATACCTATACCTTTAGGGCTAAAGAAGACTAACACTTATTTTTGTTTTTTTCTTTTATGAGATGGATTGAAGTGTAAAGCCAGGGATACCTCTAATCAGACTCACCATTCACTATTGCTTTAGGTTGGGGATATGGCTCAAAAGAGAATTCCTCAAAACATTTGCATCTTCTTGACTCCCATATCATGGACACAAAGATTTTCAAAGTTATTGATGCTCTACCTAGTCGTAAAAGCCTAGATCTAGATAGTCTCATCGAGTTCTTCAAGACTTTTAGTAGTGACTTAGTGAAACTGCTACTTTTGGTGTAGAAGGAGGTGTTACACTTCAACGATCTTCTTTACTTTCTTGCTTAAATGAATCCCTAGATGGAAGGATCTCCATCAGCTCACCTTCATGTTTCTCATCATCTGGTGACTCCTAAAGGCTCTGAGCTTATTTCCTCTATATGGAAGAGTTGAAACAAGATGAAACCATGTATCAAGGTTAATGAAGATTGGAAATGGGCAACCCGGATTAGGCAAAATGTTTCTATTTAGTTTCCTATTAAGGGAACTAAAGAAGTTGAATTGAATAACATCCAATGCACAAAGAATCTACGGAAAAAAAGGTATTAGAAAGTGAAAACATCTCTAGAACCATTAGAGAGGTCATTGGATAAGATTTGAGAACATAGACCCTATTAGGAGGGTTGACTATGATGATTGGTTCCTTCTCAGACACAAAATCAACTCTTGAGACAACTCAAAGACTCGTCTCCTTCTTGTGAATGACCCACTCTGGATTGAAAGTTTAATATGGAACAACATTAATAAATTGGATCAAACTTTAAGGATTCAAAAGCACCTTGACTTTCATAGCTCCCTTAATAGGAGTTGGTGTTAGTACTGGTCTAGCATCAGATGGCAACTTGTGTGTAGGGACCTATGGCATCCTCTCATTGAGAACAAAAAATCCATTCTTATGTGTCAAATCATCTATCATGGAATCTAGACCATTGCCAGAGCTATCAAAATATGTGGGGCCCCTAAGTGGTGTAAGCATTGCATTCGAGGAAGAGAGGACTTGACCATATCTTCTTCTCATGCCATGGAAGCTACCCAATCTAGCAATCTCTCACCATGATTTTGAGCTTACAAAGTCAAATCAACTCGAAACAAGCATTACTTGGAGAAACAATTGGTTGATCTTATGCTTTGTGGAATGCCATTAAAGGGCAAGCGATCTAGAAGATATGGAAAGAACCATGTGTGATCAACTTTGATGCCCATCCAAAAGAGTGGTGGATTGAAAAATCCCTCTCCTTATTAGCTATAAGAATATGCAATTGTAAAAGTCTCTGCCTTTCAAACACGATAGCATGTTTGTCTTGGAAAACAACAAGATTAAATGAAAGTGGGTTGCTCATGAGGATGATGAAAAAATCATCAAATTTCTCAATAACGCTCTTTAAAATGTTTGTCACCCATCAAATATCAGGTATCCTATCTGTTTTGGACCATCATGCCGATCTCGCCTTTGGGTCATCCTACCCCTGCTTCGTGGGATAAAGGGGATCCCAAGGGCACTAAGCCCATTCATTGTATAATTGTTCTTTTATTAATTCAAGTACGGGAGAGTAGGTGTCAGCCAAACTTCCTTTTGAAAAAAAAAAATCTTATTGTTTTTAGAGAGGCTTCTATCTACAAAAATCTTTTGGCTAGACTTTCTTGTAGATTTTCTCGGCTCTTAGTATACCCTATTTCTCAGCTTCCCTAATACAAAAAATCAAAGGCTTGATGGAATCGTTTCCTCTCATATACGTCACCCAATTCCTTTTATAATTATTTGTGCTATGGGCTTCATCTTGTTCGGCGGTTTCCACAAATAGGTGACCAAATTACATTCTTTTAGATCACAAGAAAGGGGAAAAAGAAGCATGATCGAATCCACATTGTTTTTCTTTAAGAGGTAGTTTGGACAAGTCTAGTCTCCCTAGATTGAATTAATTAAAATAAAAAAAAATGTACAGTGAATGGGAATAGTTCCCTCAGGATCCCCCATATCTTACAAAGCATGGGTAGGACTGAGGTGGTGGCCAAGGATCGACAAGGAAAAAAAGTACAAAGAGTCTTATTGAACATCAATAACCTAGGTTCGACATCAAGGCCGGGATCTAGGAGGAGTTACAGATGTGTTTAATAAAGTTCTTGTCCCCTTCATGGGTGATCCACTTGCTTTTGATCTTATTATTTTCGAGTATGAGATCTTATGATGTCTAAAGAGAGGAGATTTTTTAGAATTACTAATCTTCCTAATTGTTCTAGGGATTTTTCTATTCACCTCTCCTTCGGGATTTCTCCAAAATTGTTCATACATCTTTCTTTCCAAAATTTCCAAAGCAATACCCCTATGATGGCATTCCACAAGGCAATAGAGCATCCAATCGTATCCCCTAGAATCACTTTCTTCTACTAATTAGGCTCTTTAGATTCAGAATCCTAGCAGTTGTTAGCCAAACAATCTGACTCTTTGGACACAAAAAGAAGAGATGGACAATGTCTTCATGACCACTGAGGGAGCACTTACACCACAAGGGGACCCTCCAAATCTTGTTAGCCTTGACATTTGTCCAAATTCCCCTATGGAGAATTCACCACATGAGAACCAACTTTTTTATCTCAATGAGAGGATGCCAAATGTCAATGAGTTTAAATTCCATTGGATACTAGGTCAGTTTAGACAATATCTCCTATTAAGCAGGGTGTGAAGGTCCAATTATTTTTTGAACTTTGCTGTCTTTACTAGTTTATAACCATTAATCCATCTTTGCCCTTCAATCTTTGGGGGGATCTTTTTCCATTAGGAGGTGGGCTTTACAGCCCTTCTACAAATTCATTCTATTTCTTAACAAGAAACATTCTTCATGTTCAACTCCTATGGATGGATCAATATATTCATTTGTAATCCATTATTTTTTGTATTGATTCCACAATTGTTTCCACATACAAAATCCAATGTTCCAAATCATCTTTTCCCTTTGAAGTTGGTCCATTTTAATCTCGTTTATTACTCTTATAGAGAACCGCATAGATTCATTTTGTATGATCCCTATAGCCCACTTCCAATCCTCCTTGACCTTGATGAAAGGCTTCATCTTGTTCCAACTCTTCTATAAGGAGCAAACTAAATCCAATCCCTTGGGAGTTACCGAGAACACAGAAAATAAAAGAGTGAGTAATTCATGTCCCTTATCTCTAAGAATACCTACTGGCATTAGAGTATTCTTATTTCTAAGAATCTACTTCTCCCAACTTGAAAGGTCATTTTCCTATTTTCATTAACCATGAACATGTGGTTTGTCGGAAAAAGAGTCGATATTATCTTAATGAACTTCGATTCAAAAACCATGTCCTTTAAACATTGTAGAATGTAGTCCCACTCTTATCTATGATATGTTTTGTCAAATTCAATTTTTGAAAAGAGATGATTTTGATTTCACTATTAACTAGTTTAAGGCACTCCAAATGTCAACAATTTATTCTAAAATTGATTTCCCTTTAATAAATCCCCTTTGATCCTCGTGGACATAAAAATGAAGGAGATGCAAGATGTGATTAACAAGTGCTTCGAGAAATGGTTTTAAAGCTAGTATGGAGCATGGTATAGGACTCCAATTTTTTATAATTTTCTTATTTTCTTTCTTGTGTGAACTAGCTTAATAACACCTTCATTGAAGAATTTAGGAAAAGAGCACCAAAAAGAGCTAGTATGGAGCATGGTGATAGGACTCCAACTTTTTATAATGTGCTTCGAGAAATTATCTTATAGGTAGTATGGAGCATGGTGATAAGACTCCAATTTTTTATAATGCTCTTATTTTCTCTCTTGTGTGAACTAGCTTAATAAGACCTTCATTCAAGAATTTGGGAAAAGAGCACCAATAAGAGAAACTTAACATAATTTGGAGATATCATTAGTAAGGTCTTTTAGCCCTCGGATTTTCCCTTTGGGAATGCTTTGATGGCATCCTTGATTTTGATACTAGTTACAGGGTTTTCGAGCCTTCACGCTATATCTTGCCAGATGTTTGTTTTCTTCACTATGCAGATGAGAGCCATGTGGTCATATACCTAACAAGAAAGTATGGAAGAAACCCTAGCATTTAAAATGTGTGATTCAAACTCAACTTATCGTTCTCTTCCTCATACATTTATTCACGCCGACTTTTGTTGATAATTTTATGAAGGAAATCTTTGAGTTTCTTCTGCTTAGTTTCCACATTTCGCTAGAGAACTTTTACCTTTCCCACTCACTACTCTTTGAAGAAGAGTTGCAAATGTTTCTTTATAATTTTCTCTTCCTATCTAGTTTTCTTTTGAACTTGAGAAGTCCCTTTTCCCAAAGCACTTTACCATTGTTCACGTTTGCCTCAAAGCATGTTCTATGATAAACTATCTCACTTCTTTCTCTTGGAACTCTTTGCATTTCTTCTTTGTAGTTATGTGAAATCCCATGAGTGGCCTTGATAGTATTGATCCCAAAAAAAAGGGATCGAATATGATCCAAGTTCCAAATTTACATTCTTCGTTCATCATTGTTTATATTATCACTTCATCATTGTGTAGGGAGTTCCAAGTTTACATGTTTACCCTGATCATTGTTTGATTCATAGACGGAAAATAGCAAAGAGGGGTGCAAGCCATCGATGCTAACCACCACCCATCTATGCAGAGGGCCAGTCAACTTTGTTGACCAACCCTTGCAATTTTCTTTCAAGAAAGTTGTGAGTTTTCTCTTTCACATGTCACATCTTCGAACTCATGAAAGCCTTGTAAATGCACCAGAGGAGTCCTCTAGATGCATGTTCCTTGAAGATGTAACAAAACCCATGTACTATAGTAGCTTTTTAGGAATTTCTAGAGAAATTTCTAATCACTTGTGTAAAAGGACCAAACTTATGGCACTTGTATATAAGTCACTTGGTTACACATTTGTAAAGATTTCTCGCCGTAATACTAAACTAACTCCTCAAATTTGTATTTCTTTCTTCTTGCTTGTTTGTGTTCTCCTTCATGAGCTTTTATGTGTGTTTAAGGTGTGAAATGTATGCTTGGATGTGTTGTCTACCCCTTCTCTGTTGAGATATCAAGCTCAACAACTGATGATCAAGGATGATAGGTATCACTTTTTAATTTCTCTGACATGTATAGTGGTCACATTGGTATATGTGAGGGATACTTTAATGGGATTTACTAGATTCATCTACAAAGAGTGATGGCACCTTTATTTCTTTCCATCTCACTCATTCACGGACATTAGGGTTTTCCTTATGTATTGTTCTTTGCACTAGTTTTATTGTTGTATTAGGTCCTTCTTGTATATTATCATTATGCAATAGAAGAAGAAGAAAACGAAGAAGATCATTCTTCCTTGCCTTAGCATGTGTGTGCTCCTCTTTTTGTGTGTGAGAGTGTGTGAGAGGTATCTTTTGTATCTCCTTTCTCTTGACATGGTATCAGAGCCAATGTGGTTGTAGAGAGGTCATACAGAAGGCGTGAAGAAAGTGTGCTTCAAAGACAATCTCAGATTGCTACAAAATTTGGTGTGAAGTTAGAAAAGATCAAAATATTTTCATGAGCAAAACCCTTTAGGGTCACTCATTTTGCTCAAATTTCAGTTTTGGAGCCATCTCGACCTTTGTTTCAAGCCCGCAATGTGAGGCCTTCAAAAAAATAGGCCAGTTTGCAAAGTTGTAACTTGCATTCTATTTGACATCTCTCAGATATTCCAGAACAAGAATTTCAAGTGATTTCGTGTACTATTGATACACAAAAACTATGTTTTTCTAGGATCAAGCTATCAAATCAATGTGATAGTGTTCAAGTAGAAGTACTACTTCTAGTGTTTATACAATATTGTAAATTGTTGTGAAAATGGAAAATGCTGATGGAATGAGTCAAATTATGAGTGATAAGTTGGTCAAGAACAACTTTCATTATTGGAGATTCAGAATGACAAATTCTTAATGGGAAAAGGCTATTGTAAGTACATCAAAGGAGAGAAGGAATATGCTTCATAGTTACCAGAGAAGAACCAAACTATTGACCAGCTAAGAGCATATGAAGAGTGGAATCAAGAAGAACAAAAGATAATGTATTGGTTGTCTGTTAGCATGCATGATAGCATGATTGGGTACATACAGGATGCCAAAACTCCGAAAGAGGCTTGGAACAGTTTGGTCACATTGTATGAGAGCAATACAAAGGCACAAAAATTGCAACTCAAGAATGAATTGCATACACTGGAGAAAAAGAGCATGTCGATAAGTGACTACACCCTAAAAATCAAAAGCATATGTGAGTCGCTTGCATCTATTGGCATCAATGCAGACGATGATGATAATAAGGTGGAAGTGTGCCTTTGTGGTTTAGGAACTACATATAAGCAATCCAAAACCTCTATTTAGACCAAAGAAAATATTCCAAATTTTGTTGATCTTACGTCCATGCTTATAATTGAAGAAAAGAACCTTGGTTAAGACTCAAAGTCACAAGGAAAATCTAGTTTTGAGTAGGTATTCTACTCAAGTAGAGGAATAGGTCGAGGAAGAGGTTTTGGAAGTGGAAGAGGAAACAATAACTAGGGTTCAATGTCAACAACAAAATCATGCTAGAGGTAGAGGACATTTCAAAGCATGGGGATCCCCCAAGAGGCTGCAAAAGTTTCCAAATAAATGATTCCAGTAATGAAAACAAGGGATGCTGGAATTGTGGTAAACATGGTCATTTTGAACGTGATTTCAGGTTGAAGGATCAAAATAGAAAAAAGCAACAAAAAAACTATGCATCGACAAGCACATATGATTTAGAGAGGTTATTCATGGTCCAACATATGAATACAATGTCCGCCAATGTTTCAAAATCGAATGCTAATGTCTACTATGTTGATTCAGGGGCCTCAAATCACATTATTAGCCATGCAAAATGGTTTAATAGTTTGCAAAAATTATCTGTTCTTAGATTTGTTGAAACAGGTGATGACACATCACATCCTACATGAAACATAGCACTATCTATGGATGATGGGAAGGTAAAAAATCTTTTTTATGTATTTCATGTTCCCAATATAGCAAAGAATTTGATCTATTGGAAAAATTGTTAACCTATATTCACACATTAAGATTTGATTGAGGAGGTGAATACATGTGAAATGAGTTCAATAGCTTCCTAAAAAGTCATGGAATTTGACAATAGTTTTCATGCAGTACACAAAACAACAGAGTGGCATTGTTGAACACAAAAATAGAAATATTTCAGAGATAGAAAGGGCCTTGATGGTAGAGAAAAATATGCATCATTGTTATTTGGCAGAAACTGTGCATACTATTGTATTCATCATGAATAGAACTCCAACCGTTGTTGTACATCAAGTTACACCTATAAAGAAGTTTACAGGTGCAAAGCCAAATTTATCACATATGAAGATATTTGTTTGTATGACATATGCACATGTTCTAGATGAGTTGAGTATGAAGCTTGATCCAAAAGGAGGAAAAAATATATCTTCATTGGATACTCCCTTGAGCAAAAGGGATATAAATGTTACAACCCACTTACATGACATATGAAGGTAAGTAGAGATGTGGTATTTGATGAAATTTCAAGCTTCTATATAGATGTCAAAGAGCCCTTAACCTTGACTCAAATGACAAAGGAAATGCTAAAAATCAAGTGTAGAATCTCAAGTTTTGAGTGGACCATATCTATCACTAAGCAATAGTTCCAACGCAGACCCATGGATTCGAAGATTGCATGGAAACTTTAATCCAAAAATTTTATCGACCACGTCCAAGAAAGGTAAAGAAAAGGTTTTTGTTGATACTTAAACATGTAAAGATTTTGAAATCATTATGGAGAATCAAGCAGTTCATAAAAGAACCTTGATGATGAACTTAGATTACCCTTTGTGACTTCCGGAGTAAGAAAGGCATATGCAGATGATACAACAAGAAGAAGTGACCCACAACCAAGAAGATTTAGAAGGATGCATAATTTAGTGCAATGATTAACATATGATAGCTACATGACCAAGTAAAACAAGATGCTGAACCCTCTTGTTTTGAAGACGCAGATTGGGAGAAAGCTCTGGATGAGGAGATGGCTACACTTTATGGAAATGAAACATGGAAGCTTTCTCCCAATCTGCAATTGGAAATGCAGATTGGGAGAAAGCTATGGATGAGGAGATGCCTGCACTTTATGGAAATGAAACATGGAAGCTATTTCCATTGCCGCAAGGAAAGAAAATCATAGGATGCAAGTGGGTTTACAAGGTAAAGCACAATGTTGATGGTAGCATAAGCAAGTATAAAGCACGATTGGTAGCAAAAGAATATGCATAGACAATTATGAAGAAACTTTCAGCCTTGTAGCTAAAATGGCTATAATTAGAGCACTTGAATTGGCTATAGGCAAAAGATGGATTTTGCATGAGATGGATGTGAAGAATGCTTTCTTACATGGTGACTTGCATGAAGAAGTATACATGGACCAGCCACAAGGATATGGGGATTCAAAAAACCTAGAATATGTTTGAAGATTGCAAAAGGCCTTGTATGGGCTCAAACAAGCACCTTGTGCTTGGCATGCAAGGATTTTTTATTATTTATCCACCATTATATTTTCTATGTGTGATGCAGATTACTCTATAAACAAGGGAGCATGATGATGGCATCACAACTGTGGCTATTTATGTTGATGACTTGATTGTAGGTGGTCATAGTGAACAAAGCATTAAAGAGGTAAGCAACTCCTTATGCAAGAATTTGACATGAAGGATCTTGGTGTGTTGCACTATTTTGTGGGCATTGAGTTTATACATACAAAAATAGGTATATGGATGATGCAAAGTGAATATGTCTTGAGTATATTGTAAAAGTATGGTACAACTGACTATAAACCAATTTCTATAACATTTGATCAGAATTTGAAGTTGGATACTACATCAGGTGAAGCATTGGAAAATGCTACTATGTACACAAATATTATGGGAAGTTTGATATATCTCACAATTACAAGAGTTGATCTAAGCTACACTATAGGACTTCAAAGTTGATTTACGTAGGTTCCCAAAAAACCACATTTAGATGCTCTAAGATGCACTCTATGTTGTGTGAGTGCTACTTTGGATTATGAATTGCTTTATGAAGCTGGTGCACAATTGCAGATGCATGGATACACCAATGGAGATTGGGTTGGTAATATTCTAAATAGAAGATCTACTAGTGGCTTTCTATTCTCACTTGGGAATGCAACCCTTATAAATATCACTAAGAATCAACCAATTGTTGCTTTCTT
This sequence comes from Ceratopteris richardii, assembly GCA_020310875.1. Lineage (NCBI taxonomy): Eukaryota > Viridiplantae > Streptophyta > Polypodiopsida > Polypodiales > Pteridaceae > Ceratopteris > Ceratopteris richardii. The sequence goes on along the minus strand of CM035408.1, from coordinate 33,105,514 downwards.
AAGTACAAAGGCTTCGTATAGAGGTGCTGCAATGACAGCATGTGAAGTGTCATGCTTAGAGATGCTATTCGCAAATTTACATGTGGAAGTGCAAAAGCCGATCATCATTTATTATGATAATCTTAGCACATCCAGTTAGCATAAAATCTTATTTTTCATGTTATAACAAAGAATACCAAGGTACATTATACTTCATCAAAGAAAAGGTATTAGTAGGTGATATTGATCTTGTTTATGTGAGGACAGATGAGCATGTTGTTGATATTTTCATGAAAGCACTTGGAGTAGAGAAGTTTAAGAAGTTTCAAAAGTTTCTCGGATTACAAGACGTGACATTGAGCTTGAGGGGGAGTGTGGAGAGATCAACCTCAATATGTGATGATCAAGGACTACACATATCACTTTTTTATTTCTTGACACATATAATGGTCATGTCGGTACATGTCAAGGATACATTATGTAAGCTATCAAGGATTTTGGAGGGAAGCTCCTTGCTAAGATCTTCTTCAACACATATAATCGGATGTCATTTGGCATTGAAGGAGTAAGTAGCACCTTCATATATGAAGCCAACAACATCCCCCTTAAATACAAGTGGCCAACCAATGGACATGACAATATCCCTAATAATTATATAGGGAGTAGAAAAGGTTGGAGAGTTCCACCCAAAGCGAATAACACATCGGTTTTGACTTATTCACCATGAACTCCAAGAACCATTCAAAGAGGCAGAACATCATGTGCCCAATCTATCGAGCTCCCACATGTAGAGCTTGAAAGAAAAATTCCTCATTTTCAAAGATCATGAGCACGTGGTTTGCTTGTAGAAACTAGCACTTACAAACAATCTATCCATATTCATGAAGTCTATGGCATAATCTATAAAATCAAGAAGGTTTTGACAAACATTTCCTTTCCACCCATGTTGAACTACATACCATTGTCATAATGCAGTTTGGCTTAAAGTATGCAATGCATCCACTCCCATCTTTGATTCATTGAGGTCCCAAATCCTATAGGAATGTGTAATGGCATACAAATTCGTCAAAGGTGACTTCTTTGTAACCTTCATCTCTCCCAAACTATGTTGTATTACTACACAAAGGATATATAATTTATATTGGTGTGGTTTATTATGAAGCCAAAAGTAGTGTCGAAAATGTCAAGAAGACACCAAAATTGGGAGACACAATTAATCGCCTTCTAGAGAAATGCATCTTCGACATCTCTAAAGATCATGAGAACCATATAATCAAGTCCATTAGGAACAAAAAGCCCTTTGATTTTGATTTATTGCACTTTGTTCTCAACAAAGCAATTCAAACCATCGACAACAATAGAAAAAAGCATTGGGGCCCATGAGTCGCCTTGATAGCATTGATCCAAAAAAAGGGGCAAGAGATGATCTTGAAATAGCAAAGGAAGAGAGCAGATTTAGGGATCAGCATGTGACCATTGAGCACTTTTTATGCCTGATGTTAGAGGAAAGGTTAATAATCGAAAGGTGATCCAACAAGATAATATCTACACACAAGGAGATGGTGGGGATCCCTTGATGAGCAATAATTTTTTGAGAAACATAATGCCTATGAAGTCTCACTTTAAGAAGATGTGAGTTTCATTAGAGGTTAAAACAAGAGAGAAGTTCCTAGAGCATTTGAACTAAATCAAGTCAAGGTGAAGCTTCAATTGATCCCAGAAGGTTTTTTCAACGTTTTTAATGGACCACCTTTTCTAGTCCCAATGCTTAGAGAGTGTTTCAACCATGTTGAGCTCACTAGAATGGGTCGTCTTCAAAGTAAGAAAGTCTAAAGAGTTCCAAGTAAGCAAGTTAGCAAGTAGGGAGTTCCATTGTTTGAGTCATAAATGGAAACCAACAAAGAAGGATGCAGACCATTAAAAGAGAGGGTTATCATTTCGCAGTAGTTAGAGCTTTCCAAATGGGGGTTCTATTTGTTATTCTTAGGTTTTCCTTCTTCCTTTCTATTAATAACTAGTCAATTGATAGAAGGATTTTCCTTCTATGGATCTCTCTCAAGGGAGGCCTAATGGTACCTTACTTTTAGGACCATGAACTTTCTCTGCATGTGTGTCAAGGATCAGAGAGCCAATGATAGAAACATTGCTTGATGGGCTAGGTAGAGCCTTCCACCATCCTTGGCTTATCTTTCTAGGCTCCTTTCCTCTAAGGCGATATTCCCTCAGAAAGATGCATATCATTAGGTAACATTGTGTTCAGAACAAGTTTTCTGTTTGTGATCACAAACTACCTGTTTATTGGTTTAAAGATAGGTAGATATCTGGTTTCTAATAGACTTCATTGTGTTTACATTTTGATTGACGACGTCGAAGCCAAAAAAAAATACTTGGAGTATTATTTTGAAGTTAAAACAATGGATCTTTATTCGTGGCCTCTAGCACAAAGTCACAATCACATGCAAATACATATTCACAGACATGAACAATTAAAATATATAGATAACTACATATGCATAGCATATATAGATACATACACCACACACGCACACACACACACACACACATATATATATATATATATATATATATATATATATATATATATATATATATACACACACAAAAACATCATATACATGTTTGCATACATGTACATATATATATGCATATACAATGAGACACACATTGATAAACAACCATACACACATATACCAAAAGATCGCATACAAATACATTGGCACCCACATGCACACAAATAAACATGGCAGATCACTTACATGATAGACTTATATACATATATTTAAATAAACAAAAGCACATACATAAGGAGGTAGCTGAACATATTTATGCATAGTGAGGAGGTTTGTATAGTTACTCGTCTACATCCTGAAAAATGGAATTTGAATAATGGAGCCCTTAGAACAAGCATTCATCAATGTAATGGACATGTCATATTGTTGTAAATTATTATTTATCAAAATTCTCCAAATGCAATTGAGAATAGATATTCATCAATGCAATACAAGGTGTAATATTTGTTTGATCCAAAGCAATGCATGCTTCCAAGATCATCATGAGCTCTACATGCACCTAGAAAACATAACTACAGCATTGGAAAATATGTGAATAAAGGCCTTTGCTTCATCTAAGTTCCCAAATCAACCCAAACTATTAATTGTGCAAAGATAATGTTCCTTCATGTATGTAATTATATGACACAAGTACATGGATGAATGACTGCACATTAATACACAAATAAAAAGATATGTTATTATCCTCTTTGTTTTCGTTCATCATATCTTGGAAGAGCAGTATATTTTCCATATATTTCCCTTCGAAGTGTATAGAACCAAATAATGTGTTCCATGTTTTGTGCTCCTCAAAAGCATTCTATTAAAAAAAATGGCCTCATCCAAGCATCCACATTTCCCATATATATTTATAAGATAGTTTGCTAGGACAACATTCCCATCTAGCCATAGCCCTTGACCATGTTCATCAAGATTCATGAAGTTATAACTTATAAGTTATAATTTATAAATATAATCTTACACTTTACAAATTACATTATACTAACTGGGTATTGGGGCATAATCCATGGCACATGGGCGTCTTGAACTACCAGGTATGTGAACATTTTTAATACATTATAAATATTTACTATAATTTAAATTACTATACTATATACTATAAGCATAAATATCCTCTTGGATATACTCTTGAACAAGAAATTTTCCCTTTCATTATAAACCGAAAGAGAACATTTCCTTTTTCTATGGTTTTTTTAAATTTCAAGGATTCCTATTTGAAGTATTTAAAAAGGGGATTTGAGATTTCTAACTATTGCTTGAGTTTGAACTCTGACATACATATACAATCTATACATGTTTGTGCTACTTTTACTGTTCATAGAAGGAGGTACTTTCAAAAAGGCATGTTGTAGTTTCATTCTCCTACGTGAACAACTAGGAGGTAGCATTGTCTAGATTTTCCAAAAGTTCCACCAAATATGTGTGAGGCAGCCCCAGATTGAGTTCAACTAAGGTTCTTGATAGAGGTAGCATATGGATCAATTTTTGTGCATCCGAATGCCTCTTTTCAGGTGACTCAAAAAGTTCATCATCTAAATTTAGAGGGACATCATGCCATCATGATTGGAATTCAGATGAACTTATCAAATTCCTGATCACAGAATTTATATGCAGATGAACCAAGCTAAAAATAGAGACTAAAGATTAAATAAGCTACACAAGAATATGTTGAAAGTTATGGAACTTGTGCAAGCTCTAATTGTGAGGTTTGACACATACTCATCTCTCATCATTTACCACTTCATCATTTATGTTTTTTCTTTTCAAAAGAAAGTTCGGCAATAGCCTACTATCCCGAACTTGAATTAATAGAAAGAACAACTATACAAGTGAATGGGCTTAGCACCCATGGGACCACCTAAATTCCATAAAGCAAGGGTTGCTTACATCTTTCTAGAAGACATTACAAAGAAGGTTGATAACTCTTTCATCCCCCCTCATGGGGGGCCCACTTGCTTTCAATCTTGTTTCTCTCCGGGAAAAATACTCTATGATTTCTAAAAGGCATGGGTTTCTTACAATTGGAAATTCTTTCGCCTAAAAGGAAAAGATATTTTTTGGTTGACCATTCTTTAGGAGGGCTACCAAAGTAGAGAGCACACCTCTTCTTTTAGAGCTGCAAGAGGGTCTCACCTCATATAGCATTCCACAATGTTGAGGAACAACTGATTACTTCACCCAATAAAGCTTGTTTCCGTTTTATTTGTCCCTGAAGCAACATGATTCTCCCAAGGTCCCACTAGATGAACATAGACTTAGGGCAAGAAAAGAAGAGATGCCCAAGGTCCTCATTGCCATGAAACGCCATGGAGGCGCACCACAAATTTTGTTAGATTTTACATTGGTCCAAATTCCTTGGTGGAGGATTTTCCACATAAGGATTGATTTTCAACTTCAATGAGGGGATGCCACAAGGATTAGAACTTAAATTACAACCTAATACTCTGCCAATCTAGACACCATCTTCTATTAAGTGTGACATGAATATCCACATTCTTCTTGAATCTCAAAATTTTATCAAGATTATTGCCATTGTGCCATCTAAGACCCTCAAGAGGGAGGGGGCAAGGGGATGGAGAGGGGAGTCACACCCAATAATGAGGTAATTCCTCAAGCCTTCCCAAGTGTTGATTCTACTTTGCAATGGGCACCATTCATCATATTCCACTCTCCTAGCTGCATCAATGTCCTCAAATCTAATCCATTGGCATGTTTGTTGATTCTAGAGGTGTTTCCACAAATGGAAACCGTTCCAAAGCTTCCTAACTTTTTGAATGTTCCAACGATCAACACCTCTGATTCCCTTGATAGGGAACCACATCTAATAATTTTTTTTAATGTCAACTACCCATTTCAAATCTTCATTGACCTTGACAAAATATTTTACCTTGTTCCAACTCTTCCATAAGGAGAAAACTAAGATCGAGCCTCTAGAGTCACATGATACGTGGAGAACAAAAGAGTGAGAAGATCTAGACCCTTCCTCCCTCGAACGCCCGCAAGCCTAAGAGTGCGCTTGTTTTTAAAAATCAATTTGGCCCATAGGGAATCCCTATTGCTGCAAGCTTTAATTAATCATTTGGCAACTAGTTTATTGGCCATTCCTTCAATATCCAGAATCCCCAAACCACCTTGGTCTTTTTGGCTTATGCACATAGCCCATTTAATTTTGGGTACACCCGTTCTATTAGGGTCACCCATCCAAAGGAAGTTTCTGAAAATTCTTTCCAATAATCTCTTGATCCTTTGGTCTCCATCAAGAGAGAAAGTAAATAATCGAAGAAAGAAGGAATGTCTTAACCACCATGGCACACCCCACCATGTTGATCAACATACCTTTCCAATAGGCCATCTTGTTATTGAGCTTAGAAAGATCATAGTTCCACTACCGGCCCATCGAAACATTGAATCCCATCGGAACACCTAACAAGTGGAAGATCTGTCCCTTGAGGATGAATTGATAGCCATGGTCAATCAAAAATTGAGGTGGATGCCCGATAACGGCCCTAAAAGTAGTTTTGGAGTGTTGAAATCACTCAAACAAATGGAGTGGTACTTTAAGGCCACCAATTCTTTGGCCTCACTATTGGATCACTCAAAAAAAGACGGTCTCCAATTTCAAAGGTTTTAGCTTTGATTATTAAGGGTTGATTGACTCTTCTAAATGTATGTTCATTAGAATATGTTTATTGTATCCAACAGAGTAATCAAAGTGATTAACTTCTTTTTCTAGATTCAAAGGTTCCTTCATGTGAGACAATCCTTGAGGCTCCTTCATGTGAGACAATCCCTCTTCATGGAACTTTTTGGGAAGTTTTTTTCAACTTTCATAAAGGTATCCAAGATTGGTTTTGTAGGTTAACACTCCCTATCAGGATCTAAAACATCTAGTTTTTTTTTGTTCTAGATTTGTAGCGAGTTGGTTTGAGATAAAGGATTGCCTAGCCCTTAGGGTAGAGGTCTTCCACCATCCTTGGCTTATCTTTCTAGGCTCCTTTCCTCTAAGTCTTTTTTTTTTAATATGTGACATCGCTGAAGAATAAATATTAAAGAGGGCACGCATGTAGAAAACATGCATATCTTAGGTAACATTTTTTTCGGAACAAGTCTTCTGTTTGTGATCACAAACTACGTGTTAATGGTTCAAAGATATCTTCTTGTTCAAATTGTTCAAAAATAAGTAGATATCTGGTGCTTACATTGAAGGAGAATAGATTTTGATTGATGACATCGAAGCCACAAAAAGCGAAAACCTAGAGAATATGGAACTCATTCAAAATAATACTTGAAGACGTAGAAGGGAAGCTGACCCTGCATAAGAAGCTAAACGTAAAGAAGAAGAAGAAGATGGAATCGCAGAAAATGTGGATCTAAATTAGAAAACGATCAATGGTACTCGAACGTGATTTTACGCTTTCTTCTTCTACTTTTATTCATTCATTGGTAGGCTCAAAGAATTTGAAAGAAAATGAATGAGCATCCAGATGACACCCCCCGTTATTCATGGAGGAAAAAGGAAATGAGTCTTGCGTCTTTGACGTCTTAGGTATGCAGATGATACCCGTTATTCATAGAGCTGTGAAGCATCTGAAAAAGAAGGCAAAAGAGGAACTGTGGCCTGGCCATCGCCTATCCCAAGAAGAAGAAGAAGGAGAAGAACTACTTGTTTTCTGTTGAGGAGTACAGAAGGTATGATCGGCTCGGCACACAGAAGCTCTAGCGGCCGTAATTGCAGATTCCAAAAGAGCATTTCTGACGTTTGGGACATCTCGCGCCACAACCTCCACAGTGTTTTTTGTTGGTGTTGAGGTTCACACATTTGCCGCGGCAGCACGACCTTCCAAAGCGGCAAGCCCTTCCACATCTTCCGCAGTTATTGGGATCGGAAGCTAGGTCTCTGCACACGAATCTCCCACAGCATCTCGCGGATTTCCCTAGCAATGATACGCATGTGCGCCTCCGGCACCGAAATCTACGGTTTCTTTGTGCTATGGCGTCCTGAGTCAAGCACAAAAGCAGCAGAAAGATACAGATATAGAATAGCGCTCGGTAACTAAACTGGTGCCGAGCTAGAAAAGATCTTCCTGCCATAGCTCCCTCTCTCTCTCTCTCGGTTCTCTCTCTCTCTCGGTTCTCTCTCTCTCTCTTGGTTATCTCTGTCTCGGTTGGCAGTTAGGTTAAGCTCGGGTGGCAGTTAGGTTAAGCGGATGGCCACAAAAGAAGGGAAAGCAGCATCAGGTAAAATGCGATTTCAGAAGAAGGATCTCATGCTCAGCGATGACAGGATGAACGAAATTGCTGAAGATGATAACAAATTCAGCGAAGAATGGAGCTCTTTCGTGTGCCTCATCAGTCGAATTCTTCCGGCGAGCTTAAATAGTCGTTGGGATTCTCCAGTATGTGCGCTCTGAACAAGCTTGCGCCGCCAGTAAATGTCCACGTTCCTGTGCACGTCGTTATGCACTAATCCGCCATGTCCAACGCAAAACGGCTCTTCAGCGTTTATTCGAAATTTATAAATAATGAATTGAAATTTATAAATGTAGAATTTGAATATCCTCAAGTATAAATTAGTATATAAATGTATGTGTGTATGACCGTACCAAGGGAATATACAACTAATCATTCAAAGTTATGGTAATCATTCAAACTTACGGTAATGGTACACCATTAGGACACTTAAGGAAGCTGCCAATAATTTATTGACAGCTGTCATAGCATTTAGTGTTCACAATGGGTTGACACTTGAGGTACATCTGAATTTACATGACATATACATAAATCACAAATCTGTTCCAGCCTCTCTTTCCCTCGCCCCTTGAGCATATCGGACGTCAACTCACCTTAAAAAATATATATATATCAGGATTTTAACTATTTCTTGACTTGGAACTCTCGCATATATATACAATCTCTACATTTTTGTGCTATTACTTTTTTTTTGAGAATGCAAGGAAAAAGTAAATTAAAAGAGGAAAAGAAACACCATATAAGAGGTCCCATAGAGGGGAGATAAATAATAACGGACTACAACAAAGGCTCTTAAAACATTATAAGACCAATTCTTTTGGTAGAATATTGCTGAAGGATTTTATTCTACCGCTTCCTAAAGTGACAGTTCCTAAAGGTCTCATGGGGGGAATTACATCTTGCTGATTATCAGATAAATAAAGTCTGCATGACTTCATGATGCTTCTAATACCCTGAGAGCATAAAAAAGAAAAGCTCTTAAACGAATTGGAGAAAATTTTGCTATTCCTTTCCCTCTAGATACACCACAGGATGTGGCATCTCAAGAGTTGCCAAAGGCCTATATCAAGTTTGCCATTAACTCCAAGCTGAGAGAAGGAAGACCACTAGTGGAGCAATAAAGGTCCAAGCTAGACCAGTATCTTTTGGCATTGGTACAGAGAATGAACAAATGAGATAAATCTTCAACTTCTCCACAGAAAGCACAAAGCCCATTGTTGACATTATATTCCCTAGCTTTACTGCCAGTCCAAACGCCCTCATGAATGATCAACCACATCAGAAAGGATTGTTTAGAACAAGAAGGAAAAGCCCAAAGCATCTTGAATCTGAATTTCCACTGGTGAGCATTCCATTGGATTTTCCACTTCATGTTTAGCTTGGTGAGAATGGATTGAACAGAGGTGGAAGACTTCTTGTATTTCCTGTAGATACCCTCAGCAACTTGAGGCAGCCCAACTATTCTCTGTGAAAGATAGTTAGCAATTTTGGCCACAAGCCATTCCCTTTTTTTAACAAGAATTTGTTTGCAAACCAAAGACAAACCATCAAAACTTATAATTTCATGAATACTGAGCAACATGTTATTATTAGACAGAGAAGACCAATTAGTAAAACCAAATCTCCTGCATTTATTGAATTTGATAGAGAGAGGGGGAGAGGGATCAAACCATCTAGCCCATAAGGAATCCTGTAAAATAAAAGAGAAGTTATTAGTAAAATTAATGGGCAAAGAGTAGCCATCCTTTATTTTCATCCAGGCATTCCAAAGAGAACACACAAGATGGTTGTCGTTGGGAGTAAAAAGACAAGGAGAAGCAACCACATCCCAAATACTATGGTGTTTCCAAGCTTTTTGATTTTTAATATGAAAATTATGAATATTCCTCGTAATCAAGCAAGCCCAAAAATCATGCTCTTGTGTGGTCCTCAAAATCCACGTGCCAGCCATTTGAATAGCCATTCTAGTGGGGAAAATGAGACCAAGCCCTCCCTCTTCTTGCTTCATGCAATAGGTGCTCTAGCACACCTTGGGAATCGTGTTTATCAGTTGAGTACCTCCCCAAAGAAACCTTCTAGCCAAAGCCATAGCTTGTGAGAGTTGTTTCTTGTTGGGCTTCCAACATGCAAAAAAATAAGTTAGAGTTTTGGTGTTTTTGATAAAGCTACTAAAGGTTCGTGAGGGCGTGAAAGGCGTGAAAGGGTGGACATCAATAATCCGACTTTAGGGCGGACATCAATAATCCGAACTATAATTTAGTTTGTAAATAAACCCGCGTAGAAGGTTCTATTGTTAGAAAGAGTTAGAAAAGTAGTGGTTAGAATAAGGGTCATTGTAGACCGCAATTTCTGATATTGAAAGCAAAGGCTTTTTGCAAAAATTAGCAACTTTTACTTTCAAGCATGCTTTTTGAAGCCGCTCTCATGTAACCACTATTTTGACATAATAAAAAGTTCTTATAAATACATGCACTATGTGGACTGTCAAAACAGAGTGTATGGGGGGAGATCGCACTCAATACTGTGTTCTATCTCGTCTCTTGACGTGTCTATTTTTTCTCTGTGTTTTTTGCATCTGTAACCTCTGTGTGCGTGTGAGCAAGATCTTGATAATAGTGGTATCAGAGCCTTGCACGCGTCACTACGGAGGGGTTTGTTTTTGTTTGTTTTGGCGATTGATCTCTATTTTGCAATTCTTTGTTCGCGATCCAATTCCCATTTTGATTCCGATTTCGATTTCGATTTTCGCTTTCGTTTCTGTTTCTATTTCCATTGTCAATCTCGATTCCATTTTTGGTTCTAGTTTTAGTTTCTGAAATCTGTTTTTGTTTGAGTTCCAGAACTAGAACCTACGTTTACTCCTTCGGCAAGGCATTGAGTAAGGCATGAACTTAGGCATAACTAAGGCATTACTTTGGCATCTTTGGCACTGAAGGCTCCCTTGGTGACCATTGGCTACACACTAACCAATTTAAGTTTATGAGTGGAAATAAGGAGTTTTATATTCAGCAAGGTGGGAGGATTTGAACCCACAACCTCAGTCACAGAAGGGAAGTGTTTCACCACTTCACTATCTCTTTGTGTTGTCACTCTAGTGATAGTTCTCTTTTCTTATATTTAACAAAACTCTCATCTCTTTCTTACTTTTTCAATTCCCAAGAACAACCCTTACTTTTATATTTCAACTTAAACAATCTCAAAAATTGTTTTTACATATCTAGCAAGAGGTTTTTGTTCTCTACATCCTTATGGACCCTACGAACACCATGGACAAACTTCAAGGTGCCATTGGGGAAAAAATGAACCCTACATGTTCCTTGTAAGGATCCCTAATTTTTAGGGATTAAGCTTAATTTTGTTCTTGTTTAAGGGGACAAAGTGCATATAATAGGGCACTTTTTAGTAGGTTGGAGTAGGCTTTTTTTAGGCTTTACTAGGCCTCTCTCTTTCTTCTTCTAGAGAGAGGAGCAAGAGAATCTACTTTCCACATCATCAAACTCGTGCATGTATTTGAATAAAAAAATGATTTTTTCTTTTAAGTCTCATTTTCAGTGTATATTAACTCAAAAGGGCCTAAATATATATGTTAGAAGTCACTTTTTTGGGCCCATTTTTCAAAGTTTCTTTTAAAAAATGTATAATTTTCAAACTCCCTCCAAAAGTAAGTGCCACATCATCAAATTCGTGACTATGCTTCCCCCAAAAAATGACTTTTTTCAAATTTCATCATTTTCAGCCATACACAATGGAAAAATACACTTTAACCCATCCACATACAAGAAAACACATTTCATGAGCAAAACATATGCTTTAGAGTCTCTTCCAACCAATTTTCCATCTTTGTTTTTTATATTGTTAGTCATTAGCAAAGATGGTGTTGACATGTATCACAAACTTCATAGTAGAACGTCCCCATGCTCCTGCATCAACAAGTATCCATGTTCATGTTCCTAGAGAGCTTGCTCGAAATACACAATGCAACAATGATGCCAATTCTCAAAATCGACATCGTGTAGCTGGCTACCTTATGATCTTGAAGAAGATTTTCCAAAACTTGTTAAGGATAATTCTTCTAAAATTGAAGAGCTGGATACCTTAGAAGATGATGAAGGAACTCAATATGAAAAAATCAAAATGTGGAAGTCTAAAGGTAAAGCAAAAATGTAGGAACTTGGACAAGAGGCAGAATCATCACATCATGGCCTAAGATGGTCCATGCGGGAGAAAAGAAAGCCAGAAAGGTATGGGTTTGATACTTCTCTAGTCACTAAACATTCAATCTATCTAGCACAGGACATAAATCAAGATGAACCTTCAACATTTGAGGAACCAAAGAATAAATCAGAATGGAGGCATGCAATGGAAGAAGAAATTGAGGCTCTTGAGGAGAATAACACTTGGGAGTTGGTTCCCAAGTCTCCATCAATGAAAGTGATAGGCTCAAGATGGATCTACAAATTGAAGAAGAACTCAGATGGCACCATTAACAGGTATAAGGCAAGACTTGTTGGCAAAAGGCTTTGCACAAACTTAGAGAATTGATTATGATGAGACCTTCTCTCCTATGGCAAAGATGCCTACTATTAGGGTTTTTCTTGGTATTGCCTCTTCCAAGAATTCGAAGATACTTTAGTTGGATGTAAAAAAAGCATTTCTTAATGGATGGATAACAGAAGAGGTATGTATGGCACAACCACCTAGTTTTGAGAGTCACATATATCCTGATTATGTGTGTAAACTTAATAAAGCTTTATATGGACTCAAACAAGCCCCAAAGGCTTGGAATCACATGCTTATCTCATTCTTGCAGGACAAAGGATTTCAACCTAGCAAGGCAGATCCATCACTATTCATAAAGAGGAGTAATTCTGAAGTCATCTATTTGTGTGTGTATGTAGATGATATTATACTTATAGGAAATGATACAGATGGCATGAAGAGAATCAAATAATAGATGAGAGAAGAATTCAAGATAAGTGATTTGGGTTCACTTACCTACTTCCTAGGATTGGAAGTTGTCTACAAAGATCATGGTTTGTTTCTTACTCAAACAAATTACATTAAAGACATGTTGGCAAAATTCAAGATGCAAGATTGTAGGTTCTCCAATGCAGGTTAATCATAAATTTAGCTCACATGAAGGTGAACTCATAGAAGATGTGACATGTTATCAAAGCCTTGTGGGTAGTTTGAACTATGCCACATCGACAAGGGTTGATATATGTTATAGTGTGAGTGTGCTAAGTCAATTTATGCACACACCCAGGAAACCTCACATGGAGGCTGCCAAGAGGATACTTAGATATCTCAAAGAGACCATGAATGAGGGGTTATATTACCCTTATGTATCTGATTTAAGTTTGAAATTGTTCTCTGATGTAGATTGGGCTGGCCCCAAGGAAGATAGAAGGAGCACCTCAGGTTATCTTACCTTTGCAGGTTCAAGACTTGTTTCATGGTCATCCAAGAAGCAACCCACAGTTGCTCTTTCTTCTACTGAAGCTGAATATAGAGGTGTTGCCATATATACGCAAGAAGCTATGTGGATGAAGACATTATTCACAGAACTTGGATTGGAATTTGGGACTCCAACTATTTTTTGTGACAATATGAGTTCTACTCACTTAGTTGCTAATCCAATTTTTCATGCAAGGACTAAACATATTGAAGTTCACTATTACTATGTAAGAGAGAAGATTGTGAGCAAGGAGATTCAAATATCATATGTGTCCACTCATCAACAATGTGCAGATATTCTAATCAAAGCATTGGATGGTACAAAGCTTTGCAAATTCAAGGCTATGATAGGTTTGTAGGTAATCTTGGAGGATTGAAGACCTCAAGAATACTTGGCTTGAGGGAGAGCTATTGCAGCAAGTCTATGAAAAGCCTAAGTATTGGCTTGAGTCATCAAAAGGCTTAGAAACTTGAAGGAAATGTCTACTCCTTCTAGAGTTCATTTGTGAACTCCCTCTTGTAATTTTTTAGTCTTTACTTGATGTAAAAGTAAAGGGAATCTAAAGTGGTTGAGTCCACTTGATTAAAAAGGGAAAGAAAAGCCACAGATTCATGATTGAAGGTAGTTGGAGAATCAAATAAATCACTAATAGATTGAAGAGTGATTGTAGGAAGTTAGGCTCCCAAGATCAACTATAAATACATGGTAGTTTTAGTCGTGGTTAAGAGAAGACCTCCAAGAGCTGAGCTTTATGCCATATAAAGGTGTGATTTCAAGGCACACATGGGTATCAGTAAGTCCATTGTATTGTACAATCTTTATACTTTCATTTTCATGATCATTTGATTTCATATTTTTATGTTCTTGTGAAGTGTACTGTTCATTGCCATATCTCTGAGTTTTCTCAATCAGATTGCAGAGATGATTTCTCTAAGCTTGGTGCATCCTTTTCAGTGATTCAACTTGATAAAGTTAGATCTATAAGTCTACTGTATGCTCATCAATTTTCATTGCGTTTGGATGTTTCAATATTCAGTTACGATCATTTGAAGTCAACTGTGTCACCTCATTTTCTTCTTCTCTGTTAGCACTCTCTCAGAAGAGTCATTTTGTCAGAGTTGTTTCTCAGTATGTACTTCACCATTTTTCATGATTTAAAGCTTCTTAGAATCCTCATAATGTCTAGTATATGCATAAAATTTTTTCGTTAGCATTGAATTGTTGAATCGTGAGATATCTCTATTTTACTGCACATGGGTCTGAGTACTGTTGTAGCCCGGGAAAATCGCGGTCATCCTGACACTTGCTAAACTTCTTTCTCCTTGTGTAGTCCATCATTTTTGTTGAAATAACTCTTGATTTTTAGCTTACTAATCTACTAAGAGTTCCCCAAAAGGAATTAAGTTAATTTCTGATGTGGCTAGAGAAGTGTTCAAAACTTTGGACAGGTGTATGAACATAAATAACAAGTTTTTGGTGCTTGAATCTACTCCAACTTATCTATTTTGATTCAACTTTTTGAGAGTGCTTTTTCGAGGTACATAGGGTGTCTAATACATCCTTTGGAAAGTTAAAAGGGCCCAACACAAATCTCTGGAGTCCTTTTGGTTGGTGTAGTGCAAAGTTTTTGCAGCACCACTTCATCTTCATCAACTACAAATCCATCTCTTCACAATTCCATGGATTACAAAAGTAATCTCTTCTCAAATACATGGGCAAAAGCTTTTTGTAGATGATTTAGGTGATTTTGAGGTAGAAGGGCATTTGGGTGGAGACCTTAAGAGTATAAAATGGATGTTAGGTTGTAAACAAGGAGCGTCTTTTCTCTATCCTTGCCCATATTGTACACAAGGTTACAAAGGATCTAAGAGACAATGTAAACCTACAAGGGCATTGATGAGAGTTGATGACTCTGAAGGAATTGATGAAATAGACTTATGGAATTGCAAGGAATGGGAGATATCACTTTTGAGGTGTCCAATGTTACAAGATATGACTCGTGATAAAATAAGCAATGATTGGAACCCCATTACTCCATTTCCATTAGTCAATGTTCACTTTTGTACTTTGCATGCATTCATGAGGATCTTTGATGGGCTTTTGAAGCTCCATGTTGAATATGCATTTGCAATGAAACCACTAGAGAGGTCGACAATAGCAATCCAAAAAAATAGAAGATCTTTTGAATTATATTGGTTATCATGGTGGCCATGTATCTTTAATTGTTAAGAAGTATGGTGAGTCTCAAGAGATTTTACAACAAGTTTCAATGACTGGGAAGAAGGCAAGACATTTCTTTAAAAGAGATGTGAATAGTCAAGGTGATGGGAAATGGGAGCTTTGGAAGGACCTCTGTTCGATTACGACAGACAATGATAGTCAGGTTGATCTCATCAATAAGCGAAAGAAGGTTTGGTCATCATTAGATCAATTGTTACATTTGATGGGTTTGGTTTCCTCTAATGCTTCACAATGAGAATTATTGCAAGTGACTTTGAAGGAGTTTACACAGTCATTCATCTTATCTTGGGGAGAAAGCAACATTACACATTACATAGTAAGTTTTGCTTACATTTTTTTATTTGGTCTTAAATACCATGTGTATATCTTATTGACCAGATCATAGCATATTCTTTTTGCACATGGAGCATATTTTATGAATGGATATGGATCACTGGACACTTCAGTACACAAGGAATGGAGAAGTCACATTACAAGGCTAGAGGTGTTTACTTTAAAAACACTCATCATGGGGGTGGTCTAGTACAATCAAACTATTTAGAAGAAATGTTCAAATAGTTTTTTCATGCCACATTCGCTAGAAAATATGTTATGGAACGAGCATGTGAGTCACTAATAGCAAAGATTACAAGAAAGATACAACACGATATTGCAAGAGAGAAGTGGATGTCATCATCAAGACCGCTACATCATGGCCAATGGTGTGCACAAAGAGTCCGTGAATAGTTTCCCAACTCTTAAAATGCATTATTTTTTTCAATGTTTTTATAACTCCTTAAACTTTCAATGTTTTTGTGAATATACTTTTAATGTTTTAAAACTCATTTTTATCCATTTAAATGTGAACAAGACAATTCTTAAGTGAAGGCCTATAAATAAAGGTATCCTTCTTCATTTTGCCACTTTACATCCTAAGAGAATGGCATGCACAAAGCAGATTGCTAGAAACGATCATGTTATCTACCCTAGCATGCAACTAGCTAGAAGAATTAGAGGGAATAACCCTTAACATTTGTACTCGCTTGTTTGGGGAAATGATCAATATAATCTTTTCCTAATTATAGTTTCCTCCCAAGTGTTTGTCTCT
Organism: Ceratopteris richardii; assembly: GCA_020310875.1. Lineage (NCBI taxonomy): Eukaryota > Viridiplantae > Streptophyta > Polypodiopsida > Polypodiales > Pteridaceae > Ceratopteris > Ceratopteris richardii. Next base: position 33,088,908 of record CM035408.1, on the reverse strand, counting down.
TAGTGTACATGTTTTGAAGTCTATTTCTCCTATGTATCTAAAAGTTTCTTTTTCCAGTAGTCCTTTACAGTGTTTTTCATAGTTTAATCTGTCTTTTTTCAGCAGTTCTTTAAAGTGTTGTTGCCCAAAATGCATGAAATGGCCCAGGAATGCAAAAAAAGGCCTACCACAGAAACGCGAGGATGGGCCCTACAAAAATTTTGCAAGGCCCATCCCCACGTTTCTATGACATGCCTTTTTTTTGCATTCCTACCATATGCCATGCACATTGGAACATATGATTGGCCTTAGATAGGGTGCAATTCATGCAAACCCTCTGACCAATAGATAAACAATCTTGATGAACATTCAAATGTACTTATAAATTGTTGCATGCTTATGTGCACCCAGAGGAGTCTAGATATTCTCTAATCATTGCACATAAGAAGAGTCTTCCACATTTCCGCAAGTTTAGGTTGTAATTGAGGGACATAGACTTCCAATATTGGGCAACTAGTGCACACAATAGGAATGCAAAAAAAAAAGGCCTGCGAAAAAAGTGCAGGGATGGGCCCTGCAAAACTTTTGTAGGGCCCATCCTTGCATTTCTGTGGAAGGCCTTTTTTTTTGCATTCCTAAGCCATTGCATGCATTTTGGGCAACAAAACTTACAAGAACTACTGGAAAAAGATTGATTAAACTATGCAAAAGTTATGAGATTGTCAAAAACATAAAGACACAATAGATTGAATGCACATGGAAATTGAAAAAACAATAATTCGTATTATAAAATTTTTACAATTGGCTCTTGGCCTTGAGCCTCTCCACTACATTCTTTCTTCACTGAAAAGACAGTTGCAATTGGTAAGTCAAAACTGATTGGGATATTAACTGAGAGTCTGTATTCCTATTTGACATAATATTTTTCCTCTAAAGTTAACTCCTAACTTCCTAACCAAAATTACACAATTGGTCCCTTGCATTATTGTAGATAGGCACAAAAGTTTGCTCAAGGCCTTCAGACACCAAGTCATGAAGTGTCCTTGAGGGGAAAAGTCCTTGTGGATTATGACAAAATCTTCCTTTGGCAATTTCCCAATGTAATGTGCCAAGGAAGAGCCACTGCCACAGGCAACACGGTCACCACCACTCCTTCCTGCAAATTTATCCACTTCAATTGCTTCTTGCACATAGACAATCATAAAATTCATTAGATACATCTTGTATGAATATGAGACAATCATAAATGTCATTAGATACTTACATCTTGAAGCCTATCTTCATCCTCTCCTCTTCCCATTGCATCTAGTGGAATTGAAGAGTGAGTCATGCCACTTTGCTCCACAACAGGGGATCTTGGAATCTTCTTCTCCAAAATTCTTTCCCTTGCTGCAACCAAATCTTCTTCAGTGGCATTTTGATTGGCATCACTCAAAATCTCTTCACACACAAACGCAATGGTGTCTTTTCAATTATGTTAGAAGTGTTGTCCATCGGAACATCCAAGGTTGAGCAAAAAATACTTAGGCATTCTCGTGCTTCTTTTCCAAAAGATAGTCAAACACACTCTACAAGAAAGTTGCAGCTTGTTCATAGTGATGTATGTGGTCCGGTCAAGACTCCATCTTTGGGAAGCATGTATATTTTTTTACCTTCATTGATGATGCTACTCTCCATACATGGGTGTATCCTATGAAAGCAAAGATTGAGGTATATTCTTGCTTCAAAGCATTTTTAGCTATGCTTGAAAATTTTTCTTCACAAAAGCTTTTGACTCTATACACGGATCGTGGTGGTGAATACATGTCACATGAGTTTAATGCTTTTCTTCATGAAAGAAGGCGTAGACTGAATGCCCTCTCAATATCATGCAGGAACAAAAATTCTTCTCCATCGACAAGTACCACTGAAAACATTTCCATCTCTACCTCTGGTAGAATGGGTTCCACAGGCTCTAAGTTGGAGGGTGGACTATTTTGTGTACTGGCTTCCTTTAATTTTTCCACTACCCCTTGTGGAAATTGTTTGCAAATTTTTGGACTCTCTTCTAATAAGTTGAGAGCTTCTATCTGGGGTTCCTTTTTGTCATCTACAAAACCCCTAGTGACAAGATGGGGTAGGTCAATGGGTGTAGGTTCGGCCTTCTCATTGAAAAGAAAGATTGTTGTTGCAACATAAGAAAGATATTTTCTTCCCATCTTCCTCTTCCCATTTAATTGTTTAATTAAGGGCACTGTGTCATCTAACAAGTGCCCTGCATCCTCAGCAACAACCATGAAACGCTTGAAGTGCTTCGCAAACACCTCATCTTCTTTATGAATGTGCAAAAGTAGGTCACAGGGGACCCATTTACACTCATATGTTGGAATATCTATAGCATATCTTAATATATCGAATTCCAAAAAATATGTAATCTCAGCGAACACATCAGAGTTCATGGCTATTGTCCCTTCAAGATAAGGGACTGTACGTATGACCATACGACCATTGTAGTCTGTAGTATCCAAAAACTCCATGAATAGATATCGACGAGATTTCATGGGAGTGGAAGTGCTAGCAGCCATTGCTTGCGTGCGAGAATTCTATTGGCTGGTCTGTGCTTTCTAGCTCTTTGTGAGTGCAAATCTGAGAAATGAGCACATAGAACCCATTTTTATAGCAGTTTCAAGTTTTTAAAGTGACTGGGCCCACTTTTAAAAGTACATAATAAAGTAGTCAAAGTTCAAAAAATGTGATTTTGATGACAAAATAATGCACAGAGCACCAAAGGATATGAATTTTTTTGCTTCAAAGCAAATGTCTAAACATAACACAACAAAAAACATGAGCAACCACATTTCAAAGTAGTGAACATAGACTTTTTGACATTCCAAAAGTTTTGAAACTACCATTGCAAATAAGAAGGTATATACAATATCTAACATGAATTGTTTGTCCCACTTTTTACAAGGTTCTTGAAAGTGCAAAAACCATGAGATACAATGACTAGGACCCAAAAAGTGAGATTATCAGGTTGCAAAAGAACTATGACAATGATAGTTCTGTTCTATCTTTGCTCCAATCTACAGAGACTTTCATTTTGTATTCCAATCTCTGCCCACCTGTAATCAATTTGCAAGAAATTGAAGTTATAAAAGTAAAATAAGCAATAATGAAAATTCAGGTTGCAAAAGAACTATGACAATGATAGTTCTGTTCTATCTTTGCTCCAATCTATAGGGACTTTCATTTTGTATTCCAATCTTCTGCCCACCTGTAATCAATTTGCAAGAAATTGAAGTTATAAAAGTAAAATAAGCAATAATGAAAAGATTACTTTAACAAAAGCACAAAACATTTCTCACGGTATGTCCTTGTATTTTGAATTTGGATTGACTTAGTCCTTCAAACCCCATAATCACCAAGTCTTCTCTCAGATTAGCCAAGGTCCAATGATTATTCACTAAAATAGTTTCTGTTTCATTGTTGGCAATCTAAGCTTTATTTCAAATGAAGTAAAGCTCCCTCTAAACTTTGAAGTGGTATCCATTTTCCAAGTTTTCACATCCAACGATCATAGTAGAATCTAATGTATAATGAAGTACATTGTTTCAAATGTCAAAATCCTAGACCTATTCCACCTATTTTACAAAGATACTTATCCCCTTTTGCAATTCCTTCTATCAAACCCCAATTTTCAACAAGAAGACTTTCGACTTGCTCATATGTGATATCTTTACACATGAACATGGTGTAAGTCTCTTGGAATGAGAATCCTTGGATTAAATATATAAAAGAATGGATGGGAAAAGACTAGTGCAAACCTACAGACCTAGACAATTTTGTGAATTTCAAAGAGTTATGGATATCCATTACCATCTTTTGCTTCAAAGATGAGATGGACCATTTAGATGTTGCCATTGAAGCTAAAGGTCTTCAAGATACAACAGTAATTCGAGATAGGAGATGCAGGTAGGTTGGAGTGTAGAAACACAAGCTTTACTAGTGTGCTATAGAGTGAAAGTAGTGGGAAAAGATGAATTTTTGGGACCTAGGTATGAAAATGTGAGGTTTAGGAGGGAAATAACTCTTTTCTGAGTATTTTTGAAAAATGCCATTTTTCCAGCTCAAAACATGCACCGATTTTGAATTTGGGGTCAAAAAGTGTATTTTTTACCCTAAAAAGAAGTGCAGGGTCCATTCTCAGGTGTTATGATGAGTTTTTTAACTTTTTAGAAATTTTGAATTTTTAGGCCCAACTAAGTTACGAGATTCCTTCTCTCTCTATAGCTAGCTCATTAAATATGGGAGAAATATGTCCCCTCTCCCCCCTTTAGCTTAGTATTTTATAGGGCATAGACTGTGGCCACCACCCTCTTCTGATTGGTCCATCACTAATCACTCCTTAATCTAAAAGGCATGCAGGGTTCGTTTTTTCCCCTACACGCGATGAGGTACTCCAAAAGATGAAAATTGATGAAGATAACCTGACGAGGGTGGTCAAAGCTATTATCTCTGCCCAATCGGATGGCATACATTCTAAGATTGCTATTAAGAATTACCAGTTTTTACCGAGATAGCTTGCAGCGAAAATATGAAGATGGTTTGGAGGTGGGAATCCAAGCTAAGCTTCACACCCTACGACCTACAACCCCCAACAAGGCTATATCTTTCGTGTATGATGTAAAGAAAGACTTTCAATCCATAACCAAGTCAATCCATCCACAACAACCACGTCGACGACCACTTTTTGTTAAACCAAATCTTCCCATGATACGTAATTCTAATCCTCCATCTTACTCTAGCTTTCCTCATCCACCGCAATCCAACTACTCAACTACACCTATTGCTTCATCTCTCCAACCTATCAAACCACCTACCCTACAAACTTCAGTGATGGATTCCCAAGAGAAGCGACCACAAATCACCTGTTGGAATTGTGGTAAACCTAGACTTACAAAAACGAAGTGCCGATTAATACCTCTTAACATGAAACTAGTTGCAGCTCAATTACATAACATGGAGGTCCATAATGAAGAAATTCCTCCTCTTTGGACAGAGGAATCATTGGAGAAAGACTTAAGTACCTTGGGTAACGATCTCTCTTCATTCTCTACTTTGCATGCAGGGTACTATAAATAACAAACTCATTAAAATTTACATGACGATGGTAGTTCACATGACTTCATTTCACATTTATTAGTACAAGAACTTAAATTAAAAACATTTCCTTCCTTGTACAAAGTAAAAGCTGCATTTCAAGGTAATCGTTATAATGTAACACAAGAAGTGCAAGATGTTACAATTAGCATAGGCCCATATGTCGATTCAAGAATAGGTGTTAATGATGCTAGTGGTTCAAGAATAGGTGTTGTTTTAATGCAAATGATCATCCCATTGCATTTGAGAGTAGGAAGCTTAAGCCCTTAGAAAAGAATTATAGTACATATGATAAAGAATTGTTAGCACGCTCAATAGGCTATTAATCATTTATTAAATCAGCCCTTAATCTCTGATTGGCATCTTAAATGGGCATCATTCATTCAAAATTTCCAACCCATGATCCAATATCAGCCTAGTAAAGCTAATCTTGTAGCTGATGCTCTTAGTTGATTTCCTCCACATTCTGTTGTTTTGCATAATATTTCTGCCATCCAAATTCATTCTTTTCAAGAAATGGTTTCCACTTATGCATCTAATTTATATTTCTCATGTGCATGGCATGACTTCAACAATGGTAAACATGCACTTTGTGGACTGTCGAAACAGAGTGCATGGGTGGAGATTGCACCCAATACTGCGTTCTGTCTCGTTTCCTACCGTTTCTATTTTTTCTCTGTGTTTTCTGCATCCGTAACCTCTGTGTGTGTGTGAGCAAGATCCTGATAACAGAAGGGTTATGCTCAAGAAAGAGGAATTGATTTTGATGAGACCTTTGCTCCTACTTGCCGAATGACTACTAATCCTAGCATTTGTGCACTTGCAGCTCATCACAGTTGGAATGTACATCAGTTGGACATTAAAACTACATTTTTGAATGGTGATTTGCATGAAGAAATATATGTTTTTCAGCCCCATGGCTTTGTGCAAAGAGGGCATGAAAACCAGGTATGCAGGTTAAAGAAGGCATTATATGGTTTAAAGCAAGTGTGCTTGGTATGAAAAGATACATGCCTTTCTTATTGCACATGGTTTTAAGAACAGTCCAATTGAAAGAACCTTATATGTTAAGCATGCTAATGATGTGCTTCTGATCATTTTTGTGTATGACAAACTGCTCACTCGTCCTCATGAAAAGCATATTGATGATTTTAAGGCAGATTTGCATGACTCATTCGAGATGTTTGATTTGGGACATTTGCATCATTATTTGGGCATTCAGTCTATCCAAGTTGGTGGTGGAATGGCTTTGTGTCAAATGAAATATATTGACACATTATTGCAGCATTTTGGCCTTGAAGACTGTAAACCTATTGCCATTCCTATGGAGATAAGTTCACGATTGAGTCTTCATGATGCTAGAGATGCATTTAATGTTGTTATCTATCAGCAAGCTATTGGATGCTTGATTTAGTTATGCATTACTCAGCCAGATATTCAGTTTTCTCTCTCGTAGATGAGCAGATTTATGCATTGCCCAGGTGTCAAGCATTGGCTGGTGGTTAAGCGCATCTTTCATCACTTGAGTGGTACCCGACTACTTGGATTGTTTTATCCCAAAGGGGGATCACTACCACTAGATTTACATGCTTTTTCCGACTCTAATTGGGTTGTTGCTATGACACTTGTGTGTCTAGTAGTGGCTTTTGCTTCATGCTTGGTAGCTCATGTATATCTTCATTGAGCAAGAAGCAGCCTACTGTGGCCACTTCCAGTTGTGAGGCTGAGTATAGGGTAGTTTTCAAAATGACTCTTGAGTGTGTGTGGCTCAGATGCCTTATGGCTGATTTGGGTGTTGGTCAGTCTTCTGCAACCACCATCTTCACTGACAGTCAGAGCACATTCACAGTTGTGAGGAACCCTGTGTTCCATGCTCTCTCTAGGCTCATTGAGGTGCATTATCATTATGTCAGGAAGAGGCTCTCTACTGGAGAGATCAGCTTGGCATATGTGCCCATGTAGGAGAACATTGCAGACCTTTTCACAAAGGCTCTGCCTAGGGAGAAGTTTGAAGCTTTCCACAAAGCTTTGTGATTACTTCCTTTTGTGGATTGACTCCACATAGCTTGGTAGTTCCTTATACATGAGTGCAAACTCTTTGTTCACTACATCACTCCTAGGGGGGTTTGTTGATATATTTAGGTAATGATGTGTGTGAACACTCTAGGACCACTGGAACACTTTTTCCCCTCTTTAGGAGGTTTTTTCCCCCAGCTTGTATACATGCTTACTGCCCTAACGCGTTACTTATCTTTGTACATTCTAGTGAGTGGTAGTACATTTAGTATTGTGTGTTGTGCTCCAAGCTTCTTCTTCTTCCTTGTGTTGTTCGTGTGCTTCTGAAGACCTCAAACTCCAACATTCTTTTTCTTCACAAGATCAAACAGATGTTTATTGGGTTTCTCGAATTTACTGGCCTAGAGTTCTCTTGAGGAGGCAAGGGCACCACTAGCTAAGAGATAATCTTCATATCTTAGTCTATTCTCAAGATCAAGGATCTTTTGATCTTTAACCAAAGGATCAAAAGTAGATTCCTCCACATGTTCTATCTCTTTAAGTAACATCATTCTTCTTTTTCTTCCAATCTCTTTAGCTTGTAGCTTATACTTGGTAAAGGGATTTTGCAATCTTTAATAGATCTTTCCCAAGCAATAAATGGGGAGATATTATTAAAGTAAAAATGGTTTATGAATATCTTCTTAGTTTGACCTTTGATGACAGGTAACCTAAGCAAGGAGATATCTAAGTGTAGCCAACCAACTTTCTAATTGGGGGAGTTTCTAAACTGGTTCATAACAAGGGGGAGTGGTCAAACAGATGTAAATAGACATCTAAGTCTCAAGTAAAGTGTGAGAGATCATTGAAACTAGAAATGTTCATGTAGCACCAATCAAGTCTAGGAGACAAGGATCTTTGCAAGTTCCTATTATTCCAGGTGTGGTGAGTATGGATGGAGCACTCAATAAAATTTAAAGTATTAATCATATTAACGAAACAAAATTTTTCCTACCTTGAAGAGCTTTATCTTGATTACCACATCTATCTTGACCAGAAAGCACCATGTTAAAATCACCAATTAGGATGATATCACCTGAAAGACCTGAAAGTTCATTCCAACATATGGACCTATCATGACAGTTATTAGCAGCATAAACACAAACAAATTGACAGGAGCCAAACATTCGATGGCGACCCATTGCTTGGAGTTACTTATGAAGCAATTGTCAACCATATGAGCGAGATCAACTGAAATACCAATAGTGGCACCTTCTTTTCCCAAATGATGATCTGTAAAGAACCTTTTATGTCTGCTTGAGAAAATTTTGGTTAGATTGCAAATTAAAACTAGCAACTTTAACTTCTTGTAGACAAATGATGTCAGGAGAAAGAGAGGAATCCCTCAACCAATTGCTGAAACATTTACCCCTTACAAGGTCAGATAAGCCCTTGATATTTAGAGAAACAATTTTAATTAAGTCCATCTGTAACAATCGAAGAAGAAAAAACTGAACAAAAAGGCAGACTCAGTAGTCCAAAGAAAAATATAAACCCTGAAGCAAGGACCAATGAATCCTCATTTCTTGTGACTCTGTGGAGGCTTTATGGAAGTCCAAGATACCCTGATAACATCTTTCCTTTTAGACTTACTTTTATTTGGAGGTTTGGGTATGCTATCAGCTACTTGTTGCATTTCAACATCATCAGACAAATAGGTCTTTCGTTTAAAAGTTTTCATTCTATCATGATCATCTTGATTGCACTCTTGTCAAAAAACAAACTCTTCTTGATTGTCAGTACTTGAATCCTCTTCCTGAGAGGAAGAGGCGAGGGAGGAAGTACTTGGCCAGGTGGTGGGAACTTGAGGAGATTTGTCAACATATGAGTGAGCTCCCCATATGTCATTGGTATGGAGATCAGTTGCATCATGATTAGAGGAATCCATGTTGTCGGTGGGGAGATTTACCTGTTCTTCAAAAACTTCAAAAAAATCATCATTTGAGACACCATCAAGAACAAAAAAAGGGTTGCTAATATTTTCAAACATAAGACTGTTTTTGTTATTGCAGTGCTTCTTTTTATTTTTATAAGAGACTTTCTTGAAATTGGAGCCAAGAGATCCAATGGTGTACTTATTTTTATCATTCATAGTCCCATCATCATGTTTAATATTAGTAGAGACATGTTCATTTTCCTTACTAGGACTCTAGTGGGCTTAGGGCCCTTCGGGTTAAAGCCAAGGTGCCACTTGAATATTGATAAAGGGGTATTTCTTATAAGCCAATGCCCTTCAGCTAGAACTTGTAAAGCACTATTAGGATCATCAAAAAAAAGGAAAAAATTATTTGGGAGATATTGGATGTGTTTGACATGATAACCCCTACTTTCCTAGTGTTATTTAATCCAGTTCTTTAGGTTTTCTTGGACGGGTCTCGACCCATGATAGAGACCCACTAGAACTTTTTCATGCAGATGGTTATGCCAAGAGCTTAACACATTCCTATCTATGATGAGAGTGATGTCATCATTATCAGTAAAATCGTCTTCCAAATTGATCATGTTAGCTTGATCACAGTGGTCCTTACCATCTTCAATATTGCAACACTTTTTCTTCCCGTTCTCTATAGGAGAGTGAATAAGGTTACTTGAGAATAGTTGATTGTGAAACATTGAGAAAGGTCCTCGAGGATGATTCTGTGCAGGTTGAGCATAAGAGCTAATTTCAACGTTGCCTTCCCTTCTAGCATTATGAGGCCAGACCATATTGACATCTCCATGATTAGGTAGCACTAAGGGGAGACCACTTACTTTTGGGCTCATCATGGATAGAGGTAAACACCCCTGTTGATCTTTAATCCGAGTATGGTTCAACCATAGGCCTACACCCTGGGGAGTAGTCACACCCAAAAAGGAGCTAGCGAGATGTTCAAAAGCCTACATCGTGTTCATCACAGATTGGTTGGGAAGCCCCATGTTCACGAACCTACTTTTACTCCTCAAAGAACGTGGTACTTTCAAAAACGCATGGTGTAGTTTCATTCTCCTACGTGAACATTAACTAAGAGAGATAGGTAGCACTACCTGAATTTGCTAAAATTTGCAAATAAAGCTCTCGGTCAGCCCCCTATTGAATGCAACAAAACGAATTATTAAAGGGTTGATTGTCTCTTCACTAGTGCGGCGCTCAAAAAAAGTTCTATAGTTTGAAAGATTTTTAGCTTGAATTATGAAGGGTTGATTGATTCTTTTAAATGCATGTTTATTAGAAGATCTTATAAGAAAAATCAGTCCCACTTCAATTTCAAAAGGACAAGTTCTCACTTTAATTGTTGGAAGATAAGGTGAAATTTTTAAATATGTTAGTGATATGAGGCTCCATTACATTTTACAATGATTAAATCTTTTACATTCGAGTGATCTAATGTCAAAGGAATCTTTGTGTTGAGATTAAATCGCTCGAATTGATTAATTCGATAGATTAAGGAGAGGTATAAGTCTAAAGTGCAGAATCTTAAATGCTCTCTAAAAGTTTCTTGGAATAGCATTGAACCATTGATGCCCTTAAGCACACTGGTTTTAATTGGTGCAATTATCGAGTCTAGGAAGACTTTAGGGCATAAATGTTTTTTATTAGTTACCATCGTCCAGCCGTTACTATCTTTAGAGTGCTCTTTGGGAGAAGCAAATTGATTACCTATATGGTTGTTATCCCTAACATCAGAATAAACATCTGGTTGCACATTCTCTTTATTGATTCATGTTTCATCTTTTGCTTCCACAAAAGGAATAATAAAATTTTTCAAGAAGTACATCAAAAGAATTATACAATTTACCTCCCTTTCTCTTGCTGATTTGATAGCTCCTTTTTTAGCATCATTGTGAATAGCTTGCATAACTTCAATGCTAGAATCCTTTTTGGCATTATTATCATGGGGGCATGGAATTCTTTCAGAAGATAATGGATTTAATGATGGACAATCTATAATTAAATGCCCCTGCTTATAACACTTATAATAGGCATATTATGCATTATGGAATATGTTGAACACGGAATTGTTGGAGTGTTAATCTATTAATTTATCAATGTGTTTTATGTTTTGGATATAGCAATTGAAGGTTCGTGAGGGCATGAGAGGCATGAAAGGATGGACATCAATAATCATATTTATATTTTATATAGTTGGTAAATAAACCCACGTAGAAGGTTCTTTTTGGAAATAGTTAGTAAAAGTAGTGGCTAGGATAAGAATCGTTGTAGAATGTGATCTCTATTAATAAAATCAAGGGCTCTCCATAAAAGAGAACAACTTTTACTTTCACATATGCTTTTCGAAGCTACTCTCATGTAAAAGCTATTTTCCACATGATGAAAAAAATCATGTAAATACATGCACTATGTGGATTGCCGAAATAGAGTGCATGGGGGGAGATTGCACCCAATACTATGTTCTATTTCGTCTCCTTGCATATCTATTTCGCTGTCTGTTTTCAACATTCATAACCTCTGTGTGTGCATGAATTAAGATTCTCATAACAATGGTATCAGAGCTCTATGCACTACGGAGGGGTCTATTTCTGTTTGTTTTGGTGTTTGTCCTCTGTTTCATTGTTCGCTGTTTGCTTCCACTTTCGCTTTTGATTTCGATCCCTCTACCTATCTCAGTTTTAGTTTTGGTTTCGGTTTCAATTCAAGTTTCTATTTTCATTCTAGTTTCTGAACCTGAATCTACATTTACACATATGTTTACTCCAAGGCATCGACTAAGGTATAGAGCTTAGGCATAGAACTTTGGCACAACTAAGGCATAACCTTAGCATCTTTGGTTTCCCTGGCACCCATGGCTCCCTTGGAAGCCATTGGCTATACGCAAACCCCTTTTAATTTATGAGTGGCATAAGGAGTTTTATATTCACCAAGGAGGGAGGATTTGAACTCACAAAGGAAGTGTTTTACCACTACACTATCTCTTTGTGTTGTCAGTCCCATTCTCTTTTGTTATATTTAATAGAACTTGCATCTCTTTCTTACTTTTTCAATTCCCAAGAACAACCCTTCCTTTTAAAAATTCAAGCAATCTCAAAATTGTTTTAACATATCTAACAAGAGGGTTTTGTTCTCTACATACCCATGGACCCTACGAACACCATGGAGAATTTTAGTGAGTCAAGTCTACCCGAGGTACCACTCGAGCAACAGCTTGAGCTCCTACAACACGAACTTTGAGGCACTCAGAACGAGATCTAACAACACCATGAAGTACTTTAGAAGATGCAATTTGGTGAAGATAACCTTGCGAGCATGGTAAAAGCTTTGTCCAATCCAAAGACATGCATTCCAATATTGGTCTTAAAAACTACCATTTCTATGATTTGATGGCCATAAGGATGGCCCTTTAGTTCTTTCATGGTTATCACAATTTGATGATTTCTATTATGATGAAACATATGCTGAAAGTGAAAAAGTGAAATTCGCCACTAATTATTTTGTAGGAAAAGCTTAGCTTTGGTGGAATGCCCTATGTCACAACACAGATCATCCAACAATGTGGAAGACTTTCCAAGATAAAGTGAAGGATATATTTCTTCCTCCTCAATATCATTTACATGTTTGTTATTCATGGACAACCTTTACATGGAAGGAGGGTGACATTGTCACTACCTATATAGAGCGATTCTTGAAAAATTTATCATTGGTTCCAATGCTCAAAGATGAATTGAAGTATATCTTGCAGTGGAAATATGAAGATGGTTTGGAGATGGGAATCCAAGCCAAGATTCACACCTTATGGCATACAATGCTCAACGAGGCTATCTCCTTGCCTATGATGCGGAGAAAGAATTTCAGTCCTTTACCAAGCCGATCCGTCTACAACAACTACATCAACGACCACTTTTTGTTAGACCAAGTTTTCCTATTAAACATAATTTTAATGTCCCATCTTAATCTAGTTTTCCTCCTCCTGCTGCGTAGTCCAACTACTCAACTGCATCTGTCACTTCATCTCTCCAACATACCAAATGTAGCTCAAGCGTAAGCACCACCTCCATTACTTGTCAATCCGTGGAGACGTAAGGATTGGTATGAAGACTGTGAGCAAGTGAAGGCACAAGTGCGTGAGTGAAAGCACACAAACATGCACACACATACACACACATGCGCACAAGGTAAGATCAAAGAGAGGAACAATGGAAAACTTTCAATTGCAAAGGAACTCTCTTAGAAAAGCTCTATTCTCTAACAAGATACCCTCAAAAATGAGCTTTCCAACCCTTTTTATAGTTTTTTGAGTGATTTGGCACTGTCCAGACCTAATTTTTGGCCTAGTTAAAAATTAGGTTCCAAGGCTTATTTGGGGGCTCAAACGGAGTCTAAAAATTATGAAAATTGGTAGGATGATAGTTCTAATACTCCTCATTAAGCGCGAACACTTCTCGACTTGAACAAAATGGAGTTTCAAAAATGAAAAATGGTATTTACAATGGTTTTTAGTGATAAAAATCACTATTTTTATAGGAATTTCTTCTAAAAATTTGACATGTGCTTCTTCGAGTTCCCTAAATGCTCCTTCTTCTTGTGTATCCACTTCCTTGATGCACTTCCATGCTTCTGCTTGACCTTGAGTGTCAACACTCCCCCCCCTCTCGAGTCTGTCATCCTTGACAGACCCTTGTTGTAGTGGTTGTTGCATGTAGTACTTTGAGAGGTAGTGTCCCTTATGTATCAACAAGAGCTGTCCATCTTCCAAATGTAACGTGGTCGATTGTTGAGTTCTTCATGTCCTCTACAATCCTTTGCAAGCTTTATTTCTTGTATATGTATTTTTTCCTTGGATTATCGCATGATGGTGGATTTAGGAGCTTCCCCAAAAATTGTTGGTTGCTCAAAAGAGTTTGTCAATGTTGATTTAGAGGAGTTGTGGACTGTGAATTATTCCATAGGTTCTGATGTTGTAGCTTGGATGTCCTCTGGATCTTCCAAACATGGCTTTCATAATTTTTATGCAATGTACTTGTAACCCATAATGGATGATGGGTAAGTGCATTAGTGCATGGGTTGAACAAAATATGTGCCTTGTGCATGGCCTTGTAATGTGGCCCTATGTATGCATACTTGGGGAATGCATTAGAAGAAGTATGGTGCAACAAATGGGGTCTTGAGCAAAGTGCTCAAGGATATGCTGACGAAGAGGTTTCCTAATATATCATGGTTATATTGTTGGAGCATACAATTCTTACCATGGTGAAAGGTCTGTCAATAGACATCTCTTCGTGTTGGACTCCCATCATGGTGATTGACCACGGGCTTGTCCTTTGTTGCGGATGGATGTCCTTGTTGATGATCCACTGATGAGATTCTTGGATCGCCTATTCCTATTTCTTCTTCTCGTCTCCCTTTTTTTCTCCTCTTTTTTTTTTTGTTGGAGGAACAATTTCACAACAAGAAGACAATGGTTAGTTACAATAAAATATTTTACATATGTCAAGTGTGTTTCATGTGCGTGGGATTTCTAAATTGTGTTTATGCACGGCCGTGTAATGTGGCCCTATATTCATGCAGACTTTGGAAATGCATGACTAAATGGTGCAAAAGACAAGGTTATGCCAAAGGCACATGGTTGTTGCACATCGAGGCTTTCAATGTTGCTGGTGGATGTTGATGTAGTCTTTGTTGGAGGTAATCGGTGGATCTTATAATGATGGGATGAGTCGATGGTTAAATCACAACTGACCATTCTTCCCTTTGGGGATCCATTTGAAAAGAGTGTTCGGTTGCATAGAGATCAACCTTGGCTTCTTCATCGTTGGATGGTTGCTTGAATTTGTTATCGCTCGTGGTTGGCTCTTTGGTTTTGTGGGTGCTACTGATGCGTTTGGCTTCCAACCCCATATCCTTGTTGCTTGTCTTCTTACTATTGCCAAAGAGTTGAGTTTATCTTCTTTTGGTCTCTATGCTCGGTTCTTACCCTTTTCTCTCCTTGGCATCTTTTTTGAGACCTTTTGTATGGTGGGGAGTCTACGTCTGTGTGCATGTAAGAGTTCGTTGGGTACCCATATGCATAATTGTCCCTATTGAGCTGCAACTAATTTCTTAGGCATCCAAATTTGCAACCAACTACTATGTTCATCATCCTCAACACAACAAGCTAGTACACCTTCCGTATCTTGTTTGTACATGCTTCTTGCCAATATTTTATAGTTTTGTGATTTTACAATTTCCTCTTTGTTCATTTTCACATTCTTGTTTGCTGGTCCGAAGGTTAGGACTGGTACTACTAACTTATTTGCCCATTTAGGAACAACTTCTAAATTGAACAGATAAGCATCAGACAATTCATCAAGCACTCCTTCTGGTGACTCTGCTGAAGTGATGGGAGAAAGGTGATCTGCCTTGAGGTGGGTTCTACCTTTCCTGACAACAACTTCAAAGTCATATTCCATTAGTAAGAGGAACCATCTTAATAAGCAACCTGTAGTGCAAGGTTTATTGACCAAATATGGTAAAGCTTGATGATCAATGAAAAACTTAAACTTGTTGGCCAATAGATAGTGTCTAAACTTTTTCACAACATACACCATGCCTAAGCCTTCTCTCTCTTTTGTCGTATACTTTCGTTCAGCTGCATTTAATTGCCTACAAGCATATGCTATCGGCAAATCTAAATTTCCTTCACCTATTGGTTGTGGCAATACACATCCTATTCCATAATTGGAGGCATCCACATGGACATGGAATGGATTATTCCAATCAAGAGTGGTTAGTATTGGTGTTGTGCACAAGCGTCTCTTTAGTTGATTGAAGGAATTCTCGCATTCATCAGTCCACTCAAAATTTGTCAAGAGACCATAAAGAGGTTTGGCTATGATTGCATACATGTGGATAAACCTATGGTAGTATGGTCCATAAAGGCTTGTACCTCTTTGATGTTCCTTGGCCTTGGGAGCTCTGCTATGGCTCTTACTTTGTTCTCATTTGTTGATATTCCATTCTTAGAAACAATGTGACCTAAGATTTTACCTTATTGTACCATGAACACACACTTCTCTGGGTTCAGACACAAACGATATTCTCTACACTTGTTGAAAATATGTCTGAGCTCATGGATGTGATATCTTCTTTCTTGGAATGACCATATAAATCATCCACATGTACTTCTGGGCTCTTTCCCAAGAACTCCTTGAAGACATGACACATGAGCCTTTGGAATGTTGCAGGTGCATTGGTGAGCCCAAATGGCATCACACGAAATGTAAAGATTCCCCATTATGTGGCAAAAGCTTTTTTGTGTTGATCTTCTAGGGCAATGCCTACTTGGTTGTAACCTGAAAATCCATCAAGAAAGCTATAAACTTCATTGCCTGCAACACACTCTAATAAATGTTCAGTGGAAGCAGACAACTATCTCGAATCGTAACAATATTAACTTTTTTAAGGTTAATACACACTCGCAATTTTCCATTCTTCTTGGGCACCAATACAATGGGGGACACCCATCCAGTATGCTCAATCTCATAGATAAATCTAGCTTCAATCAACCCGTCAATTTCTCCTTTTATTTTAGCTGCATAGTTGTCATTATATGTGTAGGGCTTCTGTTTGGTGGGCTTGGCATCAGCAGTCATGGGGATAGTATTGGAGCAAATTTTCAGATCCACTCCCTTCAAATCTCTATAGTGCCATGCAAACATGTCCCTATATTCCCTTAATAGAGCTAGAAGCTCCATTTCTTCTTGTGCACTTAGGTCATCTCCTATGTAGGTGCATCTCTCTTCGTTCTCCTCAATGGTTACTACAAATTTTTTGGTCTTCTCTCTATTATCATATGCTTCTCCTATGATGGCCTCTCTCTTAGGCATTCATACCAAAATTTTTTGGTCTTCAACTTCATATTTCTTGAAATTCTCTGGTACTTCAAATAATGATTCCTCCTCCTCTTGTTTCACTACTTTTCTTTTCTTTTTCTTTTTACTACCTTCACTTCCATCCTTTGAATTTACAATTTTAATGCTTGTGAGAGGCTCTTCTTCTTTTTGAGCAAATACTCTGACATCTTCTAGATAGTGCTTCTTTGAATTAAAGCAACTAGTTATTAGAATGGACTATAGATCATCGTCGTTTTCTTCTTCTTCTATGACATCACTAGGGTCACATTCTTCCAACAAGGGTTGACACATGAATACTGAAATATCATAACCCTCCTCATCACAATGAGGTGTCCATTGTTCTTCATTGACTGCAATGTCCATGGTGGCTAGAATTTCTGCCCAACCATGAGGCTCAAATTCCTCATCTGGAAATATCATCAGTGTATAGGCTGGGTCTTTAATTGGTCTATCTCCTGGAGAAGTTCCTTCTTCTCTTGCTTTTAAATGTCTTTCCTCTTCCTCTGTGACCTTGCTCATCCACAAGTGAGTATCTTCATGCAGCCATGATCAATCAGGTGAACTTCCAGAGTCAACTCTTGTAAAGAATTAGATTCAAAATCTAATCTTTCATGTTCTTGTTGCTCTACTTGTTCTCCATAAATGGATGGAATGTCTTGGGGAAATTGATCGTGAAGATCATCAATTTTAGGAATAGGAGGGGGATTACCCTTCTCCTTGGCCCATTTCTCTGTATTTCCCACAAGAACTCTTGAGAGTATTGTTGAATTGAAAGAGGTGCTCCCTCATCCATGGAATCAAGAACATAAGTTTTTATTTGTGGTGAAATTTCTCTTTCAACAACTGGTTGAGCTTGTGGAGGTAAAGAAATGCGGGGCTTGTTTACCAATTGCTCTAATATTTCTAATAATCCCTAAAAATGCAAATTCGGTTTGATAGAGTTTGTCTGATTGAACGATCGACTGGTCTCGAGCATAGCTTGAGCTAGTTCTACCATTTTCATGCACATTTTTGTCCGTTCAATCTCTGAATCTACTCTAGGGTATTTCTTGTCTAGGTTTGCAATTGTGGCCCTTCTTGAAGTCGAGCTTGGTAGGCCTTGAACATCATGCCCAAGCTTTCTGGTGTTGGATCTACAAGAACAGACCCAGGTTGCAGCCTATTTACAATGGGTAGTGGGGAAGAATGAGGTGGAGTGGATGGAGTTTCAGCATGCGAGGGACTTTGAGATGAAATATCTTCTATTTTTGTTTTTGCCTCTTTCAAGCTTTCTTCTAGTTTCGGTAGCTTTTTATTTCAGTTACGATTGGCCTTCTCTCTAGTGTCCTTCCATGTTCTTGTTTTTCTCTTATTGGGCTCTCATGATTCACTTGACTCCGATTTCTCTGTTGGTTTATCTTGTTTTAATGCTTGTGCCCTAGTAACCACCTGTACAAGAGCCACATTACTACTACTTGCACTTGAATCCACCACTAAGCCTATGACATTAATGGGTGTAACCTTGGGTGCACTAGAGGGGTTCTTGGGACATTCTCTCAGGAGGTGTTCTTTGTCGTACTCAAGAAAAAAGCCTTGTATTGTGATGTTTTGTCATTGTCCCAGAGTTGGTGAGTGGGGACATTCATGAATGAAATGGTCACCTTGGCATCTAAAACATGGTCCTCTCGTGGCTTGTGGTCAAATTTGTCTCAATTGAGGCCTAGGGTTAGGATTTGTGTACATGACATTGGAGTATTCTGGCTCCCAATTTTTTTCCATAGGTGGTGCCTCATATTGATACGATTAACTCTCATTATGCTCTGGTGACTCTGTGTAATAAGCATGTGGACTACCTTCATAGGAGTAGTTAGAATTTTGGGTATGATGGTCATTTTTCTGAGACCAAAGGGGTCACGGGCATGAATGCTCTATTAGGGTTTTCCTCTGCCATTGCATACTTAATTGGAATCACATTGGCAAGAGTTGGTGGTTGATTTCCTAGGACTGATTGCGGCTTATATGGTGCCTGATATTGCTGTTGTGGTTGATAATATGGTTGTTGGTATTGGTTATGATACCTACCCTATTGGTAAGGTTGCTAATAAGTTTTTTTAACAACCTGCCTATTGTATGGACAACCTTGAGCCGTGTGGTTTGTGTATTTCCTCTCAATAGTTAATATGTGGGCATTCCTTTCTCTCACATTTTCGTTTTGCATTGGGAAAATGTTAGCCATGTGGTCCCCTTCGCAAGTATAACATCGGTTCAATGAGGTGACCCTTGATGTTGTCTATTTTGGACTCCTAGCTTCTTGGCAACTTGCTCTTCTATCTCATCTATCTCAGTGGAGGTTCTAGAAGTATGACTAGTAGAACTGTTAGAATCCTTATAGAGTTTGGACAATCCTAGCTCCTCATCCAAGTTATCTTCTATGTCAATGCACGTCCGCATACACTCTTCTATGGATCTAGGTTCTTTTTAGTACACATATGATCTTAGCTTTGTGCTTAGTAAGCCATCTAAAAACAAGGCCACTTGTTTGGCTGATGTGGGTAACTCTCGAATAGGGCATCTTTCTAAGTACTATTTGAACCGTCTTCCTACAAGTCGCACTGTTTCTTGGGGTTTCTGCTTGAAGCTGTGGATCAAGAATGATGTGTTATGCCTGATACCACTCTTGGAAAATTCTACAATGAATTCTTCTAGTAGTTGACCTATATCTTGATAGTTGCAACTGTTTAGGGGTTGAAACCAAGCTAAGGTTTTACCCTTGAGAGTCAAACCAAATGCCTCGAACTGGGTGAACAAGTCCTCAATTTGTTCAGGTCTTAACACTTGTTTGAACTCGGTCACATGATGATAAGGATCTCCTGAACCATCAAAGTAATTTTTCATTGTCTTGACCACTTGAGAGGGTCTAAGGGTTCTTGGGTGCTCACGGGGTCTAGACAATGGAAAATCATGTTCATCTCTTTGTTGCCTATGTGTTTGATGTCTCTCTCTTTCAGGTCTTTCATTTTAAAATCCTAATCTATTTCTACCCATAGTGTGCGCAAAACTTACCTCAGGTCTTGCTCTATTTCTTTCTCTTTGTTCTTCATGTGTGTGGGATGATCCTACTCCTTGGAGGCCATGGGAAACATTGGATCTTTGTGGAGGGAAAATTGATTCACCTTCCCAAGTGTATGCATGCCTATCATGTTTTGTTACCAAGAACATTGTCTTGTTATCCAAGTTAACAACTTTGCCTAGAGCCTCCGAATCCTTGAACTCGTAGATGATGACTATGCCCAATTGGCTAGGTTGATGTGGCTTGAATCTCCAAAAGGCTTCCTTTGTTTCTTTATTCAAGAATAGTTGTATGCTTTTGTTGTCTTGAGGGATCCAATTTGGAGTGATCACTCTAGTCAAAACTGACTTACCTTTGGGAGTCTTGGATTCTCATCCTAGTTCCCCTCACTCTAGGTCTCCTATCTCATTCTCAGGAATGACATTTCCAAACTCATATGTCCTATCTGATAATTTGGTGACCACATACATGGTTCCTTCCTTATCAGTGTATAAACCCTCTTCGAACTACCATTGGGTGTTCGAGTCCAAAGGGTTGATCCGGATTTTTGAGTTGGATCATTGATCGCCTCAAGCCATCCTCATAGATGCCTGCACCTAATCGGTTGGTCCTAATATACTCCAATTGTGTCTTCTAGAGTCCTTCTGGTGTTTGTAAATAGGTAGTGTCTGAGTTACTTGCAAGTTTCCCCATGCTAAAAGACATTTTTGAATCACTTGTGTCTGAAATGAGTACATAAGGATAACCACTTAGTTGTTGTGCCCAAGACTTAGCTATATGGTTGACACTTGCCTCAGAAGATCTAATGCTTTTTCTATCCTTGCCTAGGTTTCTGCCAAATCTCAGGTTCATAAGCTTTGTCTTCTAGTCCCAAAATTCCCCTTTTTATTTGCTACAAATCTTTTGGAGTCCCCTTGGTTTCCTAATCCCACCTGAGGTTCAACTTCAAATTATTTTATCTAAAAATAAACGTATTATTCTTATAAAAATCAATCGACTCCATGTGGGATTTGAAACGAGCTTTCCAACGAGCTATAGAGTGCAAAAAATAAACTTTTGATGAAAAAGTTATGTCAATTCAAGCTCTTAGGGGTCAAAATAGGTAAACAGGATGTTATGAGAAAATCACGATTTTGTGTGAAAATCGCAATTTTTAACAACCTTGGAAATCATGATTTTGAATGAAAATCGCAATTTTGGGGGTCTAAAAATCGCGATGTTGAGCTCTTATGAAAATCGTGATTTTGAGCAATCATGAAAATCATGATGCTGATCAATTATGAAAATCACGATTTTGAGTAATCCCAAAAATGCGATTTTGAATGAAAATCGTGAAAAATGCAATTTTGAATGAAAATTGTGAAAAAATTGATTTTGAATCGTGAAAAACGCGATTTTGAATGAAAATCATGAAAAATGCGATTTTGATAGAAAATCGTGTTTTTGGCCTAAAAATTATGATTTTGAGAATGACCAAAAAATCGCAATTTTGACTGAGAATTGTGTTTTCTCAAAATCGTGGTTTTGACATGAAAATTGCCATTTTGAATGAAAATCGTGTTTTGCCAAAGTCATGTTTTAACCTGAAAATCACAATTTTGAGAATGACTAAAAAATAGCGATTTTGATTGAAAATCGTGTTCTTCAAAATCATGTTTTGAAAATCGTGAAAATTGCAATTTTGGATGAAACTCGTATTTTTGGAAATCACGATTTTGGAATCAAAGAATCGTGTTTTTCCCAAAATCGTGTTTTTGGTTGAAAATCTGTTGGGTGTGTGTAGAAGTGCGAGAGACACACAAGAAGCACACACAAGGAGCACAAACGCATCAAGACACACGAAGAAGACGATGGCTGGAATAGCTCTCTCTATTGATCGATGAACTGAACTGAAGTAAGAGCTGAATAATATCCCGAAGTACAAAGTACCACCACATATGAGAGTATCAAGTATGTGGTAACATGGGGAAAAAACCTCTAGCCAGCACTAGAGTAAAAAGTGCCCATGTATAGGGAAAAGGTTCACATCAAAGCTACTCGAGGAACACATAAGTGTAACAAACCCCCCTGGAGCGAATGATGTGAACACATACAGGGAGTGACAGATCAGCCCCCACAAGGTAACAAGCCTAAAGCTTTGCGAAAAGCTTCAAACTTTTCCCGTGGAAGAGCTTTGGTGAATATGTCTGCCACATTATCTTGTGTAGGCACATATACCAAATCAATATCTCTTGCATGAAGGCGCTCTCTCACATAATGATAATGCACCTCAATATGTTTGGTCCGTGCATGAAACACTGGGTTTTGTGCAAGAGCCAAAGCACTCTGACTATCTGTGAGAATATGCGTAGCAGCATCAATCTCCATGCAAAGATCCATCAATAGGCGTCTCAGCCATATACACTCCACTGTCGCTGTGAAAACTGCCCTGTACTCAACTTCACAACTCGATGTCGCCACTGTAGGTTGCTTCTTACTCAACCAAGATATGCATGAGTCTCCAAGGAAAAAGCAAGTACCACTAGTGGACATGCAAGTATCATAACAACCAGCCCAATCACTATCTGTAAAAGCATGCAAGCATGGCTGAACATCTCTGCCATAAAAGAGACCTAAGCTCAAAGTGCCTCGGAGATATCTAAACACATGTTTCACCGCTTGCCAATGCTTAGTGCCAGGGCTATGCATGAATTGACTCAACTGGGAAACTGCATACTGTATATCCGGCCTTGTGTTGCATGCATATATAAGATATCCCACAGCCTGCTGATAAAGAGAAGTGTCAAATGCATCACTGGAATCCTCAACCGAGAATCTAAATCCTATCTCAATTGGTGTGGAAACTGGCTTGCAATCCTCAAAGTCAAAACGCTGAAGTAGTTTTTCAACATACTTTGCTTGATGCATAACAATTCCCCCCTCAACGGATACAAACTGGATGCCAAGATAGTAGCTCAAAAGACCAAGATAAGTGACATCAAAAGTATGCTGCAAATCAGCCATAAGAATGTCAAGTTTTGCATCACATGACCCACTCAAGAGTATGTCATTGACATAAAGAACAAGCACTATAAGATCAGCCCCATTTTTGCGTACATAGAGTGTGCTTTCAATCGGACTACATGTGAAGCCAAGAGCAATCAAGTGCTTATGTATTTTGTCATACCATGCACGTGGAGCTTGCTTGAGACCATACAAGGCTTTATGCAAGCGACAAACCATATGCTCTTTCCCTTTCATAGCAAATCCAGGAGGTTGCTTCACATAAACCTCTTCTTGCAAATCTCCATTCAAGAAGGCTGTTTTTATGTCCAACTGATGCACTTTCCAACCTCGATGGGCAGCCAATGCAACCATGGTACAAATGGTGGTCATGCGTGAAGTAGGTGCAAAAGTTTCCTCATAGTCAATGCCATATTGTTGTGCATATCCTTTGGCAACCAATCTAGCTTTGTAGCGATCAATGCTACCATCAGATTTTCTCTTAATCTTATAAACCCACTTTGTACCGATGGCATTCTTTCCTTTTGGCAATTCACATAACTCCTAAGTACCATTCCTATGTATGGAATCCATTTCTGATTGCATAGCACTCATCCATTGTGGATCGTCACATGCATCTTCAAAAGAAAGTGGCTCTTCATTACATGCTGTAGCAATAAGAGAATAATCCACAAAATTACTTGATGCATGGTGAGAGCTTGATCTTGTTCTACCAAGTAAAGGTGCACTCAATTTGCTGTCCTGCAAAGTTTGTTTCAGCCACTTTGGCATAGATTGTGCACTCTTGATAGACATGCGTTCATTATGTAAAACATCTTCAATATGTACATCATGCGTGGGCTGAATGTCGTGCTCAGTTTCATCCATATTTGGACGCAAATGTTCAGCCATGTGGCTGAAAATCTCCAACAGTTTGACAATTTTTGGCTGAATTTTTTCAGCCATGTTTGGTTGGAAATTCTCTGCATTTTCAGCCCTATTTGGCTGGAATTTCCCAGCCCTTTGAACCTCAGTTGGTTGGTCTACATGGCCATAGTCAAGCGCACCATTTTGGAACAAAGGCATGAGTGTATCGAACACATCTTGTGAGCTAACTGTTGGCAGTTTTTTGCATTCAAATAGAGGGAAAACTAAATTTTCAGCAAATACCACATCTCGACTCACAATAATTGTGTTCGTCAATGGATGGTACAACCGATATCCCTTACTTTCAGCACTATAACCAACAAATATACATTTCTTTGCCTTGTCATCAAGTTTGTGACGTTGTTGTGATGGCACAAGAGCATATGCCAAACAACCAAACACACGCATATGACTAACCATAGGCTTATGACCATTCCAAGCCTCATAAGGAGTGATGAATCTCAATGCTTTTGTAGGGTAGTGATTCAACACATAATTTGCACACATGACCGCTTCCATCCAAAACTTATGAGGAAGATGCTTTCCTTTAACCATACATCGTGCCATTTCAAGTAGAGTTCTATTTTTATGCTCGGCAACACCATTTTGTTGAGGTGTATATGGCACTGTACATTGGTGTGAAATACCTCTTTCACGAAGAAAAGCATTAAACTCATGTGACATGTATTCACCACCACGATCCGTGCGTAGAGTCAAAAGCTTTTGTGAAGAAAAATTTTCAGCCATAGCTAAAAATGCTTTGAAGCAAGAAAATACCTCATTCTTTGCTTTCATAGGATAGACCCATGTATGGCGAGTAGCATCATCAATGAAGGTAACAAAATATACATGCTTCCCAAAAGATGGAGTCTTGACGGGACCACATACATCACTATGAACAAGTTGCAATTTTCTTGTAGTGTGTGTGTGACTATCTTTTGGAAAAGAAGCACGATGCATTTTTCCAAGAATGCAACCTTCACATGTATGCTTTTCAATGGACTCAAGTGTAGGCAAGCCAATAACCATGTCCTTCTTTTGCAAGTAGAGCAAACTATTGAAGTTTAAATGACCAAAACGAGCATGCCAAAGCTCCATTTCAGCCATGGAAGAAGTATGAGCAACTAAGGCATTCAAGGCAGCCCTCTTGTATGTATCCATGCAATACAAACCATTGCATAATGTACCAGACATCACGATAACATCACCATTGCTGAAATCATGAACCATACACTTATCATCAACAAAGTGTACATGAAGTCCAGCTTTGGCAATCAACGGAACTGAAATTAAGTTCTTCTTGATACCGGGCACATACAATGCATTTTTCAAGAGAATCACACCTCCATTTGCAGCCGTAAGCTCAATTTCTCCTACTCCAATGATAGGATAAGAGGCATTGTTTGCACACACCACATGTCCTCCTTTAGGTGCATCTTTCAAAGAGGCAAAAAATCTTTTGCATGATGTTATGTGCTTTGAAGCACCACTATCAAAGAACCAATCCGAATCAGCCTCACTCACAACCATACATTTAGAATGTAAAGAAGCATCATAATGACATGTAACAACACATGCCCAAAAATCTTGAGCCATGTTAGCTTCATCATTCTTTGCATTTGCTGAATTTTCAGCAATAGACATGCCCGATTCCTTCTTCTTTTCATTGCGTTTAGCAAGCTTTCTACACTCATCAATAGTATGACCAGCCTTCCGGCAATATTTGCATCTCTTCTTCTTTTGCAAATCACCATCATTAGAGGAATGAGTGGAAGAGGAAGCTTGAGGCTTTGGTTTTGATGAACCAAAAGCTGAACCATACTTGCGTTTCCCCTTTTGTCAGATAGCAAGTGCTTGCGTTCCTTCAATCAAACCACTCCTATTCACTCTAGATTGCTCTTCTTGCAAAAGAAGAGACACAACCTCATCAAATGCATACATATTAGGATTTCCTTTTGCAACCAAACGAAGTGTAGTAGCAAAGCTTTGAAAAGATTCCGGTAATCCTTTCAACAATGTAGAAATGAGTGATGCATCCTGAATGATCTCATCTATGTTTGCCAATTGCTCTTTCAAGTCCTTGATGCGTGTCACATACACATCCACTGACTCATTTTCAGCCATACATACATCCTCAAGTTGCTTCCTCAAGTATGCAACACGTGCTTCATTACGCACGGCATACAAAGAAGCAAGAGTGTCCCATGCCTGTCGTGATGTAGAACATGACCGAATGTGTGGAACTATATGACGCTTCACTAAAATCGCAATCAAAGCATGAGCTTGAGCATCTTTTCCATCCCATCTAAGCTGCTCCTATGTAGGTGGAGAAGGAGAAACCACTGTACTCAAAGAAGAAGCTCCATCTGTGACAGTAGACTGTGAAGTAGAAGCACCTGCCGGTCTTCGATCTACATCTGCCACTATGTTCCAAAGTTGTTTTGCAACAAGAACGTGCTTCATCATGTAAGACCACATCGGATAGTTGGTCCCATCAAGCTTATCTTCAGCTTGAAGCATGCCAAACAAGTCATTGTTGCCTGCCATTTCACTAAGGAACAAGAATGTGACAAAATCTTCACTTCGACGAGAACTGAAATGAGTGCTGAAATTTCAGCTCACAAACTGTCACTCTGATAGCGATTCTGACTGCACGAATGGCTTTGAAATGGGGGTAAAACTTCAGCGCACCTGTTGGAAATGTTTCCGGGCTGCTTAAATTCACACTTCTATGCTCCGAAGTCGATTTGCATTGTTAAAGTGCGCGCGCGCCGCGACGCGAAAAACCGAAACTTGAGAAGAAGTTGAACCTGCTCTGATACCACTTTTGGGTGTGTGTAGAAGTGCGAGAGACACACAAGAAGCACACACAAGGAGCACAAACGTAGCAAGACACACGGAGAAGACGATGGCTGGAATAGCTCTCTCTATTGATCGATGAACTGAACTGAAGTAAGAGCTGAATAATATCCCTAAGTACAAAGTACCACCACATATGAGAGTATCAAGTATGTGGTAACATGGGGAAAAAACCTCTAGCCAGCACTAGAGTAAAAAGTGCCCATGTATAGGGAAAAGGTTCACATCAAAGCTACTCGAGGAACACATAAGTGTAACAAAATCGTGATTTTGAGTCCATTGAAAATGGTGTTTTCTCGAAGTCATGTTTTTACTTGAAAATCGCAATTTTGGTTGAGAATCGTGTTTTTTCTCAAAGCCGTGTTTTTACTTGAAAATCGTGATTTTGCCTTGGAATCATGTTTTTGAGAATCGTCAAAAAGTCACGCTTCTCAGAATGGCCAAAGAATCATGTTTTTGAGAAACTTAGAGAATCGCGATTTTGAGCATAACCAAAGAATCACAATTTTGAGAATGACCTCAAAATCATGTTCTTTTCAGAAAGCTTTTAGGCAGGAAATAGAAAATCACATTTTTTTGAAAGATTTTGAATGTTATGAAAATCATGATTTTCAATCAAAATCGTGTTTTTTGGCGGGAAATTCAAATTTCTGAGCACTGAGCAACGACGAGTTCCATATGTGCAGAAAATCATGAAAAAACACAGGCGCTTGCTCTCTCTTGCACTTCCTAACTCCTTCTCGCACAATAATGCATGAAAAATGGTATGAAAATGGTGAAAATGCACTAAAAAACAAGAACTTTCTATGACAAAGAAGATAGATGAAGATGGTGATGATGATGATGAAGATGAAGAAGAAAAATCATAAAATGAACAGAAATGATAGTTGTTTTTTTGTACTTTCCAACATCGCAAATCTACGATCTTACCATCACAATGCTCGTCCTCAAAGCACTCTCCCCGGCAACGGCACCAAAATTTGGTGTAGCTCAAGCGTAAGCACCACCTCCTTTACTTGTAAATCCACGGAGACGTGAGCTATGGTATGAAGACCGTGAGCAAGTGAAGGCACAAGTGCGTGAGTGAAAGCACACAAACATGCACATACATACACACACACGTGCACAAGGTAAGATCAAAGAGAAGAACAATGGAAAGCTTTCAATTGCAAAGGAACTCTCTTTTGAAAGGTCTATTCTCTAACAAGCGAACCTCAAAAATGAGCTTTCCAGCCCTTTTTATAGTTTTTTGAGTGTTTTTGGCCATGTCTAGACCTAGTGTCTGGCCTAGTTAAAAATTAGGTTCCAAGGCTTATTTGGGGGCTCAAATGGAGTCTAAAAATTATGAAAATTGGTAGGATGATAGTTCTAATACTCCTCAAGCTTGAGGACTCCTTGGCTTGAACAAAATGGAGTTGTAAAAATCAAAAATGGTATTTACAATGGTTTTTAGTGATAAAAATCACTACTTTTATAGGGATTTCTTCTGAAAATTTGACATGTGCTTCTTGGAGTTCCCTACATGCTCCTTCTTCTTGTGTATCCACTTCCTTGATGCACTTCCATGCTTGTGCTTGACCTTGAGTGTCAACACCAAACCACCTACCTTGCAAACTTCAGTCGTGGATGCCCAACAAAAGCAACCATGTATCACCTGTTAGAATTGTGGTAAACCTAGACATACAAAAATGAAGTGCCAATTGTGACCTCTTCAAATGAAACGAGTTACAGCCCAATTGCATAACATGGAGGCCCATAAGAACAAATACCTCTTGTTTAGACAGAGGAAGCATTGGGGAAGGACGTAAGTACCTTGGGTAATGATATCTCTATTCATTCTTTACTTTCCATATAGGGTACTATCAATAACAAACTCCTTAATACTTTAGATGATGATGGTGTTTCAGATGAATTCATTCACATTTATTAATACAATAAATTAAATTGAAAACATTTCCTTCCTTGGATAAAGTGAAAGCTACATTTCAAGGTAGTCGTTATAATGTAACACCAGAAGTGCAAGATGCTATGATTAGCATACACCCATATGTAGATGCATGAACATTTTTAATTGCACCTTTGCAAACTTATGATTTTATACTCGGTATGCCTTTTCATCATCATTATAACCCACACATTGAATGCCATACACATACCTTTAACTTTGAATTTAAAGGTCAAATAATTACTTTGTCTCTATGACATGATTTCCAATCATTTTCATTGATTAGGCATACTCAAGTAAAACATGCATTTAGGAAAGGATACAATTCATGCATTGTTTTTGTCAATGCCATAAATGATGGGTGGGAATTATCAAGAGCCTTGATGGGTGAGAGGAATATGTCTCATTGTTGGGCATAAGTTGTGCATATTGTTTTATACATCATGAACATAACTTCACCTACTGTTGTACATCAAGTTACACCTAAATAGAAGTTTAGTGGAAAAAAGCCAAACTTATCACATATGAAAGTATTTGGCTATATTGCATATGTATATGTTCCAGATGAGTTGAGGACGAAGTTTTATCCAAAGGCACAAAACTGTGCCTTCATTGGGTACTCCCTCCAAAAAAATGGATATAAATGTTATAACCTAGTCACATGACAGGTGAACGTAAGCAAAGATGTGGTATTTGATGAAATGTCAAGCTTCTATGGAGATGCTAAAGAATGACTTAATCTTGGACCAAATGACAAAGAAAATGTCAAAAACGCAAGTGCAGAATCTCAAGTTTTGAGTGGACATGATATGTTACCAAGCAATATTTCCATCTCAAATCCATGGAGTGGAAGATTACATGGAAATATTGTTGGAGAATTCCTCTCCTATGTGCATCATAAAGTGTAGAAGAACTTCTCATGATCAATACCTTTACCTACAATTGATCCCTTTCAAATGAGTAATCAAACACTCAATTTGGAGTAGCTTTGGTTTGGCAACTCTTTGCCTCAAAACAGGTTGCCTGTCCACTTAGTTAGGCTAAAAATTGGACTTCACAAAAAATTGAATAACTCCTAGAACATGGCAAATCCCACAAATCTGTTATATGCATAGGAAGTGCATAAGATAATCTTTCCAATGAGTATTTAAAATCTAAAAATGGATACATACATTGAGGGATATGACTCTCACAATTAGGCTACCTAGAAATTGGTATGTGGCTAGACATAGTCTGTGAGACTGTGGAAAACAAAATGACTAAAACCAAATGAACTACCTACAAGGGGACTTTAGTGCATTCTTCCTCTGTTCTTGAGTTTCCTCCCTTGCCTCTTTTGTAGCCAAATGATCAAGAGCTCTAATGATGAATTTGAGAGCTCTTCTCCATAACTACTTCACTACTTTGAGCAGCCACTCTTCTCTTTCGGTTCAGTTTTTGGATTTGATTCTCTTTTGATTGATTCTCTTTTAGCCTCCACTACTTGTTGAACTAAATGCTTCCATTTTTCATTTTTGTATTTGCCTTCTTTTTTAAGAAAATCATTTTTGTGGAATATATATGATCTTACTTCTTTATTTTTAACACTCCCCATCAAGCCACATGTGAGCTTGCACCTTCAGCCATATCCTGCAAGTTGATTTCATCCTTGAACCTCTTTAGCTTAGAAGCATCTAAGGACTTTGTAAACACTTTTGCAACCTATCCATTAGATATAATGAACTTTATATCCACATCCTTGCTCAAAACTTTTTCTCAAACATAATGATAATGCACTTCTATGTGCTTACTTTGTGCATGAAACGTTGGATTGTTTGTCAAGTGAATGCTTGCCATGTTGTCACCATAAATTGAAATGGTCTTTACCTGCACATCAAGATCAGCCAAGAGCTTCTTAATCCCCATAGCTTTAGAATTTGCAAATTCTAATCCTCTATATTTATCTTTTGTAGATGATATTGCAAGAGTAGGTTGCTTCTTCGAACTCCATGTGATAGGTTTGCTGCCTATCATGAATACATAACTTGAAGATGATCTTTTGTCTTCCTTCGAACTAGCCCAATCAGCATCACTAAAGCCCATCACCTACAATTCTTTATCATATCTATAAAAAAGGCATGATTGACTGTGTGCTTCACATATCTTAGCACTCGTTTGGCTGAATTTAATTAATCATTTGTTGGAGTTCATAATTGAGAAAAAACTCTAATGATATAACAAAAATCTGGTCTTGTGATCGTAGCATAGGTCAATGAGCCTATAATACTTCTGTATGTAGTTACATCATGTAACTTCTCTCCATCATTTGAGCATAGCTTCACATTTGTGTCCATAAGTTGAGTGAGTGGTTTGCATTCACTCATTCCAAATCTAAAAAGAACACCCAATAGGTACTTTCTTTGCATCAAGTAGATGTTATCTTTCCCATAGACTACCTCAATGCCGAAAAGATATTTCAACTCACCAAGATCTGAAATTTTAAACTCCTTACTGAGTTTTCTTTTTATCTCTTGTATTCCTGCAACATTACTTCCTTTTATGATGAGATAATCAACATATACGCATATGTATACCTGCGTGCCTTCTTCTTTCTTCATGTAGAGAGAAGGATCAACACTACTTGGACTATATCCACACCTTGTGAGGTACACAACCAACCTTTGGCTCCAAGCACGTGGTGCTTGCTTTAGCCCATACAAAGCTTTCTTCAATCTACAAACAAAATCTGAATGCTTTTTATCTTCAAATCCAATCGGTTGACTCATGTGTACCTCTTCTTGAAATTCGCCATTGAGAAAAGCATTTTTTATGTCAAGTTGGTACAATGGCCATCTCCTTGCTGCAATCACTACAATCAAGGTTCTAATTGTTCTCATCTTTGCAACTGGGCTGAAAGTCTCTTCATGGTCGATGTCGTGTGTCTACTTAAATCCTTTTGCTACTAGTCTAGATTTATGCCTAGCTAGAGAACCATCAACATTTCTCTTTATTTTAAACACCCATTTATTTGGAACAATCTTCATACCTTCAGCCTTTGGAACTAGCTCCCATGTGTGATTATCCTTGAGAGCTTTTATCTCTTCTTGCATAACTTGTTGCCATTTTTTTTTGTGTATGTGCTTCTTCATCTGCATTCGGTTCTTTGTCTTTGACCACCTGTGTCATATATGAAAAATACTTTGCAATAAAACTATCATGGCTCAACATTTGAATTGGATACCTTGCTCTTGAAGACCTCCTTACGTTTCCTTTTGAATATTGCTTCTTCAACCGGTTCAACTTTACCTTTGGTGTAATCACCTCTTCATATTCTTCTTCATATGCATTTGAATCACTATTTTAGGCACCACTTTCAGCTTCAATTCTTTCATAACTTGATGTTGGCGATGAGGAATGACTCCTTAGTGTCACCTTCCATGTTGAACTTTTTCTATGTGATGCAAAAGCTTCTAAACCTGACATTTGAGTGCTTGTTTTCTCAAATTCTTCTTGGACAACACCTCCATCATCTTCATAATCTTCTTCAAGAATCTTCTCTTTCTCTTTGTCTCCAAACCATGGTCTTAGCTCATCAAATACCGCATCTCATGAGACTTGTAGCTCCTTTGTCACTGGATTGTAGCACCTATATCCTTTTTTCTCCGATGAATATCCAAAGAAAATACATTTTTCCGACTTTGGCTCTATCTTTGTCCTTAGTTTTTGAGGAATGTGAACATAGCACACACACACATCCAAAAACTTTGATATGTGTAAGATCAGGTTTCTTATCGGAATAAACCTCCTCGAGAGTTAAATTATGCACTCTAATTGTTGTGCACTTCTTGGGAATGGGCACATAAATCATCCACATATACCTCTAAGCTCTTTCACAAGAACTCTTTGAAAACATGACACATGAGCCTTTGGAATGTTGTAGGTGCATTGGTGATCCCAAATGGCATCACACAAAATGCAAAGATTCCCGACTCAGTGGCAAAGACCATTTTGTGTTGATCTTTTGGGGCAATGACTACTTGGTTGTAACCTGAAAATCTAAACTTCCTTATCTGCAACCCGCTCCGATAAATGTTCGGTGATTGGAAGCAAACAACTATCTCTGATCGTAGTGGCATTAAATTTTTTAAGTTTAATACACACTCGCAATTTTCCATTCTTCTTGGGAACCACTACAATAGGGGACACCCATTTAGTATGCTCAATCTCATAGATGAACCCGGCTTCAATCATTCTATCACTTTCTTCTTTCATTTTCGCTATATAAGTGTCATTATAAGTGTAGGGCTTATATTTGGTGGGCTTGGCATCAATTGTCGTGGGGATCGCATGATAACATATTGCTGGATCTACTCCCTTTAGGTCTCTATAGGTCCATGCAAACATGTCCCTATATTCCCTTAATAAAGCTACATGCTCTATTTCTTCTTTTGTTTTTAGGTCTTCTCCTATGTACGTACAATGCTCTTTGTTCTCTTCTATGGTTACAATAATTTTTTTGGTCTTTTCTTTATTATCATATGCTTCTCGGTGATGGCCTCTCTCTTAGGCATTCGTACCAAAGTCTTTCAGTTTTCAAATTCATACTTCTTGAAATTCTATGGTACTTCAAACAATGATTCCTCCTTTTCTTGTTTCATTGCTTTTCTTTTCTTTTTCTTTTGACTGCCATCACGTTTTTGTTGGAGATAGACGTCTTCGGAAGCATGAAAACAGCACAAGGAAGAAGAAGAAGCTTGGAGCACAAACACACAATACTGAATGTATTACTAGAGAATGTACAAAGATGAGTAGCCCATTAGGGCAATAGGCGTATATACAAGCCGGGGGGAAAAAACCTCCTAAAGAGGGAAAAAAGTGCCCCGGCGGTCCTAGAGTGTTCACACACATCACTACCTAAATATATCAACAAATCCCCCCTGGGAGTGATGCAGTGAACAAGGAGCTGGCACTCATGTATAAGGAAGTGCCAAGCTATGTGGAAATCACTCCACAAAAGGAAGTAAGCCCAAAGCTTTGCAGAAAGCTTCAAACTTCTCCCTAGGCAGAGCCTTCGTGAAAAGGTCTGCAATGTTCTCCTGCGTGGGCACATATGCCAAGCTGATCTCCCCAGCAGAGAACCTCTCCCTGACATAGTGATAATGCACCTCAATGTGCTTAGTGCGAGCATGGAACACAGGGTTCCTTGCAACTGCCAATGCGCTCTGACTGTCAGTGAAGATGGTGGTGGCGGAAGACTGGCCAACGCCCAAATCAGCCATAAGGCGTCTGAGCCACACACACTCAACAATCGCTGTGAAAGCTGCCCTATACTCAGCCTCACAATTGGAAGTGGCCACAGTAGGCTGCTTCTTGCTCAACCAAGATATACATGAGCTACCAAGCATGAAGCAAAAACCACTGGTGGACACACGAGTGTCATAGCAACCAGCCCAATCTGAGTCAGAAGAAGCATGCAAATCTGGCGGAAGTGATCCCCCCTTGGGATAAAACAACCCAAGTAGCCGAGTACCACTCAAGTAGCGAAAGATGCGCTTAACCGCTTTCCAATGCGTGACTCCTGGGCAATGCATAAACCTGCTCATCTGTGAGACAGCAAACTGAATATCTGGCCGAGTAATGCATAAGTAAATCAAGCATCCAATAGCCTGCTGATAGAGAACAGCATCAAATGCATCTCCAACATCATAAACCTGTCTCCATAGGAGTGGCAATAGGCTTACAGACTTCAAGGCCAAAACGCTGCAATAATGTGTCAATATATTTCGTTTGACACAAAGCCATTCCACCATCAATGTGCATAAACTGAATGCCCAAATAGTGATGCAAATACCCCAAATCAGACATCTCAAATGAGGCATGCAAATCAGCCTTAAAAGCAGCAATATGTGTCTCAATAGGACCAGTGAGCAGCATGTCATCAACATAGACAACAATGATCAGAAGCACATCATTAGCACGTTTAACATGTAAGGTGCTTTCAGTTGGACTGTTCTCAAAACCATGTGCAATCAGATAGGCATGTATCTTCTCATACCAAGCACGTGGTGCTTGCTTTAAACCATATAATGCCTTCTTTAACCTACAAACCTGGTTTTCATGCCCTTTCTGCACAAAGCCACGGGGCTGAAAAACATACACTTCTTCATGCAAGTCACCATTCAGAAACGCTGTTTTAATGTCCAACTGATGTACATTCCAACCATGATGGGCTGCAAGTGTACAAATGCTCCGAACAGTAGTCATACGGCATGTAGGTGCAAAGGTCTCATCAAAATCAATGCCTCTTTCCTGTGCATAACCCTTTGCAACAAGCCTAGCCTTATACCTGTCAACTGTACCATCAAGTTTACACTTCAGCTTGTATACCCACTTAGTGCCAATGGCCTTCTTGCCAGGAGGCAAGTCACATAAAGACCATGTACCATTCTTCATTATAGCATCATATTCAGATTGCATAGCAGCCATCCAATTTTCTGAATTTTGTGCTTCATCAAAAGAAACAGGCTCATTCTCATCACAGAGACTAGATGCAGCCATAGCATAGCAATCTAATGCAAAGGAGGCACTATGAGAGCCTGAACGAGTACGATATGACAAAGGTGCATCTAATTTGCTGTCACGCAAAGTCTGCACCAGCCATTTTGGCATAGTTTTTGCCTGCTCAATGTCAGCTCTCTCATCAACAAGTGCATCATGTAAATCTGCATCAGAAATGGAATGATCTGCATCATCATATGAAACCTGCAAAGGCTGAGAAGTTGCCTCATTAGGACCAGCACTAGCCTGTCCACCTGTAAAAAGAGGCATCAAAGTATCATACATGTCTTTGGAGCTAACAGATGTCTCCTTAGTACATGAAAGCAATGGCTGAATAGCATCTTCCACAAAGACAACATCACGGCTAACCAGAATGCGTTTAGTCCATGGATGATACAGACGATAGCCTTTACTTTCAGAACTGTACCCAACAAAAATACATTTTACTTCCTTATCATCCAATTTTCTGCGATGTTGTTCAGGCACTAATGCATATGCCAAACAACCAAAAACACGCAGATGAGCAACAGATGGCTTGCGGTCATGCCAAGCCTCATATGGAGTGATAGACTGCAACGCTTTAGTGGGACACCTGTTCAGTACATATGCTGCACACATG
The DNA here is from genome assembly GCA_020310875.1 of Ceratopteris richardii. Lineage (NCBI taxonomy): Eukaryota > Viridiplantae > Streptophyta > Polypodiopsida > Polypodiales > Pteridaceae > Ceratopteris > Ceratopteris richardii. The sequence continues at coordinate 33,052,992 of CM035408.1, read as the reverse complement.
ACAGCCTCAAGCCAAAAACTATGTGGTAAAGCCTGACTTTTGACCATGCACCTCGCCATCTCCATGAGTGACCTGTTCTTTCGTTCAACAACTCAATTCTGTTGAGGTGTATATGGCACTGTACACTGGTGTTTTATCCCACGTTCAGCCAGAAATGCATTAAAATCTGAAGACATATATTCCCCCCCTCGATCAGAACGGAGGGTGCCCATTTTACATGCTGACAGATTTTCAGCCAAAACCAAAAACTGTTTGAAGCACATGAACACTTCGGACTTTGCTTTGAGTGGATATACCCATGCATGCCTGGAAAAATCATCAATGAAAGTCACAAAGTAAAGGTAATTTCCAAAAGAGGGTGTCTGCATAGGACCACAGACATCACTATGTACAAGCTCCAATTTCTGCGTAGCCCGAACTGAACCATCTTTTGGAAAGGAAGAATGTTGCATTTTGCCCAAAATACAGCCTTCACAAACATGTTTTCCAGGTGCCTCAAGTTTGGGCAAAGAGGACACCATTTCAGGTTTCTGCAGGCGTAACAAACTAGCAAAATTCAGATGACCAAAGCGTGCATGCCAAAGCTTTGCATCTGCCATAGCCTGAGAATCATGAACTGCACATGCCGAATCATTCACAGATCTTTCATAGTCTATGAGCTTATACAGCCCACGACATAAAATGCCAGAAGCAATAATCACATTGCCATTTGAGAGATCATGGACTGTACACCTGTCATCAATGAATTTCACAACAAAGCCAATCTTGGCTAATGCAGAAACTGATAACAGGTTCTTTTTGATCCCTGGCACAAATAAAGCATCTGACAAAGTGAAAGAACTACCATCAGCAGTAGTCAGAATGATCTTACCAACTCCCATAACAGGATAAGAGGAGTTATTGGCGCATGTGACAGTATTCCCTGTAGGGGCAGGCTCGAGTGAAGAGAAGAAACTACGCTGCGAGGTAATATGTTTGGTCGCCCCACTGTCAAAGTACCAAACATCTGAGTCTACTGCAGACATGCACTGATCATGAGAAGATGGGTCAAAACTACAGACAATAGTAAACGCCCATTCTTCTTCCTGCACAAGATTTGCAGACTCTGTTTTTGGTGTAGAGGCCTCTGCAACAACCATTCCAGCCTCTTTCTCATTTGCCTCTTTAGCAGCCAGTTTTGGACAGTTCTTTATAATATGATCATTTCCTTTACAGTACTTGCAGAACAATTTTTGCTTTTCTGATTTCTTCTCATCTTTATCCTGGTTCTTCGATTGTGCAGCATTTGCAGATTTCTGCTTACTAGTAGAAGAGCTCCATTTTCCTTTGCCCTTCTGACTAGCCGGGAAAGCTTGATCTGCAACACGCATAATGGACCTGTTCTGCCTGGATTGATCTTCTTGCAACAGAACAGAGACTAATTCCTCAAATGACAAGGCATTCGGATTGCCTTTCATCATCAACCAAAGAGTAGAGGCAAAACTCTGATATGAATCAGGAAGACCATTCAGAACGGTCTGCACAAGTGAGCTATCTGGTATAACCTCATCAGCAGAAATCAATTGTTCCTTCAGGTCTTTGATCTTTGTAAGAAAACTGTCCATAGAATCACCTTCATTCATGTGCTCACTCTCCAACTGTTTTCGGAGGTAAGCAACACGAGCCTCATTCCTAGCCTGGTACAAAGTGGTAAGCGTATCCCAAGCATCCTTTGCTGTTCTGAGTATGCTCACCAAATTTCGTGCGAATCTGAGACTGCAAACAGAGGAGTGTCGACGGCGCCCTAGAAGAAGCGACGACCTGCTCTGATACCAATTGTTGGAGATAGACGTCTGCGGAAGCACACAAACAGCACAAGGAAGAAGAAGAAGCTTGGAGCACAAACACACAATACTGAATGTATTACTAGAGAATGTACAAAGATGAGTAGCCCATTAGGGCAATAGGCGTATATACAAGCCGCGGGAAAAAAACCTCCTAAAGAGGGAAAAAAGTGCCCCGGCGGTCCTAGAGTGTTCACACACATCACTACCTAAATATATCAATAGTTTCTCCCTTGAATGTACCCTCTCAATACTTGTGAGGGGTTCTCTTTATTTTTGGGTATATACTCCTAAATTCACATAGTGCTCCATTGAGTCATAGCAAGTATCCATCACAATGGATTCTAGATCATTGTCATTCTCTTCATCTTCAATGACACCACTAGGGTCACACTCTCCTAACAAGGGCTCACACATGAACATAGAGATATCATAACCCTCCTTATCACAATGAGGTGTCTAATGTTCTTCATTGACACTAATGTCCATGGTGGCTAAGATTTTTGCCCAACTATGAGGCTTAAATTCCTCATCTAGAAAGATCATCATTGTGTAGGTTGGGTCTCTAATTGGTTTGTCTCCTTGAGAAGTTCCTCCTTGTCTCTCTTTCAGATGTCTTTCCTCTTCCTCTACGACCTTGCACATCCACAGATGAGTATCTTCATGCATCCACGATATATCAGAAGAACCTTCAGAATGCACAGAGATTGGATCCTCTTGCGCCTTGTGGATAGGATTCCACTATAGGGGTGGTACATCTCTAAAAGTATAATAGTTCAAATTGACCTTGGTTGTGAGCCCTAAGTGCTGCAAGTACAAGGATTTGGCTCCCCAATCTTGAACTATTTGCAGTTGTCGTAGGAAGGGTCTTCCAAGGATCATCTCATAGACATTATTTTTACCAAAGTCACATATAGCAAAGGTGTCTTCAAAATCTACACCACAAGTGGTTAGAGTTATCCCTTCTAGAAATCCTAGAGGTCTTTTAATATGGTTGTCAACCATTTGAAGCTCCATTCTAGTTGTTCTTAATGCAGTTTTTCGTCATTGCTTCCACTGTCAAAGAGGTGGTTGCAATCGCAACAGGAGCACCTGAATCTTAGATATCTTTGGTTTTGTAACCTTGGTAGATGATTGGAAGATAAGTGTTACCCTCTTCACCTTCACTCATGTCTCCTATTTTGTCTAGAGGTATCTCTAGTACTTTTTGCTTAGAGTCTACTTTTGATATATTGGAACCAAGTTCTGGAACTTGATTTGCCACATGTTTCCATAGCTCAAGTTTGACTTTGAGCAGCTCTTCTAAGGTGAGATGATACTGCACTTTAGTGTTCTTCATGACTTTAGTGTTTCTTGGAACCATTGAGTATTCATTTCGTATCAGTATTGTGGGAGCTCTTATCTAAAGAGATTCAGATTCCCATGGGCCTGTGAATTGTGGAAACTCTTGTAAAAATTAGATTCAAAATCTAATCTTTCATCTTCTTGTTTCTCTCCTTGATCTCCATAAATAGATGGGATGTCTTGGGGAAATTGATCATGAAGATCATCCATTTCAGGAATAGGAGGGGAGATTACCCTTCTCCCTGGCCCATTTCTCGTCTTGTATTTCCTACAAGAACTCTTGAGAGTACTGCTAAATTGAAAGAGGTGTTCCATCATCCATGGAATCAGGAACATAAACTTTCGTTGGAGGTGAGCTTTCTCTTTTAACAACTGGTTGAGCATGCGGAGGTAAAGAAACTTGTGATTTGTTTACCAACTGCTCTAATCTTTCTAGTAAGCCCTCGAAATGCAAACCTCGCTTGATTGAATTTGTCTGATTGAACAATTGATTGGTCTCGAGCATAGCTTGAGCTAATTGTAATATTTTCATGCACATTTTTGTTCGTTCAATCCGTAAATCTGCTCTAGGGTAACTCTTGCCTAGGTTTGTGGCTATTGGACCCTCTTGAAGTCGAGCCTAGTAGGCCTTGAAGATCATGTCCAAGTTTTCTAGGGTTCGATCTACAAGAACATACCCTAATTGTGGTCTATTTACAATGACTAGTGGGGTGAGATGAGGTGGTGTGGATGGAGTTTCCACATGCGAGGGATTTTGAGAGACAATATCTGCTATTTTTGTTTTTGCATCTATTAGGCTTTCTTCTAGTTTGGATAACTTTCTATTCCATTTATGATTGACCTTCTCCCTAGTATCCTTCCAAGTTCTTGTTTTCCTTTTAGAAGGCTCTCTTGATTCACTTGAATCTGATTGATCAATTGAGCCATGTTAGCACTTCTTGAACTTGAATGCACCACTAATCCTACCACATTAATGGGCGTAATCTTAAGCACACTAGAGGGTTCTTGGGAAAATCTCTTGGAAGATGTTCTTTACTAAAGTTGGGACAAAATCCTTGTACTGTGATGTTCTATCCTTGTCCTAGAGTTGGTGGCTGGGGACATTTAGGAATGAAATGGTCTCCTTGGCATGTAAAACATGGTCCTCTAGGGGTTGGAGATCTTACTTCTCTCGCTTGGGGCCTGGGGTTAGGACTCGTGTACATGACATTGTGCTCAGGTGACGTTGTGTAATAGGCTTGTGGACTACCTTCATAGGAGTAGTCAGAACTCTGGGCATGAGGGTCATTTTCTGAGACCAAAGGGGTCATTGGCACCAATGCTCTATTAGGGTTCTCCTCTACCACTGCATACTTAACTGGAATCACATTGGCAAGAGCTGAGGGTTGGTTTCCTAGGACCGATTGTGGCCTATATGGTGCCTGATATTGTTGTTGGTACTGAGGTTGATATTGTTGTTGTGGCCTATAATATGTCTATTGGTATAGGTTCTCATACCTACCCTATTGGTAAGGTTTTTGATAAGTTTGTCTAACAGCTTGTCTATTGTATGGACAATCTTGAGCCCTGTGGTTAATGTATTTTCTCTCAATAGTGCAGTATGGAGCATTAAGGTTTCCTTGGGGTTGAGCCATCATGAGGCAAACATTAACCATGTGGTCTCCTCCACAATTGTAACATCGCTTCAACGAGGTGACCCTTGGTGTTGTCTATTTTGAACTCCTAGCTTCTTGGCAACTCGCTCAACTATCTCATCTATCTCAGTGGAGGTTCTAGAAGTATGACTAGTAGAAAAATTAGAATCCTTATAGAGTTTGGACAATTCTAACTCCTCACCCAAGTTGACTTCTATGTCGATGCACATCCGCACACACTCTTCTATGGATCTAGACTCTTTCAAGTACACATATGATCTTTATTTGGTGCTTAATAATCCATCTAAAAACGAGGCCACTTGTCTCGCAGGTGTGGGTAACTCTGGAACAAGGCATCTTTCTAAGTACTGTCTAAACCGTCTTCCTGCAAGTCACACTCGATCTATTTCTTGGGGTGTTTGCTTGAAGCTGTGGATTAAGGATGATGTGTTATGCCTGATACCACTCTTGGAAAAATCTACAATGAATGCTTCTAGTAGTTGACCTATATTTCGATAATCATGACTATTCAGAGGCTAAAACCAAGCTAAGGCAATACCCTTGAGAGTCAAACCAAATGCCTCGAACTTGATGAACAAGTCCTCAACATGTTCTACTCTTAACACTTGTTTGAACTTGGCCACATGATCATAAGGATCTGTTGACCCATCAAAGTAGATTTTCATTGTCTTGACCACTTGATAGGTTCTAAGGGTTCTTGGGTACTCTCGAGGTCTAGCAAATGGAAAATCATGTTCGTCTCCTTGATGTCTATGTGCTCTATGTATGTATTTTCCTGGTCTCTCACCTTCCAATCTTGATCTATCTTTACCCATAGTGTGTGCAAAGCTTACCTCTTTTCTCTCTCTGGCTCTTTCCCTCTGGTTTTCATGAGCTTGTGATGATCCTGCTCCTTGAGGGCCATGGGAAACATTAGATCTTGGTGGAGGGAAAATCAATTTTCCTTGCCAAGTGTATGGATGTCTGCCTTGCTCTGTTACCACAAACACTCTCTCTGATGTGTTGTTTAAGTAGACCACTTTGCGTGGGGTATCAAGATCTTTAAATTCATATATCATCATGTTTCCTACTTTGCTAGGTTCATCAATCTTAAACCTACAAAAAGCTTCATTCGTCTCCCTATTCTAGAACAATTCTAAACTTTTATTATCCTGAGGAATCCATTATGGTGTTAGTATTCTCGTTAAGACTAATTTTCCTCGAGGAGTCTTGGGTTCTTTTCCTAAATTGCCGTGATCTAGGTCTCCTAGCTCATTCTCAAGAATGACACTTCCCAACTCATCTGTTCTATCTTGTAAGTTGGTGACCACATACATGGTTCCTTGCATGTTAATATAAGAACCCTCTTCAAAGTTGACCACTAGGTGTTCAAGTCTGAAAGGTTGATCGGGATTTTTGAGTTGGACAACATATCTTTTCAAGCCATCCTCATAAATGCAAGCATCTGATCGGTTACTCTTGATATACTCCAATTGTGTCTTATATGGACCTTCTAGTGTCTGTAAATATGCATCGTCTGAGCCTCCTATGGGTCTTCCCATGCTAAAGGACATTTCTGAATCCCTTGTTTCTGAGCTTAATAGATAGTGATAATCAATGAGTTGTTGAGCCAAAGACCTAGTTGTATGATTCACACTAGCCTCAGAAGATCTAATCATTTTTCTATCCTTGCCTAAGTTTCTACCATATCCGAGGCTCATATGCCTTGGTTATGAGTCCGAAATTTCTCCTTTATACTACTCAAAATCCTTTGGATCCCCCTTAGCTTTCCAATCCCACTTGAGGGTCAACTTCAAATTATCCTATATGAGCTTTCCAATGAGCTATAGAGCTCAAAAAAATGGACTTTTGATGTAAAAGTTATGTCAAATCAAGCTCTTGGGGATCAAAATAGGGAAATAAGATGTTATGAGAAAATCACGATTTTGGCTGAAAATCATGATCCTGAGATAGCTTGGAAATCGTGATTTTGAGTGAGGATTGCGATGCTGAGACACCTTAAAAAATCATGATTGTGACTCAGAATCGCGATGTTGAGCAACCCCAAAAACATGATCCTGAGAGAGAGTCATGAAAAATGCGATCCTGATAGAGAGTCATATTTTTGAGATACCCTTAAAATTACGGTTTTGAAAAATGTACAATGAATGCCTGATACCACCGTTGGAAAAATGTACAGTGAATGCTTCTAGTAGTTGACCTATATTTCGATAATCATGACTGTTCAGAGGCTAAAACCAAGCTAAGGCAATACCCTTTAGAGTCAAACCAAATGCCTCGAACTCGATGAACAAGTCCTCAACCTGTTCTACTCTTAACACTTGTTTGAACTTGGCCACATGATCGTAAGGATCTGTTGACCCATCAAAGTAGATTTTCATTGTCTTGACCACTTGATAGGTTCTAAGGGTTCTTGGGTACTCTCGAGGTTTAGGCAATGGAAAATCATGTTCGTCTCCTTGATGTCTATGTGCTCTATGTATCTCTTTTCCTAGTCTCTTAACTTCCAATCCTAATCTGTCTGTACCCATAGTGTGTGCAAAGCTTACGTCACATCTCTCTCTGGCTCTTTCCCTCTGGTTTTCATGAGCTTGGGATGATCCTGCTCCTTGAAGGCCATGGGAAACATTAGATCTTGGTGGAGGGAAAATAAATTTGCCTTGCCAAGTATATGGATGCCTGCCTTGCTCTGTTACCACAAACACTCTCTCTGATGTGTTGTTTAAGTAGACCACTTTGCGTGGGGTATCAGGATCTTTACATTCATATATCATCATGTTTCCTACTTTGCTAGGCTGATCAATCTTAAACCTGCAAAAAGCTTCATTCGTCTCCCTATTCTAGAACAATTCTAAACTTTTATTATCCTGAGGAATCCATTCTGGTGTTAGTATTCTGGTTAAGACGAATTTGCCTCGAGGAGTCGTGGGTTCTCTTCCAACATCTCCTTGCTCTAGGTCTCCTAGCTCATTCTCAAGAATGACACTTCCCAACTTATCTGTTCTATCTGGTAAGTTGGTGACCAGGTACATGGTTCCTTGCATGTTAATATAAGAACCCTATTCAAAGTTGACCACTAGGTGTTCAAGTCCGAAAGGTTTATCGGGATTTTTGAGTTGGACAACATACCTTTTCAAGCCATCCTCATAGATGCGAGCATCTAATCGGTCAGTCTTGATATACTCCAATTGTATCTTATAGGTACCTTCTAGTGTCTCTAAATATGCATCACCTGAGCCTCCTATGGGCCTTCCCATGCTAAAGGACATTTCTGAATCCCTTGTTTCTGAGCTTAATAGATAGGGATAATCACTGAGTTGTTGAGCCCAGGATCTAGCTGTATGATTCACACTAGCTCCAGAAGATCTAATGATTTGTCTATCCTTGCCTAAGTTTCTACCAGATCTGAGGCTCATATGCCTTGGTTATGAGTCCAAAATTTCTCCTTTATACTACTCAACATCCTTTGGATCCCCCTTGGCTTTCCAATCCCACTTGAGGGTCAACTTCAAATTATCCTATCTGAGCTTTCCAATGAGCTATAGAGCTAAAAAAATGGACTTTTGATGTAAAAGTTATGTCAAATCAAGCTCTTGGGGGTCAAAATAGGGAAATAGGATGTTATGAGAAAATCACAATTTTGGCTGAAAATCATGATCCTAAGACAGCTTGGAAATCACGATTTTGAGTGAGGATTGCGATGCTGAGACACCTTAAAAAATCACGATCGTGACTCAGAATTGCGATGTTGAGCAACCCCAAAAACACGATCCTAAGAGAGAGTCATGAAAAATGCGATCCTGATAGAGAGTCATATTTTTTAGATACCCTGAAAATTACGGTTTTGAGAATGACCTCAAGATTGTGTTTTTTTTTAGAATCGTGTTTTCTGAAAATTGCAATTTTGAGAATGACCTAAAAATCACGATTTTGATTGAAAATCATGTTTTGTCAGCATTGTGTTTTTGACCTGAAAATCACGATTTTGACTCAAAATCATGTTTTGTCAAAATCGTGTTTTTGGCATGAAAATCGCGATTTTCATTAAAATTGTGTTTTGTCAGAATCGTGTTTTTGGCTTGAAAATTGCGATTTTGATTGAAAATCATGTTTTTTTACAAAGCTTCAATCTCTAAAAGAACCACTTGGAAAATGAGCCCTCTAGCTCTTTTTATGGTTTTTGAGTACTTTTGGCCCTCTTCAGACCTACTGTGTGAGCTACTTAAAAATTAGGTTCTAGGGCTTATTTGAGGGCTCAAACAAAGTCTAAAAATTATGAAAATTGGTACGATGATACTTCTAATACTCTCAAGCTCAAGGACTGCTTGGCTTGAAAAAAATGGATTTTTAACAATGTGAAATGGTATTTACAATGGTTCTTAGTGATGAAAAGTATTGTTTTATAGGGATTTCTTCTAAAAATTTGACATGCACTTCTTGGAGCTCCCTACATGCTCCTTCTTCTTATGTGTCCACTTCTTTGATGCATTCTTGCACATTCTACTTTACCTTGAGTGCCAACAATAGCTCATGCATATTTTGGTTGAGCAAGAAGCAGCCTACTATGGCCACTTCCACTTATGAGCCTGAGTATAGGGTAGCTTTTATAGTGACTACTGAGTGTGTGTGTGGCTAAGATGCCTTATGGCTGATTTGGGTGTTGGTCAATCTCTTGCCACCACTATCTTCACTGATAGTCAGAGAACATTAGCAATTGCAAGAAACCTTGTGTTCCATGCTTGGACTAAGCACATTGAGGTGCACTATCATTATGTCAGGCAGAGGTTCTTTGTTGGAGAGATTAGTTTGGCATATGTGCCCACACCAAAGAACATTGTAGACTTTTTCTTAAAAGCTCTACCTAGGGAGAAGTTTGAAGCTTTTGGCAAAGCTCTGGGCATTCTTACTTTTGTGGATTGATTGCATGTAGCTTGACAGTTCCTTATACATGAGTGTCAGCTCCTTATTCAGTTCATCACTCCTATGGGGGATTTGTTGATAGATTTAGGTAGTGATGTGTGTGAACACACTAGGGCTGTCAGGGTACTTTTTTCCCTCTTTAGGAGGTTTTCTTCTCTCGGCTTGTATATTTGCCTATAACCCTAATGTGTCACATATCTTTGTACATTCTAGTTGTAATACATTCAATATTGTGTGTTGTGCTCCAAGGTTCTTCTTCTTCCTTGTGTTGTTCGCGTGCTTCTGCAGACCTCAAACTCCAAAACCTCTTCGATCCTATGGTTTGAGTCCTCTAGTTGTTTCTCTATAGGTGGAGAAGCATGCTCCAAAGGTTGCTTACCCTTAGTATCCATGTTTCACTCCCCCCATTTACTAACTAGAGTGTATAAAATCAATGGAATTAAACTTGATATGCAAAAAAGAGAAAAAATAGCATTAAGCTTTCCAAAGTAAATTTGAAGATATCTTTGAAGTGTTAAGGCACTGATCTACAATTGTTGTCAGGTCTAAATGAAAATGCAAAATGTCCGACTGGACCTAGAGGGGTCTCAACACCAAATACCAACAAAAACGATGCTAAAAGTGTATGACAATAGCCCAAAATATGCAAAGTGAGCAAAAAGGAAGAAGTTTTGATCATCAGCAATCCTTGCCAATCCAGAATGAGTGGCCCAGCATGTGCATATCAAAGCCACAAGACTAAGCCAAGGGAAGAAAGTTGATTCCGATGTCAAATGAAAAAAAACTAGGCATGAGTGTACACACCTAGTCTTTGTTGAAGCATTGTAGAGGGATTTGGTTGGACGAAACCTCTATAAACCAAGTACCATTTATTGATAATCGAATTCTAGAGTGTAACTTCATACTATGACAAAAATCTTTTCAATTAGATGTCGGACCGCAAAGCTATGGATCAGAGAAGATGGGTATGTCAAGCTAGGAAGGTGAAAAGCAACTCCTTCATGGTGAAGTCACTTTGGAAGCTTGGAAAACAGCTACTCCAAGAACATTTCACGTATTGTAATGACCCCCATCCCATATCCATAGCCCGATATTCATGTATATAATTTTGTTCTCCCAAGGATATCCTCAAACCCTCTCTAATACCTCTCCAAATTCAAGGAATCAACTCAAAAATTGATTAATGTTTTCTTTTACCTCCTTGGAAATGACTCGTGATGTATCTCCTGGGTGCAGGTATAAAATGGGCACCTTCTTCATACCTGCTCTATCCAAGAGGGAGGTTAGAGGGCTCTCTATGCTCTCACGCTACGCCGGTTGTGTTGTGAAGATGCCCTTTGCATGGGGGGGAGGCATGTCCTTCATTGTTGGTCAGTAGAAGCATGTGGATTATCCGGCTCTGATACCAATGTAACCTCACCCAATGATAGCCTCCATTTTTAAACTCGCTCCACACACTACGAGGATGAAGATGAAACATCCTTTGACTAGATATTCAAAAGTCTTTACATGGAGAATAGAATCCTCCTCCCAACCACCTACCATTCCCTTCAATATACTCTCTCTCTTCCCATACAAAGGATCCCCCCAAGGTGGCATCACACATGGGTGCCACATTGCACTCATGTGTGTGCCCAACTAAATAATCTTAGGGGATGGTTCACCCCAATCTCCTCGTGGGTGACTCTTATGTAATGTTCCTATCACATGGTGGAAGGAGAGCTAATTTCATCTGTCCTTTGATAGGCACTCTTTTATAAAATGCCTATAATTATACATACACACACACACACACACACATATATATATATATATATATATATATATATATATATATATATATATATATATATATATATATATATATGTGTGTGTGTATATATATATATATATGTGTGTGTGTGTATGTGTGAGCATGTGTGTATCATGCATGGCATTTGGCGCCAAGTTTTATTAAGTTATTGGATGCTGATTCATGACATAGTGCAGTGTAGGCGTGGATACTAGACAAGATAATTGGGCATTGGATACTCTGAAGTGCTTGGGTCATTCAACAGGTTCTCCATTCTCATGAATCTTGAGTCTTCATGCATACTTTGTAGGATGCAGTATAGGAGTCAAGACCTGCACGAGCTCACTGCTTATAGCACCTCATGCAAGAGTTGGACAATGGTGCAAGTTTGAAACAACTAAGCGTTAAACACTAACCATAGTAGATCTTTTGGGAGAAGAGAACTCCGAATGTGCAGGCATCCAACTTGCAAGAGATAAGAAGCGAGGTGTGTGCTATGGATATTTTCTTTCTTTACGATCAATGCCTTGACTTTCTGAGAGAGAGTTAGGCTTGCATACGTGAACACAAACATGGATTGTTGGAGAAACTAGGAAACATGACGAGGACATATGGAAATAATTTGAGCAGTATGTTGAATTAATTAGGAATGACATAGGGAAATAATTTGAGCAGTATGTTTTTAATTAATTAGGAATGACATGAGATAGAGTAGGGATGGTTGAACATATGAAATGATATGTGATATGGTGCTGTTTGTAAATAATATGTCAAATCCTGCATGCTTTACAGTTTAATGGCCATTTTTTTTTTGTTTTCATCAATAGAGCATGCTAAATATGTTTATGATAAATGTTTCTTTTGTGAATGTGCGCTTAAGACAAAGAATAAGATGTTTTCATAGCTTTGCAGGTAGAGTATGTATTGGTAGGAAAAAGGATTATGCATGTAACATGAATGGGGACGAATAAGGTACTATGTTCAGGAAGCATGGCACCAATATCTGAAGTTGACTCTTATTCTAGAAAATGGGCAATAGGAAGGCCTTCTCGTGTTTGGCTTCAACTTAAATGTGATAAGTCTATGGGAGGGTCTACACATGAGGACTGGGAAAGGAACACTTATGTGTTTAACATAAGTGATTAAGGTCTTGATTATGTTTAAGATCTTGATTTTCAAAAAGTTATTAAGGCTTGCATACATGAACATATACATTTTCTCTTGAGAAAATCAGGAAACATGGATAAGTTGGGATTTGAGTACTTCCATTGTTTGTAGAAAATGACTACCCTCCACAAAAAATTGATGATTTTTCACAAAGTACGAATGATGATGTTTTTATGCTTGATATGAAAATTGATGATTTTCTTGAGAAAGTACGTATGGAATCCTAGTGTTATTTATGCAATTTTTTGGGAATTGAGAATAGAGCATGCATGCCTAACAATGTTAAAGGAATGTAATATTTCAATCTAACTACATAAATATAAAATGTAATGAAAAAAATACCATAAAAGGTTTTTGGAAAGTATGGTGATGTAACTAGGAATTACCCTTTCCTTTGAATTTTTTTTGTTTTTACTTTTGTTCGGACTATCAGTGTGCTCAAGGGGCGAGAGGGGAGAGAGAAGGTGAATAGCATGTACCTCAGCCCAATGCGAAACCCATATGACAGCTGTCAATAGATGATTGGCAACCGACCCTAAGTGTCCTAATCGTGTGCCATTACGGGCAGAACGTACACATTTATACAAAATACACACATATATATATATATATATTTTTTTTCTTTTTGACAATATTCTATACTTATTTATAAATTTGGAAATAAATGCTGGAGAATCGTTTTGCGTTCGAGAACGTTCTAATGAGAACGTGCAAATTAACTAAACGTTCTAATGAGAACGTGCAAATTTACTGGCGGGCGTATGCTTCTTGACACCGCGCATACTGGAGAATCCCAACGACTATTTAAGCTCGCCGGGCTTATCATCTTCAGCAGTTTTGCGTTCATCTTTTCACAGCTTCTCATCGCCGGGCTTGCTATCATCTTTTCCTGCTGTTGCTACTTTGCCTCCGCTTAATCTAACTGCCGACCGAGACAGAGTCAGACAGCTATGGCAGCAGGAAGATCTTCTCTTGCTCGCCACCAGTTTACTTACCGAGCGCTATTCTATATCTGTATCTTCCTGCTGCTTCTGTGCTTGACTCAGGACGCCATGGCACAAAGAAACCGTAGATTTCGATGCCGGAAGCGCACATGCGTATCGTTGCTAGGAAAATCCGCGAGATGCTGTGGGAGGTTCGTTTGCAGAGACCTAGCTTCCGATCCCAATAACTGCGGAGGATGTGGAAGAGCTTGCCGCTTTGGAAGGTCGTGCTGCCGCGGCAAATGTGTGAACCTCAACACCAACAGAAAGCATTGTGGAAGTTGTGGCGCCAAATGTCCCAAACGTCAGAAATGCTCTTTTGGAATCTGCAATTACGGCCGCTAGAAGGTGTTCCGAGCCGATACCTTCTGCGCTACCTCAACAACAGAAAACAAGACTAGTTCTTCTCCTTCTCCTTCTTCTTATGGGGATAGGCCATGGCCATCACAGCAGAGGCCACAGTTCCTCTTTTGCCTTCTTTTTCAGATGCTTCACAGCTCTATGAATAACGGAGTATCATCTGCATACCTAAGACGTCAAAGACGCAGACTCATTTTCTTTTTCCTCTATGAATAACGGGGGGTGTCATCAGGATATCAGAAGAAGAAAGCCAAGATTAATCCGTTTAACTTCCATGCAATCTTCGAGTATCACTTCTCATAGAAGGTTGATATTCTATTTTCATAACAGTAAAATCCGATTTCTTTCATTTCTAATTTACATACACATTTTCTGCACTTCCATCTTCTTCTTCTTTACCTTTTGCTGTTTTGCAGCGTCAGCTTCCCCTCTACTTCTTCATTATTCTCTATTCTCTGTTTTTCTTTAACTTTTTGCTGTTTTGCAGCGTCAGCTTCCCCTCTACTTCTTCATTATTCTCTATTCTCTGTTTTCCCTTTTCGTGGCTTCCATGTCGTCAATCAAAATCTAATCTCCTTCAATGCACACACACTCACACGGATGTGTGCCTCTTTAAATGGTTCTCAGAGTTGGTGGTGAATAAGTCAAAATCGATGCGTTATCCGATCTTGCTAGAACTCACCAACCTTCCCTACTTTGTATACGATCTTATTAGGGATATTTTTATGTACATTGGTTGACCACTGGCATCGAATGGGGATGTTGGTGGCTTCATATATGAAGGTGATGCTTCAATTGGAGGTGGAACCCGATAATATGTGTGTTGAAGCAGATCTTAGCAAGGAGCTTCCCTCCACAATCCTTGTTAGCATTGGAGGTGGAACCCGATAATATGTGTGTTGAAGCAGATCTTAGCAAGGAGCTTCCCTCCACAATCCTTGTTAGCATAGGTGATGAGAAACCTATCAATCAAGAGATTGTTTATAAAAATCTTCCCAACACTTGCATTCACTTTGGGAAACAAGTTCATAGGATTAAAGATTGCCCAATAAAGCTAAATACACTAACGCTAAAGAAAGATTTTGGAACTTAACAAGGTGGAAGAAAATTTGTCTCTATGTAAAGAAGTGTTTAAGAGGTGTGGGTCAAACTCATAAGGTCCGTGCATAAGTGACAAGTGAGGCTAGCTAGATCTCACACATCCAACAAATGCACACATAGTGATGGTTTGATACACACACATTAAATTATCAAATGAAGAGTACAACCCATTCAAGTGCAATATGGAAACGTGTGATCGAGTGATAGCTAGTGTGGGAATACATCAATTCATGAATGTGAAATTGGGTTTTCTACCTCACATGGCACCTTCTACATGCGAGTATGTGTCTCAATACTTGGTGTGATAGTAAATACAAAATTGATGATTTCGCCTAGCTACAATACTTGGATATGTTCAATAGTGGATTCCTTTCAAACCTCTCGATGAGATGCATCTATCAGCATTGGTTCTACTTGGTTTGCCTTCTCCACACAAGGTTACACCTAAGATACTAATGTTCTAGAATCTCCTACCTATACCTAATGAATCTCTATGCTTCATATCCAAACCTACATTACATGCCTTAAATGTCATGAGGAAAGAGATAAGGAAGAGATCTCACACACATACTCTCACAATCAAAGAGAAGCACATACTCAAATTGAGGAAAGGCGGAAACATCTTCTTCTTCTTCTTCTTCTTCTTCTATTACATAAAAAAGAATATTGTACAAGAATGACCTAAAAAAAAGAATACAACAAGTGCAATATATAAAGATCAATAAATAAGGAAAAACCTAATGTCCGCGAATGAGTGAGCTGGCAAGGAACAAATGTGCTATCACTCTCGGTAGATAAATCTAATAAAGCTCAATGAAGTATCCCTCGCATATACTAGCATGACCACTATACATGTCAGAGAAACGAAAAATTGATACTTGTCATCCTAGATCATCACACAAGGTTCATGGACATTTGGACACAGAATTAGGCATTGGGAAGTGGGCATTGGACATCAAAGGATTTCGATTGTGAAGTATGTAACATGATTACAATCTCATGCCAATTCTTTCCACTCTCGAGTCTCAACTCTTTGTAATGCCTCTGAAGTGCTTGGGTCAGTGGACTAGTCCTCCTTCCTCACAAATCTCAAGTCTCCATGCATACTTTGTAGGATGAAGTATAGGATTCAAGACCTGCATAAGCTCATGGCTTAGAGCACCTCATGCAAGATCTGGACAGTGTGCAAGTTTGAGACATGTAAGCATTAAACACTAACCATAGTAGATCTTTTGGGAGAAGAGAACTCCGAATGTGCAGGCATCCAACTTGTAAGACGTAAGAAGCCAGGTGTGTGTTATGGAAATTTTTTTCTTTACGAACAATGCATTGAATTTTTGAAAGAGAGTTAGGCTTGCATACGTGAACAAAAACATTTATTGTTGGAAAAACTAGGAAACATGATGAGGACATATGGAAATAGTTTGAGCAATACGTTAAATACCTTTTTTTTATATATTAAAGGAAGTTCAGCCTTAGCCTACTCTTGGGGCCTTAGTCTACTCTCCCAGTACGTTGATTACTTTGATTCAATCATGGAATGATGTTTTTAATTACCTAGGAATGACATGAGATAGAGTAGGAATGGTTGAACATATGAAATGATATGTGATATCGTGTTGTTTGTAAATAATATGCCAAATCTTGCATAGTTTATGCTTTAACGGCCAATTTTCTTTTTGTCTTCATTTATCAATAGAGCATGCTAAATATGTTTATTATAAATGTTTGTTTTTTGAGTGTGCACTTAAGACAAAGAATAGGATGTTCTCATAGCTTTGCACGTACAATATGTAGTGGTTGGAAAAGAGATGTATTGAGGATTATGCATTGTAAACATGAATGGGACCAAATGTCATAATGAAACTGAATGGAGTAGAAAATCTATAACGTATTTGCTTTGGTATTGTCTCTCGGGAGGAATGGGTTTTATCATTTTGTGCATAGTATGAGTAAGACACAATATGCACGGATGTTATGAATAATGTTGTATGTTTAGGACGCATGACCTAAGATGTAAGAAAAATATTTA
The DNA here is from genome assembly GCA_020310875.1 of Ceratopteris richardii. Classification (NCBI taxonomy): domain Eukaryota; kingdom Viridiplantae; phylum Streptophyta; class Polypodiopsida; order Polypodiales; family Pteridaceae; genus Ceratopteris; species Ceratopteris richardii. The sequence continues at coordinate 33,035,815 of CM035408.1, read as the reverse complement.
ACATAATAGAATGCGAAAAGAATGAAAGAAACCTCTAAGAAGAGAATCCTATCTCACTCTTTGGTATCGAGTCTTTTTCCATCTTTGATTTCTAAACCTTTAGAATCTTCTACATAAATTTGCATCTCCCATTCTCCGGATGATCTAATACCTACCTTGTTGTTGAAACTTACACATTTTTGTGCAAAGTTCACAAAGCAGTTAGCAATATAGGTATTGAGTCATTTGGAAAAAAGAAAAAGCAAATTTATTTGGAAGATTCTAAAGGTTTCCAAATCAAAGGCTAAAAAAGATTCGATGCCAAAGATCCAAAGAGAATTCTATTCTTACGGGTTTCTTTCATTTTTTTCACCTCTTGGTGTTTTTTATTCTAGACAATGTAAACTTGTGTTAGTTTTCCCTATATTTTCATCTATAGGATGGGCAGATAGAAAGTATTAGTCTTTCTGAAGGTTTCCTTTTCCTCTTTGCTTTTAAGTTCCAATTCTACAGATCATGAGCTTATTAGTGCTTGAATTCTCTCCTACCATCATAGAACATGTAAACCTGTCTCTTCTAAACAGTGTTTGTCATTTGGAAGGAATTTTTTGAAAGAAGTTTATCATATGAGAGGGACAAGGATTTCTTTTTCTTGTCATATACAAGATTGTGCTTCCTCTGAATTTTTAGAACATGTACACCATGGCCTTTTGAAGGTACCACTATTCTATGAACAATAAAACTAGCACAAAAACATAGAGATTGTATATTTATGTTAAAATTCGAACTGAAGGAATAGGTAGAAAACTCAATTTTTAGGTGACTTGACATCAGATGTTCTCATATGTCATATGAAGTGTATGTTTATGTGTATGCATGTGCATATGTGTATGTGTATGTGTATATGTATGTGTATGTGTATGTGTATGTGTGTGTATCTATATATGTGTATGTGTATGTGTATGTGTATGTGTACGTGTATGTGTATGTGTATGCATTCATGTATGTGTACGTTTACGTGTCTGTGTACGTGTACATATCCGCATACATGTACGCATACATGTCCACGTACATGTACGCGCACGTGTATGGGTACGTGTACGCGTACATGTCCGCATATGTGTACGCATACGTGTCTGCGTACGTGTACATGTATGCGTATGTGTATGGGTATGTGTATGTGTATGTGTGTGTATGTGTATGTGTATGTACTATATGTGTATGTGTATGTGTGTGTGTATATGTATGTGTGTGCATGAAGATGTATGTATATATGTATGTATGTGTGTGTATGTGTGTGTGTATGTATGTATGTATGTATGTATGTATGTAAGTGTATGTGTGTGTATGTAGGTGTATGTGTATATGTATGTATGTATGTGTGTGTATATGTATGTGTATATGTATGTGTATATGTATGTGTATATGTATGTGTATATGTATGTGTATACATGCATGTATGTGTATGTATGAAAGTATGTTCATATTTTGTAAATGTGTAAGTCTCAGTTGATGTGGTATGGCCAAATTTATCATTTGAGATCTATCTGTGTTTTTTTATACATTATTGCATTCAACAAATAGATGTGACAACAATAAATATTTTCATTTCATTTCTTTTTTTTTCATTTATTGAGCCATGCAAATTGTGGTTTGTCTATCTAAACTGATAAATCACTTGGTTATCTCCCATATTACAGATGACTTAATACTTGCCTTTCTAATTGAGACTTACATATTTTTTTTGCAAAGTGCAAGTCTTAGTTAGCAATGCAGGTATTAGGTTGCCTGGAAAGTCGGAGAAGCAAATTTATCTCGAAGATTCTAAAGATTTCCAAATCAAAGATGGAAAAAGATTTGATGCCAAAGAGCCAAAGAGGATTCTCATCTTTCAAGCGCCTTCCATTTTTTTGCATTCTTTTATGTTAGGTACTTTTCTTACCTCTTAGGTTCTTCTAGATAAATTTTCTTGAAGAAGCTACAGATTAAGAAAAGTACCTAACATAATAGAATGTGAAAAGAATGAAAGGAGCTTGTAAGAAGAGAATCCTATCTGGATCTTTGGCATCAAATCTTTTTCCATCTTTGATTTCTAAACATTTATAATCTTCTAGATAAATTTGCCTACTCTGATTCTTTGGATGATCTAATACCTACCTTACTTGAGGAGACATACACATTTGTGTGCAGAGTTCACAAAGTAGTTAGTAATGTAGGTATTGGGTCATTTGGAAAAAGGGAGAAGCAAATTTATCTGGAAGATTCTAAAGATTTCCAAATCAAAGAGAGAAAAAGATTCGATGCCAAAGAGCCAAAGACGACTCTTTTCTTAGAGGAATCTTTCATTTTTTTTCATATGTTGGTGTTTTTTATTCTAAAGAATAAAAACTCATGTTAGTTTTCCCTATATTTTCATCTATAGGATGGGAAAATAGAAAGTGTTCATTTGATGTAGGTTCTTGTTCTCACCTTAGCTTTTATAACTTTGCCCTTACTTTCATAGCATGTGTATGTATGTGTATGTGTATGTATGTGTGTGTATGTGTGTATGCATGCATGTATATGTATGTATGTATATATTTATATGTGTATGTAGATATGTGTATATAAAAATAAAAGATATACCTTAATAGTGTCGAAACAGATACATTACTTCATCGAAAATGATTTTGAAGGTTGACTAGAGTAAGTACGCTTGCTCTTCCTTGTGTCAACCAACACCCTTCATATATATGCTTTAGAAGTTCTTCCTTCATATATATGCTTTAGAGGTTCTTCTCAAAGTATGCCATTGTGTGTTTGTAGAGAGAGGGAGAGGAAAGACTTTGGGTTCCAAGCAGCTAGGCTATGCATGCCGTTAAGGTTATGAGCACAAAGGATAGACATTTTTAGAGCAAGATGCATGGAAATAGTCCTTTGTAATGCTTTTGAAGTGCTTAGGTCATTGAACCAGTCCTCCTCCCTCATGATTCTTGAGTCTCCATGCATTCTTCCAGATAAATTTTCTTGAAGAACCTAAGAGATAAGCAAAGTACATAACATAATAGAATGCAAAAAGAATGAAAGGAACCTATAAGAGAGAATCCTATCTGGCTCTTTGGCATGGAATCTTTTTCCATCTTCTATTTCCAAAACTTTAGAATCTTCCAGATAAATTTGCTTCTCCCATTCTTTGGATGACCTAATACCTACCTTGCTTGCTGAGACTTACACAATTTGTGTGCAATGTTCACAAAGGAGTTAGCAACATAGGTACCGGGTCATTTGGAAAAAGGGAGAAGCAAATTTATCTAGAAGATTCTAAAGGTTTCTAAATCAAAGATAGAAAAAGATTTGATGCCAAAGAGCCAAAGAGGATTCTAATATTATATGTGTCTTCCATTTTTTTTCACGTGTTGGTGTTTTTTATTCTGGAGAATGTAAACTCTTGCTAGTTTTCCCTGTATTTTCATCTATAGGAGGGGTAGATAGACAATAATCATTTGATGTGGGTTCTTGTTCTCAGCTTAGCTTTTATCACTTTGGCCTTACTTTCATAGCATGTGTATGTATGTGTATGTGTGTGTGCATGGATGTATATGTATTTATGTGTATATTTATATGTGTATGTGTATATGTGTATATATATAAATAATTAGAAAAATGAAAAAATATACCTTAATAGTGTCAAAACAAACACATTACTCCATCCAAAATGATTTTGACACTTGAGAGTATGTAAGCTTGCTCTTAGTAGTGTCAACCAACTTTCTTCATATAAATGCTTTAGACATTCTTCCTTCACATATATGTTGTAGACATTCTTCTCGAAGTAAGCCATTTTATGTTTGTAGACAGAGAGGAAAGATGTTGGCTTCCAAGCTAGGCTATGCATGCCCTTAATGTTATGAGCACCAAGGACAGACCTCGTTAGGAAAAGATGCATGGCAAGGGTCCTTTGTAATGGCTCTAAAGTTCTTAGGTCATTGAACCCATCCTCCTCCCTCAAGATTCTCAGGTCTCCATTCATATTTTGTAGGATGCAATATAGAAGCCAAGAACTGCACGAACTCATGGCATATAGCACCTCATGCAAGAGTTGGATAGTGGTGCAAGTTTGTAAGGAGAGAAGAGAACTCCGAATGTGCAGAGATCCGACTTGCAAGAGGTAAGAAGCGAGGTGTGTGTTATGGATATTTTTTTTCTTCACGATTAATGCCTTGATTTCTTTTAAAGAGAGTTAGGTTTGCATAGGTGAATGCAAGCATGTATTTTTGGGAAAACTAGGAAACATAATGAGGACGTATGGAAATAGTTTGAGTAGTATGTTGAATAATTTGATTCAATCGAGGAATGATGTTTTTAATTACCTAGGAATGACATGAGATAGATATGTGATATGGTGTTGGAATACATTAACAAATTTATGGCAGTTTATGAGAGAGGTGTTTGTAAATAATATGTCAAATCCTTTAATGGCCATTTTCGTTTTTTGTCTTCATCAATAGAGCATGCTAAATATGTTTATGATAAATATTTGTCTTATGAATGTGCCCTTAAGACAAAGAATATGATGTTTTCATAGCTTTGGATTAGAGTATGTAGTGGTTCGTAAAAAGATTTATTGGATTAGAGTATGCAATCATAATGAAAGTGCATGAAGTGGAAAAACGATTTTTCAAACGTATTGCTTTGGTATTGCCTCTCGAGAGGAATGGGTTTTATTATTTTGTGCACAATATGAGTAAAACACTACATGCACGGATGTTTGTACATATGAAATTGAATATAAGGTATGTTATGAATAAGTACTAGTATCTGAAGTTAACTCTTACTCAAGAAAATAGGAAATAGTAAATAAGAACTACCATTTCCTCTGAAAATTATATATATATATATATATATATAAATATATATATATATATATATATATATATATATATATATTTTTGTTGGAGAATTCCTCTCCTAATCGCAGCGAAAAGTGTAGAAGACCTTCACAGGATCAAGAATTTTGCCAACAGCTGAACCTTCAAATGAAAACTGGTACCAACTGAAAAATGCAATGAGCTTGAAACTTTTGTCACTCAAAATATACACCTATACCTTTCAAATGAGCTATCAAACACCAAATTTGGAGTAGATTTGGGTTGGCAAGTCTTTGATTCAAAACAGGCTACATGTCCACTCAGTTATGCTAAAAACTGGACTTTACTAAAACCTGAATAACTCACAGAGCATTAAAGTTCAGTTTTTGGATTTGATTGTCTTTTGATTGATTCTCTTTTCGTCTCCACTACTTGCTGAAGTAAATGAATCCATTTTTCATTTTTGTATTTTTCTTATATTTGAAGAAAATCCTTTTTGCAAAAATATATATGACCTTCTTTATTTTTAACACTCCCCCTCAAGCTCACATGTGAGCTTGCACCTTCAGCCATATCCTGCAAGTTGATGTCATCCTTGAACCTCTTTAGCTTAGAAGCATCTAGGGACACTGTAAGCATGTCTATAACCTGGTCATTAGTTCCAATGAACTTTATATCCACATCCTTGCTCAAAACTTTTTCTCAAACATAATGATAATGCACTTCTATGTGCTTGCTTCGTGCACGAAACATTGGATTGTTCGTTAAGTGCATGCTTGACATGTTGTCACCATAAATTGGAATGGTCTCCACCTGCACATCAAGATCAGCCAAGAGCTTCTTAATCCTCATAGCTTCACAAGTTGCAAAGGCTAATCCTCTATATTTAGCTTCTGTCGATGATAGTGCAATAATAGGTTGCTTCTTCGAGCTCCATGTGATAGGTTTTCTACCTATCATGAACACATAACCTGAAGTGGATCTTCTATCTTCCTTCGAACCAGCCCAATCAGCATCATTGAAGCCCTTTACCTGCAATTCTTCATCATGTCCATAAAACAAGGCATGATTGACCGTGTGCTTCACATATCTTAGCACTCGTTTGGCTGAATTTAAATGTTCACTTGTTGGAGCTTGCATAATTTGTCCAAGAACTCCAACAATATAACACAAATCTGGTCTTGTGATCATAGCATAGATCAATGAACCTATAATACTCCTGTATGTAGTTACAACATGTAACTTCTCTCCATCATTTGAGCATAGCTTCACATTTGTGTCCATAGGTTGAGTGAGTGTTTTGCATTCACTCATTCCAAATCTGAAAAGAACATCCAACAGGTACTTTCTTTGCATCAAGTAAATGTCCAAACCTTTTGTGCCACAAATCAATTTCAGCAATCCTCTTGTTTCCAAACTGAACATATATACAACCCTACCTTCTTTCCTTCCTTGAGCAATGACCTTGAATCCTTCTTTTGGATTCTTTATAAAGCAACCTTTTTCATTGAAGATAACATGATATCCTTTTTCTACCATTGGTAAATGTCATCTTTCTCGTAGAATATCTCAATGCCTAAAAAGTATTTCAGCTCACCAGGATCTGAATTTTTAAACTCCTTATCGAGTTTCCTTTTGATCTCTTGTATTCCTGTAACATTACTTCTTGTTATGATGAGATCATCAACATATATGCAAATATATACCTGCTTGCCTTCTTCTTTCTTCATGTAGAGAGAGGGATCTGCATTAGTTGGACTATACCCACACCTTGTGAGGTACTCAACCAATCTTTGATTCCAAGCACGTGGTGCTTGCTTCAACCCATACAAATCTTTCTTCAATCTACAAACAAAATTTGGATGCTTTCTATCTTCAAATCCAATTGGTTGACTCATGTATACATCTTCTTGAAGTTCACCATTGAGAAAAGCATTTTTTTGTGTCAAGTTGATATAATGGCCATCTCCTTGCTACACTCACTTCAATCAAAGTTCTAATTGATCCCATCTTTACAACCGGGTTGAAAGTCTCTTCATAGTCAGTATCGTGAGTTTGCTTGAATCCTTTTGCTACTAGTCTAGATTTATGCCTTGCTAGAGAACCATCAACATTTCTCTTTATTTTAAAAACCCATTTATTTGGAACAATCTTCATACCTTCAGCCTTTGGAACTAGCTCCCATGTGTGATTGTCCTTGAGAGCTTTCATCTCTTCTTGCATAGCTTCTTGCCATTCTTTTTGTGTACATGCTTCTTCATATGCATCCGGTTCTTTGTCTTTGACCACCTGTGTCATATATGCAAAATGTTTTACAATAAAACTATCATAGCTCAGCCTTTGAATTGGATACCTTGCTCTCGAAGACCTCCTTTCATTTTCTTTTGAATATTGCCCTGTATCCCTTTTGCTCTGATGAATATCCAATGAAAATACATTTTTCTGACTTTGCCTCCATCTTTGTCCTTAGTTCTTGAGGGATGTGAACATAACACACACATCCAAAAACTTTGAGATGTGTAAGGTCAGGTTTCTTATCGGAATAAACCTCCTTGGGAGTTAGATTATGCACACCAGCTGTTGTGGAGTTGTTCATCAAATAAACAGTCGTACTAGTTGCTTCAGCCCAATAGTTTAGTGGCATCTTCATCTCGTTGAGCATGCATCTTGCAACTTCTGTGATATGTCAATTTTTCCTTTTAGCTATTCTATTTTGTTTGAGGCATGTACCTACATGTAAATTGTCTCTTGATGCCATTTTCATAAAGAAAATCTGAAAATTCTTTGGAGAAATATTCTCCTTCTCCATCATACCTCAAGGTCTTTATGTAGCGTCCTGTTTCCTTTTTTACCTGTGCTTTTAATCTCTTGAACATGGAGAACACATATGATTTGTGTTTTATGCAAAACATCCATACTTTTCTTGAATGATCATCGATAAAAGTGACAAAATATCTATTACCAGCCACTGATGGTTGTTGTGATGGTCCCCATACATCCATGTGTATCAAGTCGAGGACATTCCTTGCCACATAGTTGCTCTTCTTGAAAGGTTGTCGAGTTTGCTTTCCTAGTTGGCATGCTTCACAAATCTCATGTAGTCCAGCATCATTGAATCTTGGAAGACCTCTTACCACTTCATGGTTGCTCATGTCCTTGAGCTTGGGAATGTTGATATGTCCAAACCTTTTGTGCCACAAATCAATTTCAGCAATCCTCTTGTTTCCAAACTGAACATATATACAACCCTACCTTCTTTCCTTCCTTGAGCAATGACCTTGAATCCTTCTTTTGGATTCTTTATAAAGCAACCTTTTTCATTGAAGATAACATGATATCCTTTTTCTACCATTGGTCCCACTGAAATCAAATTCTTTGCAATAGTAGGAACATGAAGAACATCAGCCAATACCTTTCTATCTCCAAGCTTCATATCTCCAACATGCTCAATTGCATGTTGAGTTTCATCGCCGGTCTCCACACATCCTTTTCCACTTGGAGCTTGTAGCTTTGTGAATAAATCTCCTTGGCATGTCCGATGCTTGTGGCAACCTGAATCTATGAACCATTTTTTATCATCACTTCTCGAGTTGTTGTAGTCATGCTTCATGGCAAGCATGGTTTGCTTGTCTCCTTCACTTGATGTACTCGCATAGTTATTTTGGCTCATTTGGTTACCTCCATTCAACCTTCCATTCTTTTGCCAACAATCATTTGCATAATGTCTTAGTTTACCACAATGATAACATGTTATACCTTTATGAGGATTGTATGAACCTCGACCTCTTCCTCTATTTCTTCCTCGACCTCTTCCATGTGTGTTGTCATTTGAGTTGTCCTTGTTGTCCTCCAAGTTGTGTTGGCTGAAATTTGTGTTGTTGTCGCTTCTTCCTCTTCCTCTCGAGCCTCCTCTTGAGTTCCTTCCTCTACCTCGTCCTGCATATAACATTTGACTATGGCTGTCCTTACCTTTGTTGGCTTCTCCTTGTTGAGCAACCTCTTCAGCCACAAGATTTGGTATAATCTCATCGAATGTTGGTAGAGGGTCTCTATAAACAATGTTTGTGATGAGGGGCTTCCACTTTTGTTCACTCCTCAAGCCACTGAGGGCTGTTTGGACGATGTTTTCCTCTTCTATCTTGCATCCAGCTGATGCTAGCTGATCTCGAAGCTCCTTGATCCTCAATGTATACTCACTAATGCTTTGCTTTGAGCTCTTCTTCATGTTGTTGAGCTCGTTCTTGAGTTGCATCCTCCGAGACCTTGTTGAGATAGCATACACCTTCTCTAATGCTTCCCAAACTTCCTTTGCTATTTCTAAGCTTTGCACATGACCAATCATAGTGTTAGATATAACTTGTGAGATGAGGAACATCACCCTTCGATTCCTCTCTTCCCAATCAGTAAATTGTCTCCTTTGTGCCGGAGTAATGTTGGGATCTTCAAGGTCCACCAGTTGTGGATCGTCTCCACTAACTAGACTCCATAAACCTTTACGTTTAAGGTAATTTATCATTCTATACCTCCAAGACTGAAAATTTTGTTTGTCTAACTTCTCAACTTGTTGTCCTAAATCAACCATTGAAAACTTTGAAGATTGAAGTTTACCTCAAGTATGTTGTGGTGCTCTTTCTTGACTTCACGAAGCTCCCCCTTGATTTGTAGCTTCTCCTTTGCTTCACTTTAGTTCCAATGCTTTTCCTCTTCAAACTCTAATGCTCTGATACCAATTGTTGGATAATTCCTCTCCTAATCGCAGCGGAAAGTGTAGAAGACCTTCTCAGGATCAAGACTTTTGCCAACAACTGAACCTTCAAATGAAAACTGGTACCAATTGAAACATGCAATGAACTTGAAACTTTGGTCACTCAAACTAGACACCTATAGATTTCAGATGAGCTATCAAACACTAAATTTGGAGTAGATTTGGGTTGGCAACTCTTTGATTCAAAACAGGCTACCTATCCACTCAATTAGGGTGAAAACTGGACTTCACTAAAACCCAAATAACTCACAGATCATAAAGAATTCCATAACGTTCTTTTAAGTACTCAAGATAAGCTTTCCAATGAATGTTTAAACACTAAAATTGGATACATATATTGAGAGATATGATTCTCACAAGTAGACTACCCAAAAATGGGTGTGCGACTGGACATACTCTATGAGAGTGAACTGAACAAAATGACTCAAACCAAATGAACTAGCTACAAGGGGACTTCCATGCCTTCTTCCTCTATCCTTGAGTGTCCTCCCTTGCCTTTTTTATAGCCAAATGACCAAAATCTCTCATGATGAGTTTGAGAGCTCTTCTCCATCATTTCTCCACTACTTTGGACAACCACTCCTCTTATAGTTCAATTTTTGGATTCGATTCTCTTTTGATTGATTCTCTTTTGGCCTCCACTACTTGTTGAAGTAAATGCTTCCATTTTTAATTTTCGTATTTTTGTTCTATTTGAAGAAAATCCTTTTTGCAAAAATATATATGACCTTATTTCTTTATTTTTAACACACACACGCACACACACACACACACACACACACACACATATATATATATATATATATATATATATATATATATATATATATATATATATATATATATATATATATATATATATATATATATAACTTAAGTTTGTTTGCCTGTAGAACTTTGTATGGATACTGTGGTGGAAGGATACATCTTGAATGGTGGACACAACTCCTCTTGTCTGTAGATCAATCATCTCCTTATGTGTAAGGATCTTCTCTTGCTTTTCATTAACACCCCTCTTAAGGCTTTTAGTGTGCGCACACATACATCATCACCATCGATAAGTCTTGTGAAGGACTCCTTTTCCATCTATAAAATCTCTTTGCTTTTAAGTTCTAATTCTACAAATCATGAGCTTATTTAATGCTGAAATTCTCTCCTACCATCAGAGAACATGTAAATCTATCTCTTCTAAACATTGTCTGTCATTTGATAGGAAGTGTTTGAAAGAAGTTTGTCATTTGACATGCACAAAGTCTTTTTTTTGTCATATACAAAATTGTGCTTCCTGTGAATTTTAGACCATGTACACCATGGCTTTTTGAAAGTACCACCATTCTATGAACATTAAAAGTAGCACAAAAACGTAGAGGCTATATATGTATGTTGGACTTCAAACTGAAGGAAGCGTTAGGAACATGTGTTCAAGTAGGAATATCTTATATAAGAGTGATGTGCATGATCATGCAAGTGTCTACCAATATTTGACCATTACTTGAACACTTACTTGATTGTTTTGAACATATGGATCAATACGTGTATATGGAAATATTCATTTGAATGTTGATGTGCAAAAGGAATGCGTGCATGATATAGTGATATTTGTGCGTGTACACTTGTGCATTTGACTGCATGTGATTGTGAGCATATGATGAGGAAGAGGACACTGATTTTGAAAGAAGGAGAGATAGATGTCGAAGAAATGAAAAAGAAAATGAAACAGCATTGAAATAGTTCTCTTCAGTAACTAACTTAAAATCCAGAAGAAATTGCTCTTGTCCAAGACTAAAAGGAAGAAGTCTAACTTTGACAAATAACTAACTAAATGAAGGCCATACCTATATGATGTAAGCCCAAAAATTGAGTCCGGAGATCCTATGAAGCACAAAGAAGAATGGGTAGAGCAAAATCTATTCAAGAGCTTGGTGCACGAGAGACTTCACCATTTACACATGCTCACAACAATAGGGATTCATGACTATTTTCATGCTTCTCACATGTGCAATTAGTCATTGAATTATTATATCCTCAAATACTCATTATTAAACCTACTATATTTCCATGTGTGTAAGGTATTTCATCAATATATAATCTTTCATTTTTTGTATGTGTAATCCCTCTATTAACAAGAGAAGTTGCATTCAAGCATAGTCCATAAGTAATCATGCTTTTAACATAATAAGTAAGTCAATGCCAATATCCTCATCTATATATAGGACCACAAAATGACATAACAGTGAATTTAGAGTTTGGAGGTGCATACAAATCCTCTACAGTAAAGAGGCCACGACCATCACTAGCCATAGTGGAGGGAGCAATCATACAACAATTACACCAAAAGTTAAAAACCTCTCCATCCAAAGAAAGTGGTCCTCTATTTCATCATCCATGTCTTCTTCTATCATATGTTTTTTTATAGAGGACGATCAAGAATTGGCAATGGATAATCTCCAACCATTTCAGTCTGTAAACTAGGAGGTAGAGGATTTTGAGAAACCTCATCTTGTAATTGATAAAGGACATGTATTTGACATTTACAAGGTGCAAATGAACCAACATAAGCCACATATAGGCAGTAGGACACTACATGGGTAATGGACACCCACATACAATGACCCATGTCTGATCATACATGGATGACCACACATGTCCATCAAACTATTCATACATAATTTCTATAGTAATTCAGACATTGGGTTGAGCTCACGTACATGTACCCTATGATCTTCCATCTAGAGTATTCTAGATCAGTATTTAAAATCTACCTTGAGCATGTATAGATGTACAATGAAACTATTATTGCATTTGTTGTTAGTAAGAATTTTGTCAAATTCTATTATATATGTGTACTATTTTTCTTCCCTCTTTCTATTGCATTCATAACTTTTGCAAACATGTTTGTTTACATGGTATCAAATCATTGAATTGCTTGTAATTAGGAAGGGATTTTTTTTTTCAAAGCAAGTACATTAATTTAGTATCTTAGTAATGGCTTCGCTCTAACCATCTATTGATGTTTTAATTTTTGATACATTGATTCATATTTATACATTTTCCTTCATCAAAGGGAAGCTTCATGGAAACAATTACTCTATGAAAGTTCAAAATGCAATCCATTTTTTACAATTACGATTTATTGGATAATGTCATGGGGCCAACATGACCTAATTTTGAGCATATTATAATGGTAAAATATTCTTCAAGTTTGGAAGAGCCAAAATGTAGATGCTTTATGTGAAAGCATTACTAGTGTAAGTGATTCCATGCTTATGCTAGGAACACACTACTAAACCATACAAAGCTAGGAGCACACACATTGTGTGTAAGGAGCTTCTCTTTCTTTCATTGACACCCCTCTAAGACGTTTAGTGTGCACACACATACATCATCACCATGGATGATAAGTCTTTGTGAAGTGCTCCTTTTCCATCAATAAAATCTCTTTGCTTTTAAGTTCTAATGCTACAAATCATGAGCTTATCCCTGCCAAAATTCTCTTCTACCATCATCAAACATGTAAACCTATCTCTTCTAAACATTGTCTCTCATTTGAAAGAAAGTGTTTGAAAGAAGTTTGTTATTTGAAAGAAGTTTGTATAAGTATGTGTGTGTGTGTGTATGTGTATGTGTAAGCATCAACATGCATGTGCATGTGAATGTGCAAGTGTGAGGATGTTAGTTAATAAAAGCAAAACAGTTTATATCATATACAAGCAATGAAAATTGTATCTAAAATAATTAGCCATATATTAAGCACAATTAACTTCTTGAATAACCTGCAATAAAGATAGTGAGAGAGAGAGAGAGATAGAAAGTGAAAGAGAAAGAGGGAGAAGGAAGGAGAAAGAGAGAGAGAGAGAGAGAGAGAGAGAGAGAGAGAGAGAGAGAGAGAGAGAGAGAGAGAGAGAGAGATAGGAAAAGAGAGAGAGATAGGAAAAGAGAGAGAGAGAGATTGAGAGATTGAGAAAGAGGAAGCTTGAGCTCATATGCGCAACATAAGTATGAACATTGGATTGATCTTCAATCAGATGCACACAAAATGATGATCGAAGAGTGATCCAATGTTTTTTTATTTTGGACAAAAGCAACCATCACATACGCAATGTGCAGACATCGTATAGGAGATCCTTTGAATCATTGCATATGCGATGTTGCTGAGCATTGCGTATGCAATGCCTTCTACCCTTGCATATGAGATGCTATTTAGTGTCACATATGTGATGCTCTAAATGTGTCGCATATGCGATTCTCACATTAACGAGGCCTCAATTATGGTCTCTAATAGCCTCATAAATATCATTGACCAGAGTGTCATTTAAACAAAGGTGTGTGCTCGATGCTCAATGCGATGAAATGTGCAATGATGTAGAAATGAAAGTGTATCAGGTGAACTATCGCTATGCCCCCATATTCCTTGTAGTGTTTTGGTAGTGCTTGTTGATATATTTAGGTAGTGAGATGTTTGAACACTCTAGGACTTCCGGGCACTTTTTTCCCTCTTTAGGAGGTTTTTCCCCCCAAGCTTGTAATATGCCTATTGACCTAATGGGCTACTTATCTTTGTACATTCTAGTGGTAATACATTATGTCTTGTGTGTTGTGCCCCAAGCTTCTTCTTCTTCCTTGTGCTCTTGGCATGCTTCCACAGACGTCTAACTCCAACAATTGGTATTAGATCAGGTCACTGCTTCATCTAGGGCATCATCGACACCTCTCCGGTTGCAGCCTTAGAATTGGAAGAAATTTGATGAGCATACTCAAAGTGTTTCAGAGATCAAAACAACTTAGCGTTGTGGTGCCAAAATCATGATCTAAGCTCGTTTCGGCCTCCGAACATACTATCACAACACTTGTGTAGGCTATTTTGTCTTTTTGTGCCAAAGGTATGTACCAATTTTGCTTCACCAATATAAGCATCTCAAAGTCTACTACAAGTTTAGTAGAATTTGTCTCGGCAATTCTGTTCAACTTTTTGAGATGGATTCAATTTTTTGCATCAAGGTATTTTAGTCATCGGCCATGGTTGAAAGTAGTGATGTATTCCGTATGTTGGCTGTTGAGGATAAGTTGGATGGTACCAACTACTCGTTATGTGCTTATATGATGCAACATGTATTGGTTGCAAAAGTACTGTTGAACATTGTGCAAGGTGTTGAAAAATGGCCTATCACACCTGCAACTGTTACAACTGTAGGTACTGAAGCTAATGCAAAAGCTGTCAAAGATGATGATATTTACGTATTCCTGTTCATGTTGTGGTTTGTGCTGCATCTACTATAGAGAAAATTCGTTGGGATGGTGATGATGAAAGGCAATCCACATGCCCTATCATTTGAAGAGTTAGTTTCTATTCTGTTGCAAGAAGATCTGTCTAGGCAGAACATGTCTATTATGCATGTTGTACATCAAGCTTTCCTAGCGAGTCAGAAGGGCAATGGGAAATGGAGCTCTTCTATAAGTAAGCAAAAATCTACAAATGCTGCACATTTGAAGAAGGAAGACAAAGATGAAAAGAAATCAAAAAAGCAAAAATTATTTTGTTAATACTATAGAGCAAATGATCATGTCTTTAAGAGTTGTCCAAAAATTTTTGCTAAAGAGGCAAAGAAGAAAGAGGTAGGAATGGTTCTTGTAGAGGCCTCTACACCAAAAACAAGGTCTACTAATCTTATGCAAGATGAAGAATGGATTTTTGCTACTATTTGCATTTTACCCATCTCATGAGTAGTGCATGTGTGCAATAGACTCAGATGTTTGGCACTTTTATAGTGCGGCAACCAAACATATTACCTTGCAATGTAGTTTCTTCACTTTGCTTGAGCTTGCCCCTACAGGGAATACTATCACATGTGCTAGCAACTCCTCTTATCCTGTTATGGGAATTGGTAAGTTGATTTTGACTACAACTGATGGTAGTTCTTTCACTCTATCAGATGCTTTATTTGTGCTAGGGATCAAGAAGAATCTGTTATAGTTTCAGCTTTAGTTAAGATTGGCTTGGTTGTGAAATTTATTGATGCCAGATGTACAATTCATGATCTGTCAAATGGCGACGTGATTATTGCTTCTGACATTTTATCTTGTGGGTTGTATAAGCTCATAGATTATGAAAAATCTCTGAATGATTTAGCATGTGTAGTACATGATTCCGAGGCTATGTCAGATGCAAAGCTTTGGCATGCACGCTTTGGTCATCTGAATTTTACTAGTTTGCTATGCCTGCAGAAATTTGAAATGGTATCCTCTTTGCCCAAACTTGAGGAACCCTATAAACATGTATGTGAAGGCCATATTTTGGGAAAAATGTAGCATTCCTCCTTTCGAAAAGATGGTTTAGTTTGGTCTACATTGAAATTGTAGCTTGTACATAGTGATGTCTCTGATCCTATGTAGACAGCTTCTTTTGGAAACTATCTTTACTTGATGACTTTCATTGATGATTTTCTAGGCATGCATGGGTATATCTACTCAAAGAAAAGTCCGTCGTGTTTATGTGCTTCAAATAGTTTTTGGTTTTGGCTAAAAATATATCAGCATGTAAAATGGGCACGCTCCATTCTAACCGAGGGGGGGAATATAATTCTTCTAACTTTAATATAGTTCTGGCTGAGTGTGGGATAAAACATCAGTGTATAGTGTCCTATACACCTCAATAGAATGAAGTTGCTAAACAAAAGAATAGGTCACTCATGGAGATGGCAAGATGTATGGTCAAGAGTCAGGCTTTACCACACAGTTTCTAGCTAGAGGCTGTTATGTGTGCAACATATGAACTTAACATGTGTCCCACTAAAGTGATGCAATCTATCACTCCATATGAGGCTTGGCATGGTCGCAAGCTAGCTACTGCTCATCTACATGTTTTTGGTTGTTCTGCATGTGCATTAGTGCCTGAACAACATCATAGAAAATTGTATGATAAAGTAGTAATACAGTTCTGAAAGTAAAGGTTATCATCTGTATCATCCACAAACTAGACGCATTTTGGTTCGTCGTGATGTTTTCTTTTTGGAAGATGCTATTTAGTCATTGCTTTCATGTACTAAGGAGTGATTTCTTAGCTCCAAAGACATGTATGATACTTTGTTGCCTCTTTTTAAAGATGGATAGTCTAGTGCTAGTCCTAATGAGGCAACTTGTCAGCCTTTGCAAGTCTCATGTGATGATGTAGATCATTCCATTTCTGATGCAGATTTACATAATGCACTTGTTGACGAGAGAGCTGATATTGAGTAGGCAAAAACTATGCCAAAATGGCTGGTGCAAACTTTGCATGATAGCAAATTAGATGCACCTCTATCATATCGTACTCGATTAGGTCTCATGGTGCCTCTTTTGCATCAGATTGCTATGCTATGGTTGTGTCTACTCTCTATGATGAGAATGAGCCTGTTTCATTTGAAGAAGCACAAAATTAAAATTGGATGGTTGTTATGCAATCTAAATATGATTCTATAATGAAGAATGGTATATGGTCTTTATGTGACTCGCCTCCTAGCAACAAGGCCATTGGCACAAAGTGGGTATACAAGCTGAAGTGTAAGCCTGGTGGAACAGTTGATAGGTATAAGGCTAGGCTTGTTGCAAAGGGTTATGCATAAGAAAAAGACATTGATTTTGATGAGAACTTTGCGCCTACATGTCGTATGACTACTATTCATAGCATTTGTGCACTTTTAGCCCATCATGGTTGGAATGTACATAAGTTGGACATTAAAGCTACATTTCTGAATGGTGACTTGCATGAAGAAGTATATGTTTTCTAGCCCCATGGATTTGTGTAGAAAGGGCACGAAAACCAGGTGTGCATGTTAAAGAAGGCATTATATGGTTTAAAGCAAGCACCTCATGCTTGGTATGAAAAGATACATGCATATCTAATTGTGCATGGTTTTGAGAACAATCCAACTGAATGCACCTTATATGTTAAGCATGCTAATGATGTGCTTCTGATCATTTTTGTCTATATTCATGACATGCTACTCACTATCCTCATGAGAAACATATTGTTGATTTCAAGGTTGATTTACATGCCTCATTTGAGATGTCTGATTTGGGACATTTGCATCATTATTTGGGCATTCAGTTTGTGCACATTGATGGTGGAATGGCTTTGTGTCAAACAAAATATATTGACATTGGAGATGTTGGAGATGCATTTGATGTTTTTCTCTATTAGCAAGTTGTTGGATGCTTGATTTACTTATGCATTACTCGACCAGATATTCAGTTTTCTATCTCACAGATGAGCAAGTCTATTCATTGCCTAGGTGTCAAGCATTGGAAAGTGGTTAAGTGCATCTTTCACTACTTGAGTGGTACTTGGCTACTTGGATTGTTTTCTCCCAAGGGGGGATCACTACCGCTAGATTTGCATGCTTTTTCACACAGTGATTGGGCTAGTTGCTATGACACTCGTGTGTCCACTAGTGGTTTTTGCTTCATGCTTGGTAGCTCATGCATATCTTGACTGAGCAAGAAGCAGCCTACTATGCCATTTGTGAGGATCAATATATGGAAGCTTTCATAGCGACTGTTGAGTGTGTGTGGCTCAGACACCTCATGGCTGATTTGGGTGTTGGTCAGTCTTTTGCCTCCACCATCTTCACTGACACTCAGAGTGCATTGGCAATTGCGAGGAACGCTTTGTTCCATGCTCACACTAAGCACATTGAGATTCATTACCATTATGTCAGGGAGAGGTTCTTTGTTGGGGAGATCAGCTTGGCATATGTGCCCACGTAGGAGGACATTTTGAAGCTTTTTACAAAGGCTCTACCTTGGGAGAAGTTTGAAGCTTTCTGCAAAGCTTTGGGCTTACTTACTTTTGTGGATTGATTTCACATTGCTTGGCAGTTCCTTATACATGAATGCCAACTCCTTGTTCACCGCATCACTCTAGAGGGAATTTGTTGATATATTTAGGTAGTGATGTGTGTGAGTAGTCTAGGACCACCGGGGTACTTTTTTCCCTCCTTAGGAGGTTTTTCCCCCCGGCTTGTATATACATCTATTGCCCTAATGGGCTACTTATCTTTGTACATTCTAGTGGTAATACATTCTGTATTGTGTGTTATGCCCCAAGCTTCTTCTTCTTCTTCCTTGTGTTGTTCGCGTGCTTCAACAGAGGTCTAACTCCAACATTGCTACCTCTCTTAGTTGTTCACATAGGAGAATGAAACTACACCATGAGGGCCTAAATTTGACAGAAAAATGCTTTTCAAAAGACATTTTGCCTATAAAAGACAGGCCATTTTAGAAAGTATTTGTCAATTGACAAGTAAGGCAATAAAATGTTCTTGTCACATGGTGGATGAGAGCTAATTTCATATGTCCTTTGACACGTTCTTTTTTATAAAATGCCTATCATTATATATATATATATATATATATATATATATATATATATATATATATATATATATATATATATATATATATATATATATATACATATGTGTGTGTGTGTGTACATGTGCGTATCATGTAGGGGATTTGGTAGACAAGTGCCATTAAGTTATTGGATGGTGATTCATGACTTAGTACAGTGGAGGCATGGAATGTGGTTCGTGGACATTGGATAGACAATTAGGCATTGGGCAATGGGCATGAAACACGACAAGATTTTGAATGCGAAGTAGGTAACACAATTACAATTTCATGCTAATTCTTTCGACTCTCGACTGGGGAAGCATTAGCTGACTACACAGGGATGTTGTCTTCTAGTTCATTGTCGTAGGCTTCCACATTCTCTTCTTCTATTTCGGACTTTAGGTGGAGATGCAGTGAAGGAGAACAAAGGAAGTAGACCATTTTGTGTTTGTGGACAAAGAGGAAAGACTTTGGGTTCGAAGCGAAGCTATGCATGCCATTAAGGTTATGTGCACCAAGGAAATACGTTGTTAGAGCAAGATGCATGGCGAGAGAGTCCTTTGTAATGCCTCTAAAGTGCTTGGGTCACTGAACCGGTGCTCCTCCCTCACGAGTCTCGAGTCTCCATGCATACTTTCTAGGACACAATATAGGAGTCAAGTCTTGCAGGAGCTCATGCTTTATAGCACCTCATGCAATAGCTGGAGAGTGGTGCAAGTTTGAAACATTTAAGTGTTAAACACTATCCGTAGTAGATCTTTTGGGAGAAGAAAACTTCGAATGTGCAGGCATCCGACTTGCAAGAGGTAAGAAGTGAGGTGTGTATTATGGACATTTTTTTTCCTTATGATTAATGCCTTGATTTTCTAGAAAGAGAGTTAGGATTGCATACGTGAATACAAACATGTATTGTTGGGAAAACTAGGAAACATGATGAGGATGTGTAGAAATAGTTTGAATAGTACGTTGAATAATTTGCTTCATCGTGGAATGATGACATCATATAGAGTAGGGATGGTTGAACATATGAAATGATATGCGATATGATGCTAGGACGTATTACCAAAGTTATGGCAATTATGGGAGAGCTGTTTGTAAATAATCTGTCAAATCCTGCATAGCTTATGTAAAAAATGATGACATGATATAGACTTGGGAAGGCTGAACATATGAAATGATATGTGATATGGTGCGGGGATGTATTAGCAAAGTTATGGCAGTTATGAGAGAGCTGTTTGTAAATATTATGTCAAATCCTGCATAGTTTATGCTTTAATAAAAAAATGTTATTTCATCTTCATTAATAGAGCATGCTAAATATGTTTATGATAAATGTTTGTTTTTTGAATGTGTGCTTAAGACAAATAATAGGATGATTTCATAGCTTTGCAAGTAGAGTATGTAGTGGTTGGAAAAAACAAGTATTGAGGATTATCCACTGTAAAAATGAATGGGGACGAAATGTCATAATGAAAGTGCATGAAGTGGAAAAGTTATCTTTCAGACATATTTGCTTTGGTATTGTCTCTCAGGATTAATCATCATGGATAAGTCTTTGTGAAGGGATCATTTTCCATCGATAAAATCTTTTTGGTTTTAAGTTATAATCCTAAAAATCATGAGCTTATGAATGTCGAAATTCAATCCTACCATACCATCATAGAACATGTAAACATGTCTCTTTTGAACATTGTTTATCATTTGATATGAAGTGTTTGAAAGAAGTTTGTGATTCCTATATCTCATTATATGAAATGAAAATTCGCATGTACCTTAGCCCATTGCACGAACATGATATGACAGCTATCAATAGATAATTGGCAACTGACCCTAAGTGTCCTAATCGTGTGTACCATTATCAGCAGAAGGGATCCCTTATGAGTTATATTGAACTAAATTTTTTCAATGATTAGTTTTGTGTTCCCTTCGCACTGTCAAACACATACACACACACACACATAAAATATTTACATCCCTAAGTTTGAGAGATGTGCTCAGGTATTGAATAAGCCTTCAATGCTTGAAGCTACAATGATAGTTTTGAAGGGAAGATGAAGAACAATAAGAGTCACTCATGAACTAATCAAGGAAGCATTTGGATGGATAAAGGATGCCATGGTGGACCTTAAACATGAAGAACATGATGCAGAAAAGGGAAATTTCCTAGATATTAATAGGATTGACATAGAAGAAGTGATCAGGTTGATACACCAACACTTTTGTTTCCCGAGTATGAATACATATAGTGCACCATAAAAGATAGTTGTCCAGTTGCTGTCTCATGCTATAAAACGAGTCAAGAATCATATCAATCTCACCACGTACATCCAAGAAAGATTATTTGAAGCAAATAAATAGTGGGGAATAAAGAAATATATTTGAATGGATGTACATCCATAACTAGTTTGATCTACCATGCATTGAAAATTTAATATGTCAAATTCTGCATAGTTTATGCTTTAATGACATTTTTTTTGTCTTCATCAATAGAGCTTGAATGGAATGCTAAGTATGTTTATGCTAAATGTTTGTTTCTGAATATGCACTTAAGACAAAGAATAGGATGTTTTCATAGCTTTGGAGGTATAGTATGTACTAGTTGAAAAAAAGATGTATTGAGGATTATGCATTGTAAAAATGATTGGGACGGAATGCCATACTGAAAGTGCATGAAGTAGAAATTTCATAATGTCTCAGTTAGCAACATAAGTATTAGGTCATTTGGAAAGTGGGAGATCAAATTTATCTCAAAGATTCTAAAGGTTTCCAAATCAAACATGGAAAAAGATTCAATGCCAAAGAGCTAAAGATGATTCTCTTGTTATAGGTGCCTTCCAATTTTTTCATGTTCTATTATGGTAGGTACTTTTCTTACTTCTTAGATTCTTCTAGATAAATTTGCTTGAAGAACCTAAGAAGTAAGAAAAGTACCTAACATAATAGAACGTGAAAAAAATAAAAGAAATCTTTAAGAAGAGAATCCTATATGGCTCTTTGGCATCAAATCTTTTTCCATCTTTTGATTCCTAAACCATTAGAATCTTCTAGTTAAATTTGCATCTCCCATTCTCCGGATGACCTAATACCTACCTTGCTAAGTGAGACTTACACATTTGTCTCCAAAGTTCACAAAGTAGTTAGCAATGTAGGTATTGGGTCATTTGGAAAAAGGGAGAAGCAAATTTATCTAGAACATTCTAAAGGTTTTCAAATCAAAGATGGAAAAAGATTCAATGCCAAAGAGCCAAAGAGGATCCTATTCTTATAGGTTTCTTTAATTTTTTTCATGTATTGGTGTTTTTTATTCTAAAAAATATAATCTTGTATTAGTTTTCCCTGTATTTTCATCTATAGGATGGGCAGATAAAAAGTTTTGATTCAATCCAAGTTCTCGTTCTCACCTTAGATTTTATCACCTTGGCCTTACTTTCATAGCATGTGTATGTATGTGTATGTGTGTGTATGTGTGTATGCATGCATGTATATGTGTATGCATATGTTTACATGTGTATATGTATATGTGTATGCATGTATATATGTGTATATATATATATATATATATATATATAGAGAGAGAGAGAGAGAGAGATAAAATATAAAATATACCTTAATAGTGTCAAAACAGATGCATTACTCCATCCAAAACAATTTTGAATATTGAGAATAAGTAAACTTGCACTTAGTTGTGTCAAGCGACTTCCTTCTTATATATGCTTTAGACATTCTTCTCAAAGATATTTCTCACTTTTAGAAATATCAATGTTTTTTCTATCATTTTGATACCAATCCTCAATAAAATCTATCATGCCATCATGATCATCATCATCACAAAAATCTTGTACTTTATCTTCTTTTGAATATAGTTCTTTCAATCTTGCATATTCTATAGGATCACTTTTGCATATCCTCCTCATGGGATGTTTTTTATAAATGAGGTCTTACTGGCAACTATGAATGGTGTGGTGGAAGATCATCAATATCATACATTGGAATCTACATACATGAATAAAAATCAATGGTATTCCATACATGAAAGATGATAAGTCCAAGATTGACTTACTTATTTGAGTTTTGCTTCAAGTTATAGCATAAATGATTTCTTAGAGTCCAGTGGACTCCAGAATAGACAAGTTAGGAATTGCTCAATAGCTTGACGATTCCCAAGAAACTTTTAGCTCAAGTCTTTGAGAAAATTATCCTAAGTTGGACAATTTTCATTGTGAATTTGAATTGGTCAAGTTATAGTATGGTTGACTCAACCAAAATGGTAAACTTTCTCCTACAGTTTTACATAGGATTTTTTAACCCATTAGGACAAAGTAATCTGCTAGTCGGGTGAAAAAAAAATCAAGTAATTGTTGGATCAAAGTAAACCATTGTACAAACATCTAAGTTAGATGTTTGGGACAACCAAACTTCAAGTTC
Organism: Ceratopteris richardii; assembly: GCA_020310875.1. Classification (NCBI taxonomy): domain Eukaryota; kingdom Viridiplantae; phylum Streptophyta; class Polypodiopsida; order Polypodiales; family Pteridaceae; genus Ceratopteris; species Ceratopteris richardii. The sequence continues at coordinate 33,012,430 of CM035408.1, read as the reverse complement.
TCCAAAACAAATTCAAGTGAATCAAGAGTTCTCAAAGTCTTACAAGGGATAAGAATCCCACCCTCATTAGTAAGTCCATGCACCAGTTATCCCTAGAAATGGAGTAGTAAGTTGAATCCACCCAATTCACATGTTTGTGCCTAGATCGCACATCGAGAAACTATGAATTGTCCAGGGATGTTTTTAGATCCACCCTTATTATTCATTCACTACTTTGTACTTTGACTACTCTATCAAAGTGCAAAGCCAGATAGTGTTTTGAATCGTTTGGGCAGGGATGCCACCACAGAGATGAGACATGTTCTTCCAGTTCTAGAACATGATGATGTTCTTCCAGTTTTAGAACATGAGGCTCGGGGGTTGCCTACAGTACATATATAGCTCTATTTTTTAGGACAAAAATATTTTCCAAGGGAGGAAGAATGTAATAGAGTAAGTATACGATCTAAGGGTCCAACCAATTCAGACAGATATGAAATCGGACACCGTTTGGTCATCGTGTGTATGACCAAAGATCTCGAGTCTAGACTTAGTAGAAGGTCATTTACTCTTCTGAGCAAGTGATCCACTTAGCTTAGTGGTTAAGTCTCAAGGATGTGAAGAAGGAGGTCTTGGGTTCAATCCCCATGGGAGACATGGGGAGAGTACTTTGCCCAAAGAGATCTAGAGCCTTCTAGTAGCATCACTTGAGTTAACTCAAGTTAATTGGACACTTGGCACACATGCAATTACATGGCCGACACATGGATGGTTAGTATCCACCTGCCCAAGAAGGCAGTCCCTTGGAGAGAGCTATATATAGAGGCATTTGGTTGGGAGGAGAGTCATCTCTCTAGCACGTGGTGGTCGTAATCCTTGTTCTCTAATGTGAGGTAGCAAGTAATCATTGACTCCCATGTAGATAATTCTCCTTTCAAGTCCTCTAATGTCACTTGCACTTTCAAGTCCTCTAATGTGAGGTAGCAAGTAATCATTGACTCCCATGTAGATAATGCTCCTTGCTTGAGCATCCTTCTTCATCCATGTCTTCAAATCTAGGAGGTCTTCCCTAGTTGGAATACTAGGTTCCCTTAATTTTGGTTTTTTTTCTTCACCTGTAATATATCCTATCAGGTCTTTGCTTATAAGATGAGCTTCCATCCTCATTGACCAAGTAGGATAGTTTTCTCTATCCAATTTCTCTATTTGAAGAGAATCTCCCATCCTTTCTTCACTTGTGCAATAAATTCTTCAAGCTTTGTGAATAATGAATGTACCTTTACTTTGAATGTAGTTCCTTTTGATCCTCTTGATAGCTTCAGGCCTCCTTCTCTAGCTTTCACTTCAAACTTTCACCTCTTGAATCTTCAAAGATTAATTTCTGTATATCTACAACAATCGAGGCCCTCCTTTCTTCAATTCTGATGACTCCTACTCTGATACCACTGATGGAGAGTGTAAATCTCCAAAAGAACAAGTTATCATTGATGTTATAGCACCTCTATATCAAGAAAAACTTATAACCTCAACTAATCTTGGAATATATTGCCAAGTTATCAAGATTTGAACTAACTGTGAAGGAATAGAATACTCATGAAAGTCTACTACACTTAATCCACTCATTGACTGAACGAATGTGTAAATTTTTTAATGAAAATTTGTACAAGTGTCAACTAAAGGTTGCCCACCTTATCCAAGTTAAAACTTCTCAAAAGGATTAGTAGAACTTGAGATTTCCTCGAAACAATATACCTATGTTTGAAACTGTTCTTCTGTGTAGTTGACTTTGACACCTGCAACTTCTAATGCATGGTTCTCCCAAACTAGAACTCTCTTATTGAAATGCTTTCAGCCACAAGTATCTTACCTTCCAACTTAAAGAATGAGTGCTTACTTGCTCAAAACTTTACACTGTGGAGGGAGATCTGATCAAAACATTATCATCAAATTTGCACCAGTACCTGTCTTCACTTCTTCACATTTACACATGTAAATGTTCCTACTTAAAATTCTCTGAGCTTGATAATATTTAAAATCTCAAAACTTGTAGAGAGGTCATTCAACTATAGAACTATACTTGTACAAAAACACTCCTCAATAGGATAAACACAGAAGGAGCACTAAGCAAAAGATTGAGGTGCAACTTTCTTTTATTTCGAGAAATCATACATCTGATTGATAATTCATGTTCTTGTCACTTTTTGAAGTCTCTGATGACTTCTAAAACTTGTCACTCATCATCTCTCTCTAGTATTTCGTCTATATTCAACTATATATAGACATTTAGATCGTGGCTCTTCATAGATACAAAGTTTCTATGAACTAATTACAAGACATGTATGTACAAGTCTTCATCTTTTGACCATGCACTAAACTTCAAGTCTCATATGTTGATCTTTACTTCATTCTTTGACTTCAACCTTTTCCAATTCATCAATTCTTGATTGTTCTGCACCAATAGTGTGTATGTATGTATGTATATATATGTGTGTGTATGTCTATGTATGTGTATGCATCTATGTATGTGTGTTTATATATGTGTATGTGTATGTTTGTCTGCAATGTATGTATGTGTATGCATGTGTATCTGTGTATGTGTATTTGTGTGTATGTGTGTATATGTGTATGTTTACTATAACTTATTATTTTTGATAATATTATATGTATATGTGTGTATGTATATGTGTATGCACTACAAGGAATATGGGCGTATAGCGACGGTTAAGGCAACAGAATTGCGTCGCTATAAAATTGCAACATGGATCGTAATTAGCATCACGCGTGGACCGTCGATTAAACGATGAAGCAAACGACATTTTTTGCGATTTGTGGTGCGAAGGGGCTGCGAGGCTCCCATACAGCGTCGCTAACATGACGCTTTTAAATAGCGTCGCTAACATGACGCTTTTAAATAGCGTCGCTAACATGACGCTTTTAAATAGCGTCGCATAAGTGATGCTTTTTTATGTCGCATAGGTGACGCTTTTCAACGTCGCATAAGCGACGCTAAAAACATGTCGCTTATGCGATGATGGGTAGCATCGCTTACACTACGGTCTGTTGACGGACAAAAATTAAAATGTTGGAGGCTCTTCGATCGGCATTTTCACGCATCCGATCGAAGAGCTCTCCAACGTTCGCAATTGCGCTGCGCTTATGAGTTGAAGCAAGTATATGGAGAATTGTTGTTTTGCCTAAGCTCTCTCTTATTGTCTCCCTCTGTCTCTATTTCTCTCTTTCTACATCTTTCTCTCTTTGAATTCTCTCTCTCTCTCTGTCTCTCTTCTTTCTCTCTTTATTGCAGGTTATTCAAGAAGCTAACCAAACAAAAAGTATGGCTAACTATTGTAAGTACAATTTCTATTCTTTGTATATCATTTGAATTGTGTTATTTTCATTAGATAGCATACTCACACTTATTGATATGCACTTATACACTTATACATGATGAAGATGCACTTTCACACATATACACATATACACATGCACATACACACACATATATACACACAGATACATGTGCACATACACTTAGACATACACACATATACACATGCATATGCACAAACATTTCTACAACGACATAAAAAGACTTACGTGCATGCATTATTGCATATATATATATATATATATATATATATATATATATATATATATATATATATATATATATATATATATATATATATATATATATACACACACACACACACATACACACATTAACATATATGCAAATACATGTATATGCACATCCACATGCATGCACATGGATTCAAATGGAAATGCATCCACATACACATGCATGTGGAATACATATACACTTGCATATACATACATTATACACATATATATGCACATACGTACACACACATATACACATGCACATACCTACATATACACATATACATGCACATACACACATATACACATAGAGTTACACATATACATGCACATACATATACACACATATACACATGCACATGCACATACATACATATACACACACATACACATGCACATACATACATATACACACACATACATATACACACACATACATATACACTTAGGTACACACATATGAATAAATTATATAATTAAAGTATTAAAACACATATACACATGCACACACACATGCACATATCTACATATACACATATACATGCACATACACACATATACATGCACATACACACATATACACATAGAGTTATACATATACATGCATATACATATACACACACATACACATGCACATGCACATACTCATACACACATATACACTTATACATGCACATGCACATACATACATATACACACACATACACATGCACATACATACATATACACACACATACATATACACTTAGGTACACACATATGAATGAATTATATAATTAACGTATTAAAACACATATACACATGCACACACACATGCACATACCTACATATACACATATACATGCACATACACACATATACACTCAGAGTTACACATATACATGCACATACATATACACACACATACACATGCACATGCACATACTCATAGACACATATACACTTACACATGCACATGCACATACATACATATACACACACATACACATGCACATACATACATATACATTACATACATATACACTTAGGTACACACATATGAATGAATTATATAATTAAAGTATTAAAACACATGCTTAATATAAACAATAATAACAATCAATAGAACAAAACTCTTCATTACTTAATACCATACACACAATTCAAAACATAACTGAAATGAAATATATATATATATATATATATATATATATATATATATATATATATATATATATATATATATATATATATATATATATATATATATATATATATATCAATGTAAATACATATAATCCAACGTCATAATCAACTAAAATCCTAATCATCATCATCATGATCATCATCATCATCAACAATATCATGATCATCCTGATCTTCCTCATCCTCATCGTCATGATCAACCTGTGACGATCGAGATCATCCCTCTTGTGTCTGTCTCTCCACCTCATCCATATATGTCTCTTCATAATACTCCTGTATTACATATAACAAACATAAATAAATAAAACAATTAAACCATTCATTAAAATAAAATAATTATATAAAATTTAAAAATACTCACAAAGGCATCAAGATGATCTTGCATATACTCGCTCAAACGCCGATATCCAAAATGTGTAGCATACTTGATCTCATGTTTCGTAGGATATCGACCATAATCCTTCCGCTGCATTGAAACAAATAAAAAAGATTAGTTGCTTGCATTCTAACTAAAATAAAAAATATACTCACAATAACACATATACTTACAAATGTAGCTACAAAACCGTTATGGCCCATTTGGCCTAGGTGCGATGTGCGGCCCGACTCCACTCTCTTCTTTGCAACAGCCTGTTTATTTAAGAAAAAAAATACATAAATTAAATGTAAGAAATTACTAAAATATATAAAAATTATAAAGATAAACTATTAAGTTGTGTACCTTCTACTGAGGAAATGACTCCTAAAGACGTAGCTGTCTACGAAAAAACTGCCACGTCTCAGGTGGTATGTTAGCTTGCCTCTTATTCTTTTCCACCATACAATATCTCCTATTAATTTAATCTCAAACAGAAAAAAAAAGCAGAATACATACACATATATACAGACACATAGACATACACATACCCACATACACATATACATGCAAACATATATGCATACATATATGTATACATATACACATATACATACATATAACATAAACACACATATACATATCCACATATATACGTACACACACATGCATGCATATACACTCATTCATACAAATACATGCATTTATCCCACAATAATGTGTAGTTGTGTATATGTGAATATGTGTGTATGCGTTAATGTGTATATGTGAATTTGTGTGTATGTGTAAATATGTATATGTGAATTTTTTGTGTATGTAGATAATCAGATTATTAATATCAAATACCATTATTTGTAGATTCTGATCAATCAGAAGGAACTCCACCACCGTCTCCTCATCGTGCAACGACTTTATACTGTAAGTATATCAAACATTTAATTTTAAATATATTTGATGGATACATAACTTTTTTTTTTGTTTCTTATTATGTGTAGATTTTGATCAATCAGAGGGTACTCCACCACCTCCTACCCATGCAACGACTTCACATGTGTCCTCCGATAGGAATTATGATGAATTTTACTATCAAGAGCATATTGTATGTTGGTGTAACTCTTGTTATGGCACGTATCGAAGACCACGATTGGAATGTATTGAACATGAGGCAGAGTATGGTACTTTTGAGCATGCGCCATCACCTGGTCAACATGACAATGCTTGGGTATGTATTTTCTATATATATTAATGCCATTATTTTATTTAAAAACCATATATAAAATCAAATTACTGTTGATATACAGGAATACTTGCTCGATGATGATGATGATAATTTTTCTCATAATGTTAATATACCTCGTGCACGTCATGGACTTGCTGTTCATCAATTACAAGCAGAGGTTTCTAGAAATCCTCTACCTCCTGGTTTAGAGAATGAAACGGCTAGAGATTATCCATTGCCAGCTCGTGATCGTTCTTTAGCACAAACATATGATAGAAGAAGATATGGAGGATGGAATAGAGGACCACTTCCTTTAGATGGAGAGGTTTTCAACTTTTGGGGTAATCGCTATAGGATTGCTCCATCCACTATTACTAATGCTAGTCGTGGTCTCTTTATTGTAGAGGATTTGTATGTGCCTCCGAACTCTGAAGTCACTCTTATGTCATATTGTGGTCCTATATATGGATGGGGAGATTGGCATCAACTTTCACGTTATGTTCAAAGCATGAGTACTTATGGAATATGCTTGAACGCAGCATCCCTTACTAGTAGAAGGATTTTACATGCGAAAAATGAAAGATTATATATTGATGGAAGACCTTACACACATGGAAATATAGCAGGTTTAATAAATAGTAGTCGAGGGTTACATAATAGTTCAAGGACTAATTGCACATTTGAGGAGCATGAAAATAGTCATGAATCACCATACATGAGTAGAGATGTATCAAGATACATAGTTGTCATTGCTATTCCTACATTACATGCCGGTGATGAACTATTAGTGAATTATGGATGGCGTAGACCTCCAAGAGCACCTTTTAGCTAGAGAGAATAAAAATTTTCTATCCATATTTAATAAGTTATATACTTAATTTTATATTTAAAGTTTACTTTTTAGTCATTTATGGAATACTAATGAATTTTATTTATATGTGTAGATTCCAATGTATGATGTTGATGATATTCCTCCACAGCATTCACAATTACCAGTAAGACCTCATTTATCAGAAGCTTCCATGAGGAGGCTACGCAAAACTAATCCTGTGCAATATACAAAGTTGAAAGATCTATATTCAAAAGGCGATAAAGTACAAGATTTATGTGACAATGATGAAGATTATGGCATGGCAGATTTTATTGAGGATTGGTATCAAAATGATAGTGAGAGCATTGATATTTCTAAAAATGGGAAATATCTTCGAGAGGAATGTCTAAAGTATGTATATGAAGGAAGTCGTTTGACATGACTAAGTGCGAGCTTACTTATTCTCAACCTTCAAAGTCATTTTGGATGGAATAATGTATCTGTTTCGACACTATTAAGATATAATTTTCAATTTTCTATCTATTTATATATATATATGCATATATATATATATATATATATATATATATATATATATATATATATATATATATATATATATATATATATATATATATATATATATATATAAATACATGGAGGTTTTTATTCTTACTTTAGATAAGGTAAGAACAAGAACTTGAATTGAATGGACACTTTCTGTCCACGCATCTTTTAAAACTATTAATGCATCTTTCAAAATATTCGCGAAAAATTTGATTGTTTGGATGGCAAGATATGATTGTTTGTTTTGGAGGATATGAAGTATGTACCTTCATTGAATGATTTGTCGATTCTATCATATGTTCAGTTCGAAAGTGTGAGAAGCGGATTTATAATTGCTATTCAAAGAATTTAGCACTGTTTATAGGCCATACAATGGTGACCTGAATGAATCGCATGCACTGAGGTTACTCAAGTTAGAGCAATCTCATTATAAGGGACTAGTGCCAGCAAGATTCCTAGGGTATGCAGTAAACCTCTTGAATGTCAATGATGAGCATCTGAACTTTAGGATACAAAGTGGAAATCATGGTGGCTTGAGAGGATCACTTTTATACAGCTTGTTCAAAAAACTTCAGTGTCATAAACCTGAAGTTCTTTGAACAAGCTGTATAAAAGTGATCCTCTCAAGACACCATGATTTCCACTTTGTATCCTAAAGTTCAGTGCTCATCATTAACAAGCAAGAGGTTTACTGCATACCCCAGAAATCTTGCTGGCACTAGTCCCTTATAATCAGGTTGCTCTATCTTGAGTAACCTCTGTGCATGCGATTCATCCAGATCACCATCGTATGGCCTATAAACAGTGCCAAATTCTTTGAATAGCAATTATAAACCTGCTTCTCACACTTTCAAACTGAACATATGATAGAATCAACAAATCATTCAATGAAGGTACATACTTCATATCCTCCAAAACAAACAATCGTATCCTGCCATCCAAAACAATCAAAATTTTTGCGAATATTTTGAAAGGTGCACATAAGCATACATATATATATAATTATATGCATATATATATATATATATATATATATATATATATATATATATATATATATATATATATATATATATGTATGCATAAAATTATATGCATATATATATATATGTATATTTATTTATTTACTTTTTTTATGCATTATGTATGCATGTATGTGTATGTGTGTGCATGTCTCTCTATGTGTGTGTGTATGCATATATGTGTTTGTATGTGTGTGTGTATGTGTATGTGTATGTGTGTGTATGTGTGTGTGTATGTGTGTGTATGTGTGTATGTGTGTGTATATGTGTGTGCATGTGTATGCATTATGTGTGCATGTGTGTATGCAACATTATTTGTGTATGTGTGTATATGTGTGTGTATTTGTGTGTATGTGTGTGTGTGTCTATGTGTATGTGTGTGTGTCTATGTGTGTATATGTGTGTGTGTCTATGTGTGTATATGTGTGTGTGTATGCATATGTATGTGTGTGTAAGTGTGTGTGTGTGCGCATACCTTGCTTCAACGAGATGCACCTCTCTCTCTCTCTCTCTCTTGGTCTCTTCTTGCTCTCGAGTCCAAATCCGGGCACAAATGTGCTGGGAGAAATCGATTTTTTTTTTTTTTTTTTACACATTCCAGAGTGTCGCATATGCGACGCTGTCCAGTTTGCCAACGTCACAAATAATTTCGCTAATTAGCAACGATATTTGCGACGCTCTAATTTAGCGTCGTATAAGCGACGCAAGCATCGCTTATGCGACGAATGGATGGGGGAAAAAATCCGAAAATAGTACAGTCGCTTATGCGACGATAGCATCGCATAAGCGATGGTATTCATTTTTTTTTCAATTTGGGGGCGTCGCTACGCCCCCCTATTTCTTGTAGTGATGTTTGTGTATGCATGTGTATGTGTATGTATATGCATTTATGTATATGTGTGTGTATGTATATATGAGTATGTGCATGTGTGTGTATGTGTATGCATGTGTATGTGTATGTGTATGTATATGTATGTATGTGTAAGTGCATGTATGTATGCATAAGTGTATGTATGTATGTTTAAGTGTATGTGTGTATGCATGTTTATAAATGTGCATGCATTTATTATGTATGTGTGTGTATATGTATGTGTGTGTATATATATGTATGTGTACGTGTATGTGTATGGATAAGTATATGTATGCATGTGTAGGTGTATTTATGTGTGTATTTGTATGTGTGTATGTGTATATGCATGTTTATAAATATGTATTTATTTATATTATGTATGTGTGTGTATGTATATGTATGTGTGTGTGTGTTTGTATGTATATGTGTATATGTATGTGTGTATGTATGTATGCATGTTTATAAATGTGCATGTATTTATTATGTACGTATGTGTATCTGTATGTATGTGTATGTGTATGTTTATGTGTATATATGTATGTGTAAGTGTATGTATGTATGCATATGTATGCGTGTTTATGTATGTGTGTATGCATGTTTATAAATGTGTATGTATTTATTATGTATGTGTGTATGTGTATGTGTATATGCATGTTTATAAATGTGCATGTACTTATTATGTATGTGTGTGTATGTGTATGTGTATGTGTGGTATATGTATATATGTGTACGTGTATGTGTAAGTGTTTGTATGTGTGTATATGTATGCATGTTTAAAAATATGTATGTATTTATTATGTATGTGTGTGTCTGTATATGTGTGTATGTGTATGTGTGTGTATGTGTATGTATATGTACCTATATGTGTATGTACATGTGTAAGTGTATGTATGTATGTGTAAGTGTATTTAAACAAATCCATCTTCAGGAATCATTTCCTTAACAGAAGGTATACAAAATAGTTTATTGTAACTCATTTTACATTTAATATATGTACTTTTGTTTCATTAAATAAACATATGTTGAGTGCGGTCATATGTTGCACTTAGGCCAAATGGGCCATCAAATGGTTTTATTTCTACACTTGAAAGTATATGTATTGTTGAAACTATATTTTTTAGGTTTTTTTTTGCAAAAGGATCATAGTCTTTATCCTACTAAAAAGAAGATCGAATTTGCTACACATTGTGGATATCGATGTCTGAGTGAGTACATACGAGATCATCCATATGCTTTTGTGAATATTATTAAATTTGATATAATTCATTTTCTTTAATTGATGCTTTAATGGTTTATTTATGTATGTTTGTTGTATGTAATAGAGTATTATGGAGAGGTAGATATGGATGAGGTGGAGAGACAGACATAGGAGGGATAATATCAATCATCAGAGTATTGACCCCTCTACCCATGATGCCTCTTCAGACTTCAAATACATCAAATCATGTAGATGATGAGGATGATGTGGATGATCATGATCGGGGAAGGGATTGAGATGATTGACATTTTACATTGGATGTATTATTTACATTAATACACACATGCACATACACACACACACACACACACACACACACACATATATATATATATATATATATATATATATATATATATATATATATATATATATATATATATATATATATATATGTGTGTGTGTGTGTGTGTGTGTTTGTGTGTGTGTGTGTGTTTGTGTGTGTGTGTTTGTATTCTCATTCCAATTATTTTTTTATCTGTGTCCATGGTACTAATTAATGACAGAGATGTACTATTGTTTTTTTATTAGAGATTATATTTAACAGGTGATTTATTACTTTAATTCTATAATTCATTCATATTATATGTGTGTTTGTGTGTATATATCTATGTATGTGTGTGTAGTTGTATGTATATGTATGTGCATGTAGTTGTGTGTGTATATATATGTACGTATGCACAAGTATCTATATATCTATATTTGTGTAAGTGTGTGTATGTGCATGTATGTGTGTGTGTATGTGTGTGTATATGATGGGTGTAAGCGTATGTGTATGTGTAGGTGTAGGTGTAGGTGTACGTGTATGTGTATTTGTGTATGTGCATGTGTATACGTATAAGCATGCATGTGCGTGTGGATGCATGTGCATATGCATGTGTATAAGTATGTCTTTATGTGTGTATGTGTATGTGTATGTGCATATGTGTGTGTTTGTGCATGTGTATGTGTGTGTGTTTGTAAATGTCTATGTGTGTGTGTGTTTGTGCATGTGTATGTGTGTGTGTATGTGTATGCGTGTGTGTATGTGTATTTGCATGCGTGAGCATGCATGTGCATGTGAATGTGTAAGCATGAGTATATGTTAATTAATGAACAAAAAACAATTTATATGATATACAAACAATAAAAATTGTACTTACAATAATTTTTCATATATTATGTCTTATGAGCTTCTTGAATGACTTGCAATAGAGAGAGAGAGATAAAAAGAGAGAGAAAAATAGAAAGAGAGAAAAATGAAAGAGAGAGAGAGATAGAAGTTGAAAGAGAAAGAGGGCGCAAGAAGGACAGAGAGAGAGAGAGTGAGACAAAGAGAGAGAGTAGAAGGGAGAGAGACTGAGAAAGAGGGAGCTTGAGCTTGTATGCGCAGTATATATATATATATATGAGCGTCGGATTGCTCTTCGATCAGATGCATGCAAAATGATGATCAAAGAGTGATCCAATGTTTTTTTTTTAATTTTGGATAAAAGAAACCATCACATAAGGGATGTGTAGACGTCGTATCGGCGATCCTCTGAATCATCACATATGAGATGTTACTGAGCATTGCATATGCGACACTTTCCCTGATTACTTCTACATTCCCTTCGCACTGTCAAACACATTTATATAATATATATATTAATATATATATATATATATATATGTGTGTGTGCGCTTGACAATATTATATACTTATAAATTTCAATTCTATATATTTATAAATTTCGAAATAAACGATGGAGACTCGTTTTGCCTTCGAGATGCACATTAACTAAACGTTCTAATGAGAACGTGCATACTGGACACCGCGCATACTGGAGAATCCCAACGACTATTTAAGCTCGCCGGGCTTGTCATCAGCTTCAGCAGTTTTTCGTTCATCTTTTCACAGCTTCTCATCGCTGCTTCGAGTTTTCTTTCGTGCCTCCTTCTGAGACTGCATTTTGGCTGATGCTACTTTGCCTCCGCTTAACCTAACTGCCGACCGAGCTTAACCTAACTGCCAACCGAGACAGAGGCAGACAGCTATGGCAGCAGGAAGATCTTTTCTAGCTCGGCAACAGTTTACTTACCGAGCGCTGTTCTATATCTGTATCTTTCTGCTGCTTCTGTGCTTGACTCAGGACGCCATAGAACAAAGGAACCGTAGATTTCGGTGCCGGAAGCGCATATGCGTATCGTTGCTAGGAAAATCCGCGAGATGCTGTGGGAGATTCGTTTGCAGAGACCTCACTTCCGATCCCAATAACTGCGGAAGATGTGGAAGGGCTTGCCGCTTTGGAAGGTCGTGCTGCCGCGGCAAATGTGTGAACCTCAACACCAACAGAAAGCATTGTGGAAGTTGTGGCGCCAAATGTCCCAAACGTCAGAAATGCTCTTTTGGAATCTGCAATTACGGCCGCTAGAAGGTGTTCCGAGCCGATACCTTCTGTGCTCCCTCAACAACAGAAAACAAGACTAGTTCTTTCCTTCTCCTTCTCCTTCTGGGGATAGGCCATGGCCATCATAGCAGAGGCCACAGTTCCTCTTTTGCCTTCTTTTTCAGATGCTTCACAGCTCTATGAATAACGGGGTATCATCTGCATACCTAAGACGTCAAAGACGCAGACTCATTTCCTTTTTCCTCTATGAATAACGGGGGCTGTCATCTGGATACCTTCAAATTCTTTGAGCCTAACAATGAATGAATAAAATCAGAAGAAGAAAGCCAAGATTAATCCGTTTAACTTCCATGCAATCTTCGAGTATCACTTCTCATACAAGGTTGATATTCTATTTTCATAACAGTAAAATCCGATTTCTTTCATTTCTAATTTAGATCCACATTTTCTGCACTTCCATCTTCTTCTTCTTCTTTACGTTTTTCTGTTTTGCAGGGTCAGCTTCCCTTCTACTTCTTCATTATTCTCTATTCTCTGTTTTCCCTTTTCGTGGCTTCCATGTCGTCAATCAAAATCTTTGACACGGATATTCACTTATCTTTGACACGTAGTTTGCGATCACAAACAGAAAACTTGTTCCGAAAAAAATGTTACCTAATGATATGCATCTTTCTACCTACGTGCCCTCTTTCATATTTATCTTTCTACTTTCATGCCCTCTTTAATATTTACTCTTGAGGGAGAGGAAAGGAGCCTAGAAAGATAAGCCATGGATAGTGGAAGGCTCTATCTAGGCCATAAAGAAGATAGCCATAAAGGAAAGTTTCTATCATTAATGGCTCTCCGATCCTAGACACATATGCCAAGAAAGTTGATGGTCCTAAAGGTAGGGTGCCATTAAACCTCCCTTGGAAGAGGTCCATGGAAGGAAACATCCTTCTATCAATTGTTCAGTTCTAGGAGAAAGGAAGAAGGAAGACCTAAGAAGAACATATAAAACCCCCATTTGGAAAGATCTAACCACTACGAAATTATAACCCTTTTAGGGGGCTTACATATCCGCCCGATGCTGTGATCATTGGTTAATGCTTGAAAGACAAAAAAAAAGGAAGGATAGACTCTTATTTCATTGGATGGACAACCCACTAACTAGTATCAAAATGAAGGATGCCATCAATGCCTTCCCAAAAGGAAAATACGAGGGCTAAAAGGCCTTACTAAGGAGTTCTTCAAATTATTTTAAGTTTCTCTTGTAGGCCACATTGACATGGTTTGAAGGGAGGCTTTGGCTTATCGGCGCTCTTCCCAAGTTGTTGAATGAAGGTGTTATTAAGCTAGTTCACACAAGAAAGAAAATGAGAACAGTATCAAGAATTGGAGTCCTATGACAATGCTCCATACTCGTTGTATGATCATTTCCCAAAGCACTTGTGAATCACACCTTGCATCTCCTTCATTTTTAAGTGCAGGAGGATCAAACAAGATTTATCAAAGGGAAACCAATTTTGGAAAGAAATTGTTGACATTTGGGAGAGCCTTGAACTAGTTAAAGAGTAAAATCAAAACCATCTCTTTTAAGAGATTGACTTTGACAAAACATGTCATCGGTTAGAGTGGAATTTCATTCTGCAATCATCAAAGGACATGGTTTTTGAACAGAACTTCATTTAGATAATCTCCACTCGTTTGGGAAGACCTTCTAATAGGATCAATATCAATAGTCATCCGCTTGCCCCAATACTTTTTTCTATTGTTCTCACTAGTGTGACTTGCTTCCTTCAAAACAAAGTGTAGTATGTCAAAATTAGAGGGCATTCTATTCTTAGTGGACTTGATTGTATGGTTCTCATGCTTTTCAGACATGTCAAAGATGCATTTATCTAGAAGGTGACTAATTGTGTCTCCAAATTTCGGTGCCCTCTTGAAGTTTTCTACACTACCGGCAACTCACGTGCTCATGATCTTTGGGAATGAGGAATGACCTTTCAAGCTCTACAAGTGGGAGCTCGATAGATTGGGCACATGACGTTGTGCCTCTTTAAATGGTTCTCGGAGTTCGTGGTGAATAAGTCAAAATCGATGTGTTATCCGATCTTGCTAGAACTCACCAACCTTCCCTACTTTGTGTATGATCTTATTAGGGATATTTTCATGTACATTGGTCGGCCACTGACATCTAAGGGGGATGTTGGTGGCTTCATATATGAAGGTGCTTCTCACCCCTTCAATTGGAGGTGGAACCCAATAATATGTGTTGAAGGAGATCTTAGCATGGATCTTTCCTCCACAATCCTTGTTGGCATAGGCGATGAGAAACCTCTCGAGGAGGAGATTGTTTATAAAAATATCCTAACACTCGCATTCACAATGGGAAACAAGTTCACAAGAACAAAGATTCCCCAATAAAGCTGAATACACAAATGTTAAAGAAAGATTTTGAAACTAAACAGGTGGAAGAGAACTTGGTCTCTATGTAAAGAAGTTCTTAGGAGGTGTGGGTCAAACTCAGAAGGTCCATGCACAAGTGTCAATCGAGGCTAGCTAGATCTCACACATCCAACAAGTGCACATAGTGTGATACACACACATTAAATTATCAAATGAAGAGTGCAACCCAGTCACGTGCAATATGGAAATGTGTGATCAAGTGATTGTTAGTGTGGGAATAGATCAATTGATGCATGTGCAACTCGGTTTTCTAACTCACATGACACCTTCTACATGCAGGTATGTGTCTCGATACTATGTGCAATAGTAAACACAAAATCAGTGATTTTACCTAGCTTCGATACTTGGATATGTTCAATAGTCGATTCCTTTTAAAGCTCTCAATGAGACACATCTATCAGCATTGGTTGTGCTTGATTTGCCTTCTCCACACCAAGTTACACCTAAGATACTAATGTTCGAGAATCTTCTACCTATATCTAATGACTCTCTATGCTTCACATCCAAACATACATTGCATGCCTTAAGCACACATATGAGTTCAAGAAGCAGAAGATACACAAGCAAGAAGAAGGAAACATGAATTTCAGAAGTTAGTTTAACATTTTGGCAAGAAGTCTTTACAAATGTGTCATTAAGTGACTTATATACAAGTGTCCTAAGTCTGGTCCTTTAACACAAGTGACATAAAGTTTCTCTAGAAATTCTTAAAAACCTACTATTGTACATGGGTTTTGTTACATCTTGAGGGAATATGCATCTAGAGGACTCCTCTAGTGCATTTACAAAGCTTTCACGAGTTCCAAGATGTGACATGTGAAAGAAAAAATGACAACTTTCTTGAAAGAGAAATGTAAGGGTTGGCCAACAAAGTTGATTCGTCCTCTACACAGATGGGTGGTGGTTAGCATTGATGGTAATTTGCACCCCTCTTTGCTTGTTTCCATTTATGAATCAAACAATAATCAAAGGAGAATGTAAAACCGAAACTCCCTAGACAATGATAAAGGGAGAATGTAAACAATGATCAATGAAGAATGTAAACTTGGAACTTGGATATTCTCCAATCCCTTTTTTTTCAATCAATACTACCAAGGATTGGATTTCACTCAAGATCAAAAGAAAACTAAAACTAGATAGGAAGAGGAAATTATAGAAAAAAATTGTAGCTCTTCTTCAAAAGTGGTGGGTTGGAAAGTACATAAATTCTCTAAAGAAATGTGAAGACTCTTGAAGTAGAAGAAATTCAAAGATTTCCTTCATAAAATTATCAAGAAAATTGGGCATGAATGAATGTTTGAGGAAGAGAACAATTAGTTGATTTTGAACCACATCTTTTAAATGCTAGGGGTTTGTTTCCCAATTTGTGCTTTGAGACATGACGAGATGGCCCTCATCTGCATAGTGAAGAAAACAAAAATCTAGCAAGATATAACCTAAGGGTTCGCCAACCCACTAACTAGTATCAAAATCAAGGATGCCATCAAAGCATTCCCAAAGGGAAAATCCAATGACCAAAAGGCCTTACTAATGAGTTCTTCAAATTATTTTAAGTTTCTCTTATTGGTTCTCTTTTCTTAAATTCTTGAATGAAGGTATTATGAAGCTACTTCACACAAGAAAGAAAATAAGAACATTATAAAAAATTGGAGTCCTATCACCATGCTCGAGAGTGGCTATAAGATCATCTATTGAAGCACTTGTTAATGACAACTTGAATCTCCTTCATTTTTATGTCCACGAGGATCAAAAGGGATTTATTATAGGAAATCAATTTTAGAAGAAATTGTTGATATTTTGGAGAGCCTTGAACTAGTTAAATAGTGAAATCAAAATCATATCTTTTAAGGTTTACTTTGACAAAATATATTATATATTAGAGTGGGACTACATTCTACAATTGTTTAAGGACATGGTTTTTCAATCGAAGTTCATTAAGATAATCTTAACTCTTTTCGAAGACTTCTAATAGGATCATTCGACCTCTTTTTTCCTCATTTTTCCCATCAATCAAGGATGTCTGATGTCTATGGTTTGAATTTCTTTGATGAGAAAAAAGTGCACTACATCAAAATCAAAGTGCTTTCTATTCTAATGGGTTTGTCTACAGCCCGTGGTTTGAATTGCTTCATTCAGAATAATGTGTATCACATCAAAATCAAGGGGCCTTCTATTACTAATGGTATTACTAATGGAACTGATTGTATGGCTCTCATGCTTTTGAGAGACATCAAATATGCAAGAAGGCAATTAGTTATGTCTCCTAATTCTGATGCCATCTTGACATTTTCTATACTACTTTTGGCTTTAGAATTAACCATGCCAAGATAAATTATATGTCACTTTTGTAGTCCTCCAACATGCTCTATAGGTTGGAGCTTTGTAGAATCGCCACATGATGTTGTGCCTCTTTAAATGGTTCCTGGAGTTCGTATCAAATAAATTTAAACCAATGCTTTATCCACTCTGCATGGAACTCCCAAACCTTCCCTACGTCATGTATGATTTTATTTGGGATATTGTCATGCCCATCGGTTGGCCATTGACATGTAAGAGGGATGTTGGTGGCTTGTGCTACTCACTCCTGCGATGTGAGGTTGCACCTAATCATATGTGTTGAAGTGGAACTTAGCAATGCTTCTTGTCAAAACTTCTAGACGGGGGACTACAATAGAAGAGGTATGCCCAAATTCAAATGGAGTCCTTGTAAAATCCAAAAGAATACTTGGCATTTTGGAAATAAGAGATATGATGAACAATATTATGGTCAAATGGATGATAAAAGCATGGTGCAACTTGGAAGCATCTTGGGCGAAGTTGATTCTTAGAAATAAGAATACTTTAATGTTGGTGCAACTACCTAGATAGAAGGGATATGAGTTACTCACTATCATTACTATCATTATTAGAGAGAAGGCACATAAAGAAAATTTTCTATAATTAGTAGAAAGAAATATCACAATCCAATAAAATTATTTTGGGACAACTAGGATGTGAAAAATTAGATTTAATGAAGAATTCAATAGATCAAGGTGTAGTCATTTTTGTCCTAATAGTACTAAAAAATATTTGTTGAAACTATCTAATACTTTCCAAATCATATCATTGTGAAAATATATCATGAGAAGAACAATTATAAATTCATATAAATCTATTCATAATGCTTATGATGGCATTAAAATTTAAAGTTATTTCCAAATTGGTGCTTAACTTATAGATGAACATCACATTGTGGAATGATTTGTCTCAGATTCACACAAAATTTGGTGAGCATACTTAGGGTGCCAAAATCACGATCTGAGCTCGTTTCGGCCTCCGAACGCACTATCGCAGTGCTTGTGCAGGCTATTTCATATTTTTGTGCCAAAGGTATATACCAGTTTCTGCTCGCCAGTTTAAGGGTCTCGAAGTCTGCTACAGGTCTAGTAGAGTTTGTCTCGGCAGTTCCGTTCAACTTTTTGAGATAGAATCAATTTTCTGCATCAAGGTATTTTAGTCACCGTCCATGGCTGAAAGCAGTGATGTATTCCATATGTTGGTTGTTGAGGATAAGTTGGATGGTACCAACTACCCATTATGGGCGTATATGATGCGTCATGTATTGGTTGCAAAAGGATTGTGGAACATTGTGCAAGGTGTTGAAAGACGTCCTGTTACACCTCTGACTACAGGTACTGCAAATACAAGTGCTGGAGCTGATGAGGATGGTGTCGAAGATGATATTCCGCAGATTCCTGTTCGTGCTACTATTTCTACTGCACCTACTGCAGAGCAGATTTGCTGGGATGGCAGAGATGCCCAGGCACATGCATTGATAGCTTTGTCTGTCAAACGTCCCATTATTCCTCACATTCACTATTGTAGAATAGCTAAAGATGCTTGGGATACACTTACCACATTGTACCAAGCTAGGAATGAGGCTCGTGTTGCTTACCTCCGAAAATAGTTGGAGAGTGAGCATATGAATGAAGGTGATTCTATGGACAGTTTCCTACCGAAGATCAAAGATTTGAAGGAACAGTTGATTTCTGCTGATGAGGTTATACCAGATAGCTCACTTGTGTAGACCGTTCTGAATGGTCTTCCTGACTCATATCAGAGTTTTGCTTCTACACTTCGGTTGATGATGAAAGGCAATCTAAATGCCTTATCATTTGAGGAGTTAGTCTCTGTTCTGTTGCACGAAGATGAGTCTAGGAAGAACAGGTCCATTATGCGAGTTGCAGATCAAGCTTTCTTGGCTAGTCAGAAGGGCAAAGGAAACTGGAGCTCTTCTACTAGTAAGCAGAAATCTGCAAATGCTGCACATTCAAAGAACCAAGACAAAGATGAGAAAAAATAAAAAAAGCAGAAATTGTTTTGTAAGTACTGTAAAGGCAATGATCATATCATAATGAAATGTCCAAAACTAGCTGCTAAAGAGGCAAAGAAGAAAGAGGCTGGAATGGTTGTTGCAGAGGCCTCTACACCAAAAACAGAGTCTGCAAATCTTATGCAGGAAGAGGAATGGGCGTTTACTACTGTCTGCAGTTTTGACCCATCTTCTCATGGTCAGTGCATGTCTGTAGTAGACTCAGATGTTTGGAATTTTGACAGTGGGGTGGCCAAACATATTACCTCGCAGCGGAGTTTCTTCTCTTCACTCGAGCTTGCCCCTACAGGGAATACTGTTACATGTGCCAACAACTCCTCTTATCCTATTATGGGAGTTGGTAAGATCATTTTGACTACTGATGATGGTAGTTCTTTCACTTTGTGAGATGCTTTATTTGTGCGAGGGATCAAAAAGAACCTGTTATGAGTTTCTGCATTAGCCAAGATTGGCTTGGTTATGAAATTTATTGATGACAGGTGTACAGTTCATGATCTCTCAAATGGCGATGTGATTATTGCTTCTGGCATTTTATGTCGTGGGCTGTATAAGCTCATAGACTATGAAAGATCTGTAAGTGATTTGGCATGTGCAGTAAATGATTCTCAGGCTATGTCAGATGCAAAGCTTTGGCATGCACGCTTTGGTCATCTGAATTTTGCTAGTTTGCTACGCCTGCAGAAATCTGAAATGGTGTCCTCTTTGCCCAAACTTGAGGCACCTGAAAAACATGTTTGTGAAGGCTGTATTTTGGGCAAAATGCAACATTCATCCTTTCCAAAAGATGGTTTAGTTCGGGCTACTCAGAAATTGCAACTTGTACATAGTGATGTCTGTGGTCCTATGCAGACACCTTCTTTTGGAAATTACCTTTACTTCGTGACTTTCATTGATGATTTTTCCAGGCATGCATGGGTATATCCACTCAAATCAAAGTCCGAAGTATTTATGTGCTTTAAACAGTTTTTGGTTTTGGCTGAAAATCTGTCAGCATGTAAAATGGGCACCCTCCGTTCTGATCGAGGGGGGGAATATATGTCTTCTAATTTTAATGCATTTCTGGCTGAATGCGGGATAAAACACCAATGTACAGTGCCATATACACCTCAACAGAATGGAGTTGCTGAACGAAAGAACAGGTCACTCATGGAGATGGTGAGGTGCATGGTCAAGAGTTAGGCTTTACCACATAGTTTCTGGCTTGAGGCTGTCATGTGTGCAGTATATGTACTGAACAGGTGTCCCACTAAAGCGCTGCACTCTATCACTCCATATAAGGCTTGGCATGACCCCAAGCCAGCTGTTGCTCATCTGGGTGTTTTTAGTTGTTTGGCATATGCACTAGTGCCTGAACAACATCGTAGAAAATTGGATGATAAGGAAATAAAATGTATTTTTGTTGGGTATAGTTCTGAAAGTAAAGGCTATCGTCTGTATCATCCACAGACTAAACACATTCTGGTTAGTCGTGATGTTGTCTTTGTGGAAGATGCTATTCAGCCATTGCTTTCATGTACTAAGGAGACATCTATTAGCTCCAAAGACATGTATGATACTTTGATGCCTCTTTTTACAGGTGGACAATCTAGTGCTCGTCCTAATGAGGCAACTTCTCAGCCTTTGCAGGTTTCATATGATGATGTAGGTCATTCCATTTCTGATGCAGATTTACATGATGCACTTGTTGATGAGAGAGCTGATATTGAGAAGGCAAAAACTATGCCAAAATGGCTGGTGCAGACTTTGCATGAGAGCAAATTAGATGCACCTTTGTGATAGATAGGTGAATAGCTAGATGACTACTCAATTAAGCAAAAGCTTATAATTAGCTAGATAGGTAGATAAGTAGATAAATATTTAGCTAAATAGATAGTTAAATAGCTATTTAGCTTGATAGATTGGGTGCACGATTTTGTGCCTCTTTAAATAGTTCTTAGATTTCATGGCAAATAAGTCAAAATCAATATGTTGTCCGATCTGGCTAGAAGTCATGAACCTTCCCTACTTTGTGTATGATCTTATTAAGGATATTGTCATGTACATTGATCGGCCAGTGCCATCTAAGGGGGATATTGGTGGATTCATATATGAAGGTGTTGCTCACTCCTTCAATTGGAGGTGGAACCTGATAATATGTGTTGAAGCAGATCTTAGCAAGGAGCTTTCCTTTGGAATCCTTCTTGGCATAGGGAATGAGAAACCTCTTCAGGAGGATATTGGTTATAAAAATATTCCTAACTTTTGCACCCACTACGAGAAACAGGGTCACATGATCAAAGATTTCCCGATGAAGCTGAATACACTAATGCTAAAGCAAGATTTTAAAACTAAACATGTGGGAGATAACTTGCTCTCTATGTAAAGACGTGTTCAGTAGGTGTGGGTTGAACGCGTAAGGTCTATGCACAAGTGACAAGCAAGGATAGCTAGATCCCACACATCCAAGTGCACATATGATGGTTTCATACACACACATTAAATGATCAAACGGAGAGTGCGAACTGATCAAGTGCAAGGAAACATGTGACCTAGTGATGGTTAGTGTTGTTGGAACATCAAGCTTACACTATGCTTGAGGTGGATTTGATCTACATCAAAGGCTATCGCGTCGAAAAAATACCCGTTGGAGAGTTCTTTTTCATATGCTCATTTATTGTATTTTTTTTGAGAGATTTCGTTGTAAAAGCCTTGAGTTGTACACATGTAAAGGTAGAAAGATAGAGCCCAAATCCCACGAATTTGTGGTGGCTGAAGTTGCATTCAATCAAACAATCAATCACCTAAAAGTAGATCAATCAAGATCTTCACTTTTCCTAGATTGTAGGGAAGTGAATTGATTCCCTCCAACAACCATTCCCACCTTCATTTGAATTTAAATTCAACTTGTAAAAGTCGTGGAAAACTCCTAGAGTCTATATAAGGACTTGAAATCACTTGTATTATACATGGAAGCAATATACATACACTTGTGACCATCATTGTCTTGCTCCTTCAATTTTCTGCATCATCTTCTTCACCAACAGTAATCTTGCAGAGGCTGTTGCTCTCTCTCCAGAGCTTCAAATTGAGTGCAATAGGACTCATTGGAAAGGTATTAGTGTCTAGTTTATGCCTATAAATGTTCAAAGCATTTGGTGTAGTAGATTTGGAGAAATCTGAGTTGTTCTTCCTCGGGGTCAATCTTTGCGTATTCCTGAAAAATAGGAAGTACCACCGGTGAATGTCGCATTCATTCCTATAGCATATTTTGCTTATTCCTTATACTTTTGGGCATTCCATACACTCAACCCTATGTGTATCACTCCCATAAAAGTATTTTTTCTAATTTTAATCGTGCTGGTCGCCATGGGCATTTGAAGTTCATTGTCTCTTCCATAGATAGTAAGTTTTTTGAGCTAGTCGACCCGCGAACCTATCTGTTTTGTATCGACTCATTCTCCTTGATGCTCCAAAGTACATAGTGTGTTTCTTTGCACTTATAGCATGCCTATAAGTTCTATTTGAGTCTCCATAAGCTCAAGGGTTGGTCTTGTGCCGGTTGGCTTGACCAAACTTCGTCGCTTCGAAACACACTTTTCTACCTTCTACAAGCTTCTCCAAGTTCTTTCAATGGTATCACAGCTAGATCAAGATGGGTGACGGCTTTCCCTCAATGATCCAGAAGCTTGATCGACACAAATACGCGGCTTGGAAAATCAAGATGGAGGCCTATT
Source organism: Ceratopteris richardii (assembly GCA_020310875.1). Taxonomy (NCBI): domain Eukaryota; kingdom Viridiplantae; phylum Streptophyta; class Polypodiopsida; order Polypodiales; family Pteridaceae; genus Ceratopteris; species Ceratopteris richardii. The sequence continues at coordinate 32,988,658 of CM035408.1, read as the reverse complement.
TGCAAGGTAGAAATCTTAATGGAATTGTAGCAGGTGATGAAGCTATGCCTAGTCCAAGATCCAAAGGAGGACCTACACATGAGGAGACAGACAAGCTCACACTTTGGTGTGCAAGGGATGCTCAAGCAAGGTCATACATACTAAACTCTATCTCTGAATTTCTATTACCACATATTACAGGATGCAAGAAATCTCAAGAGACTTGGGACGCCCTGGAGACTTTCTTTTCTGCTAGTACCAAAGCAAGAAAGAATCATCTTTGGAACGAGTTCAACCAAATGAAGAAGAAACCCAAACAAACCATCACAGAGTTTGTTACCAAGGTCAAGGAGGTTGCAGATCAGTTAGCATCCATTGGAGAGCTGATTGAAGAAGAGGTCATCATGAGACAAATTCTCAACGGCATTCGAAGTGATAAGCAATGGCAATCCTTCACGACCGCTTATGATCTCATCATGGATGTGCAGACTCCAGACTTCAACATCTTTCTTGGACAACTCTTCAATCAAGAAGCCAACAATAGCATAAAGGAAGGTAACTCTTAGCATGGTAATTCAACTAGTGCTCTATATGCAGATAAGAATGATAAGAAGCAGAAAGGCCAGAAGAAGGAAGAAGATGACAAAGAGACTTCTCAAGCCAACTTTGCAAACAAGAGCAAGTGGAAAGGGAAGAAGAAAGGACCGAAGCAAGACAAAGCCAAAGGTCATAATGTTCAACCTTGTGCCATATGCGATAAGACCAACCACACCACTGTAGAGATGTTGTGTTTGAAGAACACAGGTCTTGGTATGATGAAGACAAGCAAAAGGTAACACTACCATATGATCTTGATTATGACTCTCATCAATTAGGAAGCAAGCATGATACACAGGTCCAAGATCCAAGAAGTGATATAGACAATGACCAAGATGAAAGAGAAAGGGATTACAAGCTATGGAGGTCAAGAGGCAAAGCAAAGATGCAAGAGGTCAGAGAATGCTCAAAACAAGCTCCTAGAAGATCAGCAAGAGAGAAGAAACAACCAGAAAGGTATGGATATGATTCCACATTTGTTATGAAGCATTCACTCTACGTGGCAAAAGACTCTATTTCAGAGGAACCCTCAACCTATGAAGAGGCAAAGGGAAACCCTAATTGGGAAAAGGCCATGAACGAAGAGATAGATGCATTGAAGGAGATGGAAACTTGGGATTTGGTTCCAATGTCGCCGAAACAAAAGTTAATTGGTTGCAGATGGGTATATAGAGTTAAAAGAAATTCAGATGGATCAGTTTCCAGGTACAAGGCAAGATTAGTTGCCAAAGGATGCTCACAAACTCATGGTATAGACTATGAGGAAACATTCTCACCAGTTGCAAAGATGACTACAATTAGGACATTGATAAGTGTAGCTGCCGCAAGGAATTGGAGACTCCTCCAACTTGATGTGAAAAATGCATTCTTAAATGGTTGGATAAGTGAAGAGGTATACATGTCACAACCACTAGGTTTTGAAAACCCTAATCATCCATCTTATGTTTGCAGACTTAAGAAAGCATTGTATGGATTGAAACAAGCTCCTAGAGCTTGGAATTACAGGTTGGTTACATATCTTCAAGATCAAGGGTTCAAAGCTAGTAGCTCTGATCCTTCTCTATTCATCAAAAGGGATCACACTGAGGTTATCTATCTATGTGTATATGTAGATGATATTATTGTGACAGGTGATGATCTAAATGGCATTCAAAGGATCAAGAGACACATGCAAGAGGAGTTCAAAATCAGTGACCTAGGTACACCTTTGGAGATGAATCATAAACTAAGTGTTTATGAAGGTGAGAAAATTGAAGACATTAAAGAGTATCAAAGCTTGGTAGGTAGCTTGATATATGCTACTCATACAAGGGCAGACATCTCATATAGTGTGGGAGTGCTTAGTCAGTTCATGCATTCACCGAGAAGACCACACATGGATGCGGCTAAGACAGTACTTAAGTATCTCAAAGGTACAATCAACGAAGGTATATTCTATCCTTACTCTGCAGAGTTGGATATCAAAATCTACTCAGATGCAGATTGGGCAGGAGCTAAGGATGATAGAAAAAGTACATCTGGTTACTTAGCATTTGCAGGTTCGAAGCTAGTGTCATGGAGTTCCAAGAAGCAACCAACAATTTGCTTTATCTTCAACTGAAGCATAGTACAGAGGCTTGACCATAGCAGCTCAAGAGGCAATATGGTTAAAAGCATTGTATACAGATTTGGGACTTGTGAGTTCCAAACCTCACATATTTGGAGATAATGTAAGTTCCATGCATCTAGCGGCAAATTCTATTTTCCATGCGAGAACCAAGCACATAGAAGTACATTACCACTTCATCAGGGAGAAGCTCATGGCAAAGGAGATTGACATTTCTTTTGTTCCTACTGAAAAGCAAGTAGCAGATATGATGACGAAGGCACTTGATGGAGTAAAGCTTTGTAGATTCAAAGCTATGGCAGGTATTAAAGCTATCAGAGAATGAAGACTCAAGCATACTTTAGCTTGAGGGGGAGCTATTGGAACATCAAGCTTACACTATGCTTGAGGTGGATTTGATCTACATCAAAGGCTATCGCGTCGAAAGAATATCAGTTGGAGAGTTCTTTTTCATATGCTCATTTATTGTATTTTTTTGAGAGATTTTTCATGGCTCATTTACCGTTGTAAAAGCCTTGAGTTGTACACATGTAAAGGTAGAAAGATAGAGCCCAAATGCCACGAATTTGTGGTGGTTGAAGTTGCATTCAATCAAGCAATCAATCACCTAAAAGTAGATCAATCAAGATCTTCACTTTTCCTAGATTGTAGGGAAGTGAATTGATTCCCTCCAACAACCATTCCCACCTTCATTTGAATTCAAATTCATCTTGTACAAGTCGTGGAACACTCCTAGAGTCTATATAAGGACTTGAAATCACTTGTATTATACATGGAAGCAATATACATACACTTGTGACCATCATTGTCTTGCTCCTTCAATTTTCTGCATCATCTTCTTCGCCAACAGTAATCTTGCAGAGGCTGCTGCTCTCTCTCCAGAGCTCCAAATTGAGTGCAAGAGGACTCATTGGAAAGATATTAGTGTCTAGTTTCTGCCTGTAATTTTCATAGCATTTGCTTTAGTAGATTTGGAGAAATCTGAGTTTTTCTGCCTCAGGGTCAATCTCTGCGTATTCCTGAAAAATAGGAAGTACCACCGGTGAATGTCGCATTCATTCCTATAGCATATTTTGCTTATTCCTTATACTTTTGTGCATTCCATACACTCAACCCTATGTGTATCATTCCCATAAAAGGATTTTTTCTAATTGTAATCACGCTGGTCGCTATGGGCATTTGAAGTTCATTGTCTCTTCCATAGATAGTAAGTTTTTTGAGCTAGTCGACCCGCGCTCTATCTGTTTTGTATCGACTTATTCTCCTTGATGCTCCAAAGTACATAGTGTGTTTCTTTGCACTTATAGCATGCCTATAAGGTCTATTTGAGTCTCCATAAGCTCAAGAGCTGTTCTTGTGCCGGTTGGCTTGACCAAACTTCGTCGCTTCGAAACGCACTTTTCTACCTTCTACAAGCTTCTCCAAGTTCTTTCAGTGGTATCAGAGCTATATGAAGATGGGTGACGGCCTTCCCTCAATGATCGAGAAGCTTGATCGACACAACTACGCGGCTTGGCAAATCAGGATGGAGGCCTATTTGCAAGGTAGAAATCTTTATGGAATTGTAGCACGTGATGAAGCTATGCCTAGTCCAAGATCCAAAGGAGGACCTACACAAGAGGAGACAGATAAGCTCACACTTTGGTGTGCAAGGGATGCTCAAGCAAGGTCATACATACTAAACTCTATCTCTGACTTTCTATTACCACATATTAGAGGATGCAAGACATCTCAAGAGACTTGGGACACCCTGGAGACTTTCTTTTCTGCTAGTACCAAAGCAAGAAAGAATCATCTTTAGAACGAGTTCAACCAAATGAAGAAGACACCTAAACAAACCATCACAGAGTTTGTTACCAAGGTCAAGGAGGTTGCGGATCAGTTAGCATCCATTGGAGAGCTGATTGAAGAAGAGGTTATCATGAGACAAATTCTCAACGGCATTTGAAGTGATAAGCAATGGCAATCCTTCACGATGGCTTATGATCTCATCATGGATGTGCAGACTCTAGACTTCAACATCTTTCTTGGACAACTCTTCAATAAAGAAGCCAACAATAGCATAAAGGAAGGTAACTCTTATCATGGTAATTCAACTAGTGCTCTATATGCAGATAAGAAGGATAAGAAGCAGAAAGGCAAGAAGAAGGAAGAAGATGAAGAAGAGACTTCTCAAGCCAACTTTGCAAACAAGAGCAAGTGGAAAGGGAAGAAGAAAGGACCGAAGCAAGACAAAGCCAAAGGTCAGAATGTTCAACCTTGTGCCATATGCGATAAGACCAACCACACCACTCAGAATTGTTGGTTCAATGGGAAGACCCAGAAAGGAAGTGGAAGAGGTGGATATGGCAGCAATAGAGGCAGAGGTGGACACAACTTCAACAATAACAATAGAAGCTATAATAGAAGGGACTACAACAATTATTCAGAAGATCAACCACATGAAGACTCATTGCTTCTTATGAATCTAAGCCACAAAGAAGGTAAAGAAGATGATCATTTGTTCTGCATAGATTCAGGATGTTCGAATCATGTTGTAGGCAACATTGCTCTTCTATCTGATTTGGAAAGTCCAAAGCATAGACATGAAGTGCAAACAGGGGATGACACGAAGCACAATGTGGAGAAGATTGGTAATGTCAAAGCTTCCAATGGCAAGACAAACATTCAGAGTAAGGTTCTCTATGTACCCACTATCACTAAAAACCTAATAAGTGTAGGCCAAATAGTTAAAAAAGGCTTGCAAGTTAGGTTCACCCAACATGGAGCTTTTGTGGAAGATCCATGTCAAGGCTTCAAGAAGATAGCCCGAGGTGAGAAGCATGATAGGCTCTTTACTTTTGAAGTAGGAGAAACCAGGAACATAGCTCTATTCAACTTTGGGTCTCAAACCCTAAGTGAGCTTGAAGTGTCGCATAAGAGACTTGCTCATGTGAATGTAAGAACCTTGAAGGATATATGGAGGGATCAAAGTGTTCTAGGACTGTCGAACATATCAAAGCAACACATGATCAACAGGTGTGATGCATGTCAGATTGGGAAGGCACAAAGACAACCATTCAACCACAAAGGCTACATCCACAACAACTTATTGGACTTAGTACATACAGATGTATGGGGACCAAGTGAAGAACCTTCATTGGCAGGATCAAGGTATTATGTCTCATTTATTGACGACCATAGTAGATGGATTGTTCTATACTTTATCAAGAGTAAGAATGAAGTGTTTGATTGCTTCAAGAAGTATCTTGCACATGTGGAGAATCATACAGGTAGATCACTAAAGAAGCTCAGATCTGATGGAGGGGTAGAATACTTCTCCAAAGCGTTTGATGAGTTTTTGCAGGACAAAGGTATCAAAAGAGAAGTGACTACTAGGTACTCTCCTCAAATAAATGGAATTGCAGAGAGGAGAAACAAGACACTCGTTGGATCAGCCTGAACAATGCTCGAAGAGAAGAACTTGCCACATTATCTATGGGCAGAAGCTATTTTAACTGTAGTATACCTTGTCAATCGACTACCATCCAAATCACTTCGAGGTATGACTCCTTATGAAGCATGGCATGGAAGAAAACCTAGTCTTGGACATTGCAAGGTTTTTGGTTGTTTAGCTTATGTTCATGTACCATCACAAATAAGAGGTAAGCTAGATGAAAGGGCAACAAAGGCAGTGTTTATTGGATATGATTCAACTCAGATGGGTTACAGGTTCCTCAATCCTTCAACCAAGCAATTCACTACAAGTAGAGATGTTGTGTTTGAAGAGCACAGGTCTTGGTATGATGAAGAAAAGCAAAAGGTAACACTACCATATGATCTTGATTATGACTCTCATCAATTAGGAAGCAAGCATGATACACAGGTCGAGGATCCAAGAAGTGATATAGACAATGACCAAGATGAAAGAGAAAGGGATTACAAGCTATGGATGTCAAGAGGCAAAGCAAAGATGCAAGAGGTTGGAGAATGCTCAAAACAAGATCCTAGAAGATCAGCGAGAGAGAAGAAACAACCAAAAAGGTATGGATATGATTCCACATTTCTTAAGAAGCATTCAATCTACTTGGCAAAAGACTCTATTTTAGAGGAACCCTCAACCTATGAAGAGGCAAAGGGAAACCCTAATTGGGAAAAGGCCATGAACGAAGAGATAGATGCATTGAAGGAGATGGACACTTGGGATTTGGTTCCCATGTCGTCGAATCAAAAGGTAATTGGTTGCAGATGGGTATATAAAGTTAAAAGAAATTCAGATGGATCAGTTTGCAGGTACAAGGCAAGATTAGTTGCCAAAGGATGCTCACAAACTCATGGTATAGACTATGAGGAAACATTCTCACCAGTTGCAAAAATGCATTCTTAAATGGTTGGATAAGTGAAGAGGTATACATGTCACAACCACGAGGTTTTGAAAACCCTAATCATCCATCTTATGTTTGCAGACTTAAGAAAGCATTGTATGGATTGAAACAAGCTCCTAGAGCTTGGAATTACAGGTTGGTTACATATCTTCAAGATCAAGGGTTCAAAGCTAGTAGCTCGGATCCTTCTCTATTCATTAAAAGGGATCACAATGAGGTTATCTATCTATGTGTATATGTAGATGATATTATTGTGACATGTGATGATCTAAATGGCATTCAAAGGATCAAGAGACACATGCAAGAGGAGTTCAAAATCAGTGACCTAGGTACACCTTTGGAGATGAATCATAAACTAAGTGTTTATGAAGGTGAGAAAATTGAAGACATTAAAGAGTATCAAAGCTTGGTAGGTAGCTTGATATATGCTACTCATACAAAGGCAAACATCTCATATAGTGTGGGAGTGCTTAGTCAGTTCATGCATTCACCAAGAAGACCACACATGGATGCGGCTAAGAGAGTACTTAAGTATCTCCAAGGTACAATCAACAAAGATATATTCTATCCTTACTCTTCAGAGTTGGATATCAAAATCTACTCAGATGCAGATTGGGCAGGAGCTAAGGATGATAGAAAAAGTACATCTGGTTACTTAGCATTTGCAGGTTCGAAGCTAGTGTCATGGAGTTCCAAGAAGCAACCAACAATTTGCTTTATCTTGAATTGAAGAAGAGTACAGAGGCTTGACCATAGCAACTCAAGAGGCAATATGGTTAAAAGCATTGTATACAGATTTGGGACTTGTGAGTTCCAAACCTCACATATTTGGAGATAATGTAAGTTCCATGCATCTAGCGGCAAATCCTATTTTCCATGCGAGAACCAAGCACATAGAAGTACATTACCACTTCATCAGGGAGAAGCTCATGGCAAAGGAGATTGACATTTCTTTTGTTCCTACTGAAAAGCAAGTAGTAGATATGATGACGAAGGCACTTGATGGAGTAAAGCTTTGTAGATTCAAATCTATGGTAGGTACTCAACCTATCAGAGAATGAAGACTCAAGCATATTTTAGCTTGAGGGGGATCTGTTGGAACATCAAGCTTACACTATGCTTGAGGTGGATTTGATCTACATCAAAGGCTATCGCGTCGAAAGAATATCCGTTGGAGAGTTCTTTTTCATATGCCCATTTATTGTATTTTTTTGAGAGATTTTTGATGGCTCATTTACCGTTGTAAAAGCCTTGAGTTGTACACATGTAGAGGTAGAAAGATAGAGCCCAAATCCCATGAATTTGTGGTGGTTGAAGTTGCATTCAATCAAGCAATCAATCACCTAGAAGTAGATCAATCAAGATCTTTACTTTTCCTAGATTGTAGGGAAGTGAATTGATTCCCTCCAACAACCATTCCCACCTTCATTTGAATTCAAATTCAACTTGTAAAAGTCATGGATCACTCCTATAGTCTATATAACGACTTGAAATCACTTGTATTATACATGGAAGCAATATACATACACTTGTGACCATCATTGTCTTGCTCCTTCAATTTTCTGCATCATCTTCTTCACCAACAGTAATCTTGTAGAGGCTTCTGCTCTCCCTCCAGAGCTCCAAATTGAGTGCACGAGGGCTCATTGGAAAGGTATTAGTGTCTAGTTTATGCTTGTAAATTTTCAAAGCATTTAGTTCAGTAGATTTGGAGAAATCTGAGCTGTACTGCCTCGGGGTCAATCTCTATGTATTCCTGAAAAATAGGAAGTACCACCGGTGAATGTCGCATTCATTCCTATAGCATATTTTGCTTATTCCTTATACTTTTGTGCATTCCATACACTCAACCGTATGTGTATCACTCCCATAAAAGGATTTTTTCTAATTGTAATCGCGCTGGTCGCTATGGGCATTTGAAGTTCATTGTCTCTTCCATAGATAGTAAGTTTTTTGAGCTAGTCGACCCGCGAACCTATCTGTTTTGTATCGACTCATTCTCCTTGATGCTCCAAAGTACATAGTGTGTTTCATTGCACTTATAGCATGCCTATAAGGTCTATTTGAGTCTCCATAAGCTCAAGGGATGGTCTTATGCCGGTTGGCTTGACCAAACTTCGTCGCTTCGAAACGCACTTTTCTACCTTCTACAAGCTTCTCCAAGTTCTTTCAGTGGTATCAGAGCTAGATCAAGATGGGTGACAGCTCTCCCTCAATGATTGAGAAGCTTGATCCACACAACTACGCGGCTTGGCAAATCATGATGGAGGCCTATTTGCAAGGTAGAAATCTTTATGGAATTGTAGCATGTGATGAAGCTATGCCTAGTCCAAGATCCAAAGGAGGACCTACACAAGAGGAGACAGATAAGCTCACACTTTGGTGTGCAAGGGATGCTCAAGCAAGCTCATACATACTAAAATCTATCTCTGACTTTCTATTACCACATATTAGAGGATGCAAGACATCTCAAGAGACTTGGGACGCCCTGGAGACTTTCTTTTCTGCTAGTACCAAAGCAAGAAAGAATCATCTTTGGAACGAGTTCAACCAAATGAAGAAGACACCTAAACAAACCATCACAGAGTTTGTTACCAAGGTCGAGGAGTCTGCGGATCAGTTAGCATTCATTGGAGAGCTGATTGAAGAAGAGGTCATCATGAGACAAATTCTCAACGGGATTCGAAGTGATAAGCAATGTCAATCCTTCACGACGGCTTATGATCTTATCATGGATGTGCAGACTCCAGACTTCAACATCTTTCTTGGACAACTCTTCAATCAAGAAGCCAACAATAGCATAAAGGAAGGTAACTCTTATCATGGTAATTCAACTAGTGCTCTATATGCAGATAAGAAGGATAAGAAGCAGAAAGGCAAGAAGAAGGAAGAAGATGAAGAAGAGACTTCTCAAGCCAACTTTGCAAACAAGAGAAAGTGGAAAGGGAAGAAGAAAGGACCGAAGCAAGACAATGCCAAAGGTCAGAATGTTCAACCTTGTGCCATATGCGATAAGACCAACCACACCACTCAGAATTGGTGGTTCAATGGGAAGACCCAGAAAGGAAGTGGAAGAGGTGGATATGGCAGCAATAGAGGCAGAGGTGGACACAACATCAACAATAACAATAGAAGCTATAATAGAAGGGACTACAACAATTATTCAAAAGATCAACCACATGAAGACTCATTGCTTCTTATGATTCTAAGCCACAAAGAAGGTAAAGAAGATGATCATTTGTTCTACATAGATTGAGGATGTTCGAATCATGTTGTAGGCAACATTGCTCTTCTATCTGATTTGGAAAGTCCAAAGCATAGACATGAAGTGCAAACAGGGGATGACACGAAGCACAATGTTAAGAAGATTGGTAATGTCAAAGCTTCCAATGGCAAGACAAACATTCTGAGTAAGGTTCTCTATGTACCCACTATCACTAAAAACCTAATAAGTGTAGGCCAAATAGTTGAAAAAGGCTTGCAAGTTAGGTTCACCCAACATGGAGCTTTTGTGGAAGATCCATGTCAAGGCTTGAAGAAGATAGCCCGAGGTGAGAAGCATGGTAGGCTCTTTACTTTTGAAGTAGGAGAAACCAAGAACATAGCTCTATTCAACTTTGGGTCTCAAACCCTAAGTGAGCTTGAAGTGTGGCATAAGAAACTTGCTCATGTGAATGAAAGAACCTTGAAGGATATATGGAGGGATCAAAGTGTTCTAGGACTGTCGAACATATCAAAGCAACACATGATCAACAGGTGTAATGCATGTCAGATTGGGAAGGCACAAATTCTACATCCACAACAACTTATTGGACTTCGTACATACAGATGTATGGGGACCAATTCAAGAACCTTCATTGGCAGGATCAAGGTATTATGTCTCATTTATTGACGACCATAGTAGATGGATTGTTCTATACTTTATCAAGAGTAAGAATGAAGTGTTTGATTGCTTGAAGAAGTATCTTGCACATGTGGAGAATCATACAGGTAGATCACTAAAGAAGCTCAGATCTGATGGAGGGGGAGAATACTTCTCCAAAGAGTTTGATGAGTTCTTGCAGGACAAAGGTATCAAAAGAGAAGTGACTACTAGGTACTCTCCTGAACTAAATGGAATTGCAGAGAGGAGAAACAAGACACTCGTTGGATCAGCCTGAACAATGCTCGAAGAGAAGAACTTGCCACATTATCTATGGGCAGAAGCTATTTCAACTGCAGTGTACCTTGTCAATCGACTACCATCCAAATCACTTCAAGGTATGACTCCTTATGAAGCATGGCAAGGAAGAAAACCTAGTCTTGGACATTGCAAGGTTTTTGGTTGTTTAGCTTATGTTCATGTACCATCACAAATAAGAGGTAAGCTAGATGAAAGGGCAACAAAGGCAGTGTTTATTGGATATGATTCAACTCAGTTGGGTTACAGGTTCTTCAATCCTTCAACCAAGAAATTCACTACAAGTAGAGATATTGTGTTTGAAGAACACAGGTCTTGGTATGATGAAGACAAGCAAAAGGTAACACTACCATATGATCTTGATTATGACTCTCATCAATTAGGAAGCAAGCATGATACACAGGTCCAAGATCCAAGAAGTGATATAGACAATGACCAAGATGAAAGAGAAAGGGATTACAAGCTATGGAGGTCAAGAGGTAAAGCAAAGATGCAAGATGTCAGAGAATGCTCAAAACAAGCTCCTAGAAGATCAGCAAGAGAGAAGAAACAACCAGAAAGGTATGGATATGATTCCATATTTGTTATGAAGCATTCAATCTACGTGGCAAAAGACTCTATTTCAGAGGAACCCTCAACCTATGAAGAGGCAAAGGGAAACCCTAATTGGGAAAAGGCCATGAACGAAGAGATAGATGCATTGAAGGAGGTGGACACTTGGGATTTGGTTCCAATGTCGCCGAATCAAAAGTTAATTGGTTGCAGATGGGTATATAAAGTTAAAAGAAATTCAGATGGATCAGTTTGGAGGTACAAGGCAAGATTAGTTGCCAAAGGATGCTCACAAACTCATGGTATAGACTATGAGGAAACATTCTCACCAGTTGCAAAGATGACTACAATCAGGACATTGATAATTGTAGCTGCCGCAAGGAATTGGAGACTCCTCCAACTTGATGTGAAAATTGCATTCTATGGTTGGATAAGTGAAGAGGTATACATGTCACAACCACCAGGTTTTGAAAACCCTAATCATCCATCTTATGTTTGCAGACTTAAGAAAGCATTGTATGGATTGAAACAAGCTCCTAGAGCTTGGAGTTACAGGTTGGTTACATATCTTCAAGATCAAGGGTTCAAAGCTAGTAGCTCCGATCCTTCTCTATTCATCAAAAGGGATCACAATGAGGTTATCTATCTATGTGTATATGTAGATGATATTATTGTGAAAGGTGATGATCTAAATGGCATTCAAAGGATCAAGAGACACATGCAAGAGGAGTTCAAAATCAGTGACCTAGGTACACCTTTGGAGATGAATCATAAACTAAGTGTTTATGAAGGTGAGAAAATTGAAGAAATTAAAGAGTATCAAAGCTTGGTAGGTAGCTTGATATATGCTACTCATACAAGGGTAGACATCTCATATAGTGTGGGAGTGCTTAGTCAGTTCATGCATTCACCAAGAAGACCACACATGGATGCGGCTAAGAGAGTACTTAAGTATCTCAAAGGTACAATCAACGAAGGTATATTCTATCCTTACTCTTCAGAGTTGGATATCAAAATCTACTCAGATGCAGATTGGGCAGTAGCTAAGGATGACAAAAAAAGTACATCTGGTTACTTAGCATTTGCAGGTTTGAAGCTAGTGTCATGGAGTTCCAAGAAGCAACCAACAGTTGCTTTATGTTCAACTGAAGCAGAGTACAGAGGCTTGACCATAGCAACTCAAGAGGCAATATGGTTAAAAGCATTGTATACAGATTTGGGACTTGTGAGTTCCAAACCTCACATATTTGGAGATAATGTAAGTTCCATGCATCTAGCGGCAAATCCTATTTTCCATGCGAGAACCAAGCACATAGAAGTACATTACCACTTCATCAGGGAGAAGCTCATGGCAAAGGAGATTGACATTTCTTTTGTTCCTACTAAAAAGCAAGTAGCAGATATTATGACGAAGGCACTTGATGGAGTAAAGCTTTGTGGATTCAAAGCTATGGCAGGTATTCAACCTATCAGAGAATGAAGACTCAAGCATACTTTAGCTTGAGGGGGAGCTATTGGAACATCAAGCTTACACTATGCTTGAGGTGGATTTGATCTACATCAAAGGCTATCGCGTCGAAAGAATATCCGTTGGAGAGATCTTTTTCATATGCTCATTTATTGTATTTTTTTGAGAGATTTTTGATGGCTCATTTACCCTTGTAAAAGCCTTGAGTTGTACACATGTAAAGGTAGAAAGATAGAGCCCAAATACCACGAATTTGTGGTGGTTGAAGTTGCATTCAATCAAGCAATCAATCACCTAAAAGTAGATCAATTAAGATCTTCACTTTTTCCTAGATTGTAGGGAAGTGAATTGATTCCCTCCAACAACCATTCCCACCTTCATTTGAATTCAAATTCATCTTGTAAAAGTCGTGGAACACTCCTAGAGTCTATATAAGGACTTGAAATCACTTGTATTATACATGGAAGCAATATACATACACGTGACCATCATTGTCTTGCTCCTTCAATTTTCTGCATCATCTTCTTCGCCAACAGTAATCTTGCAGAGGCTGCTGCTCTCTCTCCAGAGCTCCAAATTGAGTGCAAGAGGACTCATTGGAAAGATATTAGTGTCTAGTTTATGCCTGTAATTTTCAAAGCGTTTGCTTTAGTGGATTTGGAGAAATCTGAGTTTTTCTGCCTCAGGGTCAATCTCTGCGTATTCCTAAAAAATAGGAAGTACCACCGGTGAATGTCGCATTCATTCCTATAGCATATTTTGCTTATTCCTTATAATTTTGTGCATTCCATACACTCAACCCTATGTGTATCACTCCCATAAAAGGATTTTTTCTAATTGTAATCAGGCTGGTCGCTATGGGCTTTGAAGTTCATTGTCTCTTCCATAGATAGTAAGTTTTCTGAGCTAGTCGACCCACGAACCTATCTGTTTTGTATCGATTCATTCTCCTTGATGCTCCAAAGTACATAGTGTGTTTCTTTGCACTTATAGCATGCCTATAAGGTCTATTTGAGTCTCCATAAGCTCAAGGGCTGGTCTTGTGCCGGTTGGCTTGACCAAACTTCGTCGCTTCGAAACGCACTTTTCTACCTTCTACAAGCTTCTCCAAGTTCTTTCAAGTGTGGGAATAGATCAAACAACACGTGCACAATCGAGTTTTCTACCTCACACAACACCTTCTACATGCGGGTATGTGTCCTGATACTTGGTGTGATAATAAACAAAATAATTGATGATTTTACCTAGCTTCCATACCCGGATATGTTTTACCCATCTATCGATAGTGGTTGAGCTTGATTTGACTTGTCTATACCAAGTTACACCTAAAATACTAATGTTTGGGAATCACATACCTATACCTAATGACTCCCTACACTTCACATACCGAAGATTCCATTTATGAATCAAATAATGATCAAGGGAGAATGTAAAATTGAAACTGACTACACAATGATCAAGGGAGAATGTAAACAATGATCAATGAAGAATGTAAACTTGGAACTTGGATAATCTCTGATCCCTTTTTTTTTATCAATACTATCAATGCCACTCATGGGATTTCACGTAACTACAAAAGTAAAATGCAAACATTTCTAAACTAAAGAAGTGAGATGGTTTATCATAGAATTTCTTACGTTGAGGCAAAAGTGAAAAATGGTAAAGTGCTAGCTCTTCTTCAAAGAGTGATGAGTAGGAAAGTAAATAAATTCTCTAAATAAATGTGAAAAATCTTGAAGTAGAAGAAACTCAAAGATTTCCTTCATAAAAATATCAAGAAAAGTGGGCGTGAATGAATGTTTGAGGAAGAGAACAATCAGTTGATTTTGAACCACATCTTCTAAATGCTAGGGTCTTCTTCCCCACTTTGTGCTTAGAGACATGACCACATGGTCCTCTTCTTCATGGTGAAGAAAATAGAAATCTGGCAAGATATAACCTAAAGGCTTGACAACCCACTAACTAGTATCAAAGTCAAGGATGTCATCAAAGCATTCCCAAAGCAAAAGTCCGAAGGCTAAAAGGCCTTAATAATGAGTTCTTAAAATTATGTCAAGTTTCTCTTATTGGTGCTCTTTTTCCAAATTCTTGAATTAAGGTGTTATTAAGCTAGTTCACATAAGAACGAAAATAAGAATATTATAAAAACTTGGAGTCCTATCACCATGCTCTAGAGTGGCTATACGATTGTTTCTCAAAGCACTTGTTAATCACAAATTGAATCTCCTTCATTTTTATGTCCACAAGGATCAAAAGGGATTTATTAAAGGGAAATCAGTTTTAGAAGAAGTTGTTGGTATTTGGGAGAGCCTTGAACTAGTTGAATAGTGAAATTAGAATCATATCTTTTTAAAGATTGACTTTGACAAAACATATCATAGATTAGAGTGGGACTACATTCAACAATCATTGAGGGTCATGGTTTTTGAATCAAAGTTTGTTAAGATAATCTCCACTCTTTTTGAATAATTCTTATAGGATCAATATCAATAGTGAGCTTTCAACCTTTTTCAAGTTTTTTCCCATCTACCAAGGATGTTTGTAGTCAGTAGTTTGAATTTCTTCATTTAGAACAAAGTGTTGTACATCAAAATAAAAAGTATTTCTATTCCTAATGGATTTGATTGTATGGATCTCATGCTTTTGAGAGATATCAAAGATGTATTTCTCTAGAAGGCAATTAGTTGTGCCTCCCAATTTTGCAGCCATCTTGACATTTTCTACACTACTTTTGGCTTCAGAATTAATCACGTAGAGATTAATTAAATTTCACTCATGCAGTCCTCCAACAAGCTCTATAGGTGGAAGCTTGGCAGATTAAGCACATGATGTTGTGCCTCTTTAAATGGTCTTGAAGTTCATACCAAATAAATTGAAACCGATGCTTTATCCACTCTAGATGAAATTCCCAAACCTTCCCTACTTCTTGTATGATTTTATTAGGGATATTATCATGCCCATTAGTCAACCATTGGCATGTAAGAGGGAAGTTGGTGGCTTCATATATGTAGCCGATGTGCACTCCTTCAATGCGATGTGGCACCGGATCATATATGTTGAAGTGGATCTTAGCAAGGAGCTTCTTGTCAAAAATTCTAGATACGGGATTGCAATAGAAGAGGTATGCCCAAGATCAAACGGAGTACTTGTACTATCCAAAATGATGCTGGGCATTTGGAAATTAGAGAATATGGTGGACAAGATTGTAGCCAAAGGGATGATAAAATCATGGTGCAACTTGGAAGCATCTTGGGCAAATTTGGTTCCTAGAAATAAGAATACTCTAATGTTGATAGGACTCCCTATAGGGACATGAATTACTCACATCTTTGTTTCTCCTTTCTCAATGGCTCCAAAGGAATCCGATTAAGTTTGCTCTCGGTGGAAGAGTTGGAAGGGAAGATCAAGCCTTTCATCAAGTCAAAATGAAGATTGGAAGTAGGAGGCATGGATAAAAAGAAATGAGACTATGTGGTTCCTCTACATTTGGCTGATGTTCAGGATATGAGTTTGCAAAAGAAGATCTTTTCCAAAATAGTTCGAGCTATTTCCAGAGTTATGTCACTCTTGGAAATTAGGAGCGAGCTAGTCTAAAGCAAATGACAACACCAACTACAAAGAACTATGCCTATAGATTTCGGAAGCAACCACTCTACGAAGAACTATGCCCACATATTCTAAAAGCAACCAACTATGAAGAATTATGCCTATGGAGTATGAGAGCAAGTGCTGACTAGACCGGATAAATTGTAAGGCTGAGAAAGAAAGAAGTTCTAGGTAGTTTGGAGTCGTCGATAGTGTGATGCCTCCTCATATAGAATTGTCCCCAGTTGAACTATTAATGTTGTACAATTTTTGGCACGCCCAGTGGGAAGAGGGCTTGGTAGCTTGTAAGTCCATTGAGGCTTGTTTTTTATGACCCGAAATCCTTCATTTCCTACATCGCTTAGTTCGGAATGGAGGATTACCACTCGGGGAAATTTCCAAGGCAAACCATGAAGTATAAATGAGCTTAAGACAGATCAAGGTGATCTAGCAGCACTTCTTTCTAGAATTAATATCAATTGTCCGATTTTTAAAAGAGCCTCAATGAAAGAACCAGATGATCATATAAAGCAATTTCTGGTGTTACGTAAAAGTAGAGCGTTAGAAGAGTAAGTGGATGCCTTCATGGATCTCTTCCCAACAACTTTAGATGGACTGACCAATAAATGGCTCAGCTAATTCGAGGATAACAATTTTGCAACATGACATTAAATGAGGGCTAAGTTTTCTTTGGCATTCAAACCAAAGAACTCGATAGAACAAGTTTTAGATGAGCTAGAAAATTTGAATTTGAGAAAAGATGAGTCCTTTTTAGAAGTGATTACTCAAATGAAGGTGCTCACGAAAAAGTTACCAATGGCTCCATGATATTTCTTGATAAAGAAATAGTTGGAAAAAGTGCTACCGATGAGCACCAGGCACAAGCTTTGAGACTTGTTAGCACTGAGCATCTCAATCAAAGACTTTGTCTCCATGTCCACAAGAATCAAACAAGTGAGAGTGCACTTTAATGACACTCCCCAAAGTGGTGGGCTGACCTCCAAGGGCAACACCAATTTGCTACTTCATTAGATGACACAATGGCTAAGCTATGAAGAGAAACTAAGGAACTGAGGGGGTGAGAGACAAGGGTGAGTCTATCATGTACTGTATGCCACCAATAGGTGCACCCACAAACTGAGTGTCTGAACAAAATAGCCTACTAATTCTATGGGAAATGAGGACATGAAGCTCAAACTTTTTACTACTTAAAGCGGGTGGCAGAACTTAAACCACCTACGTACTAGGGACAATCAACCAGATAGGTACCAACCATGGTGCCAATGACCCAACCAACAATGGCAGTAGGACCTATTTCGGGTAACATTCCAACAACTCCTACTTTTTATGTTATTCCCACTAACATAGGTATGCAGAAGAACATGGCTGATCTGGCCTCAAAATAGGCTTTGATGGCCTACAATATGTTTTAGATGTGGAGAATATGACCATGTGCAAAGTAGTTGTCTTTTACCAAAAAATTACCACCATGCTTCAACTATCCAGAATCGAGGGATCACTACACCAAAGATTGCCCAAAGAAGGTGACAACAACCCAGAACATGATGAACAACACTTTCCACATTTTAGTAGAATTCCCACCCATGAAAAATGTACTATGATGGTTGTCAGCTACTCAAGTAGTGTAACTTTGAGAAATTTCTCCATGAAGAGTTCAAACTAGGACCCATACAATGGACACAAGGGGGGAGGTAGTGAGGAATGAAGAAGTTGGATGGTAGTAGAGAAATGATATGAGCCAGGTGCCTACTCCAAAGGACATGACCTTGACTCTGTGGCTAAAGAGCAGTGAGGCAAAAAATTTAAAAGCTAACCAAGAAACTACTACAAAGGATATGGAAACCAAGAAGGAATAACCTTAGTGGTGAAAGAAGAGGAGCTGACAAGGGAAGTGCAAAGACCAGACACTTCGATATTAAGATAGCCCACAAGAGCATGTTTCACTAAGGAAAAGGAGCCAAGGAAAGAAATAACGATAGAAGATGCATATCAAATAGCCCGGTAGGAGCTTAGAGGTAAGATGTCAAAACTTACTAAAAGTACCCCAACAAGGACACTCTCTGTAACTCAGATCTTAAGGAATACGTATCATCTTGGTTTGTACAAGTCATCTTGTAAAAACCAAGATGATAGGTATTCCTTGACAGTTTGTACAAGTCATCTTGTACAAACCCTTGTGCATGGATGTCATATTCAGAAGTGAGATGATAAGCATTGTTGCCTTGCTTGGAGCACTACTCTCCATAGAGAATAGCTTAATCAATTGCTTTATAGCATAGGCTCTGTAAACTAATTATCATAGTCCATGAGTCATAGTCAATGGAGTTGGGCAAGAGATCTCAAGAGGTATCATAGATGGTGGGTCTCGAATCAACCTAATGTCATAATCAACGCTTATACTTTATGTAATAATGGAATGTTATATGGATTTTAATGTCTTGAGGTTTTTAATATGATTTTTGTTTTGATTTAGTAGGTGAAGAATCATGAGGGTGTGAACACATGTGGACTTATTCATATATTTTTGAAGATATTTAAAAGATAGTATTTTAGATATTTTTTGTAACAAAAATCGATTGCTTTAGAAAGCCACATTTTTGTAAAAATAGTAGATCGCTTGAAAAGCGATGATTTTGTAAATTAAGTAGATTTTCATAAATGCACATTTCTCAAAGCATTAGCCTCATGTACTTTTATTCAAGATGGAATGAGAAATACCTATAAATACACATACTCTGATAGAATCATCCATCAGAGTAAGTGGGGGAAGATTGTACCCAATCTTCTAATCAGTCTCTTGTCTCTTTCTATTTTGTTTATGCTTTTGTGAGACTTGGTTTTTGTACTATCCTCTACGTATGTGCATCTACAAGATTCAGTCAACAGTGGAATCAGAGCCAAGGCACATCTATGGAGGTGTATGTATCAGCATCCGATCATGATTTGTGGTATTCGATTGTGATTTGGCATCCGTTTCAATCGTCCGATCCAGATTTTGGTTTATAAAGTTCGTTTATTTTTTGTTCATTGGTGTGTTTTTTTTTGGATTTTTTTGAATTTCTTATTGTGTACTATGATCCTCTCACATTGTGCATTGTGCTCACTGTGATAGTGTATTCACTATGCTCACTGTGCTCACTGTATTTATTGTACTCACTATGCTCACTCACTATGCTCACTATACTCACTGTGCTCCCTATGCCTCATGTGCATCGTTCACTTTTCGAGTTTGGTTCGGTTATCAAATTTAGTTATCAAGTGTGTTTATCAATTCGGTTATCCATGTAGTCACTCCTATGGCTTACTCCAAGGCATCTACTAGGGCATATAACTATGGCATAACTTTGGCATCTTTGGCTTTTCTGGCACTCATGGTTCTCTTGGTTCACTTTGGTTCTATTGGCTATGTGCAAACCAATTCTAGCTTATGAGTGGCAATAAGAGCTTCCTTGTTTCCTTGGTAAGCCCACATAATTCTCTAGTTAGCCTATTTAGTTCCTTATTTATCATATAGGGGATTTGAACCCACAACCTCACACTTAATGGTGATAGAATTGTCAAACATAAATGGTCTATTGTCGAACCACACACACCACTACTAGTCGTACATCTTTTGAACTTATTTATGGTAAAATGCTTCTCATTCCCATGTCACTCACTCAAATTGATATTCCGATGGCTGATTCTATTGCTCAAGTTCACATTTCTATACTTCATGATGTTCACGAGCACATTAGGAAAAGTCAACAATGTTATACATGTACTGCCAGTCACGAGAAATCATTATTGGAATTTTCAAGAGATGGCATCTGTCAGAATCCTACCTATGACCAAGTCCTTCTAGTGTTGTCAGATTATCCTTCAAAATAGCGTGCACTTTTTGTTTTCATCATACACCTCTAGTCATCGCGTTCATCATCATGTTCTCACTGAAGAATTTCTGCCTCTTTTGCCAGATAAAATTGTTGCAACTCTCCCACGTTGATTCATAGGCATAGAAGTTCTCTATCTCCTTCTTTGCATGTGTTCCGAGCAACACAAAACATCTTAGATCAGAGACTTTGAGAGCTGACTCCACGCATATGGATTCCCCTATTGGATATAGCTATAATTGACCTCCCCTTGTATATGCAGCACCTAGGTGCTTTAATAATGTGATGATCACTATAATTAGTGATCAAAATCTGGACATATAATTAGCAATCATTAGATCATATAATTAGCATAAGTAGTGATCATGATGATCCACTTTTTTGTTTCAAATTTATCATGAGGAGAAAAAACCCAATCTTTAATAGTTATCTTCAAATTGGAAAAATTTGCCATACACGATAATCTCATGAGATAGATTTTAAGCATATAATTACCCAACAAAAACATTAAACATTCCTCGAGCTTCTTGAACCATGTAATAGTTGCCATACATCATAGCCAATGTAATGACAGCCTCCACCTCTGGGTCAACCATACTTTAAGATGTCATTATGTAACATAAATGTCAGGTCTATTCACCCTATGCTAGTACAAGATTTAAGAATATATACAAGGGTAAATGCATCATCTTCATCAACTTTTCATTGAACTGAGGAGAGAGAAATCTCTTCAACAACGTAAACAATAATCCACACAATAGGAATGACAAGTAAACAATAAGTGATAAACTCAGATCTACATTACTTTAGGAAGGAGAATTACAACCGTGTGAATCCACCAAGTCCTTCTGACATGATTTCAAGAGGAAGGAGCCCTTTGGCTCAAAAGCATACACCTTACAGAAATTTCACCTTTGTCAAACAAGAGCAGGGTAGTAAAGTAATAGGGATGTCTATGCAAACTATAGTAAAGTAATATAGATGTGTGTGTATAAGATGGATGGGATGTCACAATTTTTGTCCCCCTCACAACGTTGGTGTCCATTTGCTGGAGGAGATGGTGGACACCTTCCAGAGATGAGACGGTACTGCAAATTCCTACTTCACATCAACCAAAATTGAGTTGAGGAGTGCAAAGTAGATCTCTTGGGATTTTCAAGAAGCACAAATAATCACCCAAGTACTTTGTAATATGATCCTCAAATCATTTGATCAAAACAGATAGGTTGGAGTGTCAATGTGAACCAAAAAGTTGCTATTTTGGTCACTACACCTTCTCAAACAAATGAACAATACTGCTTCTCTACTGACAATTGAATAAAGTTCTTTTGGGCATATCTAGTTAACTTGGGTAGCTAAATTTTGCAAGTTATTTCACTTTAAATGATAGACCATGCTTAGAAAATGATGCTTAGCAAGCTAGAAATGCATCCCAACATTTTCGGGCACTAATAGTATGCAAACATGTGAGCAATGTTTTGCTCATAACTCGAGACTAGATAAGGCAATCAATGTGAAACTTTGTAAGAAGGAAATATAGAGTCCAATAAATCTATACCAACTTAAATCACATCAAAGGATCAAGTATACACTGAGAAACAAGTCAGAGAAGTTCATTGTTATGTGTGGTACATGATAGAGTAGAAGATATGAGATATGCAATAACAATATGTAGTAATACACATAGATTACATTGACATTGGAAATGAATGATTGCTTAATGTGAGGGAAATATTAGAGCTATGATGTGAGCTCAATATTCCACATAAAAAACTCTAAAATCTCTGCTATATGGGGCTACACATATGCGACTTTTGAAGTCCTCTTCTATAGCTAAAGTTGGAGCTCTTTTTGAATTGGAAACTCCTATCAAAAAGTATCTCTAAAGTTTAGGATCTCAATCTCCACCTACCTCACCAATAATTTGTGAAAAGATTCTCCTAAGAACTCATGATTGAAGGGATTCCATATGTGCACTTTTACAAGGAGTAAAAAATCTATCTTTTACAAGAGATTATTCATGTGCTAATACATGAATGCACATATGAGCCTTAGGATAAATGATCAAGCTCCCCCTCAAGCCTAATATGCTTGGAGTAATTTGCACCAAAAGCTCCCCCTCAAGCCTAATATGCTTGGGCTTCAATTCTCTTTAAATTCCTACAATCCAATCATCATCTTGAACTTGTTCAATTTTGTTCCATCCAAAGATTTGGTTAGCATATCTGCACATTGCAAGTTGGTTGATACATAGGACAATTGTATGTCCTTGCTAAGTAGCTTCTCTCTCACATAATGATAATGCACTTCAATGTGCTTAGTCCTTGCATGATATACAGGATTAGCATCCAAATGAAGTGAGCTAGTGTTATCTCCAAAAATCATCAGTATGTATGTATGTATCCCCAAATCCGAGTAGAGTAGCTTAAGCCACATTGCCTCTTGTGTTGAATGTGTTAGGCCCCTATATTCAGCTTCAGATGATGACAATGCCACAGTTGGTTGTTTCTTTGATGACCATGAAATCAACTTTGATCCTCCAAAAGATAGGTAGCCAAAAGTGCTCCTCCTATCATCTTTTGAGCCAAACCAATCTGCATCAGAGTATAGCTTGATATCCAAGTTAGATGTGAATGGATAAAATAGCCCTTCATTTATGCTACCCTTCAAGTACTTTAAGATCCTTTTGGCAGCTTCCATGTGAGATTTTCTTGCTGTATGCATGAATTGGATCAATGTACTTACTCCATAACATATGTCCACTCTTGTTAGGGTTGCAAAATTGAGACTCTCAACAAGACTTTGATAACATGTAATTTCTTCAAGTAGCTCTCCTTCATGAGTACTGAGTTTTGGGTTCAATTCCATGCGTGTACCTACATTTCTTGATTTTTCCATCTTGAACTTAACTAGCATATCATGGATACACTTCCTCTAAGTAATGAAAACACCAGAATATGTATAAACAACCTCTAAACCAAGAAAATATGTAATTCATCCAAGATCATTGATCTTGAACTCTTCCTTCATCTGAGCTTTGATCTTCTTGATGCCATTGGCATCATTCCCTGTAATAATAATATCATCCACATAAACAAATAGATAAATAACTTATGAATTAGTCTTCTTAATGAACAATGAAGTATCTGCCTTGCTTGCAACAAATCCTTGGTCCTACAAGTATGTGACAAGCCTATGGCTCCAAGCTCTAGGAGCTTGCTTTAAACAATACATTGCTCTCCTTAATTTACATACAAAATCAGGTTTGTCTTTGTCTTTATCTTCAGAGACCCATCCATTAAGAAATGTATTTTTAACATCTAATTAGTACAGAATCCAATTCTTTGAAGTAGCAATACTTAGTAAAACTCTAATAGTTGGCATCTTAGCTATAAGTGAGACTGTCTCCTCATAATCCACTTCATGGGTTTGAGCAAACCCCTTTGCTACTAGCCTTGCTTTATACCTATTTATTGTACCATCTGAATTCTTTTTCATTTTGTAAATCCACCTGGATCCTATTACCTTCATGAATGATTTTTTGGGAACCAAATCCCAAGTGCTATTCTCTTGAAGTGCTTCAATTTCTTCCTACATAGCTTCTCTCCATTCTTCTTTCTTGTTGGCTACTTCAAATGAAGAAGGTTCCTCTGACATAGAATCTTTAGCCATGTATATAGAATGCTTGTTGACTAGTAATGTGTCATAGCCATACCTTATAGGTATCTTGCTCTCCCTTTGAGATCTTCTAATTTCTTGATTGGATGACTCTCGAATGTCTTCTAATGTGGTTCTTCTAAAGTCAGATTTGGAAAATAATTTCCAAATCATAGGGTAGCTTTATTTTCCTGCAATCATCTTCAAATTAGGACTTCTTTTCATCAAATGCCATATCCCTACTAATTTTAAATCCTTGTTTAGTGTGATTATATAAGCTATATCCTTTTTTATTTTGTTCATAGCCAATGAATATGCATCCTTCAACTTTTGGATCAAGCTTTCCCCTAATCTATGAGGGTATATGTGCATAAGAAATGCACCCAAAGTTCTTACAATGATCTAAGGAAGGTCTCCTGCCATTCCATGCCTCATAAGGTGTCATTCCATCCAGAGACTTCGATGGAAGCCTATTGATTAGGTAAGTGACTGTGGAAGCAGCCTCTACCCATACATAATTTGGAAGTTTTTTTCATTGAATATTGATCTTGCAGCTGCTACTATTAGTCTATTTCTTCTCTCTCCCACTCCATTTTGTTCAGGAGTGTACCTTGTTGTAATCTCTCTCTTTAAGCCTTTGTCCCATAAGAAGTCAAACTCATGTGAGAAATACTCACCACCTCCATCAGATCTAAGCCTCTTCAAGCTTCTACCTGTTTCATTCTCAACCAATTCCAAATACTCCTTGAAACAAGTGAAGACCATCTTTATGATTCATAAAGTAAAGTATTGTCCACATCTACTAAAGTCATCTATGAATGAAACATAATACCTTGACCCCAAGACTGATGGTTCTCTAGTAGGACCCCACACATCTGTGTGCGCAAGCTCCAAGTAGTCTTCATACATGTATCCTCTTTTGTTGAATGATTACCTATGTTATTTTCCAAATTGGTATGCTCCACATTTGTAAATCATGTGTTTCTTGGACACATTTGGAATGCCAAGCACATTGATCCCTGCATATTTGCTTCAATGTCCTCCCACCTATATGACCTAATCTCTTATGCCATATCTCCAATTCAGATAGGGTTTGATCTTTGTAATTGAAGAGAGAAATATTCCTTGTATCTTAAACTTCAAATGTAAAAAGTCTACTAGATTTCTCACCTTTTGAAATCCTCTTGAAGCCTTACTGAGGGTCCTCCACATATGCTCCATGCCTTGTGAATCTTAACATGTAAACCCTTCTCAATAATCTATCCAACACTGATTAGGTTTTTTGTTATTGTTGGCACATACAATACCCTACTTAGGAGATTCATGTTACCATTAGATGCTTTAACATTTCCAATCTTCTTTATTGAGTGCATGGTGTCATCACCTATCTGAACTTCATGCTTTCTTTTGGGTTCTTCAAGGTTAGACAACAATGCTAGATTTCTTGCTACATGATTGGAGCAACCAGAATCAATATAGAATAGGTATTCATCATCGTTACCTTGCTTGGTTGTCATATTCATGAGTAGTAGGGAACCCTCTTGATCATATGTATAGTTGTTGTAGTATCATCTTCCTCTAAAGCCTCCTTGATAGTTGTTGTTGTAGCCTTGGTTGTAATTGTGATGGTAATTGTTTCCTCCATTATTGAACCTACCTCTCCTCCTCTATGGAATCCTCTTCCTCTCTGATTCTTTGTGTTCTTGAAGCATTCATCCGTGATATAATTGTTCAAGCCACAAATGTTGCAAGCTGAAGAGTTGTATGGTCTCCCACTAGCTTACTTTGCTCCTCTGTTCCTTCCTCTAGTACCTCTTCCTCTACCTATGAACTTCACCTGAGAGGTACATGCTTCGTCATTCCTCTTACCTTTGCCTTTATCTTTACTCTTGTTTTTATCTGTATAAAGGGCAGAAGATTGATTACCTCTAGAAGTATCTCCATTCTTGTTGAGTTTTGTCTCATGTGTGAAGTGGTGCCCCATCAATGTATAGAGGTCAGGTATCTGCATGTCCATATATAGGTCCATTGGTGTGGTAAAGGACTTCCATTTGTCATCAGCCTTGATGCCATTTACGATCTGCCTTACTAAATGCTCCTCTTCTATTGCTTCTCAAATACTCCCAAGTTGAGCAGCTGCATCCTTCATCTTGGTCACATAGTTAGCTACACTTTGCTTTGGTTGCTTCTTCAATGTTGTGAACTCCATCCGAAGCTAGTTCTTCCTAGCCCTTGTCTTTGATGAGAAGTATGAATAAAGTACTTAGCAAGTCTCTTGGGAGGATTTGCAATTCCTAGTATGAGGTAATAAGAAATTAGATATTGAGTTGAGTATAAAAGATATGGCTAGAGCATGCTTTGCACACCATGCAGCTAGTCCCTCTTGCTCTTCTCTTGCACGTTGATGTTTGCTTCTAAGGTTTGACATTTCTTCATCTCCAGATATGTATCCATACAAACTGCTTCCTTTGAGATAAGCCTTCATCCTTAGCGACCAAGCTGGATAGCTGCCCCTATCCAATTTGTTAATGAATGATGGAAATCCATCTCCCATTTTAACTTGATGTTGCTTTGATACCACTCTTGGAGGCGATGGTGGACACCTTCTCGAGATGAGATGGTGTTGCAAATTCCTACTTCACACCAGCCAAAATTGAGTTGAGGAGTGCAAAGTGTTGGAGCAAGTCTATGACAAGCCTAAGTATTGGCTTGAGTCTCACAAAGTCTTAGAAGAAGCCTTAAAAAGAAGACCATGTAAAGTTCACTTGTGAACTACCTCTTGTAACTTTTGAAGAGTTTACTTAATGTAAAAGTGAAAGAATCTTAAGTGGTTGAGTCCACTTGATCAAGATGGAAAGAGGAGCCATGAATTCGTGATTTGTGGTAGGTAGAGAATCAAATCAATCATTGATTGATTGGAGAGTGATTGAGGGAAGTTAGCCTCCCAAACTCAACTATAAATAGATGGCAGTTTTAGTCGTGGTTAGAGAGACCTATGTGAAGACCTCCAAGAGCTGAGCTTTATGCCATATCAAGGTGTGATTACAAGGCACACATATGTATCAGTAAGTCATTGTATTGTACAAGCAATATACTTTCATTTTCATGATTATTTGAGTTCATCTTTCCATGTTCTTGTGAAGTGTACTACTCACTGCCATTACTCTCAGTTTTTCTCAATCAGCTTGCAGAGATGTTTTCTCTGAGCTTGGTGCATCATTTTCAGTGATTTAACTTGGTAAAGTTAGATCTATAAGTATAATATATGCTCACAAATTTTCATGTCATTTGGATGTTGCAATATTGAGTTATGTTCAGTTGAAGTCAACAGCGTCTGTGCATTTTCACTTCTCTGTCAGGTACCCGACTTTTTCACTCATCTTGTCAGAGGTGTTTCTCAGTGGTTACTTATCTGAATTCAGTGATTTAAAGCTTTTTGGATTTAGCTTACTGTCTAGTATAAGCATACAAATTTTCACAATCATTGGATTCCTACATTTGGAGTTATGTTGATTTTTCTGCTCACTGGTCTCAAACTGTAGCAGCCCGTGAAAATCGGGATGATGTCATCAGTTGTTAAAACTCATTCTCAGTGTGTGGTTCATTATTGTTGATAAGATTACTCTTGAAAGTTAGCTCTTTAAGTTACCTAGAATTCCCCAAGAGAAATTAAGCTAATTGCTGCTGTGCTCAGAGAATTATGTAAAACACTGGACAGGTGTATGAACCAAGAATAGCAAGTTTTCACCTCTGAGCTAACTCCAACTTATCTGTTTTGATCTATCTTTTTGAGAGTGATCTTCCAAGGTACATAGGGTGTCTAATACATCCATTGGCAAGCTAAAAGGGCCCACCATATAATCCTGGAGTTCATTTGGCTGGTGTAGATCAAGGATTTTGCAACACCTCTTCATCTTCAAGCACATACCTATCCATCTCTTCACACAAAGGAGACCTATTGAGCTTCCCCAAAAACACAAATAATTACCCAAGTACTTTGGAATATGATCCTAAAGTCATTGGATCAAAACAAATAGGTTGGAGTGTCAATGTGAACCAAAAACTTGTTACTTTGGTCACTACACCTGCTCAAACAAATGAGCAGTACTCCTTCTCTACTAACAATTAAATAAAGTCCTTTTGGGCATATCTAGTTACCTTGGATAGCTAACATTTTCAAGTTATTTCACTTGAAACGATAGACCATGTGCAGAGAATGATGCTTAGCAAGTTAGAAATGCATCCTGACATTTTCAAGCACTAACATTATGCTGACTAGTGAGAAATGTTTTGTTCATAACTCGAGATTGGATAAGGCAATCAAAGTGAAAATTTGTAGCAAGAAACTAGACAGTCCACTTAATCTACATCAACTTAAATCACATCAAATAATCAAGTATACACTGAGAAACAAGTCAGAGAATTTCAATGTTCTGTGTGGTACATGATAGAGTAGAAGATATGAGATATGAGATAACTATATGTATTAATGCACATAGATTACATTGACATTGGCAATGAATGATTGCATAATGTGAGAGAAATATTAGAGCTATGATGTGAGCTCAATATTCCACATAAGAGACTTTGAAATCTCTACTATATCACGCCACACATACACGACTTTTGAAGTCCTCTTTTATAGCTAAAGTTGGAGCTCTTTTTTATTTCAAAATTCAAACTTCTACCAAAAAGTATCTCTAGAGTTTAGGATCTCAATCTCCATCTACCTCACCAATAATTCGTGAAAAGATTCTCCTAAGAACGTGTGATTGAAGTGATTCCATATGTGCACTTTTACAAGGAGTTAAAAATCTATCTTTTACAAGAGATTATTCATGTGCTAATACATGAATGCACATGTGAGCCTTAGGATAAATGATCAAGCATTTAGGCTTGGAGTAATTTGCACCAACACCTTTCCACCTTTGGATTGAGCCCTTCAAGGCTAGAATGAAGGAAGAATCTTTCTGTATCTCTAAGTTCTAGGAGCAGAAGTGGAAGCCCGTTGAACCTTCTTCCACCTCTCATCTGTCAGTTGCCTCTGACCCATCCTACTATAGAATCACCATCTCACTAGTCCCCGACCTCATGCAGTTCCATGAAGATGCACTAGTATCCAACACATAGACCTTTGAGAGTTTCCGACCACAAGATCCTTCATGCTTGAGGATCTGAATCTAGAGGCTACTTTCTTCTATCCCATGTTGAGGCCCAAGCCTCTCTTGGCGTTCTTCCTCTAGCAAATGTGTTGTAACTAGCTTTCATCCTAGAGTTCATATATTTACATGCCTCTATTCATGTGTGTTTTGTTGTGCATCATACAAAGGGATACCCTACCAATGGTGGATTTTTCTCTCAACAGCTGTGATGTGTATATGTCCTCACCTTGCCCTTGCACCTCCTGCATTCACAACAATGCTTTCTTCCCACCTCTCTAATGTCCCAAAAATAGGTATATTTATATGTCCTTCTCCCTTTATTGTGTCTGTGGTTTGTCACTACATGTGCTTGTGAATCCCTCTATCTATCTCCTCTCTCCCTCTATGTGTATATATGTATGTCGATGCATCTTCCTAAGTCTCTATTTATAGTGGTAGTTTCTGGCTTTGCCAAATGGTGTCATGATAGCTTGGATTCTGTGATCTATCCATTTGGGCGAGTGAATGACAATGCGATTTTGGATTTGTGCCCCAAGAAAGGCATTAGAGATGGTGACCCTAAGTCAGCGACATAGATATCGGTTGTAGTTAATGCCTCTCTCATCAATGCTTATGCCTCCGCACATAACAATATTTTGAATAGACACTAGTTTGGCCTTGTTGGCACTTAGTTCCAAAATCTATAGGTGTAGTTCTTCATAGTTGGTTGCTTTTCAAATCCATACGTGCATTTCTTTGTAGTTGGCTGCTTTTGAAATTTGTAGGTGCACTTTTCATAATTTGTGCCATCATTTGATTCAGATTGGCTGGCTCCTAATTTTTGGGAATGACATAGCTCTAGAAATATCTTGAAAAAGATGTGTGAAGAGATGTTCTACTATAGAACCAAGGTCTAGAAGAGCGAGATTGATGGATTATCTGTATTTCTACCAGTATCCAAAAGTTGAGATATGTACAATGGTGTGTTTTCTTTCTTCTAGGTGTGGTATACCTTGATCTTGGATACATTTACAAGAGGAAGAGGCTTGTCCTTCAGCATAGCTAAGCGAGATGCTAGTTTCTCATATCCCCATCCAACTAAATTTTCGGAATTCATCCCCACAGTTAGGAGTGTTCACAGATGTGAATTCATTTTGTAGTCCACTTCTCATCTATTGCAACCCCTTATTCCCCCCTCCTAGGTCTCAAGAAATAGGTGCTCTGGTATTTGGGGTTGCATCATACCTAGTTGGTCCCAACTCCATTTGATGCCTTAACTTGACTTCCAGTTCTTGTCAGTCGTTGGTTTACTCCATCGTGTTGCTTGTGTTTCTCTATCTAGGTCCTGGTTAGGCCCCGGAGAGATCTTCTCTAGAAACAATTGTTGGGTCCATCTTTCCTTCGTCACCCTTCCCTAGCATTCTATGCTTATCTAACATATCCTTTGGGATTGCCATACTTGGACTGTGATGCTACATTTTACTTTTCCTACCCCTTTGATCCTTCCCTGAATGTCCTTGTTGTAGGTAATGATATAGTAAGTGTGAGCATCTTCATGAACTCTTTCTTTCATCTTGGTTCCCCTCATCTGAGGGCCTTGTTTTGACTAAATAATTCCTAGATCATCCATTCCTACTATCAACGAGGCAATGCCATTGGGCATATAATCTTGAGAAGTTTCCATTTGCAACTACTTTAATTTTTCTAGGTGATATCCATATGTAATCTTGTCCCTGATCCTAGATGAATTTTGTGTGCGTAACCCAAGGTTGCCCCAAAGGTAGTGGGAAACCTCCTCTTTCTAGTGGGAGTCTAAGGTAGATAAAATCTAGGATAATTTTAGATCCTTATGTTGTTAGTGGGACTCTTTCCACCACTCCTACTGGCTTCACCCAACTTTGATTTGCCATTGTTTCATTGAATTTTTCTTCCTTCATTGGGTAGAGTCATGACCCTTTTATCATTGATGTTGGCCAGATCTTGTAGATGCACATATGTAGAGGATAGTACAAAAATGAAATATCACAAAAGCATAAACAGAATAGAAAGATACAAGAGACAGAACACAAGATTGGGTACAATCTCCCCCCACATACTCTGATGAACGAGTCTATTAGAATATGTGTATTTATAGGTATTTCTCATTATGTCTTGAATAGAAGATACATGAGGGCAACGCTTTGAAAAGCATGCATTTACAAAAATCTTCGTTATTTAAAAAATCATCGCGTTTCAAGCAATCTACCATTTTTACAAAAAATTCACTTTCTAAAGTGATCTATTATTTTTACAAAAAATATCTAAAATACTATCTTTTAACTATCTTCAAAAATGTCCGAATAAGTCCACGCATGTTCACACCCTCATGATTCTTTACGTGCTAAATCAAAACACAAATCACATTAAAAACCATATAACATTCCATTATTCCATAAACATAACATGCCTCCCAATTGACGAGCAACTAGTCTGAGTTGATAAGAATAAAATAGACATGGATGACTAGTCACATGTCAACATCACTAAACAATCATAAGCATGTACCATGTAAAAACACATGCATGGAATTGGAAAACTAGAATTTAATGTGACTGTGAATTATATGCAGAAATGAGATGATCATAATGTGGAATTAATGATGTCATATGAATCCGTTGAGATTCTTCAAGTGAGTGATTTTTATATTTACTAAATATCTATGATATTTCTTACCAATGCATATAGTAGTAACATCATAATCAAGTATTTTCTTTGGAACTAAAATTTTAGCATCCTCTTCAAGTAAAGGAGGATCATCTAACATAGGAGAGAGTGGCAAAGTTCCTTTAAATGATTTCAATAAACTAATATGAAAAGAATTATGTATATTCCAATGAGAATGTATGTCTAGTCTAAAAGCATTCTCATTAATTTTTTGAATAATACGGAAAGGTCCATAATAACATGGTGCAAGTCTAAGCTTAGGATGTTATGAAATATTTTTCAAATATCTTTTAATTATTCGTAACCATACAAAATCATTTTCATTAAAATAATTTAGCTACTCTTTTCTTATTAGAATTATGCATGGAATGTTCTTGAATCTTTTTAATGTGATCATGAACCTCATGAAGTGTAGAAATATGATCTTGTGAAAAAGAATCAACCATAGGAATATTTGTTTGAGTGATAGACATGGGAGTGGGAAGCATTTTACCATATTACACAATTTCATACAGTGCACATCGAGTAGTGGTATGTTATACTTTATGGAATAATGGAATGTTATATGGATTTTAATGTCTTGAGTTTTTTAAGTGATTTGTGTTTTGATAAATAAATAAATAAAGGGAAGCGTGCATTAAAGAAATAAATAAATAAATAAATAAGGTGAAGGGAGTGTAAAAAGTTATGTTAAATATCAATTAAAAGAAATGGGGTACCAATAAGTGAAAATAGACTAGTGGATAAAGCTTATAATTAATTATGCAATGGGCTTCATCTTCTTCCATGTTTTCCACAAATGGGTGACCAAATTAGATTCTTGTCGATCACAAGAAAGGGGGAAAAGAAGTGTGATTGGATCCACATTGGTTTTTTTTTTAGAGGGAGTTTGGTCGAGCCAATTCTCCCTAGCTTGAATAAATTAAAATTAGAAACAAATTTATAATGAATGGGAATAGTCTCCTTGCGACCTCCCATATCCCACAAAGTAGGGGTAGGACTGAGGTGTTGTCAAGGGATCGATAGGGAAATGAAGTACAAAGACTTTTATTGAACATCGACAACCTAGGTTTGACATCAAGGCCAAGATCTAGGAGGAGTTACACATATTTCTAATAAAATTCTTGACCCCCTCATGAGAAATCCACTTACTTTTGATCTTATTGTTTTCCATTATGAAGATCTTATGACGTCTAAAATGAGGATATTTTTTACAATTACTAATCCTTGTTCCTAATTGTTCTAGGGATCGATCATACATCTTTCTTTCCCAATTTTCCAAATCATTTCTCCTCAGATGGGGAAATGATTCATTGGGCACAAAAAGAAGAGTTGGCCAATGTCTTCATGAACACTAAGGAAAGACTTACACCAGAGGGGGTTTCGAAGATCATTTACCATCAGGAGGCAAGCCTTAGAGTTCTCCTAGTACTTCATTCTATTTTTGAACAAGAACGCTTCTTCATAATGAACTCCTCTAGATGGATCAATATATTCATACCTAATCTAGTGTTTTCTCTATTGATTCCATAAGTGTTTCCACATAGAAAACCCTTTGTTCCAAATCTTCTTTTCCCTTTGGAGTTGCTCCATTTCAATATCTTTTATATCTCTAATAGGGAACTATATAGCATCAGTGGTTCAACTAGGGCCAATTTTGTATGAGGAGGCCAAGGAGGTAATGTGTCAACCATGACTCACGATTTCCTAGAAATTCTTCCAATTTTGGCCTTAAATGTTGTCATGAAGATGGGAACACTTGATTGGTGGATCAATTCAACTGCCTTGTTCAACAAATCATCTAGGGTGATTTCTAACAATCGAGGTAAGTGTGAAACCCAGAGAAATGATTAGTAGTATGTCAATTGAAAACCCTTAACATATAATGCATCTTTTACATGACAAAAGAGTACAATCCTATTCCTCATTTTTAATGGAATTTAAATTCTTGTGCCATCATTCATTCAAAGTAGTATTAACTAAGAGTCGTGAAAGTTTCCACTTATATGAGACTATAGGAAAGGATTCTAGATTGGAGTAATCGAATGTAGATAAAACCTCCTTCATTCAAAAGTATTTTCATGTTAAATATATATAGACAAAAGAAAGGTATAACTATGCTTTTATATATCTCAAAGTTTGCACAACTTGAGATTTTGATGGGTATTAGTCAAATTATAATAGACTTTTGAAATATGATTTCTATGTAGTGGAACAAAAATCACAAATTCAAACAGATATAAATATAATTTACAAAACATATTGTAAAATTTCTTCCTACAGTCATCATGTCGTCAATTTCATCTAAAACATGTTGAAAGAAGAGAAGAAACTCGCACTCACTTTGCCAAAAATGTTTCCATTCCAGTTCATGGTATTTCTCAATGTGAAAGAATGGAGATCAAGGAGATTGCATGTGACAAGAAACAACCTGACAAAATAGCTCTTCGTTTCTCTCATGGTGAGGATGTATCACAGTGTTTTGATTGGTTCATCTTTGTCAAATGTCAGACAAACTAATTGGTATCAAATAGACATGGTCAGCTACAATTAGAACTATAACATCAGAGCAAAAGTTTGCATATTTACTAGAGTTAAAGCATCAACATCGTCAGATATGTAGTTGGAAACATAGAGATGTTAGAGTAGCAGATCATCAGGGTGCTATTTTGATTCCCACGGAGAATAATACAATTGAGTGTTGATAGAGAATCAATGGATCTCAATCATCACAAATAGCAAAGCTTAGCACAATCAAGAAAACTCCAAGAAAAAATGGCGAAAGAAGTGTCAAACATAAATTTCTATTGTAGAATTGAGAAGAGAAATCATTATTAGAATTTTCAAGAGACAATAGTTGTCAGAATCGTCCCTATTATCAAGTCTTTCTGATGTTGTCAGATTATCCTTCAAAAATGTGTGAACTTTTTGTTTTTAGAATACACCTCTAGTCATTGCATTTATCGTCATGTCCTCACTGAAGAATCTCTACCTCTTTTGTCAAATAAAATTGTTGCAACTCTCCTCATTAATTCACAAGCATCAGAGTTCTCTATCCCCTTCTTGTGCCTGTTCCCAACAACACAGAACATCTCGGATCAGAGAATTTGAGAGCTTACTTCACACGTATAGATTCCCCTCTCAGATATAACTATAATTGACCTCCCCTTGTATGTGTTGGAGTTTAAGGTCTACGGAAGCACACAAACAACACAAGGAAGAAGAAGAAGCTTGAACCACAACACACAATACTAAATGTATTACCACTAGAATGTACAAAGATAAGTAAAATCTTAGGGCAATAGGTGTATATACAAGTCGGGGAAAAAAACCTCCAAAAGAGGGAAAAAAGTGCCTCAGCAGTCCTAGTGTGTTCACACACATCACTACCTAAATATATCAAAAAATCCCCCTTGGGAGTGATGCGGTGAACAAGGAGCTAGCACTCATGTATAAGGAAGTGCAAAGCTATGTGGAATCAATCCATAAAAGGAAGTAAGCCCAAAGCTTTGCAGAAAGCTTCAAACTTCTCTCTAGGTAGAGCCTTCGTGAAAAGGTCTGCAATGTTCTCGTGCATGGGCACATATGCCAAGCTGATCTCTCTAGTAGAGAACCTCTCCCTGACATAATGATAATGCACCTCAATGTGCTTAGTGCGAGCATGGAACACAGGGTTCTTCACAACTATGAATGCACTCTAACTGTCACTGAAGATGGTGGTGGTAGAAGACTGAACAACACCCAAATCAGCCATAAGGCATTGGAGTCACACACACTCAACACTCGCTATGAAGGCTTCCATATACTCAGCCTCACAATTACAAGTGGCCACAGTAGGCTTCTTCTTGCTCAACCAAGCTATCCATGAGCTACCAAGCATGAAGCAAAAGCCACTAGTGGACATGTGAGTGTCAAAGCAACCATCCCAGACAGAGTCAGAAAAAGCATGTAAATCTGGCAATAGTAATCCCCCCTTGGGATAAAACAATTTAAGTAGTCAGATACTACTCAAGTAGCAAAAGATGTGCTTAACCGCCTACCAATGCTCGACACCTAGGCAATGCATAAACCTGCTCATCTCATCTATGAGACAGAAAACTCAATATTTGGTTGAGTAATGCATAGGTAAATCAAGCATCCAACAAATTGCTGATAGAGAACAACATCAAATACATCTCTAGCATCATGAAGACTCAATTGTAAACATGTCTCCATAGGAGTGGCAATAGGTTTACAGTTTTCAAGGCCAAAATGTTGCAATAATGTGTCAATATATTTCATTTGACACAAAGTTATTCCGCCATCAACTTGCATAAATTGAATGCCCAAATAATGATGCGAATCCCCCAAATCAGACATCTCAAATGACGCATGCAAATCAGCCTTAAAATCAGCAATATGCTTCTAATGAGGACTAGTGAGTAGCATGTCATCAATATACACAAAAATGATCAAAAGCACATCATTGGAACTCTTAATATATAAGGTACTTTCAGTTGGGCTATTCTCAAAACCATGTGCAATCAGATAGGCATGTATCTTTTCATATTAAGCACATGGTGCTTGCTTTAAACAATATAATGCCTTCTTTAACCTGCACACCTGGTTTTCATGCCCTTTTTGCACAAAGCCATTGGGCTGAAAGACATACACTTCTACATGCAAATCACCATTCAAAAATGCAGTTTTAATGTCCAATTGATGTACATTCCAAGCACGATGAGTTGCAAGTGCACAAATGCTATGAACAGTAGTCATTTGACAAGTAGGAGCAAAGGTCTCATCAAAATCAATTCCTCTTTCCTAAGCATAACCCTTTGCAACAAGCTTAGACTTATACCTGTCAACTTTTCCATCGCGCTTAAGCTTCAGCTTGTATACCCGCTTAGTGCCAATGGCCTTCTTGCTAGGAGGCAAGTCACACAAAGACCAAGTACCATCCTTCATTATAGCATCATATTCAGATTGCGTAGCAACCATCCAAATTTTTGAATTTTGTGCTTCATCAAATGAAATAGACTCATTCTCATCACAGAGACTAGAGGCAGCCATAGCATAGCAATCTGATGCAAAAGAGGCACTATGCGAGCCTCAATGAGTACGATATGACATAGATGCATCTAATTTGTTGTCATGCAAAGTTTGCACAAGCCATTTTGGCATAGTTTCTCCCTCCTCAATATCAGCTCTCTCATCAACAAGTGCATCATGTAAATGTGCATTAGAAATGGAATGATCTACATCGTCACATGAAACTTGTAAAGGATGAGAAGTTTCCTCATTAGGACCAACACTAGATTGTCCACCTATAAAGAGGTAGCAAAGTATCATACATGTGTTTGGAGCTAACAGATGTCTCATTAGTACATGAAAGAAGTGGTTGAATAGCATCTTCCATAGAAACAACATCATAGCTAACCAAAATGCATTTAGTTTGTGGATAATACAGATGCTAACTATTTCTTTCAGAACTATACCTAACAAAAATACATTTCGTTGCTTTATCATCCAATTTTGTGTGTTGTTGTTCAGGCACTAATGCGTATGCCAAACAACCAAAAACACACAAGTGAGCAACATATGGCTTATGACCATGCCAAGCCTCATATGGAGTGATAGAGTGCAATGCTTTAGTGGGACACCTGTTAAGTACATATGCTGCACACATGACAACCTCAAGCCAGAAACTATGTGGTAAAGCTTGAATCTTGACCACCTCGCTATCTCTATGAGTGACTTGTTCTTTCATTCAGTAACTCCATTCTGTTGAGGTGTATATGGCACTACACACTAATGTTTTATCCCACATTTAGCCAAAAATGCATTAAAGTCAGAAGACATATATTCCACCCCTTGATCAAAACGGAGGGTGCCCATTTTACATGCTGATTGATTTTTTGCCAAAACCAAAAATTGTTTGAAGCATATAAACACGTCAGACTTTGCTTTCAATGGATATACCCATGCCTGCCTAGAAAATTCATCACTGAAATTCAGAAAGTAAAGATAGTTCCCAAAAGAGGGTGTTTGCGTAGGACAACAGACATCATTGTGAACAAATTGGAATTTCTAAGTAGCTTGAACTCAACCATCTTTTGGGAAGGAGGAACAATGCATTTTGCCCAAAATATAGCCTTCACATACATGTTTACCAAGTGCATCAAGTTTGGGCAAAGAGGACACCATTTCAAATTTCTACACGTGTAGCAAACTAGTGAAATTCAGATGACGAAAGAGTGCATGCCAAAGCTTTGCATCTGACATAGCCTTAGAATCGTGTACTGCATATGCCAAATCATTCATAGATTTTTCATAGTCTATGAGCTTATACAGCCTAGGACATAAAATGCTAGAAGCAATAATAACGTTGCCACTTGAGAGATCATGAATTGTACATCTGTCATCAATAAATTTCACAACCAAGCCAATCTTGGCTAAAGCCAAAACTGATAAAAAATTCCTCTTGATCCGTGGCACAAATAAAGCATCTGACAATGTAAAAGAACTACCATCAGTAGTAGTCAGAATAATCTTACCAACTCCCATGATAGAATACGAGGAGTTGTTGCTGCATGTGACGGTATTCCCTATAGGGGTAAATTCGAGTGAAGTGAAGAAACTACATTATAAGGTAATATTTTTGGTTGCCCCACCATCAAAGTACCAAAAATTTGAGTCTATTGCAGACATACACTGTTCAGGAGAAGATGGGTCAAAATTGCAAACACTAGTAAATGCCCATTCTTCATTCTGCACTAGATTAGCAGACTCCGTTTTTGGTGTAGATGCCTCTGCAACAACCATTCCAACCTCTTTTTCCTTTAACTCTTGAGTAGCCAGTCTTGGAAAATTCTTTATGACATGATTGTTTGCTTTATATTACTTGAAAACCAATTTTTGCTTTTTCGTTTTCTTATCGTCTTTGTCATCCTTCTTTGATTGTGCAGAATTAGCAGATTTTTGCTTACTAATAGAAGAGCTCCATTTACCTTTTCGCTTCTGACTAGCCAGGAATGCTTGATCTACAACACGCATAATGGACCCATTCTACCTAGACTGATCTTCCTATAATAGGATAGAGACTAACTCCTCAAATGTTAAGGCATTTGGATTGCCTTTCATCATCAAAGTAAGAGTGGAAGCAAAACTCTGATATGAATCGCGAAGACCATTCATAACAGTGTGCACAAGTGAACTCTCAAGCAAGACTTCATCACTAGAAATCAACTGCTCCAAATCTTTGATCTTTGTCAGAAAATTGTCCATAAAATCAGCTTCATTCATATAATCACTCTCCAAATATTTTTGGAGGTAAGCAACACGAGCCTCATTCCTAGCCCGGTACAATATGGTAAGTGTATCCCAAGCATCCTTAGTTGTTCTGCAAGAGCGAATGTGAGGAATAATGTCATATTTGACAGACAAGGCTATCAATGCATGTGCGTGAACATCTCTACCATCCCAACAAATTTGCTCTACAATAGGTGCAACACGAACCGTAGCACGAACAGGAATCTGTAGAAAATCACTATCTTTGATGCCATCCGCATCAATGTTTTCAACACCCTACACAATATTCCAAAGTCCTTTTGCGAACAATACATGTTTTTCAACACCTTGTACAATATTCCAAAGTCGTTTTGCTACCAATACCCTGCACAATATTCCAAAGTCCTTTTGTGACCAATACATGATGAATCATATAAGGACGTTTTTCAACACAAGTCCTTTTGTGACCAATACATGATGAATCATATAAGCCCATAATGGGTAATTCGTACCATCCAACTTATCCTCAAAAGCCAACATACAGAATACATCACTACTTTCAACCATGGCCACTAGCTAAAATACCCTGATGTAGAAAATTGACTATATCTCAAAAAGTTGAATAGAACTATCATGTTGAGTTCTGATAAACCTATAGCAGACTTTGAGACATTTATATTGGCAAACCAAAACCTATATATATCTTTGGTATAAAAGATGAAATAGCCTACAGAAATGCCACGATAGTGCATTTGAAGGCCGAAAGGAGCTTAGATCATGATTTTGGCACCACATAGTGAAGTTATTTTGATCTCCTATTCACCTTGAGTATGATCCCCAAATGTCATGCCATTCTTAGATTGTGACCAGAGGGGTGTTGAAAATGCCCTAGATGAAGCGACAACCTAATCTAATACCAATTGTTGGATTTTTAGGTCTGTGGAAGCACACAAACAGCACAAGGAAGAAGAAGAAGCTTGGAGCATAACACACAATACTGAATGTGTTACCACTAGAATGTACCAAGATGACTAACCCGTTAGGGCAATAGACATATATACAAGCGGGGGGGAAAATCTTCTAAAGAGGGAAAAATGTGCCCCGACAATCCTAGTGTGTTCACACACATCACTACCTAAATATATCAACAGTATGTGTAGCACCTTGGTGCTTTAATAATGTGATGATCGCTATAATTAGTGATCAAAATCTTGACATATAATTAGCAATCTTTAGATCATATAATAAGCATAAGTAGCAATCGTGATGATCCACATTTTCTTTTCAAATTTATCATGAGGAAAAAAAACCTGATCT
Source organism: Ceratopteris richardii (assembly GCA_020310875.1). NCBI lineage: Eukaryota > Viridiplantae > Streptophyta > Polypodiopsida > Polypodiales > Pteridaceae > Ceratopteris > Ceratopteris richardii. The sequence goes on along the minus strand of CM035408.1, from coordinate 32,948,347 downwards.
TTAGTAGTTATCTTCAAATGGGAAAAATTTGCCATACACGACAATATCATGAGTTCTAATAGTTTTTAAGCACATGATCACCCCTCAATAGTCATAAAACATTCGTCGAGCTTCTTGAAGCGTGTAATAGTTAGCATACATCATAGCCAATGTAATGCCAACCTCCATGTCTTAGTCAACCATACTTTAAGATTTCATCATGTAACATAAATGTCACGTCTGTTGTCCCTATACTCGTACAAGCTTTGAGAATACATGCAAGCGTATGCATTACGTCATCAAATTCTCATTGAATTGGGGTGAGAGAAATCTCTCTGACATCCAGCCCTACTAAAGTTGCATAGCATCGTGATGGGCCAACCTAAAATCCAATCATAAATAGTATTAACTCCTTTTAAAAAGAATCATAATTTTCAAATTTATCAGATAAAATTTATCAATTTTATCATCCTAAATGCAAATGAATTTCATTGAGTTTCAATCTCATATTAGAAAATATTAAATTACAAAGTTAAGCTATTAACCATTTTGGCCAACAAATCATTAATCTAAGTTCCAATCATTTATAAATTTTGCAAAGATCATCATGAAAAAAAAACTTCTTCATTCATTCAAAATTATGTTTCTTTGTATATAAGTAATCACTTAGAAGCAATCAAACATGTCAAAAAAATCAACTATATCTACTCATACAAACATCTACCTTGTTTGCCCAATTTTAATACTAGAAGTGTTTTCCACAACTAGTATTCATAATTTCTTTGTAATTTTTGTTCTATCAGAGACTTCATCAGCATCAACTTCATGTAGGTGTAATTTTTAATTTACTTTTTTTGGGTGGAAGAAAGTATAAACTTTCATCTTCATACATGTGAAATTCATAAATACCTTTTTGGGGTGGAAGAAGGTAAACTTCTATTCATATTTTTTTTTTGTTTTTACAAGTTTTTTTTTAAAAGAGGAATGGCTATACCTCTTATTCCAAGCTCAAGATTTAGATGCATGTAGGAGAAAGACATAGGATCTCACAGACAAGAGTCATGCATCTATATGCTCATATGTATATAAGAAATAATTTCATTATTTGAAATGAATCGCAAATAATTTTTGTTCACATTAAATCCCTACACAATTCATAAACTAGAAACATAAATCAAGTTTTTTATTCCTACTTTGGCTAACTAGATCACACTTCATAATTTGATAAACCAATTTCTAGATCATTTAATTATAATTTTTATCATGAAATGCATATGGTATGCTGATCAAACACATAGAAAAATATAGATCTTAGATAAATACCACCTCGAAATTAGCTTGATCTTCAATCATCTCTCTTCAAATTCATCATAAAATCTTCTTCATAAAATTTTCATCAAAACATCTTTAATTTGAGTGTTCAAATCATCACCCAATCCTATTCGTAATAATACACTAGAAACTACAAGATAATTAATTTTCAACATCAATCATATTTCATCAAATCATAATCATCATTTTTTGCATCATATTTTTCAAACATGTTTTTCATCATATTTTCATACATATTTGGCATATTTTTCATATTTTCATCATATTTTTATCAAAATAAAAATATATTTTCATCATATTTTTCATATTTTTCATCATCTTTTTCATCATAATATTGTTCATCATATTCATCATCATAATTTTGCAAACATAGATTCATATTTTTCAAACTTAGTAACAAAAAATCATATTATTCATGCTTTTCAATATATTTTCAAACATATACTTTACACAATTATCATCATAGTTTTGTCAAATGTGAAAAGAAAATCATATTTGCATCATATTTTGTCATATTTGTGTCATAATAAAAATCCTATTTTCTTCATACTTTTTTATATTTTTGTCAAAATGTAAATTATATTTTTCATCATATATGTTTCATATTTTTCATCATAATTGTCATCATAATTTCAGTAAAACAAAAATCATAGTGTACTTGTCATGAGAAGATCATATTTTTGGCAAAGAAAAATCATAAAAATTCTTCAAATAATTTCATAGAAAATTTTCATGAGAAATTCATGTCTTTGTAAAGTAAAAGCACAAACAATTAACACATAAATCTTTTCAAAGCAAAGCTTTGTCATAAAATTTTAATAGATTTATCAAGCATGGAAAATATTTAGGAGGAATTTTCATAAACAATTATCAACCATCAAATAAAAAATATGTATAAATTCATCAAATTTTGAAAAATTTTAATGAGGAAATTTCATAGAAACTCTTCAAGCATAAAATCAAATATGTGTATAAATTCCTCAAAATTTGGGAAATATTTATCACTAATTTCATCAATAAAAAATTCTTCAAATTTGAGGATAGATATGAATAAAAATCATAAAAAAATTATCCTTTCAATTGCTTTTCCGTCTTTTTCATAGGTTTTGAAGAGTTTTTGGTATTTTCTCAAATTTTTGTATAGCTTCTTGTACAACTTCTTGTACCCATTTCCTTTCCTTATTTATCGAATCTTGATCATTAGTTAATTTTCCATTTTCCCTAATATCTTTGTCATTATCAAATTCATTATGAATATTTTTATCATTTTATGGTTGAACTTTTAATTTATCAAATTTATCTTGATCAAAAACTTTGTCATTCTCTAAGAATTTAGGTTCACAGTTCATATAATATGTATCTTGCTTTTTATCAATTTTAATTGAATTACCATTCTTTTTTTGTTGAATTTAATTTGATCATATCTTTGTATATCAATAGATTTAGTTTGACTATCACTTTTACTCATTAATTTGGGTTTAGGAAGATTTTTCTCATTGTAAAATAATTTAATTTGAGTCTCAAATTTGCTCATAGATTTTAATTCACAAGAAATCTTTTCATCATATCTCTTAAGTTTAAAATTTGTTTTCTCATCATAGCTCTTAAGTCTCTATTGTTTTCTAAATTTTGTACATGTTCTTGATTTAAATTTGGTTTCCTCATCCTTCCTCTACCTATGTTCAAATGCAAAGGTAGATGAGCTTGGAAATCACAAACCTTATGGTCAATTGTATGTGACTAAGTGCTACATGCATCATCATAAGCAAGACAATCATCATACATATGGCCTAATTGATCACACCAAAAGCATCTTATTGGACATTTCACTCTCCTATCCATAGCCCTATGGGTGGAATATGAGTTTTATTGAGCACTTTTGTAGATAAACTTTGAACTTCTTGTTCATGTTTACATATGCATATGGATAATTCACTTACATGCTTGGTCACTTCATCAATTTTACTCTTTAAATATATAACTTCATTCACAATAAATTTCTATAATATACCACACATCACATGTCTTGTATTGGAAAAATCACTAAACTTATAAATTAATAACATCACTTCTTCAAATTTGGCGTGATTTGATAATTTTAACTTTTCTCCTAGGTCTTTGAATTGTGTTTTCAAGCCCAAAATCTTAGTATTAATTAATTCTTCAATATTTAATTCTTGATCATGTGTGATTACTTGAACTACCTTCTTCTTGCCCATTGAAATTTGATAAAAAAATAAGTGTCAAAATATAGATCAAATACTTGGAATATGGCCCGAAGAAGAGGCTCAAAGTGAATGTGTGTGAAATTTATACAATTTGTTTTGATCAAATTCTATTACATCAAATATCTAGTGAATGAATGTGTGCAAACATCTTTGCTTCAAATATCGATGAGAGGGGTGGCGAGAAGATGATAACTACTTGCCAATTTCTATGGAGGCACTCAGAACAAATATGATCGGCCCTAAACACTAGGAAAGTGCAAGGTTTAGGAATCAACTACCGCTCACAAGCAAGAAGAAGCCATTGTTGGAGTTAGACGTCTGCGGAAGCACGCGAACAGCACAAGGAAGAAGAAGAAGCTTGGAGCACAACACACACGACTGAATGTATTACTAGAGAATGTACAAAGATAAGTAGCCCATTAGGGCAATAGGCGTATATACAAGCCGGGGGAAAAAAACCTCCTAAAGAGGGAAAAAAGTGCCCCGACGGTCCTAGAGTGTTCACACACATCACTACCTAAATATATCAACAAATCCCCCCTGGGAGTGATGCGGTGAACAAGGAGCTGGCACTCATGTATAAGGAAGTGCAGAGCTATGTGGAAATCACTCCACAAAAGGAAGTAAGCCCAAAGCTTTGCGGAAAGCTTCAAACTTCTCCCTAGGCAGAGCCTTCGTGAAAAGGTCTGCAATGTTCTCCTGCGTGGGCACATATGCCAAGCTGATCTCCCCAGCAGAGAACCTCTCCCTGACATAGTGATAATGCACCTCAATGTGCTTAGTGCGAGCATGGAACACAGGGTTCCTCGCAACTGCCAATGCGCTCTGACTGTCAGTGAAGATGGTGGTGGCAGAAGACTGGCCAACACCCAAATCAGCCATAAGGCGTCTGAGCCACACACACTCAACAGTCGCTGTGAAAGCTGCCCTATACTCAGCCTCACAACTGGAAGTGGCCACAGTAGGCTGCTTCTTGCTTAACCAAGATATACATGAGCTACCAAGCATGAAGCAAAAACCACTGGTGGACACACGAGTGTCATAGCAACCAGCCCAATCTGAGTCAGAAAAAGCATGCAAATCTGGCGGTAGTGATCCCCCCTTGGGATAAAACAACCCAAGTAGCCGAGTACCACTCAAGTAGCGAAAGATGCGCTTAACCGCTTTCCAATGCGTGACTCCTGGGCAATGCATGAACCTGCTCATCTGTGAGACAGCAAACTGAATATCTGGCCGAGTAATGCATAAGTAAATCAAGCATCCAACAGCCTGCTGATAGAGAACAGCATCAAATGCATCTCTAGCATCATGAAGACTCAATCGTAAACCTGTCTCCATAGGAGTGGCAATAGGCTTACAGTCTTCAAGGCCAAAACGCTGCAATAATGTGTCAATATATTTCGTTTGACACAAAGCCATTCCACCATCAACGTGCATAAACTGAATGCCCAAATAGTGATGCAAATGCCCCAAATCAGACATCTCAAATGAGGCATGCAAATCAGCCTTAAAATCAGCAATATGCTTCTCAAGAGGACCAGTGAGCAGCATGTCGTCTACATAGACAACAATGATCAGAAGCACATCATTAGCACGCTTAACATATAAGGTGCTTTCAGTTGGACTGTTCTCAAAACCATGTGCAATTAGATAGGCATGTATTTTCTCATACCAAGCACGTGGTGCTTGCTTTAAACCATATAACGCCTTCTTTAACCTGCACACCTGGTTTTCATGCCCTTTCTGCACAAAGCCACGGGGCTGAAAAACATACACTTCTTCATGCAAGTCACCATTCAGAAATGCTGTTTTAATGTCCAACTGATGTACATTCCAACCATGATGGGCTGCAAGTGCACAAATGCTCCGAACAGTAGTCATACGGCATGTAGGTGCAAAGGTCTCATCAAAATCAATGCCTCTTTCCTGCGCATAACCCTTTGCAACAAGCCTAGCCTTATACCTGTCAACTGTACCATCAGGTTTACGCTTCAGCTTGTATACCCACTTAGTGCCAATGGCCTTCTTGCCAGGAGGCAAGTCACATAAAGACCATGTACCATTCTTCATTATAGCATCATATTCAGATTGCATAGCAGCCATCCAATTTTCTGAATTTTGTGCTTCATCAAAAGAAACAGGCTCATTCTCATCACAGAGACTAGATGCAGCCATAGCATAGCAATCTGATGCAAAGGAGGTACTATGAGAGCCTGAACGAGTACGATATGACAAAGGTGCATCTAATTTGCTGTCACGCAAGGTCTGCACCAGCCATTTTGGCATAGTTTTTGCCTGTTCAATATCAGCTCTCTCATCAACAAGTGCATCATGTAAATCTGCATCAGAAATGGAATGATCTGCATCATCATATGAAACCTGCAAAGGCTGAGAAGTTGCCTCATTAGGACTAGCGTTAGCCTGTCCACCTGTAAAAAGAGGCATCAAAGTATCATACATGTCTTTGGAGCTAACAGATGTCTCCTTAGTACATGAAAGCAATGGCTGAATAGCATCTTCCACAAACACAACATCACGGCTAACCAGAATGCGTTTAGTCTGTGGATGATACAGACGATAGCCTTTACTTTCAGAACTGTACCCAACAAAAATACATTTTACTGCCTTATCATCCAATTTTCTGCGATGTTGTTCAGGCACTAATGCATATGCCAAACAACCAAAAACACGCAGATGAGCAACAGATGGCTTGCGGTCATGCCAAGCCTCATATGGAGTGATAGACTGCAACGCTTTAGTGGGACACCTGTTCAGTACATATGCTGCACACATGACAGCCTCAAGCCAGAAACTATGTGGTAAAGCCTGACTTTTGACCATGCACCTCGCCATCTCCATGAGTGACCTGTTCTTTCGTTCAGCAACTCCATTCTGTTGAGGTGTATACGGCACTGTACACTGGTGTTTTATCCCACGTTCAGCCAGAAATGCATTAAAATCTGAAGACATATATTCCCCCCCTCGATCAGAACGGAGGGTGCCCATTTTACATGCTGACAGATTTTCAGCCAAAACCAAAAACTGTTTGAAGCACATGAACACTTCGGACTTTGCTTTGAGTGGATATACCCATGCATGCCTGGAAAAATCATCAATGAAAGTCACGAAGTAAAGGTAATTTCCAAAAGAGGGTGTCTGCATAGGACCACAGACATCACTATGTACAAGCTGCAATTTCTGCATAGCCCGAACTGAACCATCTTTTGGAAAGGAAGAACGCTGCATTTTGCCCAAAATACAGCCTTCACAAACATGTTTTCCAGGTGCCTCAAGTTTGGGCAAAGAGGACACCATTTCAGATTTCTGCAGGCGTAACAAACTAGCAAAATTCAGATGACCAAAGCGTGCATGCCAAAGCTTTGCATCTGACATAGCCTGAGAATCATGAACTGCACATGCCGAATCATTCACAGATCTTTCATAGTCTATGAGCTTATACAGCCCACGACATAAAATGCCAGAAGCAATAATCACATCGCCATTTGAGAGATCATGGACTGTACACCTGTCATCAACAAATTTCACAACCAAGCCAATCTTGGCTAATGCAGAAACTGATAACAGATTCTTTTTGATCCCTGGCACAAATAAAGCATCTGACAAAGTGAAAGAACTACCATCAGCAGTAGTCAGAATGATCTTACCAACTCCCATAACAGGATAAGAGGAGTTATTGGCGCATGTGACAGTATTCCCTGTAGGGGCAGGCTCGAGTGAAGAGAAGAAACTGCGCTGCGAGGTAATATGTTTGGTCGCCCCACTGTCAAAGTACCAAACATCTGAGTCTACTGCAGACATGCACTGATCATGAGAAGATGGGTCAAAACTGCAGACAGTAGTAAACGCCCATTCTTCTTCCTGCACAAGATTTGCAGACTCTGTTTTTGGTGTAGAGGCCTCTGCAACAACCATTCCAGCCTCTTTCTTCTTTGCCTCTTTAGCAGCCAGTTTTGGATAGTTCTTTATAATATGATCATTTCCTTTACAGTACTTGCAGAACAATTTCTGCTTTTCTGATTTCTTCTCATCTTTATCCTGGTTCTTCGATTGTGCAGCATTTGCAGATTTCTGCTTACTAGTAGAAGAGCTCCATTTTCCTTTGCCCTTCTGACTAGCCAGGAAAGCTTGATCTGCAACACGCATAATGGACCTGTTCTGCCTGGACTGATCTTCTTGCAACAGAACAGAGACTAATTCCTCAAATGACAAGGCATTCGGATTGCCTTTCATCATCAACCGAAGAGTAGAGGCAAAACTCTGATATGAATCAGGAAGACCATTCAGAACGGTCTGCACAAGTGAGCTATCTGGTATAACTTCATCAGCAGAAATCAATTGTTCCTTCAGGTCTTTGATCTTTGTAAGAAAACTGTCCATAGAATCACCTTCATTCATGTGCTCACTCTCCAACTGTTTTCGGAGGTAAGCAACACGAGCCTCATTCCTAGCCTGGTACAAAGTGGTAAGCGTATCCCAAGCATCCCTTGCTGTTCTGCAAGAGCGAATGTGAGGAATAATGGCACGTTTGACAGACAAAGCTATCAATGCATGTGCCTGGGCATCTCTGCCATCCCAACGAATCTGCTCTGCAGTAGGTGCAACAGAAACAGCAGCACGAACAGGAATCTGCGGAATATCATCTTCGACACCATCTTCATCAGCTCCAACACCTGTATTTGCAGTACCTGTCGTTACAGGTGTAACAGGACGTCTTTCAACACCCTGCACAATGTTCCACAATCCTTTTGCAACCAGTACATGTCGCATCATATAAGCCCATAATGGGTAGTTGGTACCATCCAACTTATCCTCAACAGCCAACATACGGAATACATCACTGCTTTCAGCCATGGCCGGTGACTAAAATACCTTGATGCACAAAATTGACTGTATCTCAAAAAGTTGAAGAGAACTGCCCAGACGAGTTCTGCTAGACCTGTAGCAGACTTCGAGACGCTTAAACTGGCGAACAGAAATTGGTATATACCTTTGGCACAAAAGGACGAAATAGCCTGCACAAGCGCTGCGATAGTGCGTTCGGAGGCCGAAACGAGCTCAGATCGCGATTTTGGCAACACACAGCAAAGCTGTTTTGATCTCGGAAACACCCTGAGTATGCTCACCAAATTTCGTGCGAATCTGAGACTGCAAAACGGAGGAGTGTCGACGGCGCCCTAGAAGAAGCGACGACCTACTCTGATACCAATTGTTGGAGTTAGACGTCTGCGGAAGCACGCGAACAGCACAAGGAAGAAGAAGAAGCTTGGAGCACAACACACACGACTGAATGTATTACTAGAGAATGTACAAAGATAAGTAGCCCATTAGGGCAATAGGCGTATATACAAGCCGGGGGAAAAAAACCTCCTAAAGAGGGAAAAAAGTGCCCCGACGGTCCTAGAGTGTTCACACACATCACTACCTAAATATATCAACAGCCATGACTATTTGCTAACTTTTTCAATGCATATGCAAGAAAATATAAGTTATGCGTACCTGAGTAGCAGTGTCATTTCTTCACATCCGATTCGTGCCAAGAAGATGGGAATGCTCGGTTGGTGGATCAATTCAACTCCCTTGTTCAATGGTTGTAGGGTGATTTCTAAAAACTCAGGTAACTGTGAAACTTAGAGAAATGATTAGTAGTAGTTCAATTGAAAACCCTTAACATACAATGCATCTTTTACATGACAAAAGAGTACAATTCTAATCATCATTTTTAACGGAATTTAAATCTTCGTGCTAATCATTCATTCAAAGTAGTATTGACTAAGAGTCGTAAAAGTTTCCACTTATATGAGACTATAGCAAAGGATTATAGATTGGAGTCATCGAATGTAGATAAAAACTCATTCATTCAAAAGTCTTTTCATGTTAAATATATATAGACAAAAGAAAGTTCCAACTATGCTTTTATATAACTCAAAGTTCACACAACTTGAGATATTCATGGAGATTAATCAAATTATGAAATGAGTTTCAAAATATGATTTCTATGCACTAGAACAAAAATCACAAATTCAAACAAATATAAATATAATTTATAAAACATGTTTTAAAATATCTTCCTACAATCATCATGGCACCAATATCATCTAAAACATGTTGAACAAAGAGAAGACACTCGCACTAACTTTGCCAACAATGTTTTCATTCCAGTTCATGGTATTTTGCAATGTGAAAGAATGGAGATCAAGGAGATTACATGTGACCAAAAACAATTGGACAAAATAATTCTCCATTTTTCCTGTGGTGAGGATGTATCACATCGTTTTTATTGGTCCATCTTAACTGAATGTCAGACAAAGTAATTGGTGTCAGATAAGTGAAGAGATGGATAGGTATGTGCTTGAAGATGAAGAGGTATTGCAAAATCCTTGATCTACACCAGCCAAATGAACTCCAAGAGTATATGGTGGGCCCTTTTATCTTGCCAATGGATGTATTAGACACCCTATGTACCTTGGAAGATCACCCTCAAAAAGATAGATCAAAATAGATAAGTTGGAGTTAGCTCAGAGGTGAAGAACTTGCTACTTTGGTTCATACACCTGTCCAGTGTTTTGCATAATTCTCTGAGCATAGCTGTAATTAGCTTAATTCCTTTTGGGGAAATCTAGTTAACTTAAAGAGCTAACTCTGAAGAGTAATCTCATAAAAAATAATGAACCACATACTGAGAATGATGTTTAACAACTAATGACATCATCCCGATTTTCACGGGATGCTACAATCATGAGACTAGTGAGAAGAAAAATGAACATAACTCTAGATTTAAGAATCCACTGATTATGAAAATTTGTATGCTTATACTAGACAATAAGCTGAATCTAAAAAACTTTAAAGCATTGAATTTGGCTAAGTATACACTAAAAAATAGCTCTGACAAGATGCCTAAAAAGTCAGGTACCTGATAGAGAAGTGAAAATGAACAGATAGGGTTGACTTCAACTGAACATAACTGAAGATTGAAACACCGAGTTGAAATGAAAATTGGTGAGCATATAGTAGACTTATATAGCTAGCTTTACCAAGTTAAATCACTGAAAAGGATGCACCAAGCTCAGAGAAACCATCTCTGCAATCTGACTAAGAAAACTGAGAGATATGGCAGTGAGTAGTACACTTCACAAGAACATGGAAATATGAACTCAAATGATCATGAAAATGAAAGTATATTGATTGTACACTAGAATGGACTTACTGATACATATGTGGGCCTTGGAATGACACCTTGATATGGCATAAAGCTCAGCTCTTGGAGGTCTTGACATAACCACGACTAAGACTACCATGTATTTATAGTTGATCTTGGGAGGCTAACTTCCCTCAATCACTCTCCAATCAATTAGTGATTGATTTGATTCTCTATCTACCACAAATCACGAATTGGTGGCTCCTCTTTCCCTTTTTGATCAAGTGGACTCAACCACTTAAGATTCTTTCACTTTTACATTAATTAAAGTCTTCAAAAGTTACAAGAGGTAGTTCACAAGTGAACTTTATATAGTCTTCATTTTAAAGCTTCTTATATGACTTTGTGGGACTCAAGCCAATACTTAGGCTTGTCATAGATTTTCTCCAACAGCTCCCCCTCAAGCCAAGTATGCTTGAGGCCTTCAATCTTCCAAGATTACCTGCAAACCAATCATAGCCTTGAATTTGCAAAGCTTTGTACCATCCAATGCTTTGTTTAGAATATCTGCACATTGTTGATGAGTGGACACATATGCTATTTGAATCTCTTTGCTTAGAGGCTTCTCTCGTACATAGTGATAATGAACTTCAATATGTTTAGTCCTTGCATGAAAAATAGGATTAGCAGCCAAATGGATAGAACTCATATTGTCACCAAAAATAGTTGGAGTTCCAAACTCGAATCCAAGATCTTTGAATAATGTCTTCATCCACATAGCTTCTTGTGTATCTATGGCAAGACCTCTATATTCAGCTTCAGTAGAAGAGAGAGCAACTGTGGGTTGCTTCTTGGATGACCATGAAATACACTTTGAGCCTGCAAAGGTAAGATAATGTGAAGTGCTCCTTCTATCTTCCTTGGAGCCAGCCCAATCTGCATCATAAAATAGCTTCAAACCTAAATCAGATACATAAGGATAATAAAGTCCTTCATTTATGGTTTCTTTGAGATACTTGAGAATCCTTTTGGAAGCATCCATATGTGGTTTCCTTGGTGTGTGCATAAATTGACTTAGCACACTCACACTGTAACATATATCTACTGTTGTGAATGTGGCATAGTTGAGACTACCCACTAGACTTTGATATGATGTGATGTCCTCTATGATTTCACCTTCATGTGCGCTCAATTTGTGATTGACCTCCATTGGAGTACCTGCAATCTTACAATCTTGCATCTTGAATTTTGCCAATATGTTCTTAATGTACTGTCTTTGAGTGAGAAACAAACCATGATCTTTTTAGACAACTTCCAAGCCTAGGAAGTAGGTAAGTGAACCCAAATCACTTATCTTGAACTCTTCTCTCATCTGATCTTTGATCTTCTTCATACCATCTGCATCAGTCGTGTCAATATAATATCATCTACATATACACATAGGTAGATGATCTCAGAATTACTCTTTTTAATAAAGAGTGAAGGATCTGCCTTGCTTAGTTGAAAGCCTTTGTCCTGCAAGAATGAAACAAGCCTGAAATTCCAAGCTCTTGGAGCTTGCTTGAGACCATACAATGCTTTGTTAAGTTTACACACATAATCATGATAAACTTGATTCTCAAAACCAGGTGGTTGTGCCATATATACCTCTTCTGTTATCCAACCATTCAAGAATGCATTCTTTACATCTAGTTGAAGTATCTTCCAATTGTTGGAAGAGGCAATACTAAGCAAAACCCTAATAGGAACCATTAGAATTCTTCTTGAGTTTATAGACCCATCTTGAGCCTATTACCTTCATGGATAAAGTCTTGGGCACCAAATCCCAAGTGTTTTTTTCCTCAAGTGCTTCAATCTCTTCCTTCATTGCATGCTTCCATTCTGTTTTTACTTTGGCCTCTTCAAATGATGATGGCTCCTCTTGGTTTATATCCTGTGCTGTGTAGATACAATGTTTAGTTACTAATGAGGTGTCAAACCCATAACTTTCTGGTTTTTTCTTTTCCCTCATAGATCTTCTTAGGCCATGATGTGATGATTATGCCTCATGTCCAAGTTCCTGCAATTTTGCTTTACCTTTAGACTTCCATGCTTTGATCTTTTCCATCTGAGATTCTTCATCATCCTATGAGGTGTCTTGTTCTTCAATCTTCGGTTGTTCTCTACCAAGCTTTGGAAAATCTTCTTCAAGATCATATGGTAAATTGACGTTCCTGCATGAATCTTCATACCATGAATTGTTTTCATAAAAAACTACATCTCTGCTTACCAAGAGTCCTTTGTTGGTAGGGTTGTATAACCTGTAACCCTTTTGATTGTTGTCATATCCAATGCTATAGTAATGAGACCAGTGAGCAGAAAAATGAACATAACTCCAGATTTAAGAATCCAATGACTATGCAAATTTGTATGATTATACTAGACAGTAGGATAAATCTAACAGCTATGAGAAACAACTCTGACAAGATGAGTAAAAAGTCAGGTACCTGACAGAGAAGTGAAAATGAACCGAAAGGTTTGACTTCAACTGAACATAACTGAAGATTGAAAAGCCCAAATGAGATGAAAATTGGTGAGCATATAGTAGACGTATAGAGCTAACTTTACCAAGTTAAATCACTGAAAATGATGCATCAAGCTGAGAGAAACCATATCTGCAATCTGACTGAGAAAATTGAGAGATATGGCAATGAGTAGTACACTTCACACGAACATGGAAATATGAACTCAAATGATCATGAAAATGAAAGTATATTGATTGTACACTACAATGGACTTACTGATACATATGTGTGCCTTGGAATCACACCTTGATATGGCATAAAGCTCAGCTCTTGGAGGTCTTCACATAACCACAACTAAGACTACCATGTATTTATAGTTGATCTTGGGAGGCTAACTTCCCTCAATCACTCTTCGATCAATTGGTGATTGATTTGATTCTCTATCTACCACAAATCATGAATTTGTGGCTCCTCTTTCCCTTTTTGATCAAGTGGACTCAACCACTTAATATTCTTTCAGTTTTACATTAAGTAAAGTCTTCAAAAGTTACAAGAGGTAGTTCACAAGTGAACTTTACATAGTCTTCATTTTAAAGCTTCTTCTATGACTTTCTGGGACTCAAGCCAATACTTAGGCTTGTCATAGATTTGCTCCAACAAGATAGACATGGTCGGCTATAATTAGAACTATAGCATCAGAGTAGATTTGTCATATGTATTGGATTTGAAGTGTTAGCATCATCAAATATGTAGTTGAAAACATAGAGATGTCAGAGTAGCAGATTTTCAAGGCACTATTTTGATTCTCAGAGAGCATAATACAGTCAAGTATTGATATTGATGGATCTTAATCATGAGGAATAGCAAAGCTTATCACAATTAGGAATTGTGTGATGGACATGGGACAAAAAGATTCTATCAGAGCTTTGATTCTTGGTATTAGGGAAGTTGAGAAATAGAGTATACTAAGAGCCAAGAAAATTTTCAAGAAAGTCTAGCCAAAATATTTTTGTAGGTAGAAGAAACTCTAAAACCAAGAAGATTTTTCTTTTCCTTTTCAAAAGGATATTCCTCTAATGCCTACTCTCCCACGCTTGAATTAATAAAATAACATTTATAGTGATTGGGATTAGTGCCTTTGGGATCCCTTATATCCCACAAACTAGGGTAGGATGACCTGGAGGTGTGATCACTATGACGGCCCACAACTAGTAGGATACCTCACACTTAATGGGTGAAGAACATTTCAAAGAGAGTTATGGAGAATTTTAATGATTTTTTCATCACTCTCATGAGCAACCCACCTGCTTTTAATCTTTTTGTTTTCCAAGCCAAACATCCTATGGTGTCTAAAAGGCAGAGATATTTCACAATTACATATTCTTCGACCTAATAGGTAGAGGAATCTTTCAACTGACCACTCTTTGAGATGGGCATCAAACTTGATCACACATCTTTCTTTCTATATCTTCTAGAGCACTTCCCCTATAATGCCATTCCACAAAGCAGAAGAGCAGCCAATTGTTTCTCCAAGTAACAATTGTTTCCAATTGATTCCCCTTTGTAAGTTGAAACTCCACATATTTCTAGATCAGGTAGCTTCTAAGAGAATTTAGAGAAGCTTGTAGGAGGTAGAAAATTGAGTTTCAAAGTCATGAAGTTTGGTCCAGCCGACTAGCACAGGACTAGCCCTTGAGCTTTTCGAGAGTCAAATAGACCCTAAATGCATGTAATTAGTGCAATAAAATCCACAATGTACTTTGGAGTATTAAAAAGAAAGATTTGGTACAAAACAAATAAGTTTGCACTTTGCTTTGACCAGCTCCAAAGACTTGCTATCTTTTGATAAGGCAAACAACTTCAAATGCTCATAGAAGCCATCACGATTACATTTGGAAAACTTAAATCAAGAAGAATGTTTTAAATAGTGTGTCGAGTGTCTAAAATTGACAAGATTACAATTAATAAACAAAATATGCTTCTCGAATGAATTTAACACTCAACAAAGGTACCCCCAATTTTTCAGGGCTGCAGAAAGATAGACCCAAAGAGAGTAAAATTTAGGTTTCACAATATCTAATGAAGCAAATGCTTTGAAAACTTATACACATACAATACACATGCAATACATACAAAACACATCCAATTCGTTCCTCTGTAGACAGAGCAACGACCTCTACAAGTTCACGTTTGTTGAAGAAGATGGTGCAAAGAAATGGGCCAATGCAATAATGACCAAAAGTGTATGTATATTGCTTCAATGTAATGTACAAGTGATTTGAATTCTTTATATAAACTCTTGAAGTGTTCCACAACTTCTACAAGTGGATTTTGAATTCTAATCAAGGTTGGATGGGTTGTTGAAGAGAAAGAATTCACTTTCCAAACAATCTAGGTAAAGTAAAGATCTAATCTAATCCACATTTTGGTGATTGATTGATCCATTCATTGCCAATATCAACCACCTCAAATTCATGGAAATTGAGCTCTAAATTTCTCCTTTTACAAGTCTTAAGATCTAGGTTTTTACATTGGTAAATGATCCTCCATAAAGAATCCTTATGACAAAATACAATAAATGAAAATAAATAAAAGAAACTCTTCAATGTATATTTTTGAAATAATCCAAATGATAGCTTTTTGATGTGGATCGTTCAAATCAACCATAATGTAAGCTTGATATTCCAACAGCTACCCCTCAAGCTAAAGTATTCTTGAGTCTTCAATCTTTGATAGAGTGAATACCTGCAAGCTGCAAAGCTCTATTCCATCAAGTGCCTTTGTTATCATATATGTTACTTGCTTTTCAATTGGAACAAAATAAATGTCAATCTCTTTTGCCATGATCTTTTCTCTAATGAATTGGTAATGAACATCTATGTTTTTTATTCTTGCATAGTAAATAGAGTTTTCTGCTAGATGCATGGAATTTACAATATCTGCAAATGTGTGAGTTTTGGGACTCACAAGTCTCAAATATGAGCATAGTGCTTTTAACCATATTGCCTCTTGAGTTGCTATGGTGTAACCTCTATATTGTGATTAAGTTGAGGATAAAGTGATTGTTGGTTGCTTCTTGGAACTTTACGACACTAGCTTTGAACTTGCAAATGCTTAGTAACAAGAGATACTTCTTCTATCATCCTTCAAGCCTACCTAATTTGCATCTAAATAGATTTTGATATCCAAATCTAAAGGGTAAGGATATGATATAACTTCATTAATTGTTCCCTTGAGGTACTTAAGTAATCTCTTAGTTGCATCCATGTGTGGTCTTCTTGGTGAGTGCATGAATTGGATTAGAACTCTTACACTATATGAGATATTTGCCCTTGTATGAGTAGCATATATCAAGATATCTACGAAGAGTTGATACTCTTCAATGTCTTAAATTTTCTCACATTCATAAACACTAAGTTTATGAGTCATTTGCAAAGGTGTATGTGCAAGTTTAGTGTTCTCCATTTTGAACTTTAGAGTAGATCCTAAATGTATCTTCTTTGTGTCAAATACATTCCTTCATTTGTGTATATGACCTGCATACCTAGGAAGAATGTGAGCTCACCTAAATCATAATTTTGAATTATTCTTGCATATGTCTTTTGATCCTTTGTATGCCACTCAAGTCATCTCATGTCACAATTTTGTCATCTACATATACAAACAAATAGGTAACTTCATTGTGATCCTTCTTGATGAACAAAGAAGTGTCTACATTGCTTGACCTAAAACCCTGATCTTTTAGGTAGGTTACCAATATGAAATTCCAAGCTCTAGGAGCGTGTTTCAATCCATACAACATCTTCTTTATTCTACATACATAAGATGTGCAATTAGGTTTTCAAATCCTAGAGGTTGTGCCATGTATACCCCTTCACTTATCCAACCATTGAGAAATACATCCTTCACATCTAGTTGAAGTAGTCTCCAATTTCTTGCAAGAACTACACTTAGCAATGTCTTGATTGTAGTCATCTTTGAAACTAGTGAGAAGGTCTCCTCATAGTCTATACCATGAGTTTGAGCATATCCTTTGCCAAGTAATCAAGCTTTGTACCTAAAAATTAATCCATCTAAATTTTTTTTAGCTTAAAGACCCATTTGCAACCTATTACCGTCTGATTATCTTGCATTGGAGCCAACTACAAAGTGTTCATTTCTTTTAATGGTTATATCTCCTCTTTGATAGATTTCTCCCAATTAGGGTTACCTTTTGATTCTTCATATGTTGAATTGTTTACTAAAATTGACTCTTTTTCCAAGTAAATTGAATGCTTTCTAACAAATATAGAATCATCCATACCTTTTACTCTCCCTCGTTGACTTTCTGGGAGATTGCTTGGAGCATTCTCCACACTCTTTCATTTTTCCATTGCCTCTTGACTTACATAGCTTGTAATCCTTTCCCCTTTCATCTTGGTCATAATCTATATCACTTCTTGGATCTTGGACTTGTGTATCATGCTTGCTTCCTTATTTATGGAATTGAGAATCAAGATCATATGGTAGAGTTACCTTTTGTTTTTCTTCATCATACCAAGACCTATGTTCTTTAAACACAACATAACTACTTATGGTAAATTGCTTGGTAGAAGGATTATAAAATGTTTACCCATCTAAGGTGAATCATAGCCAATGAAAACTACGTTGATTGCCCTTTCATCATGTTTCCTTTTGAATTGTGAAGGCACATGTACAAAAGCTAACAAACCAAATACCTTGCAATGACCTAGATTTGGTTTTCTACCATTCGAAGCTTCATAAGGAGTCATACCTTGAAGAGATTTGGGTGGAAGTATGTAAACAAGATATACAGCTATTGAGATTGCTTCTTCCCACAAATAGTGTGGAAAATTCTTTTCCTCAAGCATTGTTCTAGTTGATCCAACTAGATTCTTATTTCTTCTTTCTACAATTCCATTCAATTGAGAAGAGTGCCAAGTAGTCACTTCCCTTTTGATGCCCTTATCCTATAAGAGTTCATCAAACTCTTTCAAGAAGAATTCTCCCCCTCCATCAGATCTAAGTTTCTTCAATGATCTACCTATATGATTCTTTACATGTGCTAGGTACTTCTTGAAACATTCAAACACCTCATTCTTATTCTTCATAAAGTACAAAATGGTCCATCTACTCATCAACAAAGGAAACATAATACCTTGGTCCTACCAATGAAGGTTCTTGATTTGCTCCCCACACATCAATGTGTACTAAATCCAAAAGGTTGTTTTGGATGTAGCCTTTGTGGTTTAATGATTATCTTCACGCCTTCCCAATCTGATGTGCATCACATATGTTGATCATGTGTTGCTTTGATATGTTTGGAACCCCTACAACACTTTGATCCCTACATATATCCTTCAAGGTTCTTTCATTCACATGAGCAAGTCTCTTATGCCAGACTTCAAGCTCATGTAGGGTTTGAGACCCAAAGTTGAGTAGCGCTATGTTCCTAGTTTCTCCTACTTCAAAAATAAAAAGCCTACCATGCTTCTCACCTCTGGCTATCTTGTTGAAGCCTTGACATGAGTCTTCCACAAAAGCTCCATGTTGGATGAACCTAACTTGCAAGCCTTTTTCAACTATTTGGCCTACACTTATTAGCTTTTTAGTGATAGTGGGTACATAGAGAAAGTTACTTAGAATTTTTTTCCTACAATAGGAAGCTTTGACACTACCAATATTCTTCACATTGTGCTTAGTTTTTCAACCCCTGTTTGTAATTCACATCTATGCTTTGGACTTTCCAAGTCAAATAGAAGAGCAATGCTGCTTGTAACATGGTTTGAACATGTTAAATGTATGTAGAACTAATGATCATCTTCTTTCCCTTCTTTGTGGCTTAGATTCATTAGATTTAATGAGAGTTCATGCGGTTGATCTTCCAAATAATTATTGAAGTCGCTTCTATTGTGACTTCTATTGTTGTTGTTGAAATTGTGTCCACCTTTGCCTCTAGTGTTGCCAAATCCACTTTTCCACCTCCTTTTTGAGTCCTTCCATTGAACCAAAAATTTTGAGTGGGATGGTTGTTCTTCTTAGAGATGGCACAAGGTTGAAGATTTTGACGTCTTGATTTTTCATGCTTTGCTCCTTAATTCTTCCTTTTCCACTTGCCTTGCTTGCATACTTGGATTGGGAAGTCTTCTCTTCTTCATCTTCCTTCTTCTTGCCTTTGTGCTCTTATCTGTCTTATCTACATAAAGAGAACTTGTAGTATTACCTTGATAAGATTTACCTTCCTTTGTATTATTGTTTGCCTCTTGGTTGAAGAGTTGTCCAAGGAATATGTTGCAATCTGCGGCTTGTACATCCATGATGAGACCATAAGCTACGGAAAAGGATTTCCATTGCTTATCACTTCTAGTTCCATTTAAAATCAGCCTCATGATGGCCTCTTCTTCAATAAGCTCTCGATTGGAGAAAAAATCACTAATTGGACCTATATTTGAAGGTCAAAGCTTTAGAAGAAAACCACATGCCCATGTGAAGGGACAAATTCCCAAGTGTATCATATTTGTAAAGTTAGCTCACTTTAATTCTAGAAGTTTTTTAAAAGTCACGAGATTGAGAAAAACTATATAAGTTAGTTTGTATCAACTGGCGCAATGAGAGAGTGGAAGAGAGAATGTTAGTAGGAGTTCATTTTGTATGAATGAGTATAGTCGGGCTTCTCTAAGTAAGAAACTATTTGTAAACTTCTCAGTTTTTCATAGCTATGAGAAGAACTGAGTAAAGTTATGTGTATGAGACTCTCTCCATCATCTCCATGTTAGCCTATTGTGTGATGAGTTCAAAAGTTCAAGTTTTTCAAGCAATTTGATGCCTGGCATCGAGTTTGTGCTGATAAGTGTGTGTTTTATTCTTTGAGTTCTAACTAGTATTAAATCTTCTTGAAAACATGAGTTTTGTGGAGCAACTCAATGCCTGGCATCGAGTTTCAACATAAAGTCGATGCCTGGCATTGACTTCCCACATAAAAGTGGTCTTGATCATATCTGTGTTTAATGCGCCTATTTCAGGAACAAAAAAGTGGCTAAAAAAGCACAAAGTTAATGCCTGGCATTGACTTTTGGTTGCAAGTCGATGCTAAGTATCGAATTTGCGTTTTTAGATAGTCATCTTTACTAAAAGAGGCAAAATTTCCAGTTTTGGGAAGTCATATAGGGTGATCTTGTGAACGCCATAACTGAGTTCTATAGATCCATTTCTACTTGTTGGAAAGCTCTACTCTTCTACTTTCATCCGTCAAAAGATCTTGGAGAAATAGTATCTTTGCTAAGAGAAATTAGCAAAATACTGAAGGTATGTCATTTCAGTGACTAGAAAGTTTTGAAGAAGTAAAGTTCTTGTTTTTGGCTATCATTTCTCAAAGTTTGGAGTGGCAATGAGTTAATGGTGACCATAGAGGTTGTCTAGTGTCACATTAATTCATTTCTTGTGATGTTTTATACATCAACAAGTGGTATCAGAGCAAAAAGGTTCTAGAGAGGAGAAGGTGACAAAGGTACGAGAAGTTTTGAAAAAAGTTTCATTAAAGTTTGAAAGGTGAAGCATTCAAAGACACAAGGCATCAAAAGGTTACTTCAAAGGTATCTTCATACACAAAGAACTTCAAAAGGTATTATCCTTTATCCTTTAAGCTCATAGTTTGCAACATAAGGAAAGGAGTATGGCAGATCATACCTATTGGGGGATTCTTGGATAAGAAGGGATTTGAGTGTTTGTAGGAGAAAAGGGAAAGACAAGAAGAAAGATACACATTGGAAGCCTTTGTCGATTGATTATAAGAAGACAAATACAATGGTGATGCACAATACAATCCAATGCTTCTGTGCAAAATCCCACAAAATGCTCAATCACAAAATACCAATTACCCAAGGGTCTTGTTGATGACGGCCTTCTCTGCACCATATCTCCACCTTCTCCAAGCCTGCACTTGTGCACACCTTGCACCAAGCTTCCAATAAGGGGGAGGGATAGACACCTTCTATCGGCACACACGCAGCTCCAATGAGACCTTGGGATCCTTGGGGTGAATAGCTTAGTCCTTCTCTGCACACTTCCTTAGTCACTCTATTGTGCACTACCTGTGCACCTTGACACCCGAGTTTGAGCTCTTTGACCTCGCCCATGTTAACCTTTGATTTTGACCTTGTTGACTTTGATCGATTTGACTTTGATTGTAGTTGACTTTGACTACAATTGACTTTGATCAATATGACTTTGATGGGCTCAACAGTTGCCCACCACTTAATGGGCTCTCCATCCCGGAGAGCTACAGCGAAAACTCTGAGCAACAAAATCTTCAAAGAGACACTTGAGCAACAACCAAGTCCACCAGGAGCAGTAAAGAACAATACAACACCAAAGAAGAACCAAAAGTAGAGAGGTTGCATAAAAAAGCAAAGGAGGGCAAATGGAGGGTAGGAAGAGGGGGGAAGGGAGGGCTGAGGGGGCTGAGATTGATAGGGCAGGGAGGGTTAAGGATGGGGCTGGGTAGAAGGGTAAAAGGGGGTGAGGGATTAGGATTATGGGCTCTGTAGAGGGCTGAAATTATCAAATAGTAGAGCTACAGGGGTGGCATATGGGAAATTGGGAAACATAAGGTAAAACAAAGTGAGAATATACCATGTGGACCATGTGTTTAAATAAAAACAAGTGATAAATGTGCTCAAAACATGTGGTTTTTTACCAAAAGTCAGAGAAAAAGTGGGATTCTGGAAAAATTAATGCAAAAAATGAGTCTAGAGGTGGCAAAATACATAAAAATGACCCCAAGTATGAAACAAATTGCCATCCAAGGTGCAATCTGGAGCCAAAAGCTTTGGACCATTAAAAATAAAAAAAAATTATATATAGTTTAAGGGGGGGGGGGGGAGGGGGAGTGGGTGGGGGTGGGGGTGGGGGTGGGGGTGGGGGCGGGGAGGGGCAGGGAGGGGCGTGGTGGGGTGGAGGCGGGGGCGACGGTTTTTTTTTTGGGGGGCGAGGGCGGGGAGAGGGCGGGGTGGGGCAGGGGCGGCGATTTTTCGTTTCTTTTTTTTTTTTGGGCGAGGGTGTGGGGCGCGCGGGGTGGGGGGGTTGGAGGTTTCTTTTTTGGGGGGCGAGGGCAGGTGGGGTGGGATGGGGGCGGCATTTTTTTTTGGGTGAGGGTGGGGGTGGCGTTTTTCTTTTGTGGGCAAAAAATCAGTGGCTGCCCATCCCTCCCCCCCTATTTTTCCCTTTTTTTATAAATGAAAATATCCAAAATTGGAGAAAAATACTCAAAAAAATCCAAAAAATTCTCAAAAAATTTCCTACAGGTCTAGGCCAATTTCCTCACTCAAAAACATAGAGAGCTTCCTTTATTCCTCCAGCTTGGCAAGAAAATGACATTTGAAAAGGATGAAAAATGCTAGAAAAATTCTAAAAATATTTGAAAAATTCCCAAAAATTTCCAGAATTTGTACGTATGCCAAGGACTATGAACTAAATTTGCTAAAAACTCAAGGAACAAGCATGAAAAAAAATAAAAACTACTAAAACTTGAGCGAAAATGACATGAGAAGGCTATGTACAACCTGGACAGATTTGGCGATTTCCAGGTGATCCATGAATCTTCATTTGTGCTGATGATAGGCCTTGAGCCTTGATATATTGACCAGTGGCAAGGCCTCTTCTTTTAATGTCTCTAACTCCACAGCACCCCAATTCAACATTGTTTTAACTCGATAAGGTCCTTCCCCGTGTGGAAGCCATTTTCCCCTTAGTTGTGTTTGGATTTGAGGCTATGGAGAAGAACTAACATGCCTCGTTGTATGTTGTTGTTCCACAGATGCCAATCATGTGCCTCCTTCCTCTTCATCCGATTCTCTATCAATTGTTTTGCTACATGTAGACATATCTCCTCCACTTTGTACAGTGCTCCCAGCCTATGAGAGACACCACAATCTTTCTTTTCCTGCATGAAAGCTACTTTTGATGATCCATGTAGAAATTCAAAGGGTTCAATAAGCAATATCCCATAAACCAGCTGGAACGGAGAGTAGCCAGTATCCTCTTTGTAAGCTAACCTGTATGCCCATAGGGTACCTTGATAAGCAATGCCCCAAGAAGTGGGCTATAACATACATTCTTTCCTTAACATGGCAATTAATACCGTATTAGTGGATTTTGCCTGTCCATTAGCTCTTGGATAATAGGCATAAGAGGCCCTATGTAGAATTTATTGAAAATTTCCTATAGGACCTTATTCACAAAATGAGTACCTTGGTCTGTACAAATTTCAAGTGGACATCCAAACCTGCAAATGATGCTACTGTAAATGAAATCAGCAACAGTTTGAGTAGTGTAGTTAGGGGAAGCAATAGCTTCAGCCCACTTTGTCGCATAGTCGGTGGCGATCAATAGATACTTCTCTCTTTTTGGAATCGATGGAAGGTAGATGGGCCCTACAAAATCTAGCCCCCACTTTTCAAATGGTTGCCAAGAAGTGGAAATAATCAAGGGGCTATGCCTCTGCTTTGTCGGCTTGGGTCCACACCTCTCACAAACATCACACGTTTTTCCCCATTCATCTGCATCTTTGAATAATGTAGGCCACCATAACACAGCATCAAGGATCCTCTGACTCATAATATGTCGTGAAAGGTGCCCACCACCTATTCCTTCATGTGCAGATTGAAGGACGTCCCTCACTTCTTCTTCTTCCATGCACTTCCTAAACCTGTTGTCCTTTCCCTGTTTATATAATTTTTCTTCAATGAAGGTAAAAGGTCTGCTCTTGATTAGCAGTCTCTTTCTTTGTACAGCACTTGCCTTCTCTGGATACACTCCAGTTTTAATAAAATTCTTGATATCATTATACCAACCTTGAGCTTGTACAACGAACAGATTAGCATCTGGAAAATCGTCATTGACTCCAATTGCTTGATCCATCATATTGATCCTGGATAGGTGATCCACCATGACATTTTCTTTACCTGGCGTATGGACTACAAAAAAATCAAACTCCTACAACAAAAGTAGCCACCTCCATATCCTCCCAGTTGCTTGTGGCTTGTTCAATAAATACCTGAGTGGTTGATGATCTGTGATGATAACAAACTTCACACCTAGCAAATAATGACGAAATTTTTGTACAATGAAAACCATTGCGAGAGCTTCCCTTTCTATTGTGCTATAACTTTTTTAGCTTTAGTCAAAATTTGACTAGCATACTGAATATGCCTATCAAGTTTGAGTTCATCACTATGTTGAGCCAAGACTGCACCCACTGCATATGCACTGGCATCTACATGCACATGAAAATTATTTGACCAATCTGGGGTGATAAGGATTGGTGCAGCCACCAATTTGGACCTTAATGTCTGATACGCATTCTCTTCTTCTTCTTCCCATTTAAAGGGTACTTCTTTACCTGTAAGTCTAGCCAGTGGCTTGGCTATCTCTGCATACATTTTTATAAATCTTCTATGGTACCCAGTATGCCCTAAGAAGCTTAGAATCTCTTTAAGAGATTTGGGTTTAGGTAATTTTAGTATAAAATGATTTTATCAGGATCTAGAGCCATACCTTTAGCTGATACCACATGTCCCAAGAGAGTTCCTTCTATCACCACAAAATGACATTTGTTTAGGTTTAGGTTTAGTTTATTCTCCCTACATCCTTTAAAAACATTCTGCAGCAGTCTCAAGTGATTGTCCAAGCAATCCAAAGGGCTCTCTTTGTGAGATCCTAAAAATGAAGAAAAGTCATCCGTGAAAATTCTGAGTATTTCTAGCAATAAGGGTCCAAAAATGAGGTTGACAGTCCTGTTAAAGGTGGCAAGAGCATTTTTGAGTCCAAATGGCATTTGTACATACACATATGTTCCCCAAGGTGTGATAAAAGCAGTCTTTTCATGATATTCTGGGTGAATGGATATTTGATTATATCCACTAAAGCCATCCATAAAACTATATAATGCATGTCCAGCCACTTCTTCAATGACGTGCTGTGCAAAAGGCATGGGGAATCCATCAGGAATGGTCACCTTGTTGAGCACTCTAAAGTCAACACAAATCTTGATTTTGTTGGTATTCTTCTTTGGTACTATAATTATAGGTGAAAGCCATTCTGAGTGTTCCACAGGAATGATGATTCTTGCATCCCTCATCTTCTATATTTCCACATAAACAGCTTTAGCATATTTTGGGTTAAGTCTATAACTCCTTCCTCTTATTGGTTTGGCTCCATCAACCAGAGGGATTTTGTGCTCTCCATAATTGGCAGGCATTCCTTCTAAGTCTTTATAATGCCAAGCAAAAACATCTGCATAGTGGGTCAAGAAGGATTTTGCCTTTTCAAGGAGCTCTAGGTGGCTCCACAACCAAGCAACCACCAAGACTGGACGATTATTTTCCTGAGCGCCTAATTGTATTTCTTTGATAGGGTTTCTCTCTACCATAGTATCTTCATGCTCATCTCCAACCTTGTTTTCTTCCACTAGCTTTTCGTGCATTGTTGCATAAGGAGGAGTATTTTGGATCTCAATGTATTCCTCCTTGTCCTGCATCCATCTTGTAGGGATTTCTTGAATTGGTAAAGAGCATTCTTCACTAGTATGTTTTACCTTGTCTTTAGCTTTAGTAACTTCCTTCTCTGCTGTTGTTGCATCCTCTTCCAAGTTGTATTTGAGGGGTGTCTTCCTGCCCCTTCTGTGGTCTGTGATGGGCTCTCCCAATCCATCAACCTGAACTTTATCCTCATTTTCATCATAACATTTTTTTGTGCAAGAATTATTAAGAAAAATTCCAAAACAAGAGGAAGAGTTTCCTGCTTGGAGCGAATTTAGAATATCCTCTTCTTCCTCGAACTCTATTTGGGGTTGGTCCTCTGTTTCTAGTTCCATGCAAATGGCAACTGATTACATCATGCTGGTGTTCCCTTGATGATCTCTGCCCTCCTCTAAATATATCTGTGTAAGTTCTTGCCCTTTTTTTTGTACCCACATCGTTTCTTTACCCCAATCATGGATGACACTTGCATGCCTCAATCATGGTCTTCCAATTAAGAGGGGAAATCCTCCTTCAACCTGGGGTAGTCTTAATACCACAAAATCTAGAATGAAGAGATTACCTTGTACTTCCAGTGGAACTTTTGGGATCACCCCCAACGGCCTTACTTTGCTTTGATCTACCAAAGTAATAGTGAAATTTGTAGGCCTTGAAGGGTGGAGTCCAATATTTTCCATTGTATGTTCAAGCATCAAGTTAATGCCAGAACCACCATCCACAATCACTCCTTGAAACTCATGACCTTTAATAGATACTATCAGACGAGGGCTCTTATAATTTGTAAGGGGTGCTTCCCTTACAATTTTACCTTTATGCATAACAACAATCTTTGCCACTAAACTTGTTGTGGAAGCCTCATCAATTATCTGCAAGAGTTATGACCTGAATTTCCCATCCATCTTTATTAAATAAAAAATACTAACCTCCTTTTTCATGGATTCTTCTCGAATTCGCTTTTCCTCTTCTTTACGTTTCTTTGCAGTATTGAGTCGATTGAGCATTTTCTCAGTTAGGGGTTCTTGATAAAGTTTGACTCTGCATCCGCTAATGTAACTAGGAAGAACATCACCTTCGAGGGTAGCTAATTGAACTGCCCCACTTGTGGAGATCCTATTGATGATCATGGGTGCATAACCTCTCTTCTCTAATTTCCGTGCATGTTGCTTCAAGGTGTAGACTAGTACTAGATCTCCTACCTTCAAGCCTTTATCCTTAACGTGGGCATCAAAGTATGCCTTCTGTCTCTTCTTAGCTGCATATATTCCACCTGCAACTCTTAGTCTTGTTTCACCTAGTCATTCTAGATAGAAAATCCTCGAAGAGAGTTCATGACCCATCCATTCATGCTCTTGTGCTACTTTAAGTGTAGGTATCAGGAAGTCCAATGGTAGCACTACATTTTGACCAAACACCATTTGAAAGGGAGTGGCTTGGAGTACCATTTTATAGGAAAGTCGGTATGCCCAAACAACATGGTGTAGCTGTTTGTCCCAATCAGAGTGTTTATTATTCACTAGTTTGGTCAACACATTGCACAAAATCTTATTTGTGCTTTCGGCTTGCCCATTAGCTTGTGGGTGATAGGTGGCAGACTTCTTGTGTACTACCAAGAATCCTTGAAGAAGATTTTCAATGACTTCGTTTAAGAAGTGAGTTCCTTTATCCCTTACTAACTCTATTGACAGACCATATCTTGTGAACACATTCTCGAATAGAAACTTGGTTGTCGTTTGAGCATCGTTCTTCGTGGTGGCTTTTACTTCTACCCATTTGGTCAAATAGTCTGTGGCCACAATGATGTATTCAGCATGGGAGCCCTTAGCTGGGGGATTAATAGGACCTACGAAGTCTATTCCCCACTTAGAGAATGCACGTCCACCCATCATCAGTTTCAAAGGCATCTCATCTTTGCGTATAGGATACTGAGTTCGCTGACAGACATCACACCTCTTCACATAGGTATGTGCATCCATGTGAAGGGTCGGCCACCAAAGACCTGCAAATAGTATAGCCTTGATCACCCAATCTGGACCAAAATGTCCTCCTGCTACACCTTGATGAGCAGTATCCAAGATCTTGAGATATTCACTCTCATGGACACATAGT
Source organism: Ceratopteris richardii (assembly GCA_020310875.1). NCBI lineage: Eukaryota > Viridiplantae > Streptophyta > Polypodiopsida > Polypodiales > Pteridaceae > Ceratopteris > Ceratopteris richardii. Next base: position 32,920,506 of record CM035408.1, on the reverse strand, counting down.
CTCAGGTAACCATCTTTACCACGCTTGTATAAATTATCACCAATAAGTAAGTAGTCTAGGGCTTCTTGTTCTAAGCTTCTTTGCCTCGTCAGGGTCATATCTTGAGGGAATGTTTTCGTCCTTAGGAAGGCTACTAGTGGTTCACTCCAATCTCGTATTAGAGACACTTGGTACAGTGTAGCATGCTCCACAGGTGGTCTAATACGACAGACTGGGCATTCCTTACACAACCTATGAACATCTGCTTCCATAGTTGGCCAATGCACTCCAAGTCTCCTTAGTGTCTATAGGGTTCGTTTTGAGCATCTACACTTATCAATGTTCTAATTGTAGTCATCTTTGCAACTAGTAAACATGTTTCCTCATAATCTATAACATGAGTGTGTGAGCATCCTTTGGTACCTAATCTTTCTTTGTACTTGCAAATTGACCCATCTGATTTTCTTTTGAGTTTATATACCCATATCCAATCAATTACCTTTTGATTGGATGACATTGGAACCAAATCCCAAGTATCCATCTCCTTCAAAGCATCTATTTCTTCTTTCATAGTCTTTTCTCGATTAGGGATTCCATTTGCCTCTTCATAGGTTGCGGGTTCTTCTAAAATTGAGTCCTTTGCCAAGTAGATTGAATGCTTTCTAAAAAATATGGAATCATATTCATACCTTTTTGGTTGTATTTTCTCCTTTGTTGACCTTCTAGGTGATTGCTTGGAGCATCCTCCACACTCTTGCATTTTTTCTTTGCCTCTTAACTTCTATAGCTTGTAATCCTTTTCCCTTTCATCTTGTTCATTATCCGTATCACTTCTTGGATCTAAAAAACTATGTATCATGCTTGCTTCCTAATTGATGGAAATCGTAATCAAGGTCATATGGTAGAGTTACCTTCTATTTGTGTTCATCATACCAAGACATGTGTTCTTTAAACACATCTCTACTTGTAGTGAATTTCTTGATTGAGGGATTGTAGAACTTGTAACCCATCTGAGTTGAATCACAGCCAATACATGCTAACTTTGTTGCCATTTCATCTAGCTTACCTATGAGTTGTGAAGGTACATAAAAATAAGTTAAACAACCAAACACCTTGCAATGTCAAAAACTAGGTTTTCTTCCATACCATGCTTCATAAGGAGTCATACCTTGGAGTGATCTGGATGGTAGTCTATTGACAAGGTACACAACAATTGAAATAGCCTCTACCCATAGATAATGTGGAATCCTCTTTTCTTCAACCATTGTTCTGCCTGATCCAATCAATGGCTTGTTTCTTCTCTCTATAATTCGATTTATTTGAGGAGAGTACATACTAGTCACTTCCCTCTTGATACATTTATCGTGCAAGAACTCATCAAATTCCTTGGAGAAGTATTCTCCACCTCCATTAGATGTGACCTTCTTGAGTGATCTACGTCTATGGTTCTCCACATGTGCTAGATACTTTTTGAAGCAATCAAACACTTCATTCTTACTCTTGATAAAGTATAGAATAGTCAATCTACTATGGTCATCAATAAATGAAACATAATACCTTTATCATGCCAATGAAGGTTCTTGACTTGGTCCCTATACATCAGTATATACTAAGTCCAAAAGGTTGTTGTGGATGTAGCCTTTGTGGTTGAATGGTTGTCTTTGTGCCTTCCGAATGTGACATGCATCACATATGTTGTTCATGTGTTGCTTTGATCCATGCGTATATCTTTCAACGTTCTTTCACTCACACGAGCTAGTCTTTTATGCCACACTTTAAACTCACTTAGGGTTTGAGACCCAAAGTTGAATAGGGTGATGTTTTTGGTTTCTCCTACTTCAAACATAAAGATCTTACCATCCTTCTCATCTCTAACTATCTTCTTGAAACATTGACATGGATCTTCTCCAAAATCTTCATGTTGAATGAACCTAACTTACAAGCCTTTCTCAACTATTTGGCGTACTACACTTATTAGATTTTTTTGTGATACTGGGAACATAGAGTACCTTGTTCAAAATGTTTGTCCTGCCATTGGAAGCCTTGAATTTTCCAATCTTCTCCACATTATGCTTTGTGTCATCCCCGGTTTGTACTTTATGTCTATGCTTTGGACTTTCCAAGTCAAATAAGAGAGCTATTTTTCTTGCAACATGATTTGAACATCTTGAATCTTTGTAGAATAAATGATCATCTTCTTTACCTTCCTTGTGGCTTACATTCATTAAAAACAATGAGTTGTCATGATTTTGATCTTCAAAATAATTTTTGTACTCCCTTATATTATGGCCTCTATTTTTATTGTTGAGTTTGTGTCCACCTTTTCCTCTATTGCTGCCAAATCCACCTCTTCCACTTCTTTTGTTCTGAGTGTTGTGGTTGTTCTTATCATAGGTGGCACAATGTTGAACATTTTGGCCTTTGGACTTATCAAGCTTTTGTCCTTTCTTCTTCCCTTTCCACATGCTTTTGCCTGCAAAGTTGGCTTGGGAAGTCTCCTCTTCATCCTCTTCATTCTTCTTGTGTTTTTTTGTCTTTCTTATCTGCATATAAAGCATTAGTTAAATTACCATGATAGACCTTACCTTTCTTATACTATTGTTGGCCTCTTTATTGAAGAGTTGTCCAAGAAAGATGTTCAAACTTGGGGTTTGCACATCTCATCCATGATGAGGTCATAGGCTATGGTGAAAGATTGTCATTTCTTATCACCTCTAATACATTCATGATGGGCTCATGATGGCCTCATGATGGCCTTATGATGGCCTCTTCTTCAATCATATCTCCAATGGATGCCAATTGGTTAGAAAACTCCTTGACCTTTGTAACAAACAATGTGGTGGTTTTCTTTTGGAGTCTTCTTCATCTGGTTGAGCTCATTCCAAATATGATTCTTTCTTGTTTTTGTGCTAATAGAAAATAAAGTCTCTAGGGCATCCCAAGTCTCTTGAGATGTTTTGCATCCTTTAATATGTGGTTATAGAAAATCAGAGATTGAGTTTAGTATGTATGACCTTCCTTGAACATCCCTTGTGCACCAAAGTGTGAGCTTCTTTGTCTCCTCTTGAGTAGGTCCTTCTTTGGATCTTGGAATAGGCATTGCTTGATGACTTGATACAATCCCATATAGATTTCTTGCAAATAAGCCTCCATTCTGATTTTCCAAGCTGCATAATTGTGTCTAGCAAGCTTCTCAATCATTGATGGAAAGCCATCTCCCATCTTGAAGTTGCTATGATGCCATTGAAAGAGCTTGGAAGTAGGGTTGTCAAATGGTGAAGATGGTCTAGAAAACCAGCATAGGGCCTGCCCTAACTCCTTGGATATGTAAAGTAGATCTTGTTGGCTTGTGGTTAGTGCAAGAAAATCCAATAACATTAACAATTAGATCTTTGGAACATTAACAAGAACAATTTCATGCAAAAACCTTGACTAGCTCACAAAAACCTTCTAAATTTGGATAGATGGAGGTTATGACTTCAAACACTCAGAGCTACCAGCATAGTTAAAATTGGAAAAATTCCCTTTAGGGGAATTTTATACATAGGATTGGCTTGCTATAATACATAAAATCTCTAATTTATATCAACCAATGAAGGAGAAATAAGCTTAACACCCATTCGATGTCATCCGAATTTTTCAACGGTGTAGAAGATGAGTTTGAGAGAGTAAAACAATGATTTCTAAAAAATTAATAAACTACATGCTTTGAAACATTTTACACATAAACTAGACAGGGATATCTTTGGAATGGATGATTAGTCACAAAATTTGGAGCTCTATATAGATAACGGAAGCCTCTACAAGATAACTGATTCTAAGGAAGGAGTAGAGAATAGATATGGCACCAAGCAATGATAAAAAGAGTATATGTATTGCATGATCAACAGTCTCATAATGTAAAATTTTTTTAGATTCTTTATATAGACTCTCGAGGATCTATCCACACATTTTCTTCATGAATTAGAATTAAAAAATGAGCTAGTTTGTTTGTTGTGATTGAATGCATCTAATTTGCTACAATCTAGGAAAAGTAAAGTGATCTAATCTTAATCTATTTTTGGTGGTTGATTGATTGATTGATTGATCAGGTTATAAACTCCTCTAAATCTTGATTTTAGATCCTTTACTTTACCATTTTATAAGTGTAAAGCTCTAGGATGTTACAAAAATAAATGATTGCAAAATATCCTTATGAAAATACAATAGAAAATGAATATTGATGATGAACCTCTTCAAAAGATATCTTGGGCAGATTCCAAATGATGGATTGATGAAATAAAACAAATCCACCTCAGGCATAATGCAAGCTTGATGTTCCAATATCTTAACCTGGTCAAACGCATTTCTCAATTCCATCAATAATGCATCCGCCAAGATTTCTACCATATTAAAGTCTCCATAGAGGATGACCTACAATGCTAGAGATTATAAAGATTAAGTATCCTCTCTTTCCATGTCAATATTAGGAGCATAAACCAAAGCAATGGTGAGGAGAAGAGGGGCCTTACAATATGAGGCAATCCACCAATGATTTGGATCTATTATAGTATCCATAAAGAATGATTTCCATATTAGTTTGAAGTCAATAGCCACACCACTGCTCTCATGTTGGTATTGTGTGGTGATCCACACATGAGATGTCAAGAATCTATCAAGTTCGATCTGTTGAAGACAAATTAAGACTCGGTTGACAATTTTATCTTAAAGCCATTGGACAAAAATGGTCGCTTTTTAGGGGTCAGACAACCCTCAAATGTTTTATGAAACAACAATCATTTTTTAAGGGAGGTATCTTTGTTGATTAGGGATTTAACCCTCTTTTTCTTGTTTTTATCTTCCTTCCGTCTTGTAGAGTTTGAGGGATCTTTGCACATGAGACATCCTTTGAGAGGGCTCTTCCATGGGAGTCTAGTGGGGAGGTTTCCTTTCTGAGACACCACCCCCCCAAGATGTCCACATGATGACCTCAAAACCTGGAGCCAAAAATAGAACTTTTCACTGTCTAGGTTATCTTCTTTGTTGGAACTGAGACCATCCTCTTTGCTGGATATGACTTCTTCTTGAATACCTTGCTTGCTTATGGAAGAATTCTCTGGGGTTTATCCTTCATTCAGTTGTTATTTCCATTCACCTTGGTAGTCTAAAATGTTCAAATTTTGTTATAAATTACAAAAAAATATTTTTAATTGCAGGGACCAAGCGAGTGTGATTTGACCCACCTCCTTCTTTGATACTTCATCTCCGTCTATGCCTTAATTCCGTGGATTCCTTTGAATCATGATCCTCGAGTTGTGTTTCTTTCACTTTTTTTTTAGTTTTAGATCTGGGGATTTATCTTTAGGGGTCATTAGGAATTCTTCAACCAAGGCCTAAAAATTTTCCTTAGCATTTTCCTTATTCTCATCTAGCCATAAACAGTTTTGTCTTAGAGGGCATTCCATGATCATCTAGCCTTGCACCCCATAGTGAAAGCAACTATTGTGTAATTTTTTGTAAACGAATTCCTACTTGAGAGGGATTCCTTCATCAATATCTATGTTGATCTTGGTGTGGAAAAACTAGGTTAAGGTCTGCTTCAACAAAAATTTACAAGTTCCAACTAGCATCGAAAGAGTGGATTGTGCCTTCATAGATGTTACTTGTAATATCTTCCTTGGAGGCAACTAGGTGATAAATTGGAGCGATGATGTTCCTAATAAATCCATAAGGAATTAAATAAGGTTAGGAAGTCCTACCTATAAGAGGAAACGCAGCGTTCTGGACCTATTGGAGATGAAATTTGGGAACCACTTGAATAGGCATAATATAGAGCACCAAACTTTCCAAGAGCCAATGTATAGAGCTTGGAATACCATTTAATCATTCTCAAAAAACAATAGAACATGGTTGGCTAGTACGAATAATCCCAAAACTGGACCTTTATTGCAAACCACAAGCGAGGAAATAGACCTAGCCATTATCTTTAGTGAGAGAGATCAAGAAGGGGGCAAGCCTGTGGAGGTGATGGATGTAGTTGTAGAGATGAGATTGTGTTGGAAAAATCATTCTCAACACTAGCCTTTTTTACTTCAAATACTTAGTACAACTTTCACAATATTCACTTAAACCACTTAAGTACTTTTGAGCATCAATCTCAAAACTTTGTATCAAAAGATCTGAATTGTGAGTTCAAAATCCTTGAGAAACTTTCTAGTTTTTTAAGAGAAGCTCTCAATATTTTGTTTAGTGCTCATGGCCTAGTAGCAATTTCTAGAGAGCTTTGACACACCTTCAATTGGATTGTTAAGCTCAGTAAATCAAGTTATTTCATGAATTTAGACTCACCATGCTATGAGTAATCAATCTAAGAAGTCTTGTGGGTAAACCTGATTTTTCAAGAACTAGAAGGTTCACAAACATAGTCATATACAATCACCCATATGTTGACTTTTATGACTCCAATGTTGATGAAACTTTTGATGCATGATTATGAAATTGTAGTCAAATGATCTAGTTGATAGATTGGACATTGAATACCTACACATTGAGAAATGAATCTAAGAAGTTGACAAAGTTACATAAGGTACTATGACAATAGATAGAGATTGATAAATCAATAGAAATGAATCGTAACATGTATTGATATTGCACATATGATACAGAAGAGTTATGAAGGAATTATTTTTCTTCGAGATAGTACAATTTATACTCAATATGAGTGCAAAGATAAACTCCAATCACTTTGTAATGCTCTACTACCTTGCTACTCGAAGTATGGCATATAGATACACCTTTTCAATGTGATGGCAGTTCGGTGCTTTAGCTAAAAGGTAATCCTAAATTTTAGGAACAATTATACTTTGAATTGCCACCAAGAAGACCACACATGGATGCGGCTTAGAAGGTAGTTAAGTACCTCAAAGGTACAATAAATGAAGGTATATTATATCCTTACTCTTCAGATTTGGATATCAAAATCTATTTAGATGTAGATCGGGCAAGAGCTAAGGATGATAGAAGAAATACCTCTAGTTACTTAGCATTATTGAGTTCAAAACTAGTATCATGGAGTTCCAAGAAGCACCCAATAGTTGCTTTATCCTCAATTCAAAAGGAGTATAAACGTTTGACCATAGTAACTCAAGAGGGAATACGTTTAAAAGCATTGTACTTAGATTTGGGACTTTTGGATTCCAAACCTCACATATTTGGAGATAATGTAAGTTCTATGCATCTAGAAGAAAACCCTATTTCCATCCAAGAACCAAACACATAGAGGTTCATTACCAGTTGATTAGAGGGAAGTTCATGACAAAAGAGATTGACATTTGTTTTGTTCCAATTGAAAAGCAAGTAGCAGATATGATGTCTGTTGCAGAGAAAAGAGGCACAAAAGAGGAGCCCCAAAATTTTCAAATTGATGGCATAGAAATTCTTCTTCAAAATCCTAGGAAAGTCCCTCGAAGCTATGTAAATGCACTAGAGAAGTCCTCTACATGCATAAGCCCCAAATCCTTGTAACATAATTCTTGTAAAGTAGTAAGAAATTAGAAATTAGTCAATAAAGTGTCGGTCTCATGTGTAAAAGGACATTTTTTAGGGCACATGTATATAAGTCACTTTGTGACTCTTTGTAAAGACTTTTTGCCATTGTGAAGAAGGAGAGCTCAAATTCGAATTTGTTTCTTTCCTGTTAATTTCCATCTTCTCTATGATATTTTGTGTGTGTGTGATGCTTGAAATGTGGGTGTAAGACTATTCTCTATCCCTTCCCATCACTTTTGAACTAGTGTAGTGTGTGTGTGAACCAATACGAGTTGTGGAGCGAGTGTAGGTGTTTCTCACCATTCATTGTTTTTGCCATAACTTGAAGAGCAGTTGTCAAATTCAAGTGGAAATATGACTAATAGATGCGTCTCATTGAGAGCTTCAAAATGAACCCTTATTGGCCATATTCCAAGTTCAGAGATGGGAGAAACATAAGAATTTGTGCTTACTACTGTAAGTGTTATCATGGTAGACATTTCCATAGATATAGTGAGTCGGAGAGATAGTTTAGTCTTTTCACATGCATTGTAGCTGAGAAACTTCACTTTCCATCATGTGTGCACACGTCCTCGTACACTTGGTTCATGTGGTTCTTCGGATTGATAATTAAACGTGTATCAATCCACCACTATACGCACTTGTGGGCAAATGAGATTTAGTCTCTTTGACACAAGTCCCTAAGACTTTGTGACTTAGGTACACACGTTTTTTGGCATCGTTTCCAGGGAAAAAACTCAAACAAGGTGCCTTTGTGATGGTTATAGCTCTGGAGTGAAGGAATCGTACTTGTAAAGGTGAATCTGTTCAGTGGCAAGTAGTCAAGAATTTCTACACTTGTTACTTCACATCCTTGAGGTGTGTGTAATGAGTTTTTAGGTTTAGGGTTAGGAGTGAGGAAGAGAGGGAAGAGTTAGGCTTAGGCTAGAGAGAGAAGTGGAGTAGGAGGAAGTTGGAATCATCAAGAAAAATCTTAAAAAATTGCCAAAATTAGTGTAGAGTAGGGTTTAGGCATCACAAACTATAAAAAACCAAAAAAATTAGTTCATTTGACACTAGTGTAGGAGCTGGTATTGTGTGCGAACAAGCGATCGGTATCATCAGTTTGGTATCACGCAAAGTGAGCTAAAGAGAGGAGTTGGGAGCATATACTGATGGAGAGTGTTAATCTCCAAACGAACAAGTTACTCTTGTATTTAGAGCACCTCTATAACAAGAATAACTCAAACCTTCACCAATTTTAGAAGATCAATACTCAATTGTCAAATTCTTGAACAAACTGTGAAGAAGGAGAATGCACAGAAAGTCTGCTGCACATAATTCACTCATTGCCTTATCAAATGTGTAAAGTTTTTTATAAAGCTTTGTACCAGGTGTCACCTATAGATTGCGCACCTTCACCAAGTTGAATCACTTCAAAAGATTCAGTAGATCTTGAGAAATAACTTCAACAAGTCACCTATGTCTAAAACTGTTCTTCTGAGAAGTCCATTTAGACACCTATGACTTTAAACCTTTGGTTCTCTCAATCTAGAACCCGTTTCTGCAAATGCCTTTAGCCACAAATAGCTTACCTTCCAACTTAAAGATTGAGTGCTTGCTTTCTCAAAACTTTACATTGTGGAAGGAGAATTGATCAAAACATTCGTATCAAATTTTGCGCCTCCTGTAACTTCACTTCTTCTCATTTACATATGCAAATGTTCCTACACTCAATTCTCTCAGCCTGATCACAATTGGAAGCTAAAAATTTGTACAGAGGTCGATTACCTATAGACTTAGACTTGTACAAAAGCATTTCACAAAATATCTATCACAGAAGGAGAAAACTCAAAAATATCGGGCGCAACATTTTCTTCATTTCTGAGAAAAATTACAACTGAGTGATGAGAGAGTCTTAACTCACTTCTAAGATGTCTAATCACACATACAATTCCTGATTACTCTATTCTCATGCTCTCTCATGCTTGCCTCGACCTTTTCATAGTATATATATACAAGAAATTTACAGCCTTATGACTTCTTAAAGATATAAGTGAACTATATGTACATATGTGTACACATCTTCCTCTTCTGAATGTATTCTTCTTCCATGATTCACAACTTGAATCTTTCCTTCAAACCTTGACTTCAAATCTTCATCAAAACATCAATTGTTGATTGTCCTGCACCAACAGCTCCCCCTCAATCATCAATTGAGGTTTTCTCTATCTTCTTTATGCCTGCCATGTCTTTGAATCTCTGTAGCTTTGGTCCATCCAAACTTTTGGTAAGCATATCAGCTATCTGATCTTTTGTTGAAGTATGTATAACTTCAATCTCTTTATCCATCACCTTCTCTCTCAGAAAGTGATACTGAATCTCAATGTGTTTAGTCCTTGCATGAAACACAGGATTAGCAGCTAAATACAATGAACTCATGTTATCTCCATAAATGATAGGTGTACTTTGTATGGTGTCAAAACTCTTCATGAGAGTCTTAAGCCATATCACTTCTTTTGCAGCTTCAACCATACCTTTGTACTCAGCTTTTGTAGATGATAAAGCAACTGTGTGTTGCTTCTTTGAACACCAAGAGATTAACTTATCTCCCACATAACACAAGTATCCATATGTTGATCTTCTATCATCAGGATTACCTGCCCAATCTGCATCACTATATATTTTGATGTTTATATCTTATGTAAAACCATAATACAAACCCTCTTTGAGTGTACCCTTAATGTACCTCAACACTCTTTGACCTGCAATCCAATGTTCGTTCCTAGGACAATGCATGAATTGAGACAAAACTCCAACTGCATATGATAAATCAGGCCTAGTTAATGTAGCATAGATAAGACTACCAACCAAACTCTGATATAACTTCATATCCTTGAATTCTTCTCCACCATATCTGCTCAATTTGTGATTCACCTCCATTGGAGTAGGTGCTACCCTGCAATCATTCATTTTAAACTTGATTAACAAGTTTCTCAAATACCTTTCTTGAGTCACATACACTCCATGTTGAGTGTATGAAATCTCCATACCCAAGAAATATGACAAGTCTCCCAAGTCACTGATTTTGAACTCTTCCTCCATTTGCTTCTTTAGGCTTTGAATGCCTTTCTCATCTGTACCTGTAAGAATTATATCATCAACATATATGCACATGTAAATGAACCCATCATCACTTGCTTTAACAAGCAAGCTACTATCTGCCTTAGATACTTGAAATCCAAGTTCTTTCAAGAACTTCACAAGTCTATAATTCCATGCCCTTGGGGCCTGCTTCAAACCATACAAAGCTCTCTTGAGCTTACATACATGATCTGGATACCTTCCATCTCTGAATCCTTGAGGTTGCTCCATGAAAACATCATCTGAAATGTAACCATTTAAGAAAGCATTCTTCACATCTAATTGACATAATTTCCAACCTTTACATGCAGAAATGGCTATGAGTGTCCTGATGGTTGTCATCTTTGCCACAGGACTATAGGTCTCATCATAATCAATACCATATGTTTGAGCAAACCCTTTTACAACAAGTCTAGCTTTATACCTAGACACACTTCCATCTGCAAACCTCTTAGTCTTATAGACCCATTTGCATCCAATAATCTTCTTACTATTTGGTTTAGGAACCAAATCCCATGTGTGATTCTCCATTAATGCATCATATTCTTCCTGCATAGCTTTCTCCCAATTTTCCTTACATTTTTCCTCTTCATATGTGGAAGGGTCTTCATCTGCCTTTATCATGTAAGCATAATCTTTGGTAGCCAAAAAAGAAGTGTCATAGCTATACCTTGTAGGTTGCCACTTGTGTCTTGATGACCTTCTGAGTTCTCCACTCCTTGAGGTTTCTGGTTCTTCACACTCAGGATCAAATCTTGGCATTTCTTCAACTTCAACCTGCACTTCATTATTCTCCTCTTCATCAAATATCTGAACCTTTGATTTACCTTTCTTTTGACTCACAACTTCTTCATCACCTGTATTAATATTGATTGTACATGCATACCAAGTACCTTGCTCATCAAATGTAACATCTTTTGACACAAGAAATTGTTTTGTGGATGGACTCCACAACCTATATCCCATATGCTTATCATCATAGCCAATGAATACATACTTTTCAGCTTTAGGTTTTAACTTGTGTCTTAATTGTGATGGCACATATGCATATGCCAAACATCCAAATACTTTGCAATGATCCAAGGTAGGTCTCTTACCCCACCATGCCTCATATGGTGTCATACCCTGCAAAGCTTTACATGGTAGCCTATTGACTAAATAAGTAGTTGTATTTATCGCCTCAGCCCACAAATAATTTGGGCAATTTTTCTCCTTCATCATTGACCTTGCAAACTCAACAAGAGTTCTATTTCTTCTCTCTGCTACACCATTTTGTTGAGGAGAGTACTTGCAAGTGATTTCCCTTTTTATACCTGCATTCCACAAGTAATCACTGAACTTATTAGAAAAATACTCTCCCCCTCCATCTGACCTTAGTCTCTTCAATTTATGGCATGTAATTCTTTCTGCATGCACATGATAATGTTTGAATGTATTGAATACCTCTGACTTATCTTTGATCACATAGATAGTGATCCATCTGGTAGCATCATCAACATAAATCACATAGTACCTTGAACCATTTATACTGAAATCCTTTGATGGTCCCCACACATCTGTGTGTACCAACTCAAGCTTCTCTGAATACATAAAACCATGCTTGGAATAAGATTGCTTATGAGCCTTACCTAATTGACATGCCTCACATCTGTATGTCATATGTTGACCTGCAACATTAGGCAATCCAAGCATTGAACCATTGTTAATCATATCTTTGATACCTCTTTCATTGAAGTGTCCAAGCCTCTTGTGCCAAAGATCTAACTCAGAGATCTTATGTCCTCCATAAGTGAACAAGGCATGACCAACATTACCTTGAATCTTTAATGTGAACAACCTTCCTTCTTTCTTCCCTGAAACAATTTATTTATACCCTTTGCTAGGGTCTTCCACAAACACTCCTTCATTAGTGAATCTAACTTCATAACCTTTTTCAACAATTTGTCCTACACTTATCAGATTCTTAGGAATTGTAGGAACATACAAGACCTTACTCAAGAGAGTACTTCCATCCTTGGCATTCACTGATCCAATTGACTTCACATTGTGCTTTGTATTGTCACTTGTTTGAACAACATGATTAGATACCTTAGTTTCCAAATCAGTCATCAATGCTATGTTACCACTCAGGTGATTGCTACACCCTGAGTCAACGTAGAAGACTCTTTGGTCTTCACTTTGCCTTTCACAAGTTGCATTCATTATCAATGTTGAATCCTCCTTCTGATCTGAAGCATAATTGTAGTAGGTATTATTGTATTGTTGACTTTGGAATCCTCTACCTGCATTTCTTCCAAAGTAACCCCTACTACCTCTTCCTCTGAAGTTACCTCTTTGATTTCTGCCACCTCTTCCTCTTGAATTAAAATTCTGATTATATCCACCATTACTCTGATTATTATGCCAACAATCATTAGTTAAGTGATTTGTCTTACCACAAATCCAACAAGCTTTGACTCCATCTTTATTATTCCTGCCTTTTCCTCTACCTTTGCCACCTCCTCTTCCTCTTAGGAAGTTGGCTTGACTAGTTGTGCCTTCATCTTCATTTGCTTCTTGCTTCCCTTTTCTATTTTACTTCTTATCCTTTGAGTACATTGCATGACTTGTATTCTTGTCACCTTCACCTTTGACATCCTGCTCAAAGGTTAACATATGTCCTAGCAACTGATTTAAGTCAGGAGTAAAATGATCAAGTGATAATTCAGTAGACAAAATGAATGGCTTCCATTTGTCATCACCTCTCAAACCTGTGAGGATTTGCCTTACCAATTTATCCTCCTCAATGTCTTCATCAACAGCTCCTAATGCATCTGCAATGTCCTTCATTCTGGTTACATAATCTGAGATGGATTGAGAGGCCTTCTTCTTGAATGTGGTAAATTCTACCCACAAGGATGCCTTCCTAGACTTTGTGGTATTTTGGAAATGCTCCTCCAAAGCATTCCATATATCACTTGCACTTTCAAGACCTCTAATGTGAGGTAGCAAGTAATCATTGACTACCATATACTCATTAGATGAGCTTCCATCCTCATTGACCATGCTGGATAGTTCTCTCTATCCAATTTCTCTATCTGAAGAGAATCTCCCATCCTTTCTTCACCTGTATATTGAATTCTTCAATCTTTATGAGTAATAGATGTACCTTTACTTTGAATAATACTCCTTTTGTCTTCCTTGGTGTCGTATGACCTTCTTCTCAAGCTTTATCCTCAAGCTTTCACCTTTTGAACCTTCAGATGGTGAATTCTTTGCACTTGCAGCAGTCGAGGTCCTCCTTCCTTCAATTTTGATGCTTCTTGCTCTGATACCACTGATGCAGAGTGTTAATCTCCAAAAGAACAAGTTACTCTTGTATTTAGAGCACCTCTATAACAAGAATAACTCAGACCTTCACCAATTTTAGAAGATCAATACTCAATTGTCAAATTCTTGAACAAACTGTGAAGAAGGAGAATGCACAGAAAGTCTGCTGCACATAATTCACTCATTGCCTTATCAAATGTGTAAAGTTTTTTATAAAACTTTGTACGAGGTGTTGCCTATAGATTGCGCACCTTCTCCAAGTTGAATCACTTCAAAAGATTCAGTAGATCTTGAGAAATAACTTCAACAAGTGACCTATGTCTAAAACTGTTCTTCTGAGAAGTCGATTTAGACACCTATGACTTTAAACCTTTGGTTCTCTCAATCTAGAACCCGTTTGTGCCTTTAGCCACAAATAACTTACCTTCCAACTTAAAGATTGAGTGCTTGCTTGCTCAAAACTTTACACTGTGGAAGGAGAATTGATCAAAACATTCGTATCAAATTTTGCACCTCTTGTAACTTCACTTCTTCTCATTTACATATGCAAATGTTCCTACACTCAATTCTCTCAGCTTGATCACAATTGGAAGCTAAAAATTTGTATAGAGGTTGATTACCTATAGACTTAGACTTGTACAAAAGCATTTCACAAAAGATCTAACACAGAAGGAGAAAACTCAGAAATATCGGGCGCAACATTTTCTTCATTTCTGAGAAAAATTACAACTGAGTGATGAGAGAGTCTTGAATCACTTCTAAGATGTCTAATGACACATACAATTCCTGATTACTCTATTCTCATGCTCTCTCATGCTTGCCCTGACATTTTCATAGTATATATATATATATATATATATATATATATATATATATATATATATACAAGAAATTTATAACCTTATGACGTCTTAAAGATATAAGTGAACTATCTGTACGTATGTGTACACATCTTCCTCTTCTGAATGTATTCTTCTTCCATGCTTCACAACTTGAATCTTTCCTTCAAACCTTGACTTCAACTCTTCATCAAAACATCAATTGTTGATTGTCCTGCACCAACATATACTTGGATTGAGGCACACTTGAAGGTAAGCCACACAAGTTCTTGATAGCAAAATCAATTCATAACCACCACCACACGTGATTAGAATCATTTCCGGTATTGCGGGGTAAGACAGAGAGTTTTGGGAGATTTTATGAGAGAGACAGAGGGTCAAGAGTAAGGAGGGGATAGAACTAAACATACTCGTACAAAAAAATTTAAGTTTAGAGCAATTTTGGCTGAAGTATCGCGGTCGATTGAGTTTTTGTATCGTGATACCAAAATTCCCTAGTATCACGATACTCGTCTGGTATCGTATCACTACATACCACTTAAAGTACCGCGATACCACTATGGAATCATATCTTCAAGTTGGTATCGCAATGACGATCAGCCGGTGGTATCGTATCGCACTCCACTTGGTATCGTATCATTTCGGTCACGATATCTTATCGTCAATCGAGCGGTATCGTATCGCCTAGTCAGTATCGTATCGTGCAAGAAGGTGGTATCGTATCGTCTGACCCATCTGGTATCGTATCGCAAGAATTTCAGTATCGTATCGCCAACGTGGTATCGTATTGTACAAAAATTTAGTATCGTATCGTGCAAGGTTTTGATATCGTATTGTCACTTGCCCCAGTATCATATCACGAGAACTTTAGTATCATATCGTGTGACTTGTTGGTATCGTATCGTGAGAAATTTTGGTATTGTATCGTGCATTGCACTAGTATTGTATCATGCAAAGTGTGGTATCATCTCGCTAGGAATCTCGTATCATATCATCTACTATTCTAGTATCGTATCATCACAGGCAGAGGTACCGTATCGTCCTATGGTCAGTATCCTATCACGTTAATCCTTGGTATCATATCGTCAGAGTGGTATTGCCCAGAGTGGTATCACCCAGAACATATCAAGCCATTTGAGGGCAAAATTAGAGGTAATTGAGGAGCCAATTGTGGGATAATGGGGAACTTAGATAGTCCCAAGAGGGTGGATGAAATTGAGATCAGGACATGTGCTAAGTAGCTGGAGGAGTGTTATTTCATCGGTAGGAAGTGAAAACCAGGCAAGTCATCACTCTATCTATACTAACACCTCTAGTGACTCAGAGGAAGAGATAGCAATGGCTTCAAAAGACATGCAAGGTTCTATCCCTAGGGGGAAACTTCATGTCAATGGTAGAGGGGGAATACCACACCTCTCTGCAATATGTGTCCACTAATCCCCAAGAGATCCCCATCTACCTGGATGGCTTAAATAGATCAATAGCCAGGATGGTGAATTCCATTAAATTAGCAATAGTGCCTAGACCTACAGTCAAGTATGAAGGAAGAGTGTACATGGACAAGTTAGGTCACATCTACGTGGTAACAGAACACCTAGATCAGATCAATGAGAGAGGAGGATTGGAAGGACAAGTAAACTCAAGAAGACCGGACCCTGAAGAGTTAATAATTTCACCCAAAGGCAAATCAATAGTGACTCGAGTCTTGAGAGGGGATTTGATAGCTCAAGATGATTACCTATTAGAGATCTACTTGATCAATGGATCAGACCAATATGAAAAAAGGTGACCTCTGCATGGGCCTTGTAAGGATCCCTAATTTTTAGGGATTAAGCTTAATTTTGTTGTTCTTTAAGGGGACAAAGTGCATTTAATAGGGCACTTTTTAGTAGGCTGGAGTAGGCTTATTTTAAGGCTTACTAGGCTTCTCTCTCTCTTCTATTAGAGAGATCAAACTCGAGCATGTATGGAAATAAAAAAATGATTTTTTTTTCAAAGTCTCAATTTGAGTGTTTATTTACTTGAAAGGGCTCATTTTTTAATATTTATGTCAGAAGTGACTTTTTTTAGTTTAGTTTTTAATTTTCCTTTTGAGAAAGTATTAAAATCCCTCCAAAAGTAGAGTGCCATATCATCAAATTCGTAACTATTCTTTCAAAAAATGACTTTTTCAAAATTTCATCATTTTTGGCTATTCTCAGTGAAAAAATGATGTGAACTCTCAAAATGAGTGTCGTGAAGCTGGAGAAAAGAATATTGATCTTTGGACTCATGGTTCATTATACCCTCCTGATCCAATGTCTTATTACCATCAAACATTCCATAACCTCTCAACTTTAATTCAGTTCATCGGTGCCGGTAAAGCTGGGCTCTTAGGTTATTCTCAACGATTATCTACACATTCAACTATCATTACTAAGTATTGGATTCAACAATATCAACTAAATCATACAAGGTTGGTCACTTTAGAAAGCACAATCATATCTTTACAAGAAAAGCTTGCAGAGCTTGAAAAGCATATGGAAGAAAAGGAGAGAACAATTGAGAAATTAAAAAACATTGTCCAACACTTGAGAGAGACTCCATTTGGGATGCGACGTAGGAGACGATCATTAACATCCTTTGACTCTCTTTTAATTGGTGGTGGAGCATGCAGATGATGAGTTTTTGTGATAAGGTTTGGCTTGTATTTATTTCTCTTTTTGGAAGACTTATATATATATATATATATATATATATATATATATATATATATATATATATATATATATATATATATATATATATATATATATATATATATATATTGTTATGTAGATCATTCGTTGAAGATGTTAGTGCTTCATCAACAACAAAAGATCAATTCAAGTTATTAAATTCTTGTTTGACCAACAAGCATGTGGTTAGTATTTTGGAGTCACGAATAGGAATTATCAAGAAGCAAGTGATTAAAGATTTCGGAAAAAAGTTATAAGATATTATCACTCCTAGAGAAATGCAGATGGTATGTGATGAAGCAGGAATTAGTACTAAAGGATACAGTGCATTGTACAATCTTTTGAAGCATTCATTACAAAGAGAAGGTATTTTGTAGAATATGTTTCCATCTCCTTACAAGGTATTGCTTAAGAAGTCAATGTCCAATGAAGATATAGCTAGTATTCTTGGAAACTACTTATATATAGAGGATATCATGCCTATGTCCATTTATCATTTATCTACATCCAAAAAAGAGTTGAAAAGCGCAGCTCTGAATGGATTTCCTTATACAAATTACAACAACATATTCGTGGATTTGGAGAGGCTTCAACATGCAATGGTTCGATTTTACAAATCTACTATACCAGGTATGTCCACTATTGTTACCTTGATATACATTGTATTTTGATGTTATAAAAATTTTGGTAATTTATGCAGATTGTAATACCAAATTAAAGTTTATATTGAAGCTAGATGAATGCTAGATCATAAAGGGATGATGAATGGAGAGATTTAGTTTGACACTCATGAATGAAGCTATGACAAATGCCATATTTGATGAAAGTAGTAACTCTAGCTCTAACTCTACATATAGTGTTCAATTCGAGAAAGATATATGGTGGTTAGGTGCTATTGAAGTACCTACAGAATCCAATGATGTTCTTTCATGGATTTTTAGTAGGACCCCATGGATCACTAAGGTAATAGTTTCTCAAATTCATGGTGCAAAGCTCAACATAGAAAACTTAGGTGATTTTGAGATAGATTGGCACTTGGGTGGGGATTTAAAAACTATCAAGTGCATGTTAGGTTGCAAGCAAGGTGCATCTGCTCGTTATCCATGTCCATTTTGTACACAAGGCTATAAAGTAACAAAGGGACAACAAAAAAGACTATCTAGCTTAGATGAATACATAGATGCACCTACTTCCACGGAATGGGATAGACCTTTGTTAAGGTGTCCAATGTTAGAAATACCTAACCATGAGACATTAGATAAAGATTGGAATCCCATTATTCCATTTCCATTAGTTAATGTTCACTTTTGCACATTGCATGCCTTCATGAGAATATTTGATAGATTATTGAAGCTCCACATAGAATATGCATTTTCCATGAAGCCAATTGATAAATCTGTACAAGCCACCAAAAAATTGGAAGAGTTTCTTAATTTGATTGGTTATTATGGTGGTAATGTAACTCTAGTTGTCAAGAAACCTAGTGAATCGTAAAATAGTTTACAACAAGTGTCAATGACAGGGAAGAAGGCAAGAAAATTTTTTAGAAGAGGTATGAGCCCTAAGAAAAATGAATGTGGGGAGCTATGGAAAGACTTGTGCATGATCACCACTGATAATGATTCTCAAATTGACCTTAGTAATAGGCAAAAGAAGGTTTGGTCATGCTTAGATAAGTTGGTAGACTTAATGAGTCTTAATAGCTCCAACAAAAATGACGGTCAGTTGTTTCAAGATACATTAATGGAGTTTGCAAAGTGTTTCATCCTATCTTGGGGAGAGAGCAATATTACACATTACAGTGTAAGTTTTCTTATTTTTTCAATTTTCTTGTTGATAAGCGTGTGTTATATGTACTTATATCAGTTCAACATATTTTATTTGCACATGGAGCATTTTTTATGCATTGATATGGTTCGTTGGAGATTTTTAGTACACAAGGAATGGAGAAGTCACATTACAAGGCTAGAGGTGTTTACTTCAAGAATGCACGACATGGTGGTGGTGCAATACAATCAAACTATATGGAAGAGATGCTTAATTGGTTTTATCGTAGTGCATTTTCAAGGACATATGCAATGGAACGAGCCAAGGAGTCAAAAGTTGCAAAATTTGCAAGAATTAATCAACACAACTTAGCTAGTGAAAAATGGAAGTCATCATTGGGACCTTTACGTCATGCTCAATGGCGAGATACAAGAACACGATAGGATTCATCATGGAAGTGAATTCATTTAATACATTCATGGCATTTTCTGAATAATTCATAAGGTTTGCTACACACTAATCTCTTGTTTGCAAATTTTTAAGGTAATTTTTTATCTATTTACTATTTTTTGTCCATTCAGATGTGAACAGAACCTTTTTAAGTGAAACATTATAAAAGGAGACTCATTGTCTCATTTCAACATTCTAGCACTATAGAGGATGGCATGAACAAAGCAAACTGCAAGGAAGGATCCCATTAACTTTCCTAGTTATGTGCAAGGCACTTAGAAGCCACCATGGATGAATCACCACAAAAGACCACGTAGTGTCTCACGCTCTGCATCCCATCACGAAATAGGTGGTGATCATACCTCTAGGAGTGAACAATTGCATGAACAAGTGGCACATGGGCAATCTAGGGAAGAGGCTGTAAATCAACCCCAATCACCACCATCATCATATGATGAGCTTCCATCACCAAAGAGACCAACAAAGACAAGGGTGAAGGAGCGTGCTCACAGAGAGGTAGTTTCTTATGACGATTCTAAGGAATCGCATGAGGATGTGTCTCAACAACGTTCATAATCAAGTGAGGAGAGTCAAAAAATGCCACCATGGGTTAACCAAGAAATACATGAAAATCATAGGGTTATTGTAGCAGGAAAGAGTCTACCAACAAATCAAGGGGCCATACCAAATGATCAAGAGAGGGACCAAAGCCAGCAACGACATCATGAACAAGGAGAAAGCTCAAGTTGCATGCAATGTAAGAAGAAAGTCTTTCAAGCCCGTCGTAGACCACCCCAACCAAGACCATAGGAAAATGTCCAACAAAGACCACCACCACCACAAGCTAGAGCACTACAATGAAGAAGAAGATATACGAAGGCATTTGCAGAGATAAGGCACTATCAAAAGACAGCTGAGCTTCTGATACCTAGAAGACCCTTTGCAAGGGTGGTTAAAGAAGAGTTACAAAGGTATTGTGCAGGGTTAAGGATCCAAGCTCTAGCTTTAGAAGCTTTAGAAGAGGCAACTAAAGCATATTTGATATCAATGCTCGAGGATTCCAACTTGTGTGCCATCCATGCTAAGCGAGTCACTATACAACCAAAGGACATATTGTTAGCTAGGAGAATTAGGGGTGATCGTAGCTAAGTTTTGTAATTGATCTCTACAGACAAGAGGAGTTTTTTTGTAAATTATGCCATTTTCATGAAACATGAGTACTTCTCCTCCATTCTCTTTATAATCTCATTATTTAGAATGAAACATGAGCAGTCATTATACATTTCCATGTGTTTTCTTGTGATAATCTCTCATATATCAGTGATTGTTTTCTTATCTTGTCATTTTGGTCATTGTATATTGATTAAATGCTAAAACCAAGGCCAATCACAAAAATGTGGGAGAAGCTATTCCAAAGCATTTGGAATGCCTTCTCCCGCGCTTCTGTGGCTGGGCCTAATTGGGCCTTCTATGAATGTTTTTTGATTGTATGATCAATTTGGATGAGTGTTTGGGATTGCAATGAATGTTTGGATCTTGTATACCAAGGTAATCTTATGAAGCCTAATTTGTAAGATGGACTACTTTTGACCTCCCTATACCTTGTACTATGAATTTCTAAATACATACATGAAAAACATAGCTATGGGACATATGAGCGCACCATTTTGAAACCTAGAAAATTTTCATTCTTGGAAACATGCATTTACTGTAGTTGTACTCTCTAGTAAGGTCATCTAGGGCATTGGGAGAGCAAAATAAGCCCTGCCACAGAAATGCGGGAGAAAGCCATGCAAAGGTTTTGCATGCCATTCTCCCGTTTTTCTGTGGCAGGGCTTATTTCTTTCTAAAAATGCCATACTTTCACATCAAGGGTCATGAAGAATAAAGCTAGTTCATGAGGAGTGAAGTCATGCTCAATGAATTACTTGCAAGTGTAAGATGGACTACTTTTCACCTCCCTATACCTTGCACTATGAATTTCCAAATACATACATGAAAAACATAGCTTTGAGACATATGGCAACACCATTTTGAAACTTAGAAAATTTTCATTCTTGAAAACATGCATTTAGTGTAGTTGTACTCTCTAGTAAGGTCATCTAGGGCATTGGGAGACCAAAGAAAGCCGTGCCACAAAAATGCGGGAGAATGGCATGCAAAGGTTTTGCATGCCATTCTCCCGCGTTTTCATGGTAGGGCTTTCTTTGGTCTCCCAATGCCCTAGATGACCTTACCAGAGAGGAGTGAAGTCATGCTCAATAAATTACATGCAGGTCCAAAAGAATTTCACATAATATACTCAAAAAGAAATACTTGAGACAATTGTAAATAAAGCAAAGTGAAGATTTGATATTAATTCAATTGTTTGTTGGAGATAGACGTCTGCGGAAGCACGTGAACAACACAAGGAAGAAGAAGAAGCTTGGACCACAAACACACAATAATGAATGTATTACTAGATAATGTACAAAGATAAGTAGCCCATTAGGGCAATAGGCATATATACAAGCCGGGGGAAAAAAACCTCCTAAAGAGGGAAAAAAGTGCCACGGCGGTCCTCGAGTGTTCACACACATCACTACCTAAATATATCAACAAATCCCCCCTGGGAGTGATGTGGTGAACAAGTAGTTGGCACTCATGTATAAGGAAGTGCCAAGTATGTGGAAGTCACTCCATAAAAGGAAGTAAGCCCAAAGCTTTGCAGAAACCTTCAAACTTCTCCCTGGGTAGAGCCTTCATGAAAAGGTCTACAATGTTCTCCTATATGGGCACATATGCCAAGCTGATCTCCCCAGTAGAGAACCTCTCCCTGACATAGTGAAAATGCACCTCAATGTGCTTAGTGCGAGCATGGAACACAGGGTTCCTCGCAACTGCCAATGCGCTCTTACTGTCAGTGAAGATAGCGGTGGCATAATTCTTACCAACACCCAAATCAGCCATAAGGCATCTGAGCCACACACACTCAACAATAGCTATGAAAGCTGCCCTATACTCAGCCTCACAACTGGAAGTGGCCATAGTAGGCTGCTTCTTGCTCAACCAAGATATACATGAGCTATGAAGCATGAAGCAAAAGCCACTAGTGGACACACGAGTGTCATAGCAACCATCCCAATCAGAGTTAGAAAAAGCATGCAAATGTGGCGGTAGTGATCCCTCCTTAGGATAAAACAACCCAAGTAGCCGAGTACCACTCAAGTAGCGAAAGATGCGCTTAACCGCTTGCCAATGCTTGACTCCTGGGCAATGCATAAATCTGCTCATCTGTGAGACAACAAACTAAATATCTGGCCGAGTAATGCATAAGTAAATCAAGCATCCAACAACCTGCTGATAGAGAACAACATCAAATGCATCTCCAGCATCATGAAGGCTCAATCGTAAACCTGTCTCCATAGGAGTGGCAATAGGCTTACAGTCTTCAAGGCCAAAACGCTGCAATAATGTGTCAATATATTTCGTTTGACACAAAGCCATTCCACCATCAACTTGCATAAACTGAATGCCCAAATAGTGATGCAAATGCCCCAAATCAGACATCTCAAATGAGGCATGCAAATCAACCTTAAAATCAGCAATATGCTTCTCAATAGGACCAGTGAGCAGCATGTCATCAACATAGACAACAAGGATCAGAAGCACATCATTAGCACGCTTAACATATAAGGTGCTTTCAGTTGGATTGTTCTCAAAACCATGTGCAATCAAATGGGCATGTATCTTCTCATACCAAGCACATGGTGCTTGCTTTAAACCATATAATGCCTTCTTTAACCTGCACAAATGGTTTTCATGCCCTTTCTGCACAAAGCCGCGGGGCTGAAAAACATACACTTCTTCATGCAAGTCACCATTGAGAAATGCAGTTTTAATGTCCAAGTGATGTGCATTCCAACCATGATGGGATGCAAGTGCACAAATGCTCCGAACAGTAGTCATACGGCATGTAGGTGCAAAGGTCTCATCAAAATCAATGCCTCTTTCCTGCGCATAACCCTTTGCAACAAGCCTAGCCTTATACTTGTCAACTGTACCATCAGGTTTACGCTTGAGCTTGTATACCCACTTAGTGCCAATGGCCTTCTTGCCAAGAGGCAAGTCACATAAAGACCAAGTATCATTCTTCATTATTGCATCATATTCAGATTGCATAGTAGCCATCCAATTTTTTGAATTTTGTGCCTCATCAAATGAAACTGGCTCATTCTCATCACAGAGACTAGATGCAGCCATAGCATAGCAATCTAATGCAAAAGAGGCACTATGAGAGCCTGAACGAGTACAATATGATAGAGGTGCATCTAATTTGCTGTCACGCAATGTCTGCACTAGCCATTTTGGCATAGTTTTTGCGTGCTCAATATCAACTCTCTCATCAACTAGTGCATCATGTAAATCTGCATCAGAATGGAATGATCTACATCATCACATGAAACCTGTAAAAAGAGGCATCAAAGTATTATACATGTCTTTGGAGCTAACAGATGTCTCCTTAGTACATGAAAGCAATGGCTGAATAGCATCTTCCACAAAAACAACATCACAACTAACCAGAATGCGTTTAGTCTGTGGACGATATAGACGATAGCCTTTACTTTCAGAACTGTACCCAACAAAAATACATTTTACTGCTTTATCATGTGCGATGTTGTTGCATATGCCAAACAACCAAAAACACGCAGATAAGCAACAGATGGCTTGCGATCATGCCAAGCCTCATATGGAGTGATAGACTATAGCACTTTAGTGGGACACCTATTCAGTACATATGCTGCACACATGACAGTCTCAAGCTAGAAACTATGAGGTAAAGCCTGACTCTTGACCATAAACCTCGCCATCTCCATGAGAGACATGTTCTTTCGTTCAGCTACTCCATTCTATTGAGGTGTATACGACACTGTACACTGGTGTTTTATCCCACATTTAGCCAGAAATGCATTAAAATCAGAAGACATATATTCCCCCCCTCGATCAGAACGGAGGGTGCCCATTTTACATGCTGACAGATTTTCAGCCAAAACCAAAAACTGTTTGAAGCACATGAACACTTCGGACTTTGCCTTCAATGGATATACCCATGCATGCCTGGAAAAATCATCGATGAAAGTCACGAAGTAAAGATAATTCCCAAAAGAAGGTGCCTGCATAGGACCACATACATCACTATGTACAAGCTACAATTTCTGAGTAGCCCGAACTGAACCATCTTTTGGAAAGGATGAACATTGCATTTTGCCCAAAATACAACCTTCACAAACATGTTTTCCAGGTGCCTCAAGTTTGGGCAACGAGGACACCATTTCAGATTTCTGCAAGCGTAGCAAACTAGCAAGATTCAGATGACCAAAGCGTGCATGCCAAAGCTTTGCATCTGACATAGCCTGCAAATCATTTACTGCACATGCCAAATCATTTACAAATCTTTCATAGTCTATGAGCTTATATAGCCCACGACATAAAATGCCAGAAGCAATAATCACATCACCATTTGACAGATCATGAACTGTACACCTATCTTCAACAAATTTCATAACCAAGCCAATCTTGGCTAATGCAAAAACTGATAACAGGTTCTTTTTTATCCCTGGCACAAATAAAGCATCTAACAAAGTGAAATAACTACCATTAGCAGTAGTCAAAATGATCTTACCAACTCCCATAACAGGATAAGAGGAGTTGTTGGCGCATGTAACAGTATTCCCTGTAGGGGCAGGCTCGAGTGAAGAGAAGAAACTGCACTGCGAGGTAATATGTTTGGTTGCCCCACTGTGAAAATACCAAACATCTGAGTCTACTGCAGACATGCACTGCTCATGAGAAGATGGGTCAAAATTGCAGACAGTAGTAAACACCCATTCTTCTTCCTGCACAAGATTTGCAGACTCTGTTTTTGGTGTAGAGGCCTCTGCAACAACCATTCCATCCTCTTTCTTCTTTTCCTCTTTAGCAACCAGTTTTGGATAGTTCTTTATGATATGATCATTCCCTTTACAGTACTTACAAAACAATTTCTGCTTTTTTGATTTCTTCTCATCTTTATCTTCCTTCTTCGAATATGCAGAATTAACAGATTTCTGCTTACTAGTTGAAGAGTTCCATTTTCCTTTGCCCTTCTGACTAGCGAGGAAAGCTTGATCTGCAACTCGCATAATGGACCTGTTCTGCCTGGACTGATCTTCCTGCAACAAAACAAAGACTAACTCCTCAAATGATAAGGCATTCGGATTGCCTTTCATCATCAAACGAAGAGTAGAAGCAAAACTCTAATATGAATCAGGAAGACCGTTTAGAACGGTCTGCACAAGTGAGCTATCTGGTATAACCTCATCAACAGAAATCAATTGTTCCTTCAAGTCTTTGATCTTCGTTAGGAAACTGTCCATAGAATCACCTTCATTCATGTGCTCACTCTCCAATTGTTTTTGGAGGTAAACAACACGAACCTCATTCCTAGCTTGGTACAATGTGGTAAGTGTATCCCAAGCATCCTTAGATGTTCTGCAAGAGCGAATGTGAGGAATAATGGCACATTTGACAGACAAAGCTATCAATGCATGTGCCTGGGCATCTCTACCATCCCAGCAAATCTGCTCTGTAGTAGGTGCAGCAAAAACAGTAGCAGGAATAGGAATCGGCGGAATATCATCTTCGACACCATCTTCATCAGCTCCAACACGTGTATTTGCAGTACCTGTAGTCAGAGGTGTAACAGGACGTCTTTCAACACCCTCCACAATGTTCCACAATCCTTTTGCAACCAATACATGTCGCATCATATAAGCCCATAATGGGTAGTTGGTACCATCCAACTTATCCTCAACAGCCAACATACGGAATACATCACTGCTTTCAACCATGGCCGCTGACTAAAATACCTTGATGCAGAAAATTGATTGTATCTCAAAAAGTTGAGCAGAACTACCCAGACGAGTTCTGCTAGACCTGTAGCAGACTTCGAGATGCTTAAAGTGGTGAACAAAACTGGTATATTCCTTTGGCACAAAAAGACAAAATAGCTTGCACAAGCACTATGATAGTGCATTCGGAAGCCGAAACGAGCTCAGATCGCGATTTCGACACCACATAGTGAAGCTGTTTTGATCTCGAAAACACGTTGAGTATGCTCACCAAAATCCGTGTGATTCTGAGACTGCAAACGGAGGAGTGTCGACAGTGCACTAGATGAAGCGATGAACTGCTCTGATACCAATTGTTGGAGATAGACGTCTGCGGAAGCACGGGAACAACATAAGGAAGAAGAAGAAGCTTGGAGCACAAACACACAATACTGAATGTATTACTAGAGAATGTACAAAGATAAGTAGCCCATTAGGGCAATAGGCGTATATACAAGCCGGGGGAAAAAAACCTCCTAAAGAGGGAAAAAAGTGCCCCGGCGGTCCTAGAGTGTTCACACACATCACTACCTAAATATATCAAAATTTTTTACATCAATTGGCTTTGATTTTCTCAATGACTCTCTTTCGACGCTCCAAAGCCATGGGTAGGGTGTAAGTCAAAATTGAGGTTGCTATTTCATCAACATTTCTAACTCCTAGACCTAGAGATATACCTATTCGACCTAAGGCCTTTCCATGGAAGTTGGAACCTAAGGTTGTAGTTACAAGGGATTTCTTAACTAAAAAGATAAAATTAATCCCCTGCGTAATGGTTGATAAACAAAGCAATTTACTTAAGGCCTTTAGACACCATTTCATGAAGTGGCCCTGAGGACTAAACTCTTTATGGATAATTACAAAATGTTCTTTGGGAAGTTTTCCAATGTAGTTTGCAAGGGACAAGCCACCTCCACGAGCCACTCGATCACCTCCACTCCTTGCTGCAAACTTGTGGACTTCAAACACCTCCTACACAAAGTTTTATGATTAGTAGCTGCATGTGGTTGTAAGAATGAATGACATGAATTGAAGATACTTACATCTTGAACTCTATCTTCTTCTCTTGAAGATGTAAATTAATGCTGGAGTGGGACATCCCACTCTGCTTGATTACTGGTGAGTCGGGAACCTCTGATTCCAATATCCTTTCTTGTGCATTACTAAATTGTTCTTCTGTGATATGTTGATGTTCACTTGTAAGTATGTCATTGCAAACCAATTTTATTGTGTCAGCCACTGAGTCACCAAATGGCAAACACTTTTTCTCCAACAAGTCAGAGGTACTATCCAAAGGACACTCTGACAAAGTACAAAACAAACTTAGGCATTCATCAAGTTGTAGCCCGGATGCCTTCTCTACATCATGTAAAAACACATATTCGTGTCCTTTGACAAGAATCACTGAAAAAGTTTCAATCTCCACCTCTGGAATAGTCGCTTTTGGCTCTGAAGAGGTGGATGGCTTAGGCACTTCTTTCAACTTATCATCCACACCAAGAGGATAAGTTTTCTCAATAGCTTCTCTACTCCCATGGAAACCTCTAGAGCTCGTAGGTGACCAAAAGACAAAGTTCACACAATGACGTGCCACAACATCAAAACAATGGAAGGAAGTTGGCTACCACAAGAGTTTTGCAAAAGGTGCATGGGTGTACATGCAACCATCTGGACTTGGTCCTCATTGTGTTCGAGATCGTGGAAATTTGGATCTTCATTGGAAAGGTAAGCTCTTAGGCTTCAAGCAACAAACACATGGTGGGATGGTTGCTATTGTACAACATTTCTTCATAGTTTCAACCATGAAGTTAGAAAACTCTAATAGATTTAGATATCCAATCCATTGAGAGTATTTCTTTTTTTTCAATGCTTCATGGTGTTAAATGTCTTAATTACTCATCACGTATGTTTTTCTTTGTTACAGTCATATTTCCTTCTAGTTTAGTGGAAGAGCAACCACTTCATAGTCTTACAAGAACTTTCAAAGCATCACATGTAGACATTGGGGCATTAGTGTTTCCAGATGTACCTCCTGCTAAACTTATTCGTGAAAGGATCTTCTTTTACACTCACAAGTACATTGTTCCTTCTACAGATGGTGAATATGGAAGGTTGGAGATTATCAAAGTTGATTCTCTTCTTAGTTTAGAGTGGCCAAAACCTGATTTTTGGTCCATATCATCTTTCAAGCGTAAGATGGTGATGGACATACATAACTCTTTGAAATTCATGCGAGTGTCTAGATCAATAGGTTCCTACAATGTTCCTATGTAAAGATATTACATACGAGGTAGTAGAAGGTTTGGTAGGGGAAAACTAGCGTTATGTAGAAGGATTGAAATGATATTAGGACAACTTTTCATGAGACAACTCAGGGTAGTAGAAAACTGGGAAAGAGACTGATTATACCTTCAACATCAAGGAACCACTACCAATATAAATTTGCATACATTTTCACATAGGGATGTGCCCCCACTTCAATGGAATCCCATACACAAGGAAGAAGATGATTTGTCAATCCATAGTGCTGGTTCAAGTGATCAATCGTGGATGCACACGGATGCCCAATTATGGATGTGTAAGGAAGCAAAGAGAGAGGATAAAAAACTTCAGCTATAGTCCCCTAGGACATCAAAATTATCAACCCGTAGAGGATCCAATGTATATGCCTCAAGTTTTTCCTGATGAAGCATTTGAATTGCATGATTGGATGGAGATTCTAGCCACTTTGGACGTATGTGTAAATGAAGAAGTATTGACCATGAATGATTGTATAGACAAAGAAGGTTATGATGTAAGCTTTTACATGGTAGTCCTTCAAGAGGCAAAAGCAAGAGAAGTATTAGAAAAATAATGGAAGGAAGAATACGAGAGCATAGAGATGGAACCAGAGTTTGATTCAAAGGAACGGTACTTAGAAGCCATCCAAGCCAAGGACAAGGATGGAACAACCAAGGTATTAGAAATAGAAGCAGCCTGGGAAGTACTAAACCATGAGGAAACCATGGGTAAGACTGAACCAACCCAGGACCCATTTCAAGTCCCAGAACACTTCAAAAGATAGGAAGTAGAGGAAAGGAAAATAGCCATCCAGATGCCTAAGAGGGAAGCAAGAGAAGGAGAAGCATACGACAACAAGGAACAAACAGAAAAAATCATAGTGACTGTAGAAAATGGAGAAGAAAGATGCACGTACATAGGAAAGGATGTGTCACCTGAGGAGGAAGAAGAATTGATAAAACTGATTCAAGAATATCGAGATGTGTTTGCATGGATCTACAAGGACCTTAGAGGTGTGGAGCCCTCCATTTGTTCTCATTGAATACCAATGACACCTGATGCAAATCCATCAAAACAATGCCCTTACACTTCTAATGATGTCTATGCAGCAAAAATTAAGGAAGAGATAGACAAGTTATTAGCTGACGGATTTATTTACGAGATAGAACATCCTCAATAGGTGTCACCATTGGTGGTTGTGCCCAAAAACATGGGAAACTAAGAGTGTGCATTAATCTAAAGAAAGTCAATGCAGCTACAATCCGTGATAGCTACCCATTACCTATCACTGATCACCTCTTGGAAAGAGTTTCAGGTAAGGAAGTCTATAGCTTCTTGAATGGGTTCTTAGGATACAACCAAGTATCTATTTCTATTGAGGACCAACACAACACCGCATTCGCGACTGAATCGAGAGTCTATGCTTTCAGCGTGATGCCATTTGTACTCACGAATGCCCTTGCTACCTTCCAATGGCTGATGCATCACGTTTCAAAGAATTCCTAAGGAAGAGTATGGAAGTATATGTAGACGACTTATGTACATACTCAGATAAGAGACAAGAACATATTCCGAAGTTGCAAAGAATATTTGAAAAATGCCGACAATATAGAGTATGCCTGAATCCTGAAAGTGCATATTTATGGTGAGACAAGGAAAAATACTAGGGCACATCATATCTAGGAATGGAATATCCACTGATGAAGACAAGATCAAAGTAATTCTAGAACTTCCAAGACCAAAAAATGCAAAGGAAGTGCAAGCGATGATGGGTCATTGTGGATAATATCGCCGATTTATCCACATGTACGCTATAATTGCCAAGCCATTGTATGGATTGTTGAATCAATTCACATGGATGGATGAATGCAAGAAAGCATTTAATGAGCTAAAAAAGCGACTTAGCATAGCACCTATTTTGAAAACACCCAATTGGAACAAGCCCCTTCATATTCATGTGGATGCTTCCAATTATGCAATAGGATGCATTTTAGATCAACCGACACATGAGGGAAAATTGGACCATCCTATTGCCTATGCTAGCAGACAATTGAATCAAGCAAAAAGAAACTATACCACTACGAAGCGAGAAGGTTTAGGGACGGTGTACGTGGTAAAGAAATTCAGACACTACCTTTTAGCCAACAAGTTCAAGTTTTTCATAGATCATCAAGCCCTATTGTACTTAGTCAATAAGCCTTGTAACACGGGAAGACTAGTGAGATGGTTTCTGTTATTAATGGAGTTTGATTTTGAAGTGATTGTTAAAAAAGGAAATACCCACATGAGGGCGGATCATCTCTCTAGGTTAACACATGGAGAACCACCTAGCAGAGTATCTGACGATCTGTCAGACACTTAACTGTTCAATTTGGAAGTATGTCCTAAGTGGGCAGAAAAGCTAATTTCAATACTCATGCATGGACCACGACACTTAATTAACAAGGAGATTTGAAAGGAAATTCTACAATCACGTAGCACACACATTGTAGCAAGAAGTGTGTATCATAAAGAATCCAACAATGTATTGTCTAGATGTGTAGAAGAAGATGAACAGAAGAACTTGATTAAACAAGCGCTCATAAACAAATGGAGACTGCACAAGGGAACTCATGGAACTCTAAGAGAATTGAAATGGTTAGGAGTCTATTGGCCTGATATGCCTAAGGATGTTCATGAGTATGTCAGTAGTTGCATGGAATGTCAGGAAACCACTCCAAATGATCATATATCCTTATCTTTCTCTACAATAGCACCCAACTAGAGTAAGACATTAGTAAAATTCCTAAAGACACGAGAGCATGAGGACAAAATCAGTTTAGCGAGGAAACGATCCCTAAAAGAAATGATTAAGGACTATGTTATCATGGGGAAACAATTGTTCAAGAGAGGGAAAGACAATCAACTCCGACTATGTGTGCATGAAGGAGAGTACTTACCCATATTAGAAATGGCACATCCAGGTGCCACAAGAGGACATTTCTCAGTTGAAAGAACTGTAAAAATGATCCTCTTTGCAGGCTTGTGGTGGCCAACTCTACATATGGATGCACACACCTACGTACAAAATTGTGAGGCATGCGAAAGAGATAAATATCCTATCAGACGAGATGACATGCCATTGAGTTTGCAGGAGAGCCTTTTCCAAATGGGGTATTGATTTCATAGGACCCATTAATCCACCAACCAAAGTATCACACACTGAATACATAATAGTAGCAACTGATTATCTAACTAAATGGGTAGAGTCAAAAGCAACTACAAAAATGATGCACAGACCACAACTAAGTTTCTTTTTGAGCATATCTTTACTCGCTTTGAACTACCTATAGAGATAGTGAGTGATTGAGGAACGCATTTCATTAATGAAGTAATAGAGTCCTTGATGAATGAGTTCTTAGTGATTCATAAAAAATCAGCCCCTTATCATCCTCAAGCCAACGGTCAAGCAAAAAGTTCCAATAAGGTGTTGTGCACTGTATTGACAAAGATAGTCAATAGTGGAAGGTCAGATTGGGACAAAAAATTGCATCATGCAATTTTGGGCCTTCCGTGTGGCTTACAAGATAGCCATTGGAACTACACCATTTAACCTAGTGCATGGACAAAATGCAATCCTGGCAATCACCTACTTGAGTAAAGGGAAATGAGGTGACACAATAAACAACATGTCACTAAGCCACACATCACTCATGACATGCCTTCTATAAAAAGCTGATGCCCTCCTTATTACAAGTGCAGATGGCTTCTGAGGATTCTGAAACGACTATCCAAGAGGAGATGTTGGGATTTCCCCTATAGAGCGTGACGAAGGCAAAAGGTCACTAGTTTCAAGAGGATCAACATGATGGGGACTATCTGTTCTGAGTAACAATGAAGATCATGGACACGGACCATCAGTTTCGAGTAATGTCTCAAGATTTCAAAGTAGTGCATGAACTTCCATCCACTGTAGACATTATGAAGAAAGTTGGGATTCAGAAGTACTTTGAACTCCCAATCTACAAACCGAACTTCGAGCGTTGCACAAAAGTAATGAACACCTTACAACTGGCTTTGCATGATCCATTAGTACCCGAAGCAAGAGTCCTAGATGCAGTAGGCGAGTAAATCATCAAAAAATTCACCCACAACCTAATTAAAGAAGCTTTCAGATAGGAAAAAGACGGAAATACAATATTGAAGGAGGAAAGCTGGGGGTCTAAGACCGGAACATTTACAGATATCAACCGTATTGATATAGAAGAGGAAGTCTGACTCATTCACCAACATTTTTGCTTTCCAAACATGCACAGATATACTACTCCACAGAAGATCATAGTGGAAATGTTGTCCCATGCCATCAAACAGATAGGGAATCAATTTAACATGACTCCATATATTCAAAAAAGACTATTCGAAGCAAAGAAACAATGGAACCATAAGAAGTTCTTGAACCATAATATGCTTTTGATCCTCGGAAATCATTCTTTTGCATCGATTTTCCATTCTTTTGAAAACCTATCTGCAAAATTAATTCAAGCTCAATAGACGCTCTCGACCAAGGAATCAAAAATAGAAGAAGCCAAATGCAAAAACACCACGTTAGCTACGGAGAACAAATAGCTTCGATATCGAATAAGAGAGCTACAAAGAAAATATCAAGCTGGTTAAGTAGAAAAAATACGAATGCATGCTCAAAGTAAACTCCTTGAATCTCAAATCAAGGTATACATGGATGAAGCCGACAATATAAGGAACAGGAACAAAGAACTGATGACGGCCTTACTATGCAAACAACCTATAGAAGATCCGGAAATGACAGAAAGCAACACATAAGCATTGGAGGATCGAATAGCAAAGTATGAAGATCAGTTGAAGGAGGAGAAAGCCATCATAGCGAAATGGGAAAAAAGATATATGGAAGACACTAATGAACTTAGGAGAAAGTGGAATATGGTAGAGAATAAATTCCTGGTACAATGCAATGAGGACGCTAATCAACTTTGTGCCATAGGAGAGGAACTGTTGAAGCACAAAGAAGAAGTCACGTGAGCCACCGATGAAATCAAAGCAAAAGATGAACTAATAAATAAATTGAAAGCTCAATTAAAAAATAGGAAAACATGGGGACACCAATAGTTCCACACTCCACAGGGACTACTGAGGAGACTAAGGTACGTCCTCTTTCTTCCCCCATGCATCATTCACCGATAAGGGAGGAAATAGAGATCCACATTGAAAGACATAATTGGGCTTTTGCAGAACTAAGCCAAAATGAGCGGGCACTACTGGTGTAGCTCAGTGATGAGTAGCACCTCCTTTAATGTCAATCCGGGAAGACGTGAGGATGGTATGAAGACCTCGAGCAAGTGGAAGCACAAGTGCGTGAGTGAGAAGCACACCAACATGCACACACATACACACACACGCGCACACACGGTAAGACAAAGAGTGAGGAGCAATGGAGTTCTTTAGATTACTTTCACAAGCTCTTACAAGTTCGTTTCAATTACAATCTAACCCCAAAAATGAGCTCTCTAGCTCCTTTTATAGTTTTTGACTAGCTTTGGCCCTGTCCAGACCTAGTGTCCGGCCTAGTTAAAAATTAGGTTCCAGGGCTTATTTGAGGGCTCAAACGAGATCTAAAAAATATGAAAATTGGCAGGTAGATACTTCTAAAGCTCCTCAAGCTCAAGGACTCCTTGGCTTGCACAAAATGGAGCTACAAAATACGAAATGATATTTACAATGGTTTTTAGTGATGAAAATCACTATTTGTGTAGGGTTTTCTCTATTGATTTGTCATACACCTCTTTGAGCTCCCTACTTGCTCTTTCTTCTCGTGTGCTCAACTCCTTGATGTCTTGAAAAATTAGATGGCCTACTTGCCAGATCTTCTTTGACTCCCATGTCTGCCTGTGCCTTCTCTCCCTTCTGACTCTCTTCTCTGACTGCCATGCCTCGTTAGTCCTTCAATCCCTTGTCCGCTGCTAACACCCCCCCCCTCTCTCGCGTCTGTCGTCCCTGACAGACCCTTGTTGTGTGGGTTTTTGGATGTAGTACTCGACGACATCCTGCGCCAAGTGATGCTCGGCAATCCTCAATCCTTTGGCCAAATCTGTGAGTAGCGCGTCCCAATCTACCGGCCCGGGAACCTCTGGATGTGGTATACGTAGCTTTTCGGAATGGAGAGCTTGTTCCACTGCAAACAACTGCAAGAGATGGGATGGTCTGGGAATGAATATCTCGGAGTGATATTCCCAAAATCCCGTGACAAACATCTCTTCAAACGTTTGTTTGAAGCAGGCCGGTAGATATTTGATGCGAGCGTGCCATGCATACACAACATTAATCGATGGGGTTGTGCTCATGTCGTATACAAGGTCCTGATTACCTTCATTAAATCCTAATGCTGAGAGATGCGGTTCCTTGACATTTTTGAAGGTCCTGAAGGTGACCAACATAAGTTCGAAAATCTTTAGGCACATCTGAGTCATGACATCAGGTACATTCTTGAACCGTACCCCCCAATGTCGAATCGTCGAAATCATATATCCAATCGTCGGTGGGCCCTTCGGGGGTGCGAAGTACACATAATTGAGCCACTTCTCACATCCTTTAATTGTCAGCACTGTTTGTGTGTACTCCGGCCATGATCTCCTTCGAAATACAGGGCAATAACATGGGTTATATTTGATGTACAAGGGCATGTTGTTCCATGTTCTAACCATTTCCGGGTATGTTTCAAGCAGCCGAATTCTCCACATCGGTTGGCGAATATGTCCCTGCTTGGCACTTTCTGGGATGTCGTCAGGTGCAAATTGGGTGGCAGAGGTGGGTTCCCTTGATGTGTGGTGCTTGATCTCTGCATTATAATCCGCCATTAGCACGCAAAGAGGAACATACAGGTCATCCGATGGGCCGATCCACCTATGATGTGAGAGATTCTGAAAATAATCGGATTTTATTACAACCTCTTCCAATTTTGACATCAATGCGATTTGGACTGCCACCCTGTCATCATGCGTCGTGGCTACTTTCTCTAATTTTTGCATCCATTCAGGTGCCTCAATTTCAATTGTGTCCATGCCCTGTTCTGTTCGCTTACCCCCGGGTGTTGGCATCGGAACGTACGGGTCCTCAAAAGTTTCCTCTACTTCGATTGGCACTAGGTCTTCAGGTTCTGGTTCTGCCAAGGGGGAGGGTTGTCGTTCATATACAAGCACTTTCTTTTGCAATTCTTCGAGTTGTGCTTTGAGCGCTGCTACTTCGTCAGCTGTGTCAGCTGTGGTTGGGACTTCTTTGGGTGGTGCTGGTTGAGCTGCCAATTGCCTTCGTAGTTCGTCTCTTTCCTTTTCTAAGGCTGCATGGGCTTCGAGGAGATCCGCATGGGTTTCCAATATGATCTGCATATTATCCGAGGGAATAGCCTTAAATCTCTCCGGGTCAATTTCCTGTGGGGAACCTTCCATGGCTAACTCCAAGTTCTCTTCGTTTTGTGTCTGAAGCCGTCTATTTTCTTCTAGGGCTGCAGACATATGCTTCCGTAATAGAGCCATGTTGCGGTGGAGCTTGAGGTTCTCTGTGATTTGTGAGTGTAGCAAATCATCCATATGTTGTCTTTCTTCTGCATCAGGCTGCGGTGGATTTGCCACAAGTTCCTCATGTTGTTCTTGCAATGCACTAAACTGCTGTTGTAACTGATGCTTTTCTTTCTCTAAATCAGTGAATCTTCCTTGTAACTCCTCATGTCTCCTGAACAAGCTTGTATGCTGAGCATCGAGGTGCTGATAGTGTTGTTGTAACTGAGACATGCACTGATACATATTATTGAATACATTATTAATGGGGATGGATGCAGGGAGGGTGTGATGTGCAGAGGGGAAGGGAGAGGGGAAGGGAAGTGTGAATGCAGTGCTGGAAAATGGTGAAGTGGGTGGTGGGGGAATGGGAGATTGTGGTGGTATGGGGGGAGGGAGAGGTGCGGTGGAAGGTCATATGTCCATAAAATCCGTGGTGTAAACAGTAGTGGGAGTGATTGTGAATAGTGGAATTGTGGGTGCAGTGATTGTGGTGAATGTGTACATTGGTGTGTGCAATTGTGAATGTGAACTACCCGAAAGTGTGAGTGGGGGGATGGGGATGTCAGTAGCTATCATTAAGGTTACAGTGTTAGTGGAGGTATATACACGGGAGGTGTTGAGAGGGTGTGTGGGTTGATTGGCGGTTTGTGCTTCAGTCATGGCGGTGGGCTCGGAGGCGGTAACGGTGGTTGTTACATTGGTAATGGGAGGTGAATGTGGTGGAGAGGGAGGTGAAGGTGGTAAGGGAGGTGATGGAGGTGCACTTGATATATGGGCTTCCTCGGTGTCGTGAGCGGTGTGTGCAGTGCCCGTGGTTGTGGGGGTGCCTTGTGGTCCTGATCCTAATACATTCATTTGTTTCCCTGCTCGTGGGGGACGTCTTCCATATCTTTTCTCTGTCCTTCGTGATTGCGCTAGTGCAGTATGCACCGTTTCAGGTACTCCCAAAGCATCTGATATCATTTCCAGGGTGGCACGGTATTGCTCGTCCACGCCTTCCTCCTCCAGAATCTGGTTCATGAGGGCTTTACCTGCAGCTAATGATAGCCTGTGTTGCTCTTGGACTCGGTTCATCGTATCGTAGAGCTTCTTTAATGCGTTAGTATAGGCGGGGGCACCTTCCAGTACTTGTAGGGCTGCCTGATCATACTCTTGTTCTTCTACTTCTGATTGTCCCCCCCGTGCCTCTTCATGTGCTTCTTCTTCATCGTCCACATTGACTACGTCCGGTTGGCGGGGCTGGGCTTGGTCTGGGGCAGTTTGCTGTCCACCAGCTTGCTCTGCTTCAACTTCCGCATTTACAGCGTCAATGATTCTAGCAACTTCTTCGTCCGTTAGATCCGTCAGAGTGAATCCATGCGGGAATTCGAGATCAGTCGGTACTGGTGGAAACACAAGGTTAGGGCCATCTGTGCTGTGCCTGGGTAACCTGATAGTAAATGGTTGCACTCGTCGAGGAAGTCTTGGGGTTGTTTCAGGCGTTAGGGTTGCACCGCGAGCTTGTGCACAAGGCATCTGGACAGTGCCTCTCATCTTCTTTGGGGGAGGCCCCACAGCTGACAATCTACGTTGAAACTCCTGTGCTCTGGACCAAATGAGAGCCCTCTGCACCGGTACATCATATGCGAGACATCTGTATACAATTCTTTTAAGTGCACAGCAACCATACAACACAGACTTTTGCTTCTTATACCATCTCTGATGAGCCATATGAATCTGGTCGATAATCCAGTGGGGCATATTGATGGACAATTCAAAAGCATCCGCCAGGTAGAGGCTAAACCAGATCTTTTTGGGAGGCATTGTGAACCTGTCTTGCGCGGGGAATGCGAAGTGTTGCATGACCATACGTAAATGAATGGCTATCGTGGGAGTCATCGCCACCATGTCCTTCAGCTTTGTCAGATTCCTATTCTTCATATTATCGGGGACCATAGTCTCCTTCTCCGTAGGAATGTGCATTCCGTGCATATCAAGAGCTTCTCTCACCAAGTTGATAGTCAAACGGAAACGCTTCAGCTCATTGCCCCTTGTGAGTGATGGGAGCACAAAGGAGCTGTATCCTTTCTTGTCTTTGCTGGGAGTGAGGGTACTAATTAAATATGAGCACCTTAGAAAATTTGGCTTTGGTAGTTGGAACTTGAAGTAATCATAAAGCCCCGCCTTCTTCCATATCGACTTCAGTCCTTCATTGTTCTGTAGCTTTTCAAACTCCCTGGTAAAGAAATGGTATCTGCCCCAGCGTCCATTGAATTCTACCTCGGACTCCCACATATATGTGCCTTCACCCAGAGGTCCAGCAACGTCACTGAACCAGTGTGAAGCTTTGCCCACCGGCATTGTATGACCCTGTGGAGGATTCTGAACTGGTATGGCATGTAATGCCCGTAATGCCACTGGTCTTTCCTTTAATTCCTCCTCGACCGGAAGGCTTTCAATGTCCACAACTTGGGGGCTGGTGCCTGCCTGGGAGCTGGTTCCTACCGTATCGGCCATGTTACTTCTTGCTGCCTGTCTCTGTGAGAATATACAAACATGTGTTAACATTGTACAGGACAAGAGAGAACTGTTGTTGTTCCCATTACAACATTAACATGCGGTCGGGAGCGAATAATGGGTTAGTAAGTGCTCGGTGCGAGTGTGTGTGTGGTTAGGAGTTCAGTAGACCTAAGAGCTAAGTGGAGTGATGTAGTGTGGTAGTGAAGTGGTTAGTAGGTTAACATGGATTTACAAATGGGGTCCGGGGGTTTGTTACAAGTCTTGGGCTGCCAAATGCAGCGGATAGGTTTTGCTCTAGGTTTCGTAGAGACTCTAGAGAGTTTTATCGGTGTCTCGGTTTGAAAATGAGGCCTTTTAGGGACCCATTTACAAGTGATTATGTGCGAGCTCATGGGCCTTGGTGTGTTCCTGATTGTTGAAAATGAGTGGATGCCAGCTCTGCGAGTGAATGGATCATACTGTATGGGATATGGTCTTGGTGTAGCTATTTGAGCCCGCAAACAAGCCTTAGGCACCCAAATTTGTCTTGATTGTGGGCTAGCCTTCATCGACCTCTTGGGCACCCAAATAGACTTCACATTAGCAGAAGAACTTCTGAAAGACTTCTTATTAGTGTCGTGTTGTTGGTTACTAATAAGATGCCTTGCCCGTGTGGTTGGCTTGAGTGCAACCGGGTGTTCGCCTTTCCGCACCCACACTTGTTTCACTAGCTGAGACATTTTGTTGCGCAGGTACTTTTGATCTCCGACATAGGTAGTACTCTGCTTCTTCTGCCCTTGATCCACCTTTGGTTGCTGCCTCCCTCTGGCCTTTGGAAAAGAAGGGAGTTCCGTTGTGGTTCTGACTCCTTTTTTGAGATCTTTATTCTTCTGCGTCACATAGCCTTGGACAAGAACAGCATGGTCAACTTCATGTGCACCCCTGGAGGGACCAGGAGTCTGTGCCTTTCCTAGTTCCTTGAGTGCTCCATTATTTAACTCCATTGTAATTCTAGTCTGATTCACCCATACCTGAAGAAGTCCACTTCTTAGGTTTAAGTTGACTGCTTGGTCATAAATCCAGTCTTGCCCCAGGACAAGGGGTTCCGTGAGGTCCTCATCTTGGCATACTAGCGCTTTAACTGTCATTGCCTCATCCTGAATATAGAGGGGAAGTTCCACCTCGCCCATGCAAGGGGTTTCCACGCCTCCCAATCCTATGAGATATGCTTCCACAGGATTGACAGTCAACTGCAACTCTTGACAGTAAGATGATTTAACAGCACTAGTGGCTGCACCTGAGTCAATCAAGGCTCTTACAGTCCTTGCACTCTTTCCTTGTCCTATATCTAAGGTTATGAAAGGACGTCGATCAGTTATCCTATGTGAGCTAACACCTGAAACTTCACACATAGCCACGTCATATCCTTGATCTGCAAATGCATCTTGCCTAGGGAGTTCTCTACCTTGTCTTCTTAATTTCATTCTCCTTATGCGCTCTAAGGCTTCCGCTTGAGCTTCTTCTCGAATTCGCTTTTCTTCCTCTTTGCGTTTCTTAGCAGTGTTGAGTCGACTTAGCATTTCCTCTGTGAGAGGTTCCTGATACAACTTAACTCTGCATCCGCTAATATAGTTTGGTAGAACATCGTCTTCTAATGTGGCTAGTTGCACTGCTCCACTTGTTGAGATCCTATTGATGATCATAGGTCCGTAGCCTCTCTTTTCTAGCTTCCTTGCATGTTGTTTCAATGTGTAAACTAAAACTAGATCTCCTGCTTTCAAGCCCTTATCCTTCACATGGGCATCAAAGTATGCCTTCTGTCGTTTCTTTGCCGCATATATCCTTGCAGCTGCTCTCAGTCTTGTTTCTCCTAATCGTTCAAGGTCAAAAAGTCTAGAGGAGAGTTCATGACCCGTCCATTCGTGCTCTTGTGCTACCTTCAATGTAGGTATCAAGAAGTCCAAGGGTAGTACCGCGTTTTGGCCAAATACCATCTGAAAGGGGGTGGCTTGGAGTACCGTTTTATAGGCGACTCGGTATGCCCAAACAGCATGGTGTAGCTGTTTGTCCCAATCAGAGCGTTTAGTGTTTACTAATTTTGTCAGTACATTGCATAAGATCTTGTTGGTGCTTTCGGCTTGTCCATTAGCTTGAGGGTGATAGGGGGCAGACTTCTTATGTATTACCAAGAATTCTTGGAGCAGATTTTCAATAACTTCATTTAAGAAGTGAGTGCCTCTATCACTTACAAGCTCTATAGGTAGCCCATATCTTGTGAACACATTCTCAAACAAGAATTTAGGAGTTGTTTGAGCATCGTTCTTTGTCGTAGCCTTTACCTCTACCCACTTGGTTAGATAGTCTGTCGCAACAATGATGTATTCTGCATGAGAACCCTTAGCTGGGGGATTAATAGGACCTACGAAGTCTATTCCCCACTTAGAGAACGCACGTCCACCCATCATAGGTTTCAATGGCATCTCATCTTTTCGTATAGGATACTGAGTTCTCTGACAGACCTCACACCGTTTCACATAGGTATGTGCATCCATGTGAAGGGTAGGCCACCAGAAGCCCGCAAATAGTACTGCCTTGATCACCCGATCTGGTCCAAAGTGTCCTCCTGCTACACCTTGGTGAGCAGTTTCCAAGACTTTAAGATATTCACTCTCATGGACACAGAGTCTTAGGTACCCATCTTTACCACGCTTATATAGATTATCCCCAATGAGTGAGTAATCCAGGGCTTCTTGTTCTAAACTCCTTTTCCTAGCCAGAGTCATGTCTGGAGGGAATGTGTTTGTCCTCAGGAAGGATACTAGAGGTTCGCTCCAATCTGGCACAATGGATACTTGATACAGAGTAGCGTGTTCCACAGGTGGTTTAGTGCAACAGATAGGGCATTCCTTGCACAACTTTTGGACATCAGCTTCCATAGTTGGCCAATGCACTCCGAGTCTCTTTAGAGTCTGTAAAGTTCGTTGCTTTGAGTAGTGTTGCTCTAATGCCCCTACATGTGCTAATTGCAACCATTTAGCGTACTCGTCCTCTTCTACGCAACAAGCCAAGATCCCTTGATCTGTGTGCTTGTACATGCTTCCTGCCATGATGTGGTACTTTTGGGCTTTTACAACCTCTCTATCCCGTGTGTTTACCACTGGATGGTTAGGCCCGTATGTCAATACTGGTACCAATGGCTTAGCCCACTGCGGCACCACTTCCAAATTAAACAAGTAAGCATCAGGAAGATCATCTGATACTCCCTGTGGGGCTTCTCCGGAGGTGAGCCTAGAGAGATGATCTGCTCTCAAATGAGTCCTACCTTTCCTTACCACCACCTCAAAGTCATATTCCATTAGTAAGAGGAACCATCTTATTAATCTTCCTGTATTGCATGGCTTGTTCACGAGATATAACAATGCTTGGTGATCAGTAAAAAATTTAAACTTATTTGCAAGCAAATAGTGTCTAAATTTCTTGACTGGATATACCATGCCTAAGCCTTCTCTCTCCGTAGTGGTATAATTTCGTTCAGCTGCATTCAATTGTCTACTGGCATAGGCAATTGGAAGATCCATATTACCTTCACCCGTAGGTTGTGCAAGTACACATCCAATAGCATAATTGGATGCATCCACATGAACATGGAATGGCTTATTCCAATCTGGTGTGGTCAAGATTGGTGCTGAACATAATCGTCGTTTAAGCTCCTGGAAGGAATTCTCACATTCATCAGTCCACTCAAAGTTAATCAGAAGTCCGTACATGGGCTTTGCAATGACAGCATACATGTGTATAAATCGTCGGTAATAACCACAATGCCCCATGAAAGCTTGTACTTCCTTGACATTTTTTGGCCTAGGTAGCTCTGCTATAGCTCTCACCTTCTCTTCATCAGTGGATATGCCATTTTTTGACACTATGTGTCCTAGAATCTTGCCTTGCCTGACCATAAAAACGCATTTTTCTGGGTTCAGGCAGACCTGATATTCTCTACATTTGTCAAAGATTTGTCTGAGTTCAGGAATGTGGGTTTGTCTAATATTGGAATGAGCACAAAGATCATCAACATAGACTTCTAAATTCTTCCTCAGGAACTCCTTAAACACATGGCACATCAGCCTTTGGAAGGTAGCAGGTGCATTGGTAAGCCCAAATGGCATTACACGAAAGGCAAATATGCCCCACTCTGTGGCAAAAGCCGTTTTATGCTGATCTTCTGGTGCAATGGCCACTTGATTGTAGCCCGAAAAACCATCAAGGAAGCTATACACTTCCTTGCCTGCTACTCGTTCTAAGAGATGTTTTTTGATGGGAAGCGGATAGTTATCTCGAATTGTGGCTGCATTGACCTTCTTCAAGTTAATGCATACACGCAGCTTGCCATTCTTCTTGGGCACCACTACGATGGGGGATACCCACTCAGTGTGCTCAATTTCATAGATAAATCCAGCTTCAACCAGTCTATCTATCTCCTCTTTGATCTTAGCCGCATAGTTATCGTTATATGTATATGGCTTTTGCTTAGAGGGTTTAGCATCTGAGGTCATGGGGATAGTGTGTGAGCATATGTCAGGGTCAACACCTTTCAAATCCTTGTAACTCCAAGCGAATACATCTCTATATTCTCTTAGCAAGGCAATTAATGCGTGCTCTTCTTCCTCTGTTAGGTCATGGCCTATGTATGTGCATCTCTCCTCTCCTTCTTCCAGGGCCACTACTATTTTCTTGGTGGTTTCTTTGTTATCATAGGCCTCTCCTACTTGTGCCTCTCGTTTAGGCATTCTTATCATGACTCTCCTGTCATCTATCTCATACTTTTTAAAATTTTCTGGGACCTCAAACAAAGATTCTTCCTCTTCTGGTGAGACTTCTCTCTTCTTTCGTTTCTTTCCTTCTTCCTTCGGGGTCACATGTATTGCTAATCTTACATCATTTGTAAGCTCTCCATGCCTTTGGGGTTGAAATTCTATTTCATGGAAGTATTCTTCGTCTGATGCAAATGGTGGGTCCATAATGATTGACTCTAGATCGGAGTCACTTGCATCCTCAAACGCATCAGGGCTAGGTTCGCATTCTTCTAGAACTGCCTCTCCCATGATTGGCTCTATGGAGAAGACTGAAATATCATAGCCATCCTCATCACAGTGGGGTGTCCATTGTTCTTCATTGATGGCTACATCCATTGTTGCTAGGATTTCTGCCCAGCGGTGGGGTTCGAATTCTTCGTCAGGAAATACTACAGGTGCATAGGCTGGGTCTTGAATGGGTCTTTGTGTTTCGTTTGCACCTATATCTCTGGCCTTCTCTCTCTTCTCTTCTTCTACTGCTACTTTGCACATCCATAAGTGGGTGTCTTCATGCATCCATGAGGATCCTGATCCTATGGAATGCACAGATTCCGTGTCATCTTTGGCTCTATGGATGGGATTCCATTGGATAGGAGGGACATCTCTATGAGAGTAATCCTTGAGATTGACTTTGGTCGTAACACCTAAGTGTTGCAGGTACAAGGAATTAGTTCCCCAATCCTGTACCACTTGCAACTGTCGCATAAAAGGTCTTCCCAAGATCATCTCATAGGCATGATTTTTGCTGAAGTCACATATGGCAAATGTGTGCTCAAATTCGACACCACAGGTGGTGAGAGTTATTCCTTCTAACAATCCTAGGGGTCTCTCTATGTGACCATCGGCCATCTGCAGTTTCATTCTCGTTGGCCTGAGTGCTGGCTTGCCCCAGCGCTTCCATAGGGAAGTGGTGGCAATTGCAACTCCTGCACC
The DNA here is from genome assembly GCA_020310875.1 of Ceratopteris richardii. Lineage (NCBI taxonomy): Eukaryota > Viridiplantae > Streptophyta > Polypodiopsida > Polypodiales > Pteridaceae > Ceratopteris > Ceratopteris richardii. The sequence goes on along the minus strand of CM035408.1, from coordinate 32,875,781 downwards.
TGAGTCCAAAATTGCCTTGGTGGTGTACTCCTGGTAGGTAATGGGAAGGTAGGTGTTCCCTTCTTCACCTTCACACATATCTCCTATCTTATCCAAGGGTATTTCTGGCACTGTCCTATGTGATCCTACCTGGGAACAAGGTTTTGCTATCTCTGGTACTTGTTTGGCTACATGTTTCCATAATTCAGGTCTAACCTTGAGTAGCTCTTCCAACTTGAGATTGCACTGCACGTTAGTGTTCTTCACTACCTCTGTGTTCCTAGGTATGACTGAATCTTCGTTTCTTACCATGACCGTGGGTGCTCTCATACACGTGGACTTTGCTTCCCATGGGCCCGTGAAGTGGGGTAATTCCTGTAAAGAATTAGACTCGAAGTCTAATCTTTCTTGAGATTGGGTGCTCTCATGTTCCCCGTAAATAGATGGGATGTCTTGTGGGAATTGGTCGTGTGCATCATCCACCAGTTCAAAGGGAGGGGCGGCTTCACTTTCGTTATCCCATTTATCTTCTTGAATTTCTCGTAGGAAGTCTGGTGCAAACCGATTCATAGAAGAAGAAGTGTCTGGCTCCGTAGAATTAGGCACATAAGCAACCTGGGAAGGAGGGCTTATTCTATCATTGGCTCTTTCCTCGCTTTCATAGATGTTTGGAGCACAAGCTTCCTGGGGAGGATTACTTATTCTATTACTTTTCCGAACAGGCTCATATGCTCCCTGAGAAGGAATGTAGGCAACGTGTGGAGATACGTGAGCTTTCGAGGGAGGCTCATCTGCCTTTTGGGGGGAAAGATAAGCTTCTTGAGGAGGCACATGGGCTTCCTGAAGAGGCTGGCTTATCCGTTCTCTTGCCCTTTCCTTTCTTTGAGGGGCAGGTTCCTTTTCTGATTGTGCAATTAGCCTCTCTATTCTTTCTAGCAGTCCATCAAAATGTAACTGCGTCTTAGCTGAGCTAGAGATGTTAAAGAGGCGACTAGCTTCAAACATGGTCTGAGCCAATTCCACCATTTTGGCACAAATTTTAGTTCGTTCAAGCTCTAGCTCGGCTCTAGGGTAGCATTTTTCATGATCAGTTATGGTTGGCCCTTCTTGGATTCTGGCCTGATATGCTTTAAGCATCATATTAAGGTCTTCGGGAGTGGGATCTGCTAGGACTGATCCTACTCTAGGGGGTGGTGGGTTTAGGTGAGGCGGGTTGGGAGGTGGCTGGTCGGATGGCGATGGGAACGGTGGTGGTGGGGTAGTGTGAGAGGGAGTTTGAGATGTGAGTTCAGTTATCCTGGCTTTGGTTTCTCTTATGCTTTCCTCAAGTTCACTCATCTTTTTAGCCCATTGTCTTTTCATTCTTTCTCGACTATCTTTCCACGCTCTAGTCCTTTTCTTGGTTATGCTCTCAGTTTCACTAGCTGTTGGGCTCTTTTCCTGGTCTACCCCTTGGTTTTGCTGCAATGCTTGAGCTCTAGTGACTACCTGTACTGGTGCGGTGGAAGTCACGCTCCCTGTGGAGTTTACCACTAATCCAATAACGTTGATACGCGTGATTTTTGGCATATTATTGGGGTTCTTTGGGCAATCTCGTAAGAGATGCTCTTTACCACAATCTTGGCAAAAGCCTTGGATCGTCACTGACTGGGGTGGTGTAGGTGGAGGTAAGGGACAATCACGAATGAAGTGATCTCCTTGGCATCTGTAGCACGGTCCTCTTGGGAGTTGAGGTCTTACCTGCCTAGGTTGAGGCCTAGGGTTGGGGTTTGCGTACATGACATTTGCGTAATCCGATTCCCAACTAGATTCATTTGGCTCTTCACTATAGTAGGACTCACCATGTTCAGGAGACTGCATGAAGTAAGCCTGGGGACTCTCAACATGCGTAGAATCGAAGCTATGGTCACTGGGATCACTTTCTGAAAGCAATGGTGTTATGGGGACTATAGCTCGGTTTAGGTTTTCTTCTGCTGCTGCATACTTTACAGGGATCAAGTTGGATGGAGCTGGAGGTTGTTGGGCTAACACAGGCTGAGGTCTTTGTTGGGCTTGGTATTGTGGTTGGTAGGTTTGTTGAGGTCTAGCATACTGTTGTGGTGGGTATTGGTTTTGGTATCTGCCTTGTTGAGGGTATGGCTGAAGGTAGGCTTGCCTAACTGCTTGCTTATTGTATGGGCAGTCTTGTGCGGTGTGATTTGTGTATCTTCGTTCGATAGTGCAGTACTGGCTACTAGGGTTTACTTGGGGTTGAGCCATAATGGGACATACATTCGCCATGTGGTCGCCACCACAAGTGTAGCATCTCTTCACAGGGGCAAATCTCAGAATTTGTTTGCTAGAGACGCCTAGTTTTTGGGCCACTTTCTCTGCGAGTTCCTCAATTGATGTAGATTGCGTGGAAGAGTGACTAGATGCACTATCTGAATCTTTGTAGATTTTAGAAAGCTCTAGTTCTTCCCCTAGGTTATCTTCAATGTCAATGCACATGCGTACACACTCTTCTATAGTCCTAGGGTCCTTCAGATACACATAGGATCTCAATTTCGTACTCAGCAATCCATCCAAGAATAAGGCTACTTGTTTAGCTGGTGTAGGTAGCTCCGAAACAGGGCATCTTTCAAGATATTGCCTAAATCTTCTTCCTCCAAGTCTCACGGTCTCTTGAGGGGTTTGCTTGAAGCTGTGAATCAGTGAGGAGGTATTGTGTCTTATGCCACTCTTAGAGAACTCTACGATGAAAGCCTCTAGGAGTTGGTCTATGCTCCTGAACTGTCGCTCATCCAATGGTTGAAACCATGTAAGTGCTGTGTTCCTAAGGGTTAGACCGAAGGCATTGTACTGCGTGAATAGATCCTCCACTTGTTCAGCTCTCAAGACTTGCTTGAACTCCGCCACATGATCATAGGGATCTCCTGTGCCATCAAAGTAATTCTTCATGGACTTAACTAGCTGGGTTGGTCTCAGAGTTCTGGTGTGCTCTCTAGGTCTAGGCAGAGGGAATCCATCCATATTTCTCTGATTCCGGTGAGCCCTAAGTATCTCCGGTTCTACTCTATTTGTTTCCGTCCTCGTTCTTTCTCTGCCCACTGGGTTGGCAAAGCTTACTTCTGGCCTATCTCTACTTCTGTCTCTTTGCATTCCATGAGCTTGGGATGTTCCAGCTCCAGGGTGACCATAGGATACCTTCGATCTTGGTTGGGGAAAAATGAATTCACCCTTCCAAGTGTAAGCATGTCTATCATTTTCTGTCACCACAAAGATCCTTTCCGAAGTGTGATCTAAGTAGGTCACTCTACCTCGGCTATCCGGATCCTTAAACTCATAGATCATGATTGCTCCTATATCAGTTGGCCGATCAGGTTTGCACCTCCAAAAGGCTTCGTCAGTCTCTCGATTGAGGAGCAACTCTATGCTCTTATTATCCTGGGGAATCCACTCTGGTGTGATAATTCTAGTGAGAACCGATTTTCCTCGAGGGGTTCTAGGTTCTGCACCCATATTTCCTTGCTCCAGGTCACCTAAGTCTGCTTCGGGGATTACATTTCCAAATTCGTCCGTCCTATCTGGGTGACTGGTGACTACGTATATGGTTCCTTCTTTGTCCGAGTATGCTCCATTCTCAAACTTGACAGTTGGGTGCTCTAATCCAATGGATTGATCAGGATTCCTAATCTGTACCACAGATCTTCCTAGGCCGTCCTCATAGATGCTAGCACCTAATCGGTTGGTCCTAAGGTATTCCAACTGTGTTTTGTAAGGGCCTTCTACCCTGTGCAAGTATGGCACTCCTGTACTGCCCGTAGGTCTCTCCATACCTTGAGACATCTCGGAACTACTAGTCTCAGAACTTGGGTAGTATGAGTGGTGGCTCAACTGCTGGGCCCACGACCTAGCTGTGTGGTTGACACTAGCCTCTGAAGACCTAAGGCTTTGTCTCTCCCTTACTAGATGCCGTCCTGATCTAAGGTTCATATGCCTAGTTAAGTAGTATATGCCACGAGCTTTCCAACAAGCCCTAGAGCTCAAAAAATGGATTTCGTATGAAAAAGTTATGACTGTTCAGGGTTTAGGGGGTTAAAACAAGATTCAATCTGGCTGACAGATCCTAGGGTTTTCTCCCAATCACAAGTGTAGGAACCTCCAAAGTGCTAATGGATTGACTATTTTGCCCCAAAATTATCTCAATTTTGAACAAAAACAAACCCTAATTTTTGGCCGAAAAGCCTGTCAATCGCGATCGACAGGTCTGTCAATCGCGATTGACAGAGGTGTCCGTCGGGCCTGTAAGTCGCGATGGACAGTGTCAATCGTGATCGACGGTGTCAATCGTGATCGACAGAGTCGATCGTGGCTGTCAATCGCGATCGACAGTATCAATCGCGATTGACACGTTTTCCGGATTTTTCGCCGAAATTTCAGTCAATCGGGGGCCTATCAGTCGCGATGGACACGTGGCTACGCGCAAAAGTCAATCAATCGTTGAATTTCAGTCGATCGCGATTGACGGTGTCAATCGCGATTGACAGAGGTGTCGGTCGTGGCTGTCAATCGCGATCGACAGTATCAATCGCGATTGACAGGATCCTACGTGGCAGTCTGTCGGTCGTGAGGTCTGTCGATCGCGATCGACGGTGTCAATCGCGATTGACAGGGTCTGTCGCTCGCGATTGACAGTATCAATCGCGATTGACAGTATCAATCGCGATTGACAGAGTCTGTCGGTCGCGATTGACAGAAAAACACGGAATTTTTCTACTGTTTTAGGTGATTTGGGATGTGCTCATCATGCTTGTGCTAGTGGTGCACTTTGTTTTACCAAATGATCGAAATTTCTGTCGATCGCGATCGACAGAGGCTGGCGACTGCGAGACAGATTCGACGAGTTTCGTACTTGCACAGCGTGCTGGAGGGGATGGTGATGATGATACCTGCAAGAAACACAATAAACATGCAAAAACAGTGCAAGCAATATCGCTCTCTCGCTCTCTCTCACAAGTGGAATGAGGGAAATGAGGTGGAGATGGTGATATGATAAAAAAAACAGAAATTTTCGCGATGATGGAGATGGAGGTGGGAGATGGTGATGATGATGATGGTGATGAAGATGGTGAAGAAAGTAAAAGAAAATCGATGAGAGTGAAGAAAATACCTACAACTCCAATGCGTCAACTCTACGTCTTACCATCACACGCTCGTCCTCAAAGCTCGATCCCCGGCAACGGCGCCAAAATTTGGTGTAGCTCAGTGATGAGTAGCACCTCCTTTAATGTCAATCCGAGAAGACGTGAGGATGGTATGAAGACCTCGAGCAAGTGGAAGCACAAGTGCGTGAGTGAGAAGCACACCAACATGCACACACATACACACACACGCGCACACACGGTAAGACAAAGAGTGAGGAGCAATGGAGTTCTTTAGATTACTTTCACAAGCTCTTACAAGTTCGTTTCAATTACAATCTAACCCCAAAAATGAGCTCTCTAGCTCCTTTTATAGTTTTTGACTAGCTTTGGCCCTGTCCAGACCTAGTGTCCGGCCTAGTTAAAAATTAGGTTCCAGGGCTTATTTGAGGGCTCAAACGAGATCTAAAAAATATGAAAATTGGCAGGTAGATACTTCTAAAGCTCCTCAAGCTCAAGGACTCCTTGGCTTGCACAAAATGGAGCTACAAAAATACGAAATGATATTTACAATGGTTTTTAGTGATGAAAATCACTATTTGTGTAGGGTTTTCTCTATTGATTTGTCATACACCTCTTTGAGCTCCCTACTTGCTCTTTCTTCTCGTGTGCTCAACTCCTTGATGTCTTGAAAAATTAGATGGCCTACTTGCCAGATCTTCTTTGACTCCCATGTGCCTGTGCCTTCTCTCCCTTCTGACTCTCTTCTCTGACTGCCATGCCTCGTTAGTCCTTCAGTCCCTTGTCCGCTGCTAACAACTGGTGTCCCAGCTTACTGAAGAATTTGAGGAACAAGTAATCAAAGTAATGAGAGAAGCAAAGATTGAGAGCAAGAATATAGAACAGGTTATGAAGCCTTTCAATGTACCTTATGGGTTACTCAAAGAAGAAACATGTCAGTACATAAAGATGACCACCAATAAAGAGCCAGATAACAACCTACAATTCAACATGCAAACATTTACCTATACAGAAGAGGAATTTGATAAGAGACGAAATTGTTTGGAAAAGAATCCTACGTTATGGGTACATTGGGAATCGACACCTTATGTACTTCAAGCCAATCCCTCCTTTTGCCCAGTACCTAGAAGACGCTCCTAGATGCAATTTTGGGAAGCACAATGCTAGTGAGGCTTAAATCATCAATGGGTAAACTATCCATTATTACCAAGTCCACCTCATAATTACTTACCAATCGAAGAGTACATGGTGATAACGATCAAATTTTGGATCTTTCCTGCTGATTTCTATTTTCTCTATGATCTATTGTGTGTGTGTGATGCTTGAAATGTGGGTGCAAGACTGTTGCCTATCCCTTCCCATCACTTTTGAACTACTCTAGTGTGTGTGTGAACCAATACGAGTTGTGGATCAAGTGTAGGTCTTTCCTGCCATTCACGATTTTGGCCATAATTTGAAGAGCAGTTGTCAGATTTGAGTGAAAATACCACTAGTAGATGCGTCTCGTCGAGAGCTTCGAAAGAACCTTTGATCATATTCGGAGTTCGGAGCTAGGAGAAACATTCGAATTTGTGCTTACTGCTGTAAGTGGTATCACGGCAGACATTTCGAGAGATATAGTGAGTTGGAGAGGTAGTTTAGTATTTTCACATGCATTGTAGCTGAGCCACTTCACTTTCCATCATGTGTGCACATGTGCTCATACACTTGGTTCATGTGGTGGTTTGGATTGATAATTAAACATGTATCAATCCACCACTATACGCACTTGTGGGAAAATGAGATTAAGTCTCTTTGACATAAGTCCCTAAGACTTCATGACTTAGGTACATAATGCCAAAGCCACTTGATGGAAGAAATCTTTGTAGATGGTAGGTATTCAAACTACTAGAGAATGAAGACTCAAGCATACTTTAGCTTGAGCAGGGAGACATTGAAACATCAAGCTTACACTATGCTTGAGGTGGATTTGTTCTACTTCATCAAACCATTATGTGGAATGTATGAAACATATCCGTTGAAGAAGTTCTCCAACAATATTTTTTTTATGGTATTTTCATAAGGATTGTTTATGGATCACTTACCAATGTAAAATCGTAGAGATTTACACTTGTAAAATGAGAGCTCAATTTCCATGAATCTAAGGTGGCTGAGCTTGACAATGAATCAATCAATCAATCACCAAAGAGTTGATCATATTAGATCTTCACTTTTCCTAGATTATAGGAAAGTGGATTGATTCTCTTCAACAAATTATTCCACCTTTGTTCAAATTCAAATTTGACTTGTAGAAGTTGTGGAACACCTCAAGTTCTATATAAAAACTTCAAATTACTTTTACATTATATTGAAGAAATATACATACACTTTGGGTCATCATTGTGTTACTTCTTCATTTCTCTACATCATCTTCTTCAAAAAAAGTGAAACTGTAGAAGCTACTTCTCTCTCTAAAAAGCTCTAAATTCAATGAATGAGAATCCGTAGGAAAGTTACTAGTGTCTAGTTTATGCGTGAAAAATTTTTAGAGCATTAGATTTAGTGTATTGGGAGAACTCTCAATGTTACTTTCTTGAGGCTACCTCTATACATCCCTGAAAAATTGAGGGTACCTCTGTTGAGTGTTAAGTCCATTCCAAAAGCATATCTTGCTTAATACTGGTACTCTTGTGCATTTTAGAACTTGAACCCTACGTATAACATTACTCCAAAAGGATTTTTTCCAATTTTAACAATGTTAGATTCTATGAGCATTTCAAGTTGATTATTTCATCCAAAGATAGCAAGTTTTTTTATCTAGTCAAAGTGCAAACTTATATGTCTTGTACCAGCTCTTTCTCTTTGATGCTCCAAAGTACATAGTGGATTTTATTGCACTAATCATATTCCTATAAGTTCTACGTGACTCTCCAAAAGTACAAGGGTTGGTCTTATGCTTGTTGGATGGATCAAGCTTCAACACCTGGGAACTCACTTTTCTACCTCATGCAAGCTTCTCCACATTCTCTCAGCGGTGTCAAAACTAGATCAAGATGAGTGTCAAAACTAGATCAAGATGAGTGATGGATTTCCCTCAATGATTTAGAATCTTGATAGACACAACTATGTTGGTTTCCAAATCAAGCTGGATGCCTATTTGGAAGGTAGAATTGGTTATGGAATAGTAGTAGGTGATGAAGTTATGCCTACTCCAAGATCCAAAGGAGGACCTACACAAGAGGAGATAAAGAAACTCACACTTTTGTGTGCATGGGATGTTCAAGCAAGGTCATATATACTAAAATATATCGTTGATTTTCTATTACCGCATATTAGAGGATGCAAGACATCTCAAGATACATGGGATGTGCTAAAGACTTTCTTTTCTACTACCACCAAAGCAAGAAAGAATAATCCATGGAATGAGTTTAGCCAAATGAAGACGAAACCTAAACAAACTATCGCAAAGTTTTCTACCAAGGCCATTTGAGTGATAATTTCAGAAGAGGCCATCATGAAGCAGATTCTAAATGGAATTAGAAGTGATAGGCAATGTCAATCCTTCACCATATCTTACGATCTTATCATGGATGTACAAACCCTAGATTTCAACATATACCTTGGATAGCTCTTCAACCAAGAGGCCAAAAATAATATGAAGGAAGGTAACTCTTATAAAGGTAATACTACAAGTGATCATTATGCAAATAAGAGATACAAGAGGCACAAAGGCAAGAAGAAGAAAGATGATGAAGAAGAGACTTCCCAAGCCAACTATACAAGAAGGAGCAAGTGGAAAGGGAAGAAGAAAGGAGCAAATCATTGGTGCATTTTGCCCAAGCCTACATGCTTGATATGATGTTCATTTGGAGCCATATGTGTAGACATATGAACACCTCTTGTAAAAGAGCACATTTTATCTCTTGTATTTGTGAGAAAGAAAAAAAGAAAAAGAATGGTTTACCTCATCCATGATGTAAAAAGCAAACTCGTGGCTCCAACTACCTAAAACCACAAACTAGTGAGCTGAGGGAATATTTCCTAACTTTGGGGATCACTTTTAGGTGGAACTATTCGAATTTGAATTCAAAACTCCCTCCAAGAGTAGCTATAAAAAGAGCAAGAAGGAAGAGGCGAATAGCAAGCCTTGTACGTGACCACTTCATGTCATTTTCTAGAGATTGAAGAGCTTAATCCATAGCTCTATCATTCTACTCCCATTGTGCAAATATTCATTGCCAATGTGGTTGTAATCATATGTGAATTTATACATTCATCCTTCTCTACTTCTCTTTTTTGTTCTCTGCTATATTGACTTAGAGAAGTAACTTTAGAAGCTCATATCTTGATCTCTACATAACCTTTTTCAATGTTTTAAAGTGAGTTGGATTGCTCTCACCATCTAGTTTTTTATGTACAATTTTATGGTCATTGGATTTATATTTTGGGAGAAATCATCATTTTACTACTCACTGGTCTATCTCTGCAAAGCCCCGAGAATGGCAGCCATGTTCTTGATGTTGATGAGTCTAGTTCTCAATGCTCAGTTTATCATTTGAAGTGTTTTAACTTGGAACAGCAAGCTACCTAAGTCTTTTTGCTATATTCAAAAGGAATATTTCTAATTCTTACCAGATTGAGAGCATTGTTCATTTTTTCTAGCAGGTGTATGTATGTACAAAAATAGCAAGCTTTGGGAGCTAGTCACTTTGCAACTAGTCTGTCTTGAGTTAAACTTTTGAGATACATGTTGCAAAGTACTTGAATCATATTTTGGTGGATTTAGGAAGCTCAAAAGGTCTACTAAGTAAATTTGAAGCCTAAATTGGCTGGTGTGAAGCCGGTTGTAGCAACACCAACTCATCTTCGGATTTCATCCACCATCTCTCTTCACAGTGGTATCAGAGCATAACTAAGCGACATGGGAGATGGATTTCCATCAACAATTGACAAATTGGATCGAAAAAACTACCCAACATGGTCTCTAAGGATGGAGGCTTACCTTCAAGGGAGAAATATATATGGATTCATATTTGGAGATGAAGCAATGCCAACCATGAGGAACAAAGGGCAACCATCACATGAAGAAGTGGAAAGACTTTCAAATTGGTGTTGGAAGGATGCACTTTTACCTCATGTCAAGGGATGCAAGACATTAAGAGAGACCTGGAATTCACTTGCTTCTTCCTTCTCCTCTAGCACTCTAGCAAGGAAGAACCAATTGTGGATAGAGTTCAAAACAATGAAGAAAAGCCCGACGCAAAGTGTGACTGATTATGTCACAAAGATGAAGGAGATTTCTGACCAACTTGGAAGCATTGGAGAGGTAATTGAAGATGAGAAAATCATTAGACAAATCATAAATGGAATCAAAGCAGACGATAAGTTTGAGTCATTCACAACAACCATGAATTTATACATGGATATGCATGTACCCGACCTCAACACAGTCATGGGCCAACTCTTCACTCATGAAGCAAAGATTAGCAAAGGTGGTGAGTCCTCAAGAGGTAATCAAACTTCTGCCTTATATTCTGATAAAGCTAAGGTCAAGGACAAGTCAAAGAATAGGAAGAATGAAGATGAAGGAAGCTCTTTCCAAGAAAACTTTGCAGGTAGAGGAAGAGCTAGAGGAAGAGGTAGAGGTGGAAAGCAAGGCAGGGGGAGATTCCAATCATCCCAACCTTGCAATATATGTGGCTTATCTAATCATACTACTGAAGAATGTTTAAGGAACCCGAGGAACTCAAGAGGAAGAGGATTTAATAGAGGTGGCTATGGATCAAATTGAGGCAAATACAATGGAGGCTACAACAACAACTACTACATTTTCCTAATCTCACAAGGAAACACATGATTTATAAGTGTGAAGCTTGTCACTCGGCAAGGCTCATAGACAACCTTTCAATAAGAAGGGATATGTGTATCAAAATCCTTTGGATCTAGTGCCCACCGATGTGTGGGGTCCAAGTAATGAGCCATCTATATCAGGCTCAAGATATTATGTGTCTTTCATAGATGATTGTAGCAGGTGGACCATTCTGTTTTTCATGAAACACAAGGATGAAGTGTTTAATTGCTTTAATAAGTATATTGCCCATGTTGAAAACCAAACAGGTATGACTTTGAAAAGACTTAGATGAGATGGTGGAGGAGAATACTTCTCTTCTGAATTTGATGCCTTCTTGCATGAAAGAGGCATTAAAAGGGAAGTCACTACAAGGTATACACCCGAACTCAATGGTGTAGTAGAGAGGAGAAACAGAGCTATTGTTGAAGCTCCAAGGTCCATGCTCAATGAAAAGGGATTGCCAAACTACCTATGGGTAGAGGCTGTGGCCACAGCCACATATCTCATAAATAGACTTCCATCTAAGTCACTAGATGGAACCACTTCATATGAAGTGTGGAATGGAAGAAGACCTAGTCTAGAGCATTGTAAAATCTTTGGATGCTTAGCCTATGCTCACATTCCTTCTCAAGTAAGATGGAAATTGGATCCCAAAGCAGAGAAGTGCATATTCATTGGTTATGACCAAAACCAAAAAGGATATAGATTGTACAATCCAACCAATAAAGGATTTTTTGTGATTAGAGATATAATTTTTTATGAAAACAAATCATGGTTTGATGATGACAAGAAAGTGAAGCTGCCTTATGACTTGGATGAAGATTTTCCATCACTTCAACCAAAGGAGCTAGAGCAAATTGATGAAAGTGATTCGAAGATCAACCTAGAAGACTTGAAAAGACTAAAGCTATGGAAGAACAAAGGTAAAGCAAAGATGTAGGATGGTATGTATGGACCCGAGAGCTCACATCAACCACTTAGAAGATCTTCAAGGGAGAAGAAGAAACCAGAGAGGCTTGGTTATGATACGTCTTTCATCACCAAGCACTCAATCTACATTGCAAAGGAGTCAACCAATGAAGAACCTACCACATTCGAAGAAGCACAAAGCAAGAAAGCTCGGAGAGATGCAACGGATGAAGAAATGGAAGCCTTGAAGGAGAATGAAACTTGGGGGCTTGTACCTAACAAGCCATCTATGAAGGTAATTGGATCTCGATGGATATACAAAATCAAGAGGAAGCCAGATGGAAGGATAAATAGACATAAAGCAAGGTTAGTTGCTAAAGGATTTGCTCAAACCCATGGTATTGATTATGAGGAGACTTTCTCTCATGTTTAAGGTGGTACGGAACGTTTCGTACAACATGTATGGTATGCGTACAGAATTCAGTGCCGTACCAAATGTCAAGATATAGAAGGATATGGAACATTACCTTATTAATTTATACAAATATAAATATAAATATAAATATGTATATATATTTTATTATTTATTTATTTATGTGCATACATGCATGTAACGTGTATACATTCAATGTGCATTGTGTCATGCATGCATGCACTATATATGTGTATGCATATATGTATGTGTGTACGTATGAATGTATGCATACATGTATGCTCTAAGTTCAAAGTTTTATGTGGCATAATAGTGCTTAGTACGTGTGACATAGCACCATAGGTTTTGTATGACATCATAGATGCATTCAGAAATGCGACGAGCCATGAATGTATATATGTACATATGAGTGTGTATGTACGGTCTTTGGATTGGGCCTATGAGAAAGAGCTCACCGACTCCTATGGCAAGCCGCTATCAAGAAAACCACCGGGTGTTGTTTATTTAAGTCTAGGTTCCATACGTTGTTTGGAACGTTGGTGCATAACCAAAAGTGCCGAACCATAAAAGTTTTTTGGAACGAGTTCCAAACCAACTATGGTATGTATGTATGTATGTATGTATGTATGTATGTATGTATGCATGCATGTATGTATGTATGTATGTATGTATGTATGTGTGTGTGTGTGTATATATATATATATATATATATATATATATATATATATATATATATATATATATATATATATATATATATATATATATATATATATATATATATATATATATATATATAAGCATTCCTTACATCAAGTTGATAGAGCTTCCAATTTCTAGATGCAGCAAGACTAATGAGAACCCTAATTGTAGGCATTTTTGCAATAGGAGCAAGGTGGTACATCACGTACAATACGCATACAAAATGTGGTGGTGTACCAAACATCAAGATATGAAATGTTACCTTATATATATATATATATATATATATATATATATATATATATATATATATATATATATATATATATATATATATATATATATATAACGTTACCTTATATATATATATATATATATAAGGTAACGTTTCATATCTTGATGTTTGGTACACCACCACATTTTGTATGCGTATTGTACGTGATGTACCACCTTGCTCCTATTGCAAAAATGCCTACAATTAGGGTTCTCATTAGTCTTGCTGCATCTAGAAATTGGAAGCTCTATCAACTTGATGTAAGGAATGCTTTCTTGAATGGATGGATTTCAGAGGAAGTATATATCGCGCAACCTCCTGGATATGAGGATGCACATCATCCCAAATATGTATGCAAATTAAAGAAAGCCTTGTATGGATCGAAGCAAGCTCCAAGTGCTTGGAATTTTAGATTGGTGACTTATTTGCAGGACCAAGGACTCAAAGCTAGCAAGGCGGATGCCTCTTTGTGCATAAAGAGGAATGGATCTGAAGTGATCTATTTATGTGTGTATGTTGATGATATTATTATCACAGGAAATGACCTTGAAGGAATCAAACATGTAAAGACTCAAATGAAGGAGGAGTTCAAAATAAGTGACCTCGGACCACTCACTTATTTTCTTGGATTGGAGTTAGTCTACACAGGTTCATGTATATACATCACACAAAGGAAGTATGTGCATGACATGCTCGTCAAGTTCAAGATGGAAAATACCAAGTGTGCAGGTACACCTATGGAGAAAAATCATAAGCTTAGTGCTTATGAAGGAGAGCCAATTGAAGACATCACCAGCTATCAAAGCTTGGTTGGAAGTTTGAACTATGCAACGCTCACAAGGGTGGATATATGCTATAGTGTTAGCATATTGAGTCAATTTATGCATAAGCCAAGAAGACAACATATGGAAGCGGCCAAGAGAGTCCTCAAGTACCTAAAGGGGACCATGAATGAAGGTTTGTTTTATCCATTTACTTCAGATATTGAGCTAAAGGTCTACTCAGATGAGGATTGGGCTGGATCTAGAGATGATAGAAGAAGCACATCCGGGTATGTGTCATTTGGAGGTTCAAAGATCGTTTCTTGGTCATCCAAGAAGCAACCAACCATGGCATTATCTTCTACTGAAGCTGAATATAGAGGTTTGGCTAATGCAACTCAAGAAATCATGTGGTTAAAGTCTTTGTACATAGATCTTGGACTTCATTCTTCAACACCTCACATTTTTTGTGACAACACAAGCTCACTACATCTTGCACCTAATCCGGTATACCATGCTAGAATGAAGCATATTGAAGTCCACTACCATTATGTAAGGGAGAAGCTAATGAGCAAGGATATTCAACTATACTATGTCTCTACAGATATGCAATGTGTAGACATGTTGACTAAAGCTCTTGGTGGTACAAAGTTAAGTAGATTCAAGTTGATGATTGGCTTGCAAGAAATCAAGGACAATTGAAGATATATTTGGAGGCCAAGCATTTTTTAGGCTTTAGGGGGAGCTGTTGGTGCATTTTTCTCAAGCCTACATGCTTGATATGATGTTCATTTGTAGCCATATGTGTAGACATATGAACACCTCTTGTAAAAGAGCACATTTTATCTCTTGTAATTGTAAAAAAGAAGAAAAGAAAAAGAATGGCTTACCTCATCCATGATATAAAAAGCAAACTCGTGGCTCCAAAAACCTAAAACCATGAATTAGTGAGCTGAGGGAATATTTCCTAACTTTGGAGATCACTTTTAGGTGGAACCATTCGAATTCGAATTCAAAACTCCCTCCAAGAGTAGCTATAAAAAGAGCAAGAAGGAAGAGGCGAATAGCAAGCCTTGTACATGACCACTTCATGTCATTTCATAGAGATTGAAGAGCTTACTCCATAGCTCTATCATTCTACTCCCATTGCGCAAATCTTCATTGCCAATGTGGTTGTAATCATATGTGAATTTATACATTCATCATTCTCTACTTCTCTGTTTTGTTCTCTGCTATATTGACTTAGAGTAGTAACTTTAGAAGCTCATATCTCGAGCTCTACGCAACCTTTTTCAGTGTTTTGAAGTGTGTTGGATGGCTCTTGCCTGTGCATACAAAAGTTCATGGTCATTGGATTTATATTTTGGGAGAAATCTTCATCTTACTGCTCACTCGTCTATCTCTGCAGAGCCCCAAGAATGACAGGCATGTTCCTGATGTTCATGAATCTGGTTCTCAGTGCTCAGTTTATCATTAGAAGTGTTTTAACTTGGAATAGCAAGATACCTAAGTCTATTTGCTATGTTCAAAAGTAATTTGTCTAATTTCTATGAGGTTGAGAGCACTGTTCATTTTTTCCATCAGGTGTATGTACAAAAATAGAGTTTTGGGAGCTAGTCACTTTGCAACTAGTTTGCATTGAGTTAAACTTTTGAGATACATGTTCCAAAGTACTTGGCTGATATTTTGGTGGATTTAGGAAGCTCAAAGGGTCTACTAATCAACTCTGAAGTCGCAGTTGGCTGAAGTGAAGATGGTTGTAGCAGCACCAACTCATCCTCGGATTGTATCTACCATCTCTCTTCAAACAAAGTATGACAAATCAAAAGGTCAAAATTGTTAACCTTGTGACATAAGTGAGACGACCAACCATACCACTTGAAACTATTGGTTCAATGTAAGGACTTAGAAAGGAGGGGGAAGAGGTGGATTTTGCAACTTAAGTATTTTATTGGCGATGCACCACAGTGGATTCTCCTTCTAGAGAGCTCCACAACGATACCCTTGGAGTAGAAAGCCAAGTTCTAGATTCCACACAATACTTTGCACAAAGGCTATAGAATACACAAAAAACAAAATACACGAGGAGCACAAAAGTAGATTTTGTAGGTGTTACAAATGGGGTCGAGCTTCCAGTCTATGGTTGACCAAGCCACTATATCTTTTATTAAGGAATATATAGAAAAGTGTCCAGCAACCATTTCACCTTTAAGATGGACACTAATGGTAACAATCTCTACTGAAGGAAAATATGGCCAAAGTGAATATGGGAAAAAAATAAAGAATGATAAAGAATACCGAAGTGTAAGTATACAAACTATACCTTCCACTTGATCAGCATGTTACACAGTATACAAGTAACTGTGTAACGTCATGAATTAAGTGCTGAAAATCAAGTCTCAATCATGAAAAAGGGCTCAAACATGAGTTTTCCAAGTGGACCAATAAAAAAGGAGGACCCAAAGTCACGGAATCAAGTTAGAAGCTCCAAAAAACTCAATAAAATTCAAATCTCATCAATTAGCCATCAAAAAGTGCACCTACACTAATTGGTGGGTGGTTAGTTAGATTATAGGAAAAGAAAAACTCTTTATAAACATAATTCCCCCTTTTTTTCTTTAGTTTTATGCATTCCAAAAGTTTCACACTTAGTTTAGTGAATTCATAAACTCCAAAAAGTACCCCCTTTGCTTGCTTACCCCATTTTCTCATGATTTTGCTCCTCTCTGTCTAGAGGTGTAGTTAGACTTTTCCAAATTTGATTGTACCAAATTTAATATTGCTCTCTCATTGTACTCATTTTTATTGATTTCAATCTTCAATTGGTCTCTCATATAATTCCCTAAACTTTGCCAAAGTTTCAAGTTCTTTGATTGAGTGAGTGGTGAGAAATTGCCAACTTTGTGAAGGTATATCTCTACACATAGGCAGAGAGTGTTGCAAACAGGTAGCCTCTTTTGCAGAGGACGATTCTCCCTATTGGAATATATATTTGGAATGATTTAAAGCTTTTTGGGTAGCTCTTATAGCATAATTTAAGTCTGCAAAATTGCATGTTAAGTCCCTGTACCAATGCAGAGAAAAACTCAAAATAGAGAGCATATAGCATTGCTTGTGGACCTAGTGGAGGGCAGCCATCTTCCATTGTTGCATTGGGGTGTTAGAATCATCCCCCATTAGTGGTGTGAGATCCATTTTGGAGGCTTGGAGACATCAGTGGGCATCATATTCAAGACTAGTCGAAGGTTTGCAAGGGAAAGGTGATCAAAAGATAATATCCACACATTCTAAAGCATAGAAACACTTGAGAAGAAGCTAGAGGACTATCGTAGAACTCAGTATGGCTGAGTTTAATGCAAAAACAAAGAAGTTAGAGAAATGCAAGTATCAACAATGGAAATTTAGAGTTAGAAACTACCTTATGGGCAAAGGATTGAGGGGATTAGTGAGGGGCACAGAGCCAATGCCTCATGTACATGATCCATCACTTCAAGTGCATGTCAAGGCACTAAATGAATGGATAGAAAATTATATGAGAGTCATATTCATTCTATCCAAACACATAAGCAATAACATGATATGGCATATACAAGACCTGGACACATCCAAGAAGGTTTGGGAGACCTTGGAGAGATTGTACTCTTCATCAACCAAGGCAAGGAAGATTTAGCTCAAGAATGAGCTAAATAATCTTAGGAAAGCATCAATTACTAACATAAATGAGTACATTTTGAAGGTTAGGGAGCTTGCAGATGCCTTAGTCTCAATTAGGAGCCCAATCGAAGATGATGATCTTGTCACGACACTCTCAATGGCTTGAGAGAGGATGAAAGGCAAAAAAAAATTACCATATCAGTCTATCTGAGAGATTCCCTACCAAAATTTGATCAATTAGTCACATTGATGGTGATAGAAGAGATGAACGAGGAGATGACTGAGCAGGTAAAGGCAAAGGCAAAAGAGGTGGAGAAAACTCCAAAGGCAAAGCGAGAGGAAGGTCAAAGCTACCAAAGCTATGGATTAAGGGGAAGAGGAAGGAGTAGAGGAAGAGGAGGAAGATCACATGGAAGAGAAGCATCCAATGGAGAATGCTACAATTGTGGAAAATTGGGCCATTATGCAAGAGATTGTTGGTCCATGTAAGAAAATAATAGCACACTAGAATAGACTTATAGACAGAGTTGAGAGAAAAAGTGCAAACAAAGATAGATGCAGTCTAAGACATAGAGAAATCAAATTCTCACATTGTTGAGCGTAATGTAGTTACAACAATGGTGTTGTCCACCTGTGCACTCCCAATGTGGAGCTTAGATGGAAATCTAGATAGACTCTAGATGAAGAGCTTACTAGTGCACAATGCTATATAAAGCTCAACCTAGGCCATGCTTATATAGCTTTTACAAGGGGATTCAGTATAGATAAATGTAGTCGAGAGATACTCAATAGTCGACAAAGTATACAATCTGACAATATCTCCACAACCAGAAGTCCCATCGTATCAGCCCTATGCACGGGGGGGGTAGGGGGGATAGGCCCCCCGAAACTCTGCAATACCACAGGGCCTTTATTTCTTCCTTGAATAGCAATCCAATGGCCCGAAAGTTTATGCCCTACCTAACCTAATAGCTAGGCTCACATAGATCATCTATAACCATAACGATCACACATAGACCTCATGTTACTTGGAAGTTAGCGTTCACAAATGTCTCGACTCTCACAATGGCTTCTCCTCATAATGTGGGCCTTACAACTTAGAGCACCATGGATCATTTGTGGTCACTTGAGGGTGGAGTATTGAGCATATCCAACGCCCCCCCTCAATGTCCACCCTACAATGAACTACCTCCTTGGTCCAATCCCAAGCTTTGGAAAGTGTCGAAGAAGTTGTTCTCTCCCAAAAGCCTTGCTGAAGATGTTTGTTCCATTTACTTTAGTTGGACAATAGCTTATCTCCATGACCCCATCCTCAACCAACTTGTACACATAGTCATACTAAATTTCTATGTGCTTGGTATGTACATGGAACACAGGATTCTTGGCGATGGCCATGCAACTTTGGTTGTCACACTTCAACTTTTTAGCCTTCTGTCCTTGTATTCCTATGTGCCATAGGATCCTCCTCAACCATACTGCTTCACATGTTGCAACACATGCAGCTTTGTACTCAGCTTCATTAGAAGATAATGCTATAGTCGGTTGCTTCTTATTGATCCAAGAGATCCTTGATCCTAAAGAAAAGCAATACCCAGAAATTGATTTTTTGTATCAATATCTCCTACCCAATCTGAGTCATAGTATCCGATAAGAGATGATCCTTCTTCATAAAGAATACCATAATCAATGGTTCCTTTCACATACATGAGTATCCGCATGCTTGCCTTCCAATGAGTTTGGCAAGGCTTATTAGAGAACCTCCTTACTACTCCAACAACATAAGAGGTACTTGTTCTACTATTGCACACGTAGATGAGACTTCCAACTAATTTCCTCTATTCTCCAATATCAACTGGAGGTGAAGCATCTTCAATAGATAATTTGGTGTTGACCTCCATAGGTGTAGAAATTTCCTTGCAATCCTCCATGTCGAATGCCTTCAACATTTGTTAGAGATAATATCTTCCCTGGTTCTTGCCAAAATTCAAGGCCTAAGCAATAATGCATTAAGCCCAAGTCTTTCATTTCAAATTCTGAACTCAAGGCATATTTTGTTTGTTGAAGAAGAGCATCATCATTTCCTATAATCACAAGGTCACCTACATAGAGTACAAGCACAATTGCCTTCCTTCCTCTCTTTAGAATATAGAAGTTCGCATCAGAAGCACATATTTTGAAACCTAGATCCAAGAGATACTTATCTATCCATTGGTACCATGCTCTAAAGACTTGTTTTAGCGCGTATGATCCTTCTTTAGCTTACATACCTTGTTCTCTGAATGGGGAACCTCAAACCTTGGTGGCCGAGACACATATACCTCCTCCTTGAGGTCTCCATTCAAGAACGTTGATTTGACATCCATGTGATAGACTGGCCAACACTTATGTGCAGTCACAGCTAGTACTACTTGCATAGTAGTCATTCTTGCACTTAGTGCAATGATTCACAAAAATCAATGCCTTGAACTTGTGAGTAGCCTTGTGCAACAAGTCTTGCTTTGTACTTTTCTAGACTACCATCAGCCTTGTACTTTAGCTTCCATAACCACATGGTGCCAATGACTTTACGCTTACGGGTCGATCCACTAGCTCCCAAGTTCCATTCTTCATGATATTGTTGTATTCTGTGTCCATGGCAGCTCTCCAATTCGGATCGTCGAGTGCCTCTTCCACATTTGTTGGTTCCTTTGCTTCTTCTTGAATGAGATCAGCCATCAAGGTTGTGTTTACAATATGGGCACTTACCCGTATCTATTTCTCTATTCTCTATTATTGCCTCGGTCCATCTGCAACGTGTTCTAGTGATTGTGGGATGGGGTTTTCAGAATCATTGAGTTGCCTCACCCAATGTGGCAATGGCTTTTCTATGAAGAGATGGATAGGTATGTGCTTGAAGATGAAGAGGTGTTGCAAACTCCTTAATCTACACCAGCCAAATGAACTCCACGAGTATATGGTGGGCCCTTTTAGCTTGCCAATGGATGTATTAGACACCCTATGTACCTTGGAAGATCATTCTCAAAAAGATAGATCAAAACAGATAAGTTGGAGTTAGCTCAGAGGTGAAGAACTTGCTATTCTTGGTTCATACACCTGTCCAGTGTTTTGCATAATTCTCTGAGCACAGTAGCAATTAACTTAATTCTTTTTGGTGAAATCTAGTTAACTTAAAGAGCTAACTTTCAAGAGTAATCTCATAAAAAATAATGAACCACACACTGAGAATGATGTTTAACAATTGATGACATCATCCCGATTTTCACGGGCTGCTACAGTAATGAGACCAGTGAGCAGCAAAATGCACATAACTCAACATTTAAGAATCCAATGATTATGAAAATTTGTATGCTTATACTAGCCAATATGCTGAATCCAACAAAATTTAAATCATTGAATTTCGCTAATTAAACACTGAGAAACATCTCTGACAAGATGAGTAAAAAGGTCGGGTACCTGATAGAGAAGTGAAAATGAACAAATACTGTTGACTTCAACTGAACATAACAGAAGATTGCAACATCCAAATGAACTGAAAATTGGTGAGCATATAGTAGACTAATAGAGCTAACTTTACCAAGTTAAATCACTAAAAATGATGCACCAAGCTCAGAGAAACCATCTCTGCAATCTGACTGCGAAAACTGAGAGATATGGCAGTGAGTAGTACACTTCACAAGAACATGAAAATATGAACCCAAATGATCATGAAAATGAAACTATATTGCTTGTACAATACAATGGACTTACTGATACATATGTGTGCCTTCTAATCACACCTTGATATGGCATAAAGCTCAGCTCTTGGAGGTCTTCACATAGGTCTCTCTCACCAGGACTAAAACTGCCATCTATTTATAGTTGAGTTTGGGAGGCTAACTTCCCTCAATCACTCTCCAATCAATTTGTGATTGATTTGATTCTTTATCTACCACAAATCATGAATTCGTGGCTCCTCTTTTCCTTTTTGATCAAGTGGACTCAACCACTTAAGATTCTTTCACTTTTACATTAAGTAAAGTCTTCAAAAGTTACAAGAGGTAGTTCACAAGTGAACTTTACATAGTCTTCATTTTAAAGCCTCTTCTATGACTTTGTGAGACTCAAGCCAATACTTATGCTTGTCATAGACTTGCTCCAACAGCTCCCTCTCAAGCCAAGTATGCTTGAGGTCTTCAATCTTCCAAGATTACCTGCAAATCAATCATAGCCTTGAATTTGCAAAGCTTTGTACCATCCGATGCTTTGGTTAGAATATCTGCACATTGTTGATGAGTGGACACATATGATATTTGAATCTCTTTGCTTACAACCTTTTCTTGTACATAGTGATAATGAACTTCAATATGTTTAGTCCTTGCATGAAAAATAGGATTAGCAGCCAAATGAATAGAACTCATATTGTCACCAAAAATACTTGGAGTTCCAAACTCCAATCCAAGATCTTTGAATAATGTCTTCATCCACATAGCTTCTTGAGTAGCTATGGCAAGACCTCTGTATTCAGCTTCAGTAGAAGAGAGAGCAACTGTGGGTTGCTTCTTGGATGACCATGAAATAAGCTTTGAACCTGCAAAGGTAAGATAACTTGAAGTGCTCCTTCTATCTTCCTTGGAGCCAGCCCAATCTGCATCAGAAAATAGCTTCAAACCTAAATCAGATACATAAGAATAATAAAGTCCTTCATTTATGGTTCCTTTGAGATACTTGAGAATCCTTTTGGCAGCATCCATATGTGGTTTCCTTGGTGTGTGCATAAATTAACTTAGCACACTCACACTGTAACATATATCTACTCTTGTGAATGTGGCATAGTTGAGACTACCCACTAGACTTTGATATGATGTGATGTCCTCTATGAGTTCACCTTCATGTGAGCTCAATTTGTGATTGACCTCCATTGGAGTACCTGCAATCTTACAATCTTGCATCTTGAATTTTGCCAACATGTCCTTAATGTACTTTCTTTGAGTGAGAAACAAACCATGATCTTTGTAGACAACTTCTAAACCTAGGAAGTAAGCAAGTGAACCCAAATCACTTATCTTGAACTCTTCTCTCATTTGATCTTTGATCTTCTTCATACCATCTGCATCATTCCCTGTCAATATAATATCATCTACATATACACATAGGTAGATGATCTCAGAATTACTCCTTTTAATAAAGAGTGAAGGATCTACCTTGCTTGCTTGAAAGCCTTTGTCCTGCAAGAATGAAACAAGCCTGAAATTCCAAGCTCTTGGAGCTTGCTTGAGACCATACAATGCTTTGTTAAGTTTACACACATAATCAGGATAAACTTGATTCTCAAAACCAGGTGGTTGTGCCATATATACCTCTTCTGTTATCCAACCATTCAAGAATGCATTCTTTACATCTAGTTGAAGTATCTTCCAATTCTTGGAAGAGGCAATACTAAGCAAAACCCTAATAGTAGGCATCTTTGCCACAGGAGAGAAGGTCTCCTCATAATTAATTCCCTGAGTTTGTGCAGAGCCTTTTGCTACAAGCCTTGCCTTATACATGTTAATGGAACCATCAGAATTCTTCTTGAGTTTATAGACCCATCTTGAGACTATTACCTTCATGGATGAAGTCTTGGGCACCAAATCCCAAGGTGTTGTTTTCCTCAGGTGCTTCAATTTCTTGCTTCATTGCATGCTTCCATTCTGTTTTTGCTTTGGCCTCTTCAAATGATGATGGCTCCTCTTGGTTTATATCCTGTGCTATGTAGATAGAATGTTTAGTTACTAATGAGGTGTCAAACCCATACCTTTCTGGTTTTTTCTTTTCCCTCATAGATCTTCTTAGGCCATGATGTGATGATTCTGCCTCATGTCCAAGTGCCTGCACTTTTGCTTTACCTTTGGACTTCCATGCTTTGATCTTTTCCATATGAGATTCTTCATCATCCTCTGAGGTGTCTTGTTCTTCAATCTTCGGTTGTTCTCTACCAAGCTTTGGAAAATCTTCTTCAAGATCATATGGTAAATTGACCTTCCTGCATGAATCTTCATACCATGAATTGTTTTCATCAGAAACTACATCTCTACTTACCAAGAATCCTTTGTTGGTAGGGTTGTATAACCTGTAACCCTTTTGATTGTTGTCATATCCAATAAATACACACCTTTCTGCCTTTGGATCCATTTTGCCTCTAACCTGTGAAGGAACATGAGCAAAAGCAATGCATCCAAAACTTTTACAATGATCTAAGCTTGGTCTTCTTCCATTCCAAGCCTCATATGGAGTCATCCCATCAAGGGATTTTGAAGGCAACCTGTTAATCAAGTAAGTGGCTGTAGATACAGCCTCAGCCCATAGATAATTAGGTAAATGCTTTTCATTTAACATGGACCTTGGAGCTTCAACAATTGTCCTATTCCTCCTTTCTGGCACTCCATTTTGCTCAGGAGTGTACCTTGTAGTTATCTCTCTTTTGATTCCTCTTTCTTGAAGAAAATAATCAAATTCATGGGAGAAGTATTCTCCCCCTCCATCTGACCTTAGCCTTTTTAGTGATTTACCTGTTTGATTCTCCACAACAGCCAAATATCTTTTGAAACATGAAAAAACTTCATCTTTGTGTTTCATAAAGAATAGGATAGTCCATCTGCTGCAATCATCAATAAAGGAGACATAATACCTTGATCCAGATAATGAAGCTTCCTTGATAGGTCCCCATACATCTGTATGAACCTACTCCAAGAGATCTCCATGCATATAACCTTTCTTCATGAATGGTAACCTGTGAGACTTTCCAAATTATAAATCATATGTTGCTTTGACAAATTAGGGAGTCCAAGTACACTTTGGTCCCTGCAAATTTTCTTTAATGACCTTTCACCAATATGTGCTAACCTTTTGTGCCATACTTCCAATTCTGTGAGTGTCTGACTACCATAATTAAAGAGAGAAATGTTTCTAGTGTCTTGTAATTCAAATGTGAACAATCTACCTACCTTTTCACCTTTTGCAATTCTTCTGAATCCTTGACTTGGATCTTCAACAAATGCTCCTGCTTTTGTGAACCTGACTTGCAACCCTTTCTCTAGTATATGCCCAACACTTATCAAATTCTTTGTAATGGTAGGGACATAGAGTACCTTACTGAGTAGGTTGATGTTTCCATCAAGTGCTTTGACATTGCCTATTTTCTCCACGGGATGTCTTGTGTCATCTCCTGTTTGTACCTCATGCTTATTCCTTGGATCTTCTAAATCTGATAGGAGTGCCACATTTCCTGCCACATGATTTGAACAACCTGAATCTATGTAGGAAACATGCTCATCAGATTTACCTTGTGGCATAGTCATGTTCATGATCAATAATGAATCCTCTTTGTTTGATTCTTCTGTGTAGTTATTGAAGTCTCTCCTTCTATTGTAGCCTCCTTGATAGTTTGAATGATTGTAGTTGTTGTAGTTGCCATGATAATTGTTGAACCTTCCTCTTGAGTAGCCATAACTTCCTCTATTGTATCATGTGCCTCTTTGATTCTTGGAATTCCTAAAGCAATTTTCAATTGTATGATTAGTTAATCCACAAATCGAACATGAGTTGGAGTCTTGGGATCTCTCCCTGCCTTGTCTACCTCCTCTTCCTCTACCTCTACCATGTCTTCCTCTACCTGCATAGTTAGCTTGATATGTACCTGCTTCATCATCCACTTTCTTTGCCTTTCCTTTGTTATCTTTGGACTTGCTTTTATCAGTGTATAAAGCTGAAGATTGATTACCTTTAGAGCTTTCTCCATTTTTGATAAGCTTTGCCTCTTGAGTAAGTAGCTGTCCAAGGAGTGTATTGACATCGGGTACATGCATGTCCATGTACAAATCCATAGCTATGGTGAATGCTTCCCACTTTTCATCTGCCTTCAAGCCATTGATGACCTGCCTAACAATTTGCTCTTCATCTATTACCTCTCCAATGCTTCCCAACTGATCTGCTATGTCCTTGAGCTTTGTGACAAAATCAGTCACATTTTGTTTGGGAGCCTTCTTGAGAGTTGTGAAATCTAGCCATAGTTGATGCTTCCTAGCTTTGGTACTTGAAGAGAAGAAGGCTTCAAGTGCATCCCACACTTCCTGAGATGTCTTACAACTTCTAATGTGAGGCAACAAAAAATCTCTCTTGCTCTTCTTGTGTTGGTTGACTTTTGTTCCTGACACTTGGCATAACTTCATCTCCAGCCGCATAACCATATAAACTTCTACCTTGGAGATAAGCTTCCATCCTTAATGACCAAGCTAAGTAATTACCTCTATCCAATTTGTCAATTGATGAAGGAAATCCATCTACCATGTTGTCCAACCTTGCTCTGATACCACTGTGAAGAGATGTATAGGTATGTGCTTGAAGATGAAGAGGTGTTGAAAAATCCTTAATCTACACCAGCCAAATGAACTCCAAGAGTATATGGTGGGCCCTTTTAGCTTGCCAATGGATGTATTAGACACCCTATGTACCTTGGAATATCATTCTCAAAAAGATAGATCAAAACAGATAAGTTGGAGTTAGCCCAGAGGTCAAGAACTTGTTATTCTTGGTTCATACCCCTGTCCAATGTTTTGCATAATTCTCTGAGCACAGCAGCAATTAACTTAATTCCTTTTTGTTAAGTCTAGTTAAATTAAAGAGCTAACTTTCAAGAGTAATCTCATAAAAAATAATGAACCACACACTGAGAATGATGTTTAACAACTGATGACATCATCCCGATTTTCATGGGCTGCTACAATAATGAGACCAGTGAGCAGACAAATGCACATAACTCAACATTTAAGAATCCAATGATTATGAAAATTTGTATGCTTATATTAGCCAGTATGTTGAATACAACAAACGTTAAATCATTGAATTTGGCTAAGTGTACACTGAGAAACAACTCTGACAAGATGAGTAAAAAGGTCAGGTACCTAATAGAGAAGTGAAAATGAACAGATACTGTTGACTTTAATTGAACATAACTGAATATTGCAACATCCAAATGAACTGAAAATTGGTGAGCATTTAGTAGACTGATAGAGCTAACTTTACCAAGTTAAATCACTGAAAATGATGCACCAAGCTCACAGAAACCATATCTGCAATCTGACTGAGAAAACTGAGAGATATGGTAGTGAGTAGTACACTTCACAAGAACATGAAAATATGAACCCAAATGATCATGAAAATGAAAGTATATTGCTTGTACAATAGAATGGACTTACTGATACATATGTGTGCCTTCTAATCACACCTTGATATGGCATAATGCTCAGCTCTTGGAGGTCTTCACATAGGTCTCTCTCACCATGACTAAAACTACCATCTATTTATAGTTGAGTTTGGGAGGCTAACTTCCCTCAATCACTCTCCAATCAATTTGTGATTGATTTGATTCTCTATCTACCACAAATCACGAATTCGTGGCTCCTCTTTCCCTTTTTGATCAAGTGGACTCAACCACTTAAGATTCGTTCACTTTTACATTAAGTAAAGTCTTCAAAAGTTACAAGAGGTAGTTCACAAGTGAACTTTACATAGTCTTCATTTTAAAGCTTCTTCTATGACTTTGTGAGACTCAAGCCAATACTTAGGCTTGTCATAGACTTGATCCAACATTTTCCACTTGTGTTGGCAGGTTGGTGACTTTCAGACTCATCATCTGAAGACGATGCTTCCTTCTCTTGTGTAGAAGGGATAGCTCTTGGGTTAGCTTCATAGTGGATTGCCCCTTCGCCTGATGATAAAGTGGAAGCTCTCTTTTCCTCCTCCACTGCATGTGGCTATTCCTCCTTAAACACCACATCAAGAATTTCCATGATCTTCTTAGCTTCAAGGGCATAAAGCTTATAAGCCTTCTTATCTTCATTATACCCTAGGAAGATACATTTGATGCTTTTTGGTTGAAGCTTGTTTCTCTCCCTATCTCAAACATGTACATAACATTCACTTCTAAATACTTTGAAATGGGAAAGAGAAGGCTTTTTACTAGTGTAGGATTCTTTGTGGAGTCTTTCCATCAAGTGCCCATGTGTAGCTTTGATTCAAGATGTAGACAACAGTGTTGATAGCCTCTACCCAAAATTGATTAGGCAAACCCTTTCCTTTCAACATGCACCTTTCCATCTCCATGATGGTTCGATTCCGACATTCTACAACACCAACTTGTTGAGGACTATGTGCCACTATGAGTTGATGCTTGATTCCTTTGCTCTTGCAGAAATCTTCAAACTTTGTTGATGTGAACTCACCATCACCGCCTGTCCTCAATTTCTTCATCTTCTTCCTTGTTTCAGTTTCAACAAGTTGAAGCTTACCAAAAGCTTGAAGCTTATCATGAAGGAAGTACAACCACATCTTCTTGTTATAGTCATCAACAAGTAATACGAAGTGGGAAAATCCGCCCAAGGCCCGTGTAGGCATTTTTCTGCACAAGTCAGTATACACCAATGTGGCCAAATGTCTCATGCCATAAGATAGTTATTCCCACATTTGTAGTGGTTGTAAGAGCACACAACTCATACAGGCTGTTCCTCCTTATGCCAGTCCTAACAATGTTGTTGTTATTGTCCATAATCTTAGCTCCTGTCTTACTGAAAGATACTTGATGACCTTGATAAGTTATAGAAGTTACTAAAAGTAGATTTTTTTTAATTTGTGGAACATACAACACATTTGAAAACTTTCTGATATCGCCATTAGAGTTATTGAAAGAAACCGTACCTCACCCTCTACAGGACATCTTGCATTATTCCCTACCTTTACTATGATGGGTTCCATTAGAGGCTGTAAGGAACTATAAAGTTCTTTTCTACTGGTCATGTGAGGAGATGAACAATTATCCAACACCTATGAGTCATTTCTTCCTAAATCTTCAGTTGAAGAGCACACCTCCTCTATTGTAACAAATAACTCAAGCTTTGTTTCTGCTATTTTGGTAGAATCCTTGCCCTTACCACCTTTTGAAGAGCCACTCTTCTCTTTTGCCTTATTGATGTGACAGTCTTGGATTATGTGTCCTTTCTTCTTGCAGTGGAAACACTCTCCCTTGAACTTCTTTTTGTTGTTCTTCTTTTTGTTTCCATCTTTTGAAGAGTCCGCTTTGCCTCCTTTGGCATTCTCTTTGAATCCAACATATCCTTTGCTGCTACCACTCCTAGGCTTGAGCCGTAGCTCCTCCTCCATGAGTAAGGCACTGAATTCTTCAAAAGTTAGTGGTTGAGGTCTAATTTGAGTATTAAGAGCAGTTACCAAACCATCAAAATTAGGTGGTCAAATTCGAAGGCAATGCTGAGCTAGCTCCTTGCTTGACTTTTGTACATCTGCTCCCACCATTTGATCTCGTAGATTCTTTATGTGAGTGATAAACACCTCTATAGTCTCCCTATCAACAAACCTTTTTGCTGCTAGCTAATTCTCCAAGTTTTGAATCCATGTCTGATTATGAGTATCAAATTGATTTCTCAATATGTTCCATGCTTCACATGCCTTCGTAGAATGTTGAATGAGATTCAGAACACTATTAGAAGTACTTATAACTAGAGCATCTGCATTTCTACATAGAAATGTAGAGAGAGCATCTGCATTTCTATGTTTCCTAGCATGTAGAAGATTAGTAT
Organism: Ceratopteris richardii; assembly: GCA_020310875.1. Lineage (NCBI taxonomy): Eukaryota > Viridiplantae > Streptophyta > Polypodiopsida > Polypodiales > Pteridaceae > Ceratopteris > Ceratopteris richardii. Next base: position 32,846,489 of record CM035408.1, on the reverse strand, counting down.
CATGAGGAACGATTCGATTAACATTATTTGGATCAGTGTTTCATGGGTCTCATGATGAGTCCCAAGAACAATCTCCAAAACCTCATATGAATCAAGGGTATAAGTGATTTTAAACTTCCATAGGCTGTAGTTCATACCATCAAGTTTACCTTCTGTGAAGGCCAGTGGTCATATCTGCAATGTTGGGATGATCGCCATCACTGTTGCTCTTATCTGTGCTCCACCTACTCCTGTTGTTGAACCACCTTGATTCCCAGTCATAGATGATGATGCACCACTTGACATCTTCTCTCTTTTGTTGTTGAGACCTCTACAACCTCTCCATTTCTGCGTCTGCACTACTTAGAGCCTCTTGTGATTTGATACCATGTGTAAGAAAATAACAACACAATGGAATAGACCTATAGATAGTGTTGAGAGAAAAAATGCAAACAAAGATAGACATAGACTAAGAGATAGAGAACTCAAATTCTCAGATTTTCGAGCGTAATGCAGTTACAATGATGGTGTTGTCCACCTGTGCACTCCCAATGTGGAGCTCAGGTGGCAATCTAGACAAACTTTAAATGAAGGTCTTCTTGGTGTGCAATGCTATATAAAGCTCAACCTGGGCCATGTTTATATAGCTTTTACAAAGGGAATCGGTATAGATAAGCGCGGTTAGGAGAGATGCTCAATATCTCGACAAAGTATACAATCTAACAATGTCTCCATGACCAAAAGTCCTATCGTCTCGGCCTTACGAGATGGGGGGCAGGCCCCCTAGACCCTACAAAAGGGGCCAAGCTCCCCTCTGCACTCCCCCCATTAAGGTTCTATGGGGAAACCGCACGATTCCACACGGCCTTTATTTTTGCCTTGAATAGCAACCCAATGGCATGGAAGTTTATGCCCTACCTAATCTAATGGCTAGGCTCACATAGATCATCTATAACTATCAACATTCACACATAGACCTCATGGAACTTGGAAGTTAGGGTTCCACAAATGTCTGGCCTCACACAATGGCTTCTCCTTATAATGGGGGCCTTACAACCTAGAGCACCATAAGTGAAAGAGTCAATTCAGATTTTACATGGTACATTGATAGTGGTTATAGCAACCATATGAGTTGCAGTCAAGATGTTTTCTTTATTAATTTACACTCATCCATCACTCAAGGACATGTAGCGATAGGGGATGACATTGAGCACAAGATTACAGATGTGGGAGATATTGCATTGAATGGATCTCAAAGCTCCAAGGTGTTGAAGGATGTGTTGCATGTGCCAACCATCACAAAGAACTTGGTTTTAGTGGGTCAAATGGTTGAAAGAGGTTATGAGTGAGGTTCAATGATCAAGGATGTTTTTTTGAAGACCCCATGCAGGACTACAAGCTCATAGAAAAAGGAAAGAAGCAAGGAAGACTCTTCACCATGGAGGTAAAGCCATCAACCCCTCACACTGTACTTGTCAATTGGAATAGCCAGATTTCAAAAATTGACGTATGGCATAAAAGAATTGGGCACATAGACTTACAAAGGATGAAGGACATGTAAAGGAAGGGCTTGGTGAGTGGTCTACCTAATCTTACATCTTAGAATATGCACCATTTGTGCCATGCTTGTCAATAAGGGAAACAACGCAGATTGCCATTCAAGAAGGGAGCACATGTGAGCAATGAAGTGTTGAATCTCACACATATAGATGTATGAAGACCTACAAGGGAGCCATCCATTGGAGGTAATAGAGATTTTTTCACATTCATAGATGATCATTCAAGGTTTGTTTGGATGTATTGCATGAAGTCAAAGTTAGAGGTATTTAACCACTTCAAGAGGTTCAAAAACCTAGTGGAGAAGGAAACACAGAAGTATATAAAGACTCTCAGATCGGATGGACGGGGAGAGTATTTTTCAAATTAATTTTTAGATTTTCTCCATGAACATAGCATCAAAAGGCAATCCACTTGCAGGTATACACCTCAACAAAATGGGGTGGTAGAGAGGAAGAATAGATACATAGCAGAAGTGGCTAGAGCTTTGTTAAATGAAATGAATGTTCCTAACTCCTATTGGGCTGATGCAACAAATACAGTCCTATACATTATGAATAGGTGTCCAACCTCAAGAGTACATGGAGTTACACCTTATGAAGATTTGTGTGGTAAGAAACCCAACCTTTCACATCTCAAAGTATTTGGTTTTGTGTGTTATGTTTACATACCTCAAGAATTGAGACACAACTTAGCCTCGAATGCAAATATGAAGTATTTCAATGGTGATGCACCACAATGCGCTCTCCTCCTTGCGAGATCCACGACGATATCCTCGGAGTAAAAAAATGAGCTCCTAAGGCCGCACACGGTACTTTGCATAGAGACTGCAGAATATGCAAAAAACACAGTACATAGGGAGCATGAAGATAGACTTCTTAGGTCTTACAGATGCGGTTGAACTTATAATCTGTGACTGACCAGGCCACTATATGTTTTATTAAGGAACATATACAAAGAAGTGTCCAGTGGCCATTTGGCCTTTCACATGGACACTAATGGTAACAACCTCCCACTAAAGGCCAATATGGCCAAAGTAACTATGGGAGAAAAATAAAGAATGATAAAGAATACTTGAGTGTAAGTATACAAACTATACCTCCCACCTAATGGGCATATTACATAGTATACAAGTAACTATGTAAGATCATGAATCAAGTAACTCCCATCAAGTGACAATAGTGTCGAAAGCTATCCTGTGGTAGAGCTTTAGTCAAACCATCTGCATCATTATCTCGAGTGTGAAACTTCTCAAGAATAATGCACTCAGTGGCTAAGCAATCTCTAATGAAGTGCTACCTCACCTCAATGTGCTTGGTCTTTGCATGATAGACTGGATTCTTAGCCAAAGCAATGGCACTCTAACTATCACTGAGCAAACAAGGTACATGCTGAGGTAAACCCATATTACAAGCAAGACAAGAAAGCCAAAACGCTTCAATACATGCCTCACTTGCTGCAACATACTCTGCTTCTGTAGTGGAAACAGTTGTACATTTTTGAAAACGAGATCTCCAAGAGATAGCACCTCCAACAAAATGAAAAATGTACCTTCATGTAGACTTAGGACTGTCTACACAACCAGCATAGTCAGAATCTGTGTAACCAATAATGGATGCTTTCCCTCTACCTAAGGATAGACACTTGTCCTTAGTGCCACTTAGATATCTTAAAATCATCGTGATTGCTTCCCAATGTTTCTTATTGGGATTAGACATGGATCTGCTCACAATTCCCACTACAAATGCAATATTTGGTCTCGTAGCTACCATAACATACATGAGACTACCAACATTAGACTGATAGGGAATTTTGTCATGAATTCCTTTTCCTCATCTGATTTGGGGCAATCATCCTTGCTCAATTTCACATATGTGGGTAAAGGTGTACTCAATGCCTTTCCACCTTGCATATTGAACCTATGAAGTACTTTGGATATGTACTCACTTTGGGACAAGTATATGCATATTTTGCTCCTATCATGAGTAATGTGCATGCCAAGAATATGTTTGGCATCTCCCAAATCCTTCATATCAAACATCTGCCTCAACTTCTTTTTAAGAATTGACAAATCATAAGAGGACTTCCTAGCAATCAACATATCATCAACATAAAGTATCAAGCATGCCATCTCAGCATCTCTTTGTGTAGAGACAATGATCCTCATTGCTTCAAGAATAGCCTTAAGACTTCACAAAAGCATCAAAATTTTGGTACCATTATCTAGTGGATTGTTTAAGTCCATACAAGCTCTTCTTAAGCTTACAAACTAGACTACATAACCCTCTGGTTGTTCTATATAGATCTCATCTGTAAGATCTCCATGCAAGAAAGTAGTTTTCACATCCATTTGGATTGGCTCTAAGTCCTCCATTGCAATGAATCCAAGCAACATGCACAGGGTAGTCATCTTGACCACTCGAGAGAAGATCTCCTCGAAAGCAGCACCATGTTGGTTATTAAAACCCTTTGCAACAAGTCATGCTTTATACTTTGGAGAAGCACTATCAGATGTGAATTTTAGCTTATATACCCATTCACATGGTAAAGATTTCTTGCCCTTTGGAAAAGGTACTAAATCCCAAGTACCATTCTTGTGAATAGAATCCAACTCACTCTTCATGGCATGCTCCCACTTGACATGATCCTCTGTCTGCATAGCCTCTTTGTAGCAAGAAGGCTAACTAGCATGTGTTAACATAACAAAATCTAAACCTAGAACATATCTATCAAGTGGATGTGAGACATGTGTAGAACATCTCAATGGTTGCTAAACAGGAATATGTGCAAACTGATCTGAATGGACATTCTCTTGAACATCCCTATGTGGAGCATTTTTATGCATGCTAAACGGAGGACTAGTATCCTCAAACACCACTTTTCTCATTTGAACCTCCTTAATGGGCTCTTTATGCATCCTAGAATCATTGAAAATAACATCACTACTTTTCATCACTGACCATGTTTCAGGATCCCATAAGCGATATCCAAATTGTCCTTCTCGACCATATCCAAGAAAAATGCATTTCTTTGACTTATGGTCCAATTTTTGTCTAAGATTCTTGGGTATATGAACAAATGCTTCACACCCAAAAACTCAAAGATGATCATAATATGGTGGCTTCCTTGTCCATAACTCTTGTGCCATTTTCAAACCTTTGGCAGTACTAGGTGAAAGGTTAATCACATGAACTCCAATCAATATTGTTTCTACCCAAAAACCTTGTGAGAGGTTTGCATGATGCAACATAGAGAATACTCTATCTTGAATAGTTCTATTCATCCTCTCAGCTACACCATTCTATAATGGGGTATAAGGAGCTCTAAACTCTGTTCAAATCCCTCTAGACTGACAGAAAAGGCTGAATTCATGTGAGATATATTCACCCCCATTATTTGAAGGTAAAGCCTTAAGCTTAGTTCCATTTTTAGTCTCAACTGAAGCAAACCTTTTTTTGAAAGTAGGGAATACCTCATCCCTCGATTTGATAGGATATACCCAAACTTTTCTATTAGCATCATCTATGAAAGTGACAAAGTTAAGAGAATCACCTAAAGACCTAGTTGGCATAGGACCACACACATCTGTATGAACAAGATCTAAAGGCTGAATTGAAGAGTCAATGTGCGTTCTATGCACATTTCTAGTTTGCTTTCCATATTGACAATGCTCACAAAATGAAAAATTAGAGAAAGATAACACTGGTAAGTAGCCAGAACGAGAAAGATTTTCCATTCCACTACAAGATATATGGCCCAAATGACCATGCCAAATACAAGCCATAGCCTATTCAGTAACAACTGACAAGTGTTCTTTTTGTGATACAAATAAAGAATAAAGTGATCCAACTTTTCTTCCTTTTGCAATAACCATATTTCCCTTTGATATGCAAAAGGACTGAGTATAGAAGACCACCTTGTAACCAAGGTCATCAAGTTGAACAACTGACATCAAATTGCGTGATAATTGAGGTACATGGTGTACATTATGCATAGTAAATTTTGAACCATCAATGAACTACACAACCACATCTCCAATCCCCACAACATCACACTAGTAAGAGTCACCAAGTCTCACGGTACCAAGAGATTTGCTGCATAATTAGAGAACCATTCTCTGTGTGGTGTCGCATGGAAAGAAGCACCAAAACCTAGCAGCCAAGTGTGGGAAAGAGAATCAACCATAAGAGCCTTAGTTGGCACAATACTATCAAGTGTCAACACATCAAAGTCATTAGCAATAACATTAATTTCTTCAATCTTGATTCTTCATGTGTCCTTTCTTATGACAATAATGGCATTCGATATCCCTCTTCCTTGATTTACTTCTACTCTTATTTCGTTGACCATTCTTTTCCTTGTTCTTTCTCCAGCCACATTGTTGATTCTTTCCTTGGTAAGAATCACAAACATTATATGCATCTCCACTATGAGTGCCAAACATAGAATTTTTATGAATCTCCTCGTTCAAGAGTGCTCCATATATGTCATCATAGACAAGTTTACCACCAGGTGCACTATTGCTAATAGCTGTGCAAAATGTATCTCATGATGATGGCAAGGTGCATAACAACAATACTGCTTTCGGTTCATTATCCATATCCAATTTTTGAGCCTGTAGCTGAGAGAATATATCATCATCTCATTTTGATGAGCACCAACACTATCTGTGTCCATCATACAAAAGTCATATAATTTTCTCATCAGATAGAATTTATTTGATGCTGTCTCTTTTTCATATGTATTGCATAACTTCTTCCAAAGTTCCTCTGCACTTTCACAGTCTAACACTGTAAAGTAAGCATTATCTTCCAAGTGCAAGTGAATGGTAGACCTGGCCATTTCATCTAACTCATCCCAATCATCTTCATCCATGTTAGTAGGCTCCTTTGAAATTCCATTTACTGGCTTCAATTTCCTCCTTTGAATAAGCACATCTTCAATCTGATTCTTCCATAGAGCAAAGTTTGTGCCATCAAATTTTCAGATCTCAAAATGGTCTTTGCCCTACAAGTTATAGCTCCTCCTCGAAACACTAGCACTAGATCCTGATCCACCAGATCTACGTGAGACCTCTGATGCCATGATGGTAGAGAACTGAATAGAATGATAATGGAGCTACAAGAGTCTGAACACCAACGAATAAGTGTATTAAGGAGTAAATCGACCGCTGTATAGTTGACAAAGCCAAAAATCTAGAAAAAAAATTTCCAGAGTATTCTGTAAAATGAGCATATGACTAGTGTCAAAATATCATAAAACTGCAAGTACTGACATGTTTGCCTACATAGTGAGTCACTAACTCCACTGCATATAATCAGTTACCCAATAGAAGCCAACTAGGCTTATCGAGCACCTATTAACAACTATCATACCTCCTATGGTGAGGCTGGGTAAGTCTTCCACATGCATCACTAAAGAGACCCTGACATCTAGGTGTCTCCTAGTTAAGAAAACCTCACCACGACCCTCTTTATCAAATGTAAAAGGCATTATGCAACAAACGTAACTGCTTTATCAATGACCACATGGACGTACATAAGCGGTATCCACAGAAGCCTACATGGTGTGTATGTGCTCAATATATGCAGTAAAATGACCCTAAAAGGCTGAATGCACAACCCAAAAACTAGCCAATAATACCCGCAAGTGTCTGTCAACTCTGATCTTTTAGGCTCAAAAAACCTGCATAAATTTGCAGCATCTGCTCCCACCAAAGATGAAACCTTTTGAGAAACTTGTAGTTTTACAAGTGTGGCTGAAAAAACAGCCCCAAAGGTTGATATTTATTGTCGAAGAAGTACAAAGAACACTCTTCTTGATGTTCTTGGACCTGTGTGAAGACAACTATGTGCAAAAGTACTCTAAAACCGGTACAAAAGACACCCCAAAAATGCTTCAAAAATGGGCTTTGGAAGCAAAGAATGAAGCTTTGAGGGACCAAAACATGTTCAAGGTAATGTCAACCTTAGTCTTTCCCCTTCTTCAGATACCACAAGAGTGTAGGTTAGTGGCAAGAGATTGTCACAGTTAAGCAAGCTCCGGGGGGAACAATACTTGGATGGGTGACTTTCCAGGAAGTACTAGGAACCTCTATATTCCTTGATCATTGAGATCCTCCCTCACGCGTAGCCAAGGGTGCCAACTGTGACTTCGGTGACTCGGATGACAAGGTATGCCAAGGTCTATGCCTTGGTCGCTGCCTTAGTCGCCAACCTTGGAGAAATCTAGGGGGTGCTCGCTTCGCTCGCACAAAAGGGACAAAGTTTTTGCATCAAACTGCTCTGATACCAGTGGAGTATTTCAATGGCGATGCACCATAGTGTGTTCTCCTCCTTGCAAGCTCCACGATGATATCCTCAGAAGAAAAACGAGCTCCTAAGGCCGCACATGGTATTTCACACAAAGACTATAGAATACGCAGAAAACACAATACACAGGGAATGACTGCCCATGCCACTATCTATTTTATTAAAGAACATATACAAAAAAGTTTCCAATGGCCATTTGGGCTTTCACATGGACACTAACGATAACAAGATATGTCTATATTTCTTGGATATTCTTCAAAGAAAAAGGGTTTTAGATTCTATAATCCTTGCATGAAAGAGTTTGAGGTTTCTAGGGATGTAATATTTGATGAGTTATTGCCTTTTTATGGTAGCAAAGATGTGTTATAGGTTGATGATGCATATGAAGCTGAGAAGAAGTTCAAATAGCAACAACATAGCATGGGGATGAGTGGCCCAACCACTTCAAGCACACCATCAGAGGAGATTACTACATAAGCTTGGCATGGAAGTGCAAGGTATGAAGCTCATTCAAGTGAAAGAAGTATCAGAGGAAAAGAAAAGGCAAATGATGAAGACCATTGATGGGTAGACATTGAATCTACAAGTGACAAAGATATCAAAAAGTTGGAAACTCCAAGATTTAAATCATCTAAGCCAAGGAAGAGGAGATTCCTACCACCTAATGGTGAGGTAAGGTCATCAAATAGGGTTAAATACCCTATTCAAAGGTTAACTTATGATTCATTCATTGCAAGACACTATGACTACATGAGTCAAGTTATTGTTTATGAAAAACCTAAATTTTTTGAAGAAGCAACTAAGTATAGGGAATGGATTGAAGCCATGAAGGAGGAAGTCAAGGCACTTGAAGAAAATGATACTTGTTCATTGTTGCCAAGAACAAAGGACATGAAAGTCATTGGCAACAAATGGGTGTACAAGGTAAAGAGGCATGCAGATGGGAGCATCTCTAGGTATAAAGCAAGGCTGGTTGCAAAAGATTTTGCTCAAAGTTATGGCATAGACTTTGAGGAAACATTCAATCTAGTAGCTAAGATGGCCACCATAACAAGTTTTATTGCAATCTTAACCTGGAAAGGTTGGAAGATGTACCAATTGGATGTGAAGAATGCTTTCCTAAATGGAGAGCTTGAAGAGGTAGTCTTCATGGAGCAGCCCCAAGACTTTGAAGATGAGAGGTTTCCACATCATGTATGCAGGCTTAAGAAGGGTCTTTATGGACTCAAGCAAGCCGCAAGGGCTTGGAACCAAAAACTTGTGGACTACTTGGTAAAATGTGGATATAATCAGAGTCATGTAGACCCATCACTCTTTGTGAAGAAGGAAGGTAGCAAAATTATTTTCATTTGTATATATGTTGATGATTTGATCATCAAGGACATAAAGAGGAAGCTTGGATGTGAGTTTGAAATCTGTGATTTAGGAATTTTTAGGTACTTCCTTGGGATTGAAGTACTATATAAAGAGGAAAGTATATACTTGATGGAAAGGAAATACATTATAGATCTCTTGAAGAAGTTTGGTTTGTGTGATTGCAACTGCATTTCAAATCCATCAGAAGTAAATGTTAAACTAAGTGCTCATGAAGGTGAAGAGTTGAAGGATGTGACCATGTATAGGTCAATAATTGGTTCTCTCTTGTATGCTACTATGACAAGACCAGATATTGCACATGTAGTTGGAGTGCTATCTCAATTTTTACAGGCACCAAGAGTACCTCATCTTCTTGCAGCCAAAAGGCTACTTAGATACCTCAAAAGATAATTGAATGAATGTTATATTATCCATTTGATGATGGATTAAATGTACAAGTTTATTCTGATGCTGATTGGGCAACTTTCAAAGATGATAGGAGGAGCACTAGTGGTTATGTTATCATGCTACGGAAGAAGACCATCTCATGGATGTCAAAGAAACAACCAACAGTGGCTCTCTTATCAACCAAAGCTGAGTATAGAGAATTAGCACAAGTCTCCTGTGAGCTTATGTGGCTCAAGAAGTTTTTTGTTGATCTTGATTTGTAGGTTAAGAAAATACCTATTTTTTGTGACAACATTAGTAACATATTCTTGTCTCAAAATCCGGTGTTTCGTGCAAGGTCAAAGCATAAGAAGTGCATTAGCACTTTATTAGAGAGAAGATCATGTCAAAGGATGTCAAGGTGGAGCATGTCAATACAACGGACCAATATGCACATATGTTTACAAAAGCTTTGGATGGAGTAAAACTACAACACTTCAAGGCATGCATCGGAATGAAGGACCCGATTGAGACTTGATGGGAAGTGTTGAAAACCAACTCTCAATCATGAAAAAGGAAAATACCATGAGTTTTCCAAGTGAAACCAAAGTCATGAAATAAATTTAGAAGCTCCGCCAAACTCAATCAAACTCAAATCTCATCAATCAGCCACCAAAAAGTGCACCTACACCGATTGCTGGGTGGTTAGCTAGATTGTAGGAAAAGGAAAACTCTATATAAGCATCATCCTACCTTTGTTTCCTATGTTGTATACATTCCATGAGTTTCCCACTTAGTTTAGTGAATTCATAAACTTCAGCAAGCAGCCCTCTTGCTTGCTTAACTCATTTTCTCATGATTTTGCTCCTCTCTATCTAGAGGTGTAGTTAGGCTTTTCCAAATATGATTGTAGGAGATTATAGAGCATTGTTTTCTTTCTGATCATAATTACTCTCATTAATTTCAAGCTTCATTTTGTCTCTCATATAGTGCCCTAAAATTTTCCAGAGTTTCAAGTTCTTTGACTAAGTAAGTTGTGAGAAATTGCCAACTTTATGAAGGTATATCTCTACACATAGTCAGAGAGTGTTACAAAAAGGTGGCATATTTTGTAGAGGATGGTTCTCCCAGATGGAATGTCCATTTTGTATGATTTAAAGCTTGTTGGGTAGCTCGTGTAGTTTACTCTAAGCCCGCAAAATTCCATTTTGAGTCTTTTTACTAATGTAGAGAAAAGTGTAGAATAAAGAGCATATATCACTGCTTGTGGACCTAGTGGAGGGTAACCATCTTCCATTGTTGCATTGGGGTGTTAGAATCATCCCCAATCATCAAGTAACCCCCATCAAGTGATAATAGTGTCAAAAGATATCCTATGGTAGAATTTTAGTCAAAGCATCAACAACATTAGTCTGAGTATGAACCTTTTCAAGAATAATGCAAATAATGCACTCTGTGGTGAAGCAATCTCTAATGAAGTAATACCTTACCTTAATGTGCTTGGTGTTTGCATGATAGACTAGATTCTTAGCCAATACAATGGCACTCCAACTATCACTGAGTAAATGAGGTACATGTTGAGCTAGACCCATATCACAAGCAAGACAAGAAAGCCACAATGCTTCCTTACATGCCTCACTTGCTGCAACATACTTTTCTTTTGTAGTGGAAATAGTTGTACATTCTTGAAGACGAGATCTCTAAGAGATAGCACCTCTATCAACATGAAAAATGTACCGTGATGTAGACTTACGATGTGTACACAACCAACATAATTAGAATCTATGTAACCAATAATGGATGCTTTCCCTGTACCCAGGCATAGACCTGCAAGAGGAAAATATTTAAGTTAAGGCCCAAAGAAGGAGGATGAAGAAAAATCATAGATGAAGAAGGAAGATAAAGGCCCAAATTTTTAGGCGTTCATAGATGAAGAAAGTGTTAAGGAGCCACCATGGAACAACACTCATATCCTAATGAACCATCCACTAAAATAAGGAGGCAAGAGACTACCTACAAGAAAAGGTAAAATACTAATAGATGAAGAAAGAGAGCAAACTCAACATTCCAACAAATAGATCAGAGCATGTAAATGAAGAGGCATAGCCATCTAGGCATGTTGAAAGAAAAAACATCAATTATCAACCTCAACATAGGGCACACGATCACAACCCAACATCCCTTCAAATGCACGAGTGCCACAAAGATGCAAAAAAGCAAACTAGAGCCTTTGTAGAGATAAGGCATTATCAAATGTCTCTAGAGATTCTAGTTCACAAAGGTGATTAGTAAGATTTGTGAAGGAAGAGCTCCAAAGCTATTGTGTGAGACTCTCCATTCAATGGATAGCAATTGAGGCTATCCAAGAAGTTGTAGAGGCTTATCTACTATCAATGTTGGAAGAATCTAATTTTTGTATTATCCATGCAAAGAGAGTGAGAATTCAACCTAAGGATATGTAGCTAGCTAGAAGGATTAGAGGAAATAATCATTAACACTTGTAAAATATCTAGAACAGGGAATGATTTGTATTATCCCAAATGATTGATATGATCTTCTGCTTTTTACATTGTTGTCTAAGGTTTTCTGAAGTCTATTAGTCTCATAAGTTTTTCAAACTATATTTCCACATGAATATCTTAGTCTTACACCCTTTTTGTGAAGTTTAGCATATGCTTATTGTATATGAAGTGTATATTTTGTGCTACAAATGGTTCCAATGACCTTGAATAGATAGAAAATACCTACCTCTAAAATGTGGTATTTGGCCCTATAAATTTATTGCAAGACCCAATCCCCCATTTCTATACTAGGCATTGTTTTCTATATTCTTAACCATAAGTTCATATGTCATGTATTACATCATATGGTATGTCATTGTTGAGGTGAATTTTATGCCAAACCCTTGTGAAAGAGAGAAATCAAATTGATACATGTTTATATGAACTTATACCTATGCAGATGTGCTCAAGGTCATTTAAGAAGACATAGGAAGGGTAGACAAGGGGCTACCTTAAAATCGGAGATATTGGACTTACAAAACTTTTGTAGGGTTGATACCCATGTTTCTATGGAAACTACTTTTTTTACTTTCTTTGGACCCTAGAACCCTCATGCACTACATAAAATTCAATAAAACATTGATTTGCATTTGCAAAATATATGAAGTGCCTATTCATAAACATAAAGCCACAATATACACAACTAAATGCACATGGGATCTGAGAAAAGCATCATTTCTTTTAACAATTGGATCATTGCATTGAGCCTCTCCACTACATTCTTTCTTCTTTTGAAATATTGTGGAAATTGTTAGGTCAAAAGAGAGTGAGATATTAAATGTGGATCTATCAATTCAAGACCCAAAGCAATCCCTATTTGTCCTATAATATTTTTCCTCTAAAGTTAACTCCTAGGGTAGTTATGGAAAAGGACTTTCTAACCAAAATTACAGAGTAAGTCCCTTGCATTATCATAGATAGGCAAAAAAATTTACTCAAGACCTGTAGACACCAAGCCAAAAAGTCACGTTGAGGGGAATAGCCCTTCTGGACAATCACAAATTGTTAATTTGACAATAGTGTACTTGTAACCTCCAACTCCTACTGTAAATATGTGCTGGCCAATAATACCCAGAGTTTCCTTGAGCTCCTTGACTACCTTCTTTGCTTCTGGAATTTCTTGCTCTTCATCAGATTCCAGATCCACCTCCTCTACTGCAGCTTCACTGTCCAAGAACCAATGTCCTCTGAACAGAGTGACTGAGTCTGCTTTGAAATCATGGATTGGTAGTTCCTTTGAATTCACCATTCTGGAGAAAATATCACATCACACAAAAGAAAAACTCCACCCACATGAGTCACAAGAGATAAAAAATGACATTTGTTTTGAGATGAAATGAAGAAAGAATGAAAATAGAATCTCAATTAAATCTTGACTTCCTCAAAAAACTCAATTAAAGTGATCATTACATGTGTAGCAAGATGTCTAGTGTTCTCTTCTCTTATGACAACTTTTATAAAGAAAGGAAATATTTGAAAACTATAATTAGTTGAATAAAATTGAATAAAATTATTAAAAAAAATAAAAAATAGAAACCTTCTATACTTCTATCTATATCTTGCTTTGTGCTGTATAACTTATAAAAGAAAAATGGATAATTTTTCTCTCTTTTCTCTTTTATCTCTTTTTTTAATAATAATAATAATATTTTTTTCTTCTTTTTTTTTTTAATAATTACCTTCAACTTCCTTTCTTCCCCTCCTATTTCTTTTCTTAGAAAAAGAATAAGGTAGAACAAATTGCCATTATTTTCAAAATGTCATAATTTCTTCTTTGTAACACTCTGATTTTCTTATCAAAGATCCTAACTGCATATCAAATACTCATGTTCTTTTCCATTGAATCAAATCTGATTTTTTTACCCAATAATATTTAATCCTTGCTGAACCTGTTCTAGGGATACACCCATCTTCTTTTGATAAGCTGTTCTTGAAATTTTTTGGCTTCCAGATCCATTTTGTTCTAGGAATTTGTTTTGATGAGCAGGGCTTGTGTGTAGTTTGTTTCCACATCCTTCTTGTTCTGATGCCTTGATACTTCTGACTATGCCATAGTTGCCACCTTGATTCTATCTCTTCACCATCTTTTGCTCCTTCAACTTTTTCCTGGTTTTGATTAAATGAAGCTTGATCATAAAGTGATTGTACTGGTGATGTCTGTGTATCTTCTAATGAAAAAGTAAATCCTTCCAGCTCTGAGTCATGAATATCCTGTTGATCTTCCTGTTCTTTAGTACTCCACAAAAACATTAAAAACCTTTTGTCATTTACTGTTAATTTAAGCTTCATTTTTTCAAAATGCAATATTACTTTACCTTGCCTTAACCATGGTTGTCCCAAAATCAATTTCTCAGTCATCAAGTGATCTGGCCATTCTTCACAATCTATTTCCATATATTCTTCATTGAACTTAACTTCAATAGAAGGTGAAGACATGCTTTGTATGATTTGTCCTTCCAAAGTTTTGATAAAGGTTTTGCTTTTAGTCCTTCTTAGGTTAAACTTTTTCAACAAAGCTGAACTGATCAAATTTACTTGTGCACCTGAGTCTATCAAGACCTTGATTTTCTCATCTTGTAAATTCATTGTTATAACAGGCAAATGTTCTCTTTCTTTTGGAGGTGTTTCACACAAAAGGACTTCTCTAAGATTTTTGATTTTTCTTATCCTTTCTTTTGCCTCCTGTTGAGCCTCCTTTCTAATGTTTTCCTCTTCTTTTTTCCTGTTTTGAGCTTGATGTAATCTTCTCTATTCAGAAACAGTTAATGGAAGATCATACCTTTTTACTCTTCATCCACTTATGAAATTTGGCATGATTTCTCCATCTATATTAGCTAATTGAATAGCTCCACTATTACTGATCTGATTGATAATATATGGTCCATGCCCTTTCTTCTGAAATTTCTTTTGATGTTCCTTTACTGTGTATGCCAAAACTAAATCTCCTTCTTGTAGATCTTTTTCTTTAATGTGAACATCATAATAAGCTTTTTGTCTTTTCTTGTCTGCATATATACTCATAATTGCTTGGAGTCTAGAAGCTCCCAATTTTTCCAATTCCATCACTCTCTCAGATAATTCATGTCCACTCCATTTATATTGACTTCCCACCTTTAGTGTTGGAATAAGGAATTCTATGGGCAGAACTACATTTTGTCCATATACTAGATTGAATGGTGTGGCTCCTAATGCAGTTTTGTATGCCACTCTATAGGCCCATAGGACATGATTAAGTTGTAAATCCCAATCATTCCTGTTTGTGTTTACCAATTTTGACAATACAGTGCATAGTACCTTATTAGTACTTTCTGCTAACCCATTGGCTTGTGGGTGATATGGGGCTGACTTTCTATGACTAATCATGAAATATTCAGTTATGTTTTCTATGATTTGGTTCAAAAAATGAGTCCCCCTATCACTTACCAATTCAATTGGTAGTCCAAATCTGGTGATAATATTTTCATAGAGAAATCTTGGAGTAGTATGAGCATCATTCTTTTTTGTAGCTCTAGCCTCTACCCATTTGGTCAAGTAATCTGTGGCCACTATTATGTATTCAGCATGGGATTGTTTTGCTGGAGGATGTATGGGTCCAATGAAATCCAACCCCCATTTACTAAAGTCTTGCTGAAATTAATGGTATTAATGGCATATTATCTCTTCTATTTGATTGACTCACTCTTTGGCAAATGTCACATATTTTTACATATGTTCTTGCATTATGAAATAGATTTGGCCACCAAAAACCAGGATATAATATGAGTTTAGCAGTCCTTTCACTTGAGAAATGACCCCCTACCACTCCAGAATGTGCCATTTCTAACATTTCAACATATTTATCTTCAGGAACACAAATTCTTAAATATCCATCCATCCCTCTTTTATACAATTGATCTCCTATTAATTGATACTCTTCAAAAATCATTTGTAGATTCTTTGAGTCTGCACTTTCTCTTTCTTGTTTTCCTTTCTTGTTTCTTTTCAATTCCTCAATGATATTCTCACTCCATTCTGGGTTTTTCTGAAACCAATATAGAGTTATAAGTTCTGAATTTTGTAAGGATTGGCATTCCCAGCAGTTAGCAACATATTTTGTTACATCTTGAATCTTATTAGGCCAATGTAAACCCATCCTATTGTGATTACTTAGGGTGACTATTATGGAAGCATGAGTATAAGGGTTCCAACAATGAGATCTTCTCAGATATTCCTGTTGCTCCTCCTCTGGAGTACAATATTCCAATATGCCTGTATGGTTGAGGTGATACAAGTGCCTAGCTAGCAGCATAAAATTCTTGCTTTGTAATACTAAATGTGTGTTGTTTCCAAATGTTCTGCAAGGTCCCATGGTTAGCAAAGGTACTAAAGTCGTGGCCCATTCAGGAATACTTTCTACTTTGAACAGATATGTATCTGGCAGGTCATCATCTAAAGGTGAACTTGGTTCTTTAGCCTGGATTGTGGACAAATGATCTGCTCTCAAATGTGTTTTTCCGTGTCTGACCACCACCTCAAACTCAAACTCCATCAGTAGAAGAAACCATCTGAGTATCCTACCAGTGTGACAATGTTTGTTTACTAGATAGAGTAAAGCTTGGTGATCCACAAAAAATTTAAACTTGTTGGCCAAAAGGTAATGTCTATATTTTTTCACAGCAAATATCATTCCCAACCCTTCCCTCTTAGTGGTTGTGTAATTTTTCTCTGCTGAATTCAGTTGCCTACTAGCATAAGCAACTGGGAAATCTAATTTGCTCCCTTCTATTGGTTGTGCTAACACACATCCCAAAGCATAATTTGAAGCATCCACATGGACATGAAAAATTTTATCCCACTGTGGGATTTTTAGAATTGGTGTTGTTACCAAACAAGTTTTTTGAGTCTCAAAAGCTTGGTCACACTCTTTGCTCCACTCAAATTTTGTGATCAAAGTATACAAAGGTTTTGCTATATCAGCAAACTTGTGTACAAATTTTCTATAATACCCACAATGTCCCATGAAAGTTTGAAGTTCCTTTACATTTGTTGGTCTTGGAAGTTCTACTATCGCCTTAATTTTTTTCTCATCAGTTCAAATTCCATTTTTGGAAACTATGTGGTCTAACATTCTCCCTTGTCTTACAAAGAATACAAGCTTCTCTAGATTTAAACATACTTTGTATGTTCTGCATTTCCTGAATATGTTTTCTAAATCTTCCAAATGATCCGGTCTTTTTAATGAAAAAGTACACAGATCATCCACATAATTTTCCATTACATTCCTCAGGAATTCTTTGAAGATATGACACATCAATCTTTGAATAGTTGTTGGGGCATTAGTTAACCCAAAGGGCATAACCCTAAAAGCATAAAAGCCCCATTATGTGGAAAAGGCAGTTTTATGTTGGTCTTCCAATGCTATGGGTACCTGATTGTATCTTGAAAAGCCATCCAAAAAACTATAAACCTCCTTCCCTGCCACTCTTTCTAGAAGATGGTATGTTATAGGCAATGGGTAGCTATCCCTTATAGTTACAGCATTCACTTTTTTCAAATTAATGCATACCCTAATTTTCCTATTCTTTTTTGGTACTACAACTATAGGGGATATCCACTCTGTATACTCAATCTCATAGATGAAATTGGCAGCCAGCAGCTTGTCAATTTCTTCCTTTATTTTTGCATAATATTTATCATTGAATGTGTAATGTCTTTGTTTGCTAGGCTTTGCATCAGGTGTAATAGGAATCTTATGCTCACAGATTTTAGGATCAATACCTTTCAAGTCCTTGTAGCTGTAAGCAAATACATACCTATAGTTTCTGGCCAAATTTCTTAATGCTTCCTCCTCTTGATTTGTCATGTCATCAGCTATTACAATATGTCTTTCTTCCCCTTCTTCCTGGGTGATCATTACCTTCTTTGTTTGTTCCTCATTGTCATATGCCTCCCCTTTTTTCTTTTCTCTCTTTGGTTTCATTTTTAGAAGTAATCTGTCTTCTACTTCATAAGTCTTGAAATTTGCAGGGACATCAAATTGTTGATCCTTGTTTGTCATTTTCTCATTTTTTTCATCCTCTTGATCTTCTTTTGTTTCCTTGTGTTTGTTCTTTCTATATTTGCCTGAGATTTTATCTTTTATTGCATCTGCAGCTTTTACCTCTTCCAAATATTGTGTTTTTATATTTTTCAATATCATTTCTTTTTCCTGGTCCTCTTCTGTTTTTGATACCTTTATCATTTGTATTCCTATGTGAAAAACATCATATCCTTCTTCATTTTGGAATTTCACTCCCAAATACTCGTCATTGGCTAGATCCATGGTAGCCAAAATCTGGTTCCAACCATAAGGCTCAAATTCTTCATCTTTGAATTTTTGTGGTACATAGCTCTCGTCTTGTAATTTTCTCCCTTCTACACAATCTTCTTTTCTTAATCTTCTTTTTCTATTTGTAAGGTTTCTTAATACATTGCACTTCCATATTGATGATTCTGTTCCATTTTGATCTTCAATCTCTGATTCTTCACTCAAATCTTGATTCTGATGTATTTTGAACCATTCTTGAGGGGATATGTCACAATAATGACCATTTCTTAGATTCACTCTGGTCATTCTTCCTTTGCTATGAAGATATAGGCAATCATTATCCCAATCTTGCACAATTTGCATTTGTCTCATAAATGGTCTTCCTAGAATAATTTCATAAGAAGTGGATTATGGAAATTTAACTATGGCAAAAGTATGCTCTATTTCTATTCCACATATATCCACAATCACCTTTTCCCATATTCCTAGGGGGTTTTCTATGTGTCCATCTGCAAGTTGCAATCTCATTTTAGTGGGTATTAAATCATTTTTTCCCAATCTTTCCCAAGTTTTTTTAGTCATGATAGCCACACCTGATCCACTATCCAATATAGATTGGGCATGATTTGTACCAAATTGTATTCTCATAGTTGAGTTCCCTTCTTCTCCTTCACAATATCCTCCTATTTTATTAATAGGAATGTACAACAACTCTTCAAATTCTTGTGGCTGTGGATCAAAATTCTCTGGTATTGCTTCCTATTTTACCATTTTGTATTGTAAGTGAGGATTCTGTTTTATCAATTCCTCCATTGTGGTGTGGTATAAGATTGTACATTGTTTGTCTATATTTACCTGGAATGTTATTTGTGAATTATCTTCTTGATCAATTATTTCCTTTGTTCTTTTAACCTTTGTTTCTCCTGTTGTTGTTTTAGAATTATCTAGTTCCCCGAGTTTAAGTTGTGCTTCTTGTGTGATTTGTTTGCATTTTTGCATTGTTTCATGCTCTATATCCGGTATAGGATGATCCATTACATGGTCTGTGGAATTTGGTCCCTCTTGAATTCTTATCTTGTATGCTTTTATCATAGTTTCCAAACTTTGTGAATTGCTTATCTCTTGCTGGGTTTGTGTCTTTTGGGGTGGTGGCAGTTCCATATTTTCTTCTTCTTGACTTTTACCCACTCTCATTTTTCTCTCCCATCTCCCTTTTTGTCTGTTTTTCTTCTCCTTTGGAGATGAATTCTTCTTTTGTTCCTTGGTTGTTTCCTATTTTTTGGCTTGTGCCCTTGTTATAGCATTTACATTTACTTGTTCAGGGTCACTCAATTCTTCTTGCTCCATGATGTTGACTGCTTGTAATGGTATGTTATTAGAATTATTTTGTTGTTTTTGAGGATTTCTTGGACAATCCTTTATTAAATGTTCCCTGCCACAATCCTTGCAATAGGCTCCTTCTACTCTTAGTGTGGGAGGTTGTGGTCAGTCTCTAATGAAATGTTCCCCTCCACATCTATAACAAGTTATTTTTTGACTCCCTTTGAACTGAGGTCTCTAATTAGACATGTAATTATTGGTTATGTACATGAATGTAGCTGTATCCATTTCAATTCTCCCATTTCCCAAATCCAGGGCTTGTAGTTCTGGTTCTCTCAGCTCATATCCTTCCCACTCTTCCTGATATCCTTCATTCCAATGATAATCTTCTTTGTATGGTGATCTTATTCTTGAGTTTCCCTCTTCTATTGGTGTGTATTTGACTAGTACCACATTTGTTCGTAATGGTGGTTGTTGCCCAAGTACTGGTCTTGGTTGTTCAGAAAATAGAGATTCCCTTTGTGAATTATGTTGATTTGCATATTCTCTCTCCTTAATGGGTTTTTTATTGTAAAAGCATTCTTCTCTGGTATGATTTGTCCATTTTCTTTCTAGTGTACAATACTTGAGTGTTTTCCTATCTTGCAAATGTTGTGGTTTTTGATATGGACATTGTTGTACTAAATGATTTTCTCCACAATTATAACATTTTTTATTTGTTGTTATCTTGGTGTTTATCAAATTTGTTTTGGTGCTAACTTCTAGGGCTTTAGGGATGGCTTGTGCCAATTCTTCTGCTGGTGGGATTTTATCTTCATTTGTTCTAGGTTGATCAAATGCTAACAGGTCTTGTCCTCTGTTATCCTCCAAATCTATTGCCACTTTCACACATGCTTCTAGATCAGGGCATCTCCTATAATACACCAAGGTTCTTAATTGAGCACTTCTCAATCCTTCTATGAATAGAGATACTTGTCTTGCCATTGAAGGTACTTCTTCTCTGGGACATCTGTCAATATATTGCTTGAATCTCCTAGCTGCCTCTCTGACATTTTCATCCTTTTGTTGTTTAAAGCTATGTATCAAGGTAGCTGTGCTATGTTTTATTCCAGTTTTTGAGAATTCCCCTATGAAGGCTTCTAGGAAAGATTCAATATCCAGATACATTTCATTTCTCAAGGGAATGAACCAAGATAGTGTAGGTCCTGTTAGGGTTAGACCAAATGCTTCAAATTTGACTTTGTAATCCTCAACTTCTTCTGCTCTAATTAATTGTCTAAATTCTGCAACATGAGCATGAGGATCAGAATATCCTTCATATTGATTCTTCATGCATTTGGCTACTTGATAGGGCCTAAGCATTCTTCCCTGATTTTGCCACTGATGTCTTTTTCTCAATGGAAAATCATTAAGTCCTTCTGCTTCTCTGCCAAAAGGGTTTGGGGAAGTATGTAGTCTCCTACCTTGTTGTTGTTCACTATTGTTGTGAGTTTCATGTTGTCTTGGCAAGTCTGGTTGCCCTAGGTTTTGTTCCCAAGGTCTCTTGTCTGCACATTGCCCTAGGTCATTAGAATTTTCTGGGTCTTGTGAGAAGATGTATACACATCCCTCCCTATCCTAATATCTACCATCCTTGAATTGTGCTACTGGTGTTATATTCAAGGGAAACTCTAAGTTTCTCAATCTAATGAGAAACTTATGCACTCCATTCTGTGAAGAGATGGATAACTATGTGTTTGAAGATGAAGAGGTGTTGCAAAATCCTTGATCTACACCAGCCAAATGAACTCCAGGAGTAGATGGTGGGCCCTTTTAGATTGCCAATGGATGTATTAGACACCCTATGTACCTTGGAAGATCACTCTCAAAAAGATAGATCAAAACAGATAAGTTGGAGTTAGCTCAGAGGTGAAAACTTGCTATTCTTGGTTCATACACCTGTCCAGTGTTTTACATAATTCTCTAAGCACAGCAGCAATTAGCTTAATTCCTCTTGGGGAAGTCTATTTATCTTAAAGAGCTAACTTTCAAGAGTAATCTCATCAAAAATAACAAAGCACACACTGACAATGAGTTTTAACAAGTGATGACATCATCCCGATTTTCACGGGCTGCTACAGAAATAGACTAGTGAACACCAAAATCACCATAACTCAAAGTGTAGAAATCCAATGATTATGAAAATTTGTATGGTTATACTAAACAGTAAGCTGAATCCAACAAGCTTTAAATCACGGAATTTGGATAAGTAACCACTGAGAAACACCTCTGACAAGATGAGTGAAAAAGTCGGGTACCTGACAGAGAGGTGAAGATGAACAGACCCTGTTGACTTCAAATGAACATAACTGAAGATTGCAACATCCAAAGGACATGAAAACTTATGAGCATATAGTAGACTTATAGAGCTAACTTTACCAAGTTAAATCACTGAAAATGATGCACCAAGCTCAGAGAAAACATCTCTGCAAGCTGACTGAGAAAACTGAGAGTAATGGTAGTGAGTAGTACACTTCACAAGAACATGGAAAGATGAAACCAAATAATCATGAAAATGAAAGTATATTTCTTGTACAATACAATGACTTACTGATACATATGTGTGCCTTGTAATCACACCTTGATATGACATAAAGCTCAGCTCTTGGAGGTCTTCACATAGGTCTCTCTAACCACGACTAAAACTGCCATCTATTTATAGTTGAGTTTGGGAGGCTGACTTCCCTCAATCACTCTCCAATCAATCAATGATTGATTTGATTCTCTACCTACCACAAATCACGAATTCGTGGCTCCTCTTTCCATTCTTGATCATGTGGACTCAACCACTTAACATTCTCTTACTTTTACATTAAGTAAACTCTTCAAAAGTTACAAGAGGTAGTTCACAAGTGAACTTTACATAGTCTTCATTTTAAGGCTTTTTCTATGACTTTGTGGGACTCAAGCCAATACTTAGGCTTGTCATAGACTTGCTCCAACAGCTCCCCCTCAAGCCAAGTATGCTTGAGGTCTTCAATCTTCCAAGATTACCTGCAAACCAATCATAGCCTTGAATTTGCAAAGCTTTGTACCATCCAATGCTTTGGTTAGAATAAATGCACATTGTTGATGAGTGGACACATATGATATTTGAATCTCTTTGCTTAGAACCTTCTCTCGTACATAGTGATAATGAACTTCAATATGTTTAGTCCTTGCATGAAAAATAGGATTAGCAGCCAAGTGAATAGAACTCATATTGTCACCAAAAATAGTTGGAGTTCCAAACTCCAATCCAAGATCTTTGAATAATGTCTTCATCCACATAGCTTCTTGTGTAGCTATGGCAAGACCTCTATATTCAGCTTCAGTAGAAGAGAGAGCAACTGTGGGTTGCTTTTTGGATGACCATGAAATAAGCTTTGAACCTGCAAAGGTAAGATAACCTGAAGTGCTCCTTCTATCTTCCTTGGAGCCAGCCCAATCTGCATCAGAAAATAGCTTCAAACCTAAATCAGATACATAAGGATAATAAAGTCCTTCATTTATGGTTCCTTTGAGATACTTGAGAATCCTTTTGGCAGCATCCATATGTGGTTTCCTTGGTGTGTGTATAAATTGACTTAGCACACTCACACTGTAACATATATCTACTCTTGTCAATGTGGCATAGTTGAGACTACCCACTAGACTTTGATATGATGTGATGTCCTCTATGAGTTCACCTTCATGTGAGCTCAATTTGTGATTGACCTCCATTGGAGTACCTGCAATCTTACAATCTTGCATCTTGAATTTTGCCAACATGTCCTTAATGTACTTTCTTTGAGTGAGAAACAAACAATGATCTTTGTAGACAACTTCCAAACCTAGGAAGTAGGTAAGTGAACCCAAATCACTTATCTTGAACTCTTCTCTCATCTGATCTTTGATCTTCTTCATACCATCTGCATCATTTCCTGTCAATATAATATCATCTACATATACACATAGGTAGATGACCTCAGAATTACTCTTTTTAATAAAGAGTGAAGGATCTGCCTTGCTTGGTTGAAAGCCTTTGTCCTACAAGAATGAAACAAGCCTAAAATTCCAAGCTCTTGGAGCTTGCTTGAGACCATACAATGCTTTGTTAAGTTTACACACATAATCAGGATAAACTTGATTCTCAAAACCAGGCGGTTGTGCCATATATACGTCTTCTGTTATCCAACCATTCAAGGATGCATTCTTTACATCTAGTTGAAGTATCTTCCAATTCTTGGAAGAGGCAATACTAAGCAAAACCCTAATAGTAGGCATTTTTGCCACAGGAGAGAAATTCTCCTCATAATCAATTCCCTGAGTTTGTGCAAAGCCTTTAGCCACAAGCCTTGCCTTATACCTGTTAATTGAACCATCAGAATTCTTATTGAGTTTATAGAACCATCTTGAGCCTATCACCTTCATGTATGAGGTCTTGGGCACCAAATCCCAAGTGTTGTTTTCCTCAAGTGCTTCAATCTCTTCCTTCATTGCATGCTTCCATTCTGTTTTTGCTTTGGCCTCTTCAAATGATGATGGCTCCTCTTGGTTTATGTCCTGTGCTATGTAGATAGAATGTTTAGTTACTAATGAGGTGTCAAACCCATACCTTTCTGGTTTTTTCTTTTCCCTCATAGATCTTCTTAGGCCATGATGTGATGATTCTGCTTCATGTCCAAGTTCCTGCAATTTTGCTTTACCTTTAGACTTCCATGCTTTGATCTTTTCCATGTGAGATTCTTCATCATCCTCTGAGGTGTCTTGTTCTTCAATCTTTGATTGTTCTCTACCAAGCTTTGGAAAATCTTCTTCAAGATCATATGGTAAATTGATCTGCCTGCATGCATCTTCATACCATGAATTGTTCTCATCAAAAACTACATCTCTACTTACCAAGAATCCTTTGTTGGTAGGGTTGTATAACCTGTAGCCCTTTTGATTGTTGTCATATCCAATAAATACACACCTTTCTGCCTTTGGATCCATCTTGCCTCTAACCTGTGAAGGAGCATGAGCAAAAGCAATACATCCAAAAATTTTACAATGATCTAAGCTTGGTCTTCTTCCATTCCAAGCCTCATATGGAGTCATCCCATCAAGGGATTTTGAAGGCAACCTGTTAAACAAGTAAGTGGTTGTAGATACAGCCTCGGCCCATACGTAATTAGGTAAATGCTTTTCATTTAACATAGACCTTGCAGCTTCAACAATTGTCCTATTCCTCCTTTCTGCCACTCCATTTTGCTCAGGAGTGTACCTTGTAGTTACCTCTCTTTTGATTCCTCTTTCTTGAAGAAAAGAATCAAAATCATGGGAGAAGTATTCTCCCCCTCCATGTGACCTTAGCCTTTTTAGTGATTTACCTCTTTGATTCTCCACAAGAGCCAAATATCTTTTGAAACATGAAAAAACTTCATCTTTGTGTTTCATAAAGAATAGGATAGTCCATCTGCTGCAATCATCAATAAAGGAAACATAATACCTTGATCCAGATATTGAAGCTTCCTTGCTAGGTCCCCATACATCTGTATGAACCAACTCCAAGAGATCTCCATGCATATAACCTTTCTTCATGAATGGTAACCTGTGAGACTTTCCAAATTGACATGCACTGCACTTATAAATCATATGTTGTTTTGACAAATTAGGAAGTCCAAGTACACTTTGGTCCCTTCAGATTTGCTTTAATGACCTTTCACCAATATGTGCTAACCTTTTGTGCCATACTTCCAATTCTGTGAGTGTCTGACTACCATAATTAAAGAGAGCAATGTTTCTAGTGTCCTGTAATTCAAATGTGAACAATCTACCTGTCTTTTCACCTTTTGCAATTCTTCTGAATCCTTGACTTGGATCTTCAACATATGCTCCTGCTTTTGTGAACCTGACTTGCAACCCTTTCTCTACTATCTGCCCAACACTTATCAAATTCTTTGTAATGGTAGGGACATAGAGTACCTTACTGAGTAGGTTGATGTTTCCATCAGGTGCTTTGACATTGCCTATTTTTTCCACAGGATGTTTTGTATCATCTCCTGTTTGTACCTCATGCTTATTCCTTGGATCTTCTAAATCTGATAGGAGTGCCACATTTCCTGCCACATGATTTGAACAACCTGAATCTATGTAGAAAACATGCTCATCAGATTTACCTTGTGGCATAGCCATGTTCATGATCAATAATGAATCCTCTTTGTTTGAGTCTTCTGTGTAGTTATTGTAGTCTCTCCTTCCTTTGTAGCCTCCTTGATAGTTTGAATGATTGTAGTTGTTGTAGTTTCCATGGTAGTTGTTGAACCTTCCTCTTGAGTAGCCATAACTTCCTCTATTGTATCCTCTGCCTCTTTGATTCCTGGAATTCCTAAAGCAATTTTCAGTTGTATGATTAGTTAATCCACAAATAGAACATGAGTTGGAGTCTTGGGATCTCCCCCTGCCTTGTCTACCTCCTCTTCCTCTACCTCTGCCATGTCTTCCTCTACCTGCATAGTTAGCTTGATATGTACCTGCTTCATCATCCACTTTCTTTGCCTTTCCTTTGTTATCTTTAGACTTGCTTTTATCCGTGTATAAAGCTGAAGATTGATTACCTTTAGAGCTTTCTCCATTTTTGATAAGCTTTGCCTCTTGAGTAAGTAGTTGTCCAATGAGTGTGTTGAAATCAGGTACATGCATGTCCATGTACAAATCCATAGCTGTGGTGAATGCTTCCCACTTATCATCTGCCTTCAAGCCATTGATGACCTGCCTTACAATTTGCTCTTCATCTATTACCTCTCCAATGCTTCCCAACTGATCCGCTATGTCCTTGAGCTTTGTGACAAAATCAGTCACATTTTGTTTGGGAGCCTTCTTGAGAGTTGTGAAATCCAGCCATAGTTGATGCTTCTTAGCTTTGGTACTTGAAGAAAAGAAAGCTTCAAGTGCATCCCACACTTCCTGAGATGTCTTACAACTTCTAATGTGAGGCAACAAAAAATCTGAGATAGAGTTGAGGAGATAAGACCTTGCAAGTGCATCCTTGGAGCACCATGTGCTCAATCTTTCTTGCTCTTCTTGTGTTGGTTGACTTTTGTTCCTGAAACTTGGCAAAACTTCATCTCCAGCCACATAACCATATAAACTTCTACCTTGGAGATAAGCTTCCATCCTTAATGACCAAGCTGAGTAGTTACCTGTGTCCAATTTGTCAATTGATGAAGGAAATCCATCTGCCATGTTGTCCAACCATGCTCTGATACCACTGTGAAGAGATGGATAAGTATGTGTTTGAAGATGAAGAGGTGTTGCAAAATCCTTGATCTACACCAGCCAAATGAACTCCAGGAATAGATGGTGGGCCCTTTTAGCTTGCCAATGGATGTATTAGACACCCTATGTACCTTGGAAGATCACTCTCAAAAAGATAGATCAAAACAGATAAGTTGGAGTTAGCTCAGAGGTGAAAACTTGCTATTCTTGGTTCATACACCTGTCCAGTGTTTTACATAATTCTCTGAGCACAGCAGCAATTAGCTTAATTCCTCTTGGGGAAGTCTAGTTAGCTTAAAGAGCTAACTTTCAAGATTAATCGCATCAAAAATAACAAAGCACACACTGAGAATGAGTTTTAACAAGTGATGACATCATCCCGATTTTCACGGGCTGCTACAGAAATAGACCAGTGAATAGAAAAATCACCATAACTCCAAATGTAGAAATCCAATGATTATGAAAATTTTTATAGTTATACTAAACAGTACGCTGAATCCAACAAGCTTTAAATCACTGAATTTGGATAAGTAACCACTGAGAAACACCTCTGACAAGATGAGTGAAAAAGTCGGGTACCTGACAGAGAGGTGAAGATGAACAGACCCTGTTGACTTCAAATGAACATAACTGAAGATTGCAACATCCAAAGGACATGAAAATTTATGAGCATATAGTAGACTTATAGAGCTAACTTTACCAAGTTAAATCACTGAAAATGATGCACCAAGCTCAGAGAAAACATCTCTGCAAGCTGACTGAGAAAACTGAGAGTAATGGTAGTGAGTAGTACACTTCACAAGAACATGGAAAGATGAAACCAAATAATCATGAAAATGAAAGTATATTTCTTGTACAATACAATGACTTACTGATACATATGTGTGCCTTGTAATCACACCTTGATATGGCATAAAGCTCAGCTCTTGGAGGTCTTCACATAGGTCTCTCTAACCACGACTAAAAATGCCATCTATTTATAGTTGAGTTTGGGAGGCTAACTTCCCTCAATCACTCTCCAATCAATCAATGATTGATTTGATTCTCTACCTACCACAAATCACGAATTCGTGGCTCCTCTTTCCATTCTTGATCATGTGGACTCAACCACTTAAGATTCTCTTACTTTTACATTAAGTAAACTCTTCAAAAGTTACAAGAGGTAGTTCACAAGTGAACTTTACATAGTCTTCATTTTAAGGTTTTTTCTATGACTTTGTGGGACTCAAGCCAATACTTAGGCTTGTCATAGACTTGCTCCAACACATTCTGATATACATAGGTTCCAAACCTATTTGTATACATGTATTTGAGAATGTTTCTATAATCACCAGTTTCAGAAGATTCATTGGTTTCATTTAAATTCTCCATATTAATTTCTTGCCCTAAATCTTTTTCTTGCAATTCTCCTACCACTGGCTCTACCTCCTTCCTTCCTAGCTCTTGCTTAGAATGTGTGTACATTTTATTACTAGACCTAAGGATCATTAAATTTATTCATGATTCTATAGAGAGAATCGTGTTTTCCACGATTCTGTGGTGGGGATCGTGTTTTTCACGATTCTGTGGAAAGAATCGTGTTTTTCACGATTCTGTGACGAGAATCGTGTTTTTCATGATTCTGTGGAAAGAATCATGTTTTTCACGATTCTGTGATGAGAATCGTGTTTTTCACGATTCTGTGGAAAAGAATCGTGTTTTTCACGATTCTGTGGAAAGAATCGTGTTTTTCACGATTCTGTGGAAAGAATCGTGTTTTTCACGATTCTGTGATGAGAATCGTGTTTTTCACGATTCTGTGGAAAGAATCGTGTTTTTCACGATTCTGTGGAAAGAATCGTGCTTTTCACGATTCTGTGATGAGAATCGTGTCTTTCACGATTCTCTGGAAAGAATCGTGTTTTTCACGATTCTGTGATGAGAATCGTGTTTTTCACGATTCTGTGATGAGAATTGTGTTTTTTCACGATTATGTGGAAAGAATCATGTTTTTTACGATTCTATGATGAGAATAGTGTTTTTCACGATTCTCTGGAAAGAATCGTGTTTTTCACGATTCTGTGATGAGAATCGTGTTTTTCACGATTCTGTGATGAGAATCGTGTTTTTTCACGATTCTGTGGAAAGAATCGTGTTTTTCATGATTTTGTTCCCAATTGTTAGAAAACACAATTTTCTTATGAAAATCATGCTCTGGAAATCGCGATTTTGTGTTTTGCTTCAGAGAATCGCGATTTTGTATTTGACTACAGAATCGCGATTCTGTGCATTTTTTAGGTTCTTTTTTTTTTTTATTTCTTCAATAGAATCGCTTTATTAAACTTTTAACATGCAATAAAAGAGTTTAAAAAAATTATTATTTTTTCCACTGAAAACTCAAAAAATCAAAACATCGCGATTCCGTGTTTTTGGCTATTTTGTGTGTTTTTGTGCTTTAATCATCATATAAAATTTGAAGAAATGCAAAAAATGTATTGCGAATTGCTTACCTTTCTTGCTTGATACAGAAATCTCCAAAAGCTTGTGGTTGCAGACAATCGGGATTCTGTTCCACTCTTACTCTCTCTCTTCCTCACTCAAATGAGTTTTCTTCTGAGATTCTAGGGTTTTATACATTTCACACAATCATGATTCTGTGCAATTTCCTCAGAATTTTCACTTTTTACTTGTCCAATTTTTTATTCTTCAACAATTTTATGGTTTTAATCCACAATTCCTAACTTTTCATCACCAGTTACTTTATGAAATTCCTTACCCCACTTTATGAAATTCTCTTACAACCTCTTACCTCTATACCCAATTGTGCCGAAATAATTCAATTTCTTTTCCTTACAGAAAATCGCGATCCTGTGCAGAGAATCGTATTTTTCTGAACTTCTTGTTTTTTGCAATTTTGATTATTCTTTCCTCTTACTCCTCTTCTAGATTTTTCACCAACTCCAAATCACTTGTCACCTGCAATTTTACATCATAAACAAAAATTAGCGATCCTGTGAAGAGAATCGTGTTTTTCTGAACCTCCAGTTCTTTTTCAATTTTTGACTTTTCTTTCCACTTGGTCCCCTTTACTCTTAACAACAACACTTCAGTCCAACTTCCTAAGGAAAAAAAGAAATTTGTTTGAATGTTTTAATGGATTTTATGAATTTTTTTTTAGTATTTTGCCTTAAGTTAAGGTAAACACTTCACTTAGGGTTTCTTGTTTAGTGATCTATTGATCCTGTGTTTCCTGATTGGTTATACTCCTTTATGCTTTGCTATCTAATCAGTTCATGAGCAAAACTTGCCAAAGAAAAATGTGCTAAGAAGTGCAAATATCAATTTATGCAAAGATAAACTCAAACATTTTTCTTTTCAAGATGCAAATAAACTTTTTCTCAAGATTATTGCTTTGCCTTGTTTAACCAATGGATCTTATTTACTTGCATCTAGCTACTTTACTTGACTTTTCTCAATGCAATCATGTTATCTATCCCAAGATCAACAATTTTGCTTGGTACTTGGTCAAAAAGCACTCTAAAAATGCAAAGATAGACACATTTTACCTTATCTTCAGCTTTCTTGATTCAATTTTTCACACACCTGCACTTTACTCTCAAAAAATGGTATGAGAAACTATCAATTTGCAAGAATTTCATCACTTCTTATTCTCAAAAGATTATCTATTGCTTTCTTTTCCCAAAAGACAAACAAAGAAACCTACCTTTTCATGTTTCCATTTCTTGATTAAAGAGTATTACCTTTTCAATGTACCATCAACAATAGAAGATCCAGCAAGGTCCAACTTCAATGAAGCTTTTGCTTTACTCCCAGGCAACGACGCCAAAAAATGTTTGTTGTTAACCTTTGGAGTTGTTCTCTCCAATCATTTTAGCATAAAGAATCAACAATACATCTTATATTTGTCAATCCTGGAAGTATACAAGGGACCACAACCCCTTCTAGATGATAGAATCCAAGAAATAAGAGAAAACTGTCTGGATTTCTGAGAAATAATGAAGATAAAGAGGAATTTCTAGGGTTTTGATTATCTTGAGCAATACTACATCATTTCCAATGATCTTGGTGTCTAAAGTGTGTTATTTTCTCAGCAGAACACAATCATGAAGTCAAATCTCAAAAATGATACATGTAACCTTCAGATGAGACAATCGTGATTCTGTGGAAACTGACAATTTTCATCTCCAACACTATTCTTCAGCAATTCTTCACTCCATACATCAAGAATCAACTCTGTTCATACACATTCATAAGAAATACACAATAGAAGCTTGCAAATTCCATGGATACACATAGAATAGACTCAACAAATCAAAGAAATTCACACAAAAGGAAGAATCACGATTTTCTGCAGGAAACTCTTCTCATTACTAGGATAGCATCAATTACAATTAACCAACCCTCTCAAAATAGAGGAAATTATCTTTTATACATTTTCAAGTGTCCCTTTTCACACTTGAATTTTGGTCCTTTTCCTTTCTAATCTAAAAATATGCTATCTAGGAGTTTCCAAAAATTCTAGAAAAATTACATATGATTCTAATTTACATGAGGAAGACTCTTCCTCATTTTTACATCATTTGCATAAATATTTCTACAATTTTTTATCATTTTACAAATATTTCTCTTCAAAAAATGCTTCTTCTAACACTAGCCTATTAGGGCAATTGGTGTATATACAAGCGGGGGGAGAAAAAACTTCCCAAAGAGGGGAAAAAGTGCCATGACAATCCTAGTGTGTTCACACACATCACTACCTAAATATATCAACAAATCCCCCTTGGGAGTGATGTGGTTAACAAGGAGTTGGCACTCATGTATAAGGAAGTGCCAAGCTATGTGGAATCAATCCACAAATGGAAGTAATCCCAAAGCTTTGCAGAAAGCTTCAAACTTCTCCCTAGGTAGAGCCTTCGTGAAAAGGTCTACAATGTTCTCCTACATGGGCACATATGCCAAGATGATGTCCCCATCAAAGAACCTCTCCCTAACATAATGATAATGCACCTCAATGTGCTTACTGTGAGCATGGAACACAGGGTTCCTCGCAACTCCCAATGCACTATGGCTGTCAGTGAAGGTGGTGGCGACAGAAGACTGACCAATGTGAAGAGATGGATTTGTAATTGATGAAGATGAAGTGATGCTGCAAAAACTTTGCACTACACCAGCCAAATGAACTTTAGAGATATGTGGTGGGCCACTTTAGCTTGCCAAAGGATGTATTAGATACCCTATGTACCTTGGAAGATCACTCTCAAAAAGATGAATCAAAATAGATAAGTTAAAGTAGATTCAAGAGCCAAAAACTTGCTATTTATGTTCATACACCTGTCCAAAGTTTTGACAATTGTCTATCCATAGCAGCATTTGACTTGATTTATTTTGGGGAACTCTTAGTAGCTTAATAAACTAACAATCAAGAGTTATTTCATAAAGGAGAAAAGTACTTAGCAAGTCATAGGACCATCCTGATTTTCATGGGTTGTAGTAGTACTCAGATCAGTAAGCAGCAAAATGGCAATATCTCACGACTCAAGAATCCCATACTTATGAAATTTTGTAAGAATATACTAGACTGTATGCAGATTCTAAAAAACTTTGAACCATGGAAAATAGTGAAGTAGATACTGAGAACCAACTATGAGAAAATAACTGTTCTGAGAGAGTGCTGACAGAGAAGTAGAAAATGAAATGATACAGCCGACTTAAAATGAACATAACTAACGGTTGAAACATCCAATTAGAATGAACATTTGTGAGTATATAGTAGACTTAAAGAGCTAAATTTAGCAAGTTACTAAAAATGATGCACCAAACTGAGAGAAAACATTTTCTAGAATTCGACAGAGAAAACCGAGAGATATGGTAGTGAACAGTACACTTCACAAGAGCATCAAAATATGAACTCAAATGATCATGAAAATGAAAGTATATTGATTGTAAAATACAACGGACTTATTGATACATATGTGTGTCTTAAAACCACACCTTGATATGGCATAAAGCTCAAACTAGAAGGCCATGTATTTATAGTGATCTTTGGTGCCAAAATTTGAACTTGAATCTTCCTATAATCACTCTCTAATCTTTTAGTGATTGATTCTCCTATTCAGGTAATCCAAATTCACGGCTTTTCTTTCCTTTTTTCATCAAGTGGACTCAACCATTTAGATTCCTTTAGTCTTACATCAAGTAAAGACTCCAAAAAATTACAACGGATAGTTCACAAGTGAACATTTCAATTTCCATACATTGTCTTCTCTTTAATGCTTCTCATATGACCTTGTGAGAATCAAGCCAATACTTAGGCTTGTCATAGACTTGCTCCAACAGCTCCCCCTCAAGCCAAGTATGCTTGAGGTCTTCAATCTTCCAAGATTACTTGCAAACCAATCATGGCTTTGAATTTTCAAAGCTTTGTACCATCGAATGCTTTGGTTAGAATATCTACACATTGTTGATGAGTGGACACATAAGTTAACTGAATTTTGTTGCTCACAATTTTTCTCTCTTACGTAGTGATAATGTACTTCAATATGTTTAGTCCTTGCATGAAAAATTGGATTAGCAGCTAAGTGAATGGAGCTCATATTGTCACCAAAAATAATTGGAGTCCCAAATTCCAATCCAAGATCTAGGAATAGTGTGTTCATCCACATAGCTTCTTGAGTAGCTATGGTAAGACCTTTGTATTCAGCCTCTGTGGAAGAGAGAGAAACTGTGGGTTGCATCTTGGATGACCATGAAACAAGTTTTGAACCTGCAAAGGTAAGCTAACCTGAGGTGCTCCTTCTGTCTTCCTTGGAGCCTCCCAATCTGCATCAGAGAACAATTTCAAACTTAAATCAGATACATAAGGGCAATATAACCCTTCATTCATGGTTCCTTTGAGATATGTGAGTATCCTCTTGGCAGCTTCCATGTGAGGTTTCCTGGGTGTGTGCATAAATTGACTTAGCACACTCACACTATAATATATATCAACCCTTGTCAATGTGGCATAGTTCAAACTACCCAGAAGGCTTTGATAACCTGTCACATTGTTTATGAGTTCACCTTCATGTGCGCTCAATTCATGATTAACCTCCATTGGAGTACCTGCAATCCTGCGATCTTGCATCTTGAATTTTGCCAACATGTCTTTAATGGATTTTCTTTGAGTAAGAAACAAACCATGATCTTTGTAGATAACTTCCAATCCTAGGAAGTAGGTAAGTGAACCCAAATCACTTAGCTTGAATTCTTCTCTCATCTTTTCTTTGATTCTCTTCATGCCATCTGTATCACTTTCTATAAGTATAATATCATCTACATACATACACAAATAGATGACTTCAGAATTACTCCTTTTTATGAATAGTG
Organism: Ceratopteris richardii; assembly: GCA_020310875.1. Taxonomy (NCBI): domain Eukaryota; kingdom Viridiplantae; phylum Streptophyta; class Polypodiopsida; order Polypodiales; family Pteridaceae; genus Ceratopteris; species Ceratopteris richardii. The sequence continues at coordinate 32,812,110 of CM035408.1, read as the reverse complement.
ATGGATCTGCCTTGCTAGGTTGAAATCCTTTGTCTTGTAAGAATAAGACAAGCCGGTGATTCCAAGCCCTTCGGGCTTGTTTGAGTCCATATAAAGCTTTATTAAGTTTACACACATAATCAAGATATATGTGATTCTCAAAACCAGGTGGTTGTGCCATATATACCTCTTCTGTTATCCATCCATTAAGAAATGCATTTTTTACACCCAATTGAAGTATCTTCGTCTGTGGATGATAAAGATGATAGCCTTTGCTTTCAAAACTGTACCCAAAAAAAAATAAATTTTACCACTTTATCATCCAATTTTTTATGATGTTGCTCACACACTTATGCATATGCCAGACAACCAAAAACATGTAGATGAGCTGTTGGACTTAGACGTCTGCAGAAGCATGCAAACAACAAAAGGAAGAAGAAGAAGCTTGGAGCACAACACAAAATACTATATGTATTACTTGAATAATCTACAAAGATAAGTAGCATGTTAGGGCAATAGGTGTATATACAAGCCGGAAGCCTAGCCTTATACCTGTCAGCTGTTCCATCAAGCTTACACCTCACCTTGTAAATCCACTTAGTGCCAATGGCCTTCTTGCCAGGGGGCATCACATAAAGACTAGGTACCATTCTTCATTATAGCATCATATTAAGATTGCATAGTAGCCATCCAATTTTCTAAATTTTGTGCTTCATCAAAGAAAACAAGCTCATTCTCATCACAAAGACTAGACACAGCCATAGCATAGAAATCTAATGCAAAAGAGGCACTATGAGAGCCTAAACAAGTATGGTATGAGAGAGGTGTATCTAATTTGCTATCATGCAAAGTTTGTAGGAGCCATTTTGGCATAGTTTTTGCCTGTTCAATATAAGCTCTCTCATCAACAAGTGCATCATGTAAATCTGCATTAGAAATGAAATGATCTGCATCATCACATGAAACGAGCAAAGGCTGAGAAGTTGCCTCATTAGGACTAGCACTAGACTATCCACCTATAAAAAGAGGCACCAAAGTATCATACATGTCTTTGGAGCTAATAAATGTCTCCTTAGTACATGAAAGCAATGGATGAATAACATCTTCCACAAAAACAACATCACGGATAACCAGAATGCATTTAGTTTGTGGATGATACAGACAATAGCCTTTACTTTCAGAATTGTACCTAACAAAAATACATTTTAGTGCTTTATCATCCGATTTTTTGCGATGTTGTTCACGCACTAATTTATATGCCAGACAACCAAAAACATGCCGAGGAGCAGCATATGGCTCGCGATCATGCCAAGCCTCATATGGAGTGATAGATTGTAGCTCATTAGTGGGACACCTCTTAAGTACATATGCTACACACATAACAGCCTCAAGCTAGAAACTATGTGGTAAAGCTTGACTCTTGACCATACATCTCGCCATCTCCATGAGTGGCATGTTCTTTCGTTCAGTAACTCCATTCTGTTGAAGTGTACACAGCACTACACACTGATGTTTTATCCCACATTCAGCCAAAAATGCATTAAATTTAGAAGACATATATTCTCCCCCTCGATCAGAATGGAGGGTGCCCATTTTACATGCTCATAGATTTTCAGCCAAACCCAAAAACTATTTGAAGCACATAAACACGTCAGAATTTGCTTTGAGTGGATATACCCTGCATGCCTAGAAAAATCATGAATGAAAGTCACAAAGTAAAGATATTTGCCAAAAGAAGGTGGTTGCATAAGACCATAGACATCACTATGTACAAGCTGAAATTTTTGTGTAGCCCGAACAGAACCATTTTTTGGAAAGGAGGAACACTGCATTTTGCCCAAAATACAACCTTCACATGCATGCTTACTGGGGGCCTCAAGTTTGGGCAAAGAGAACACCATTTCAAATTTCTACGGGCATAACAAACTAGTAAAATTCAGATGGCCAAAGCATGCATGCCAAAGCTTTGCATCTGGCATAGCCTGAGAATCATGTACTACACATGCTAAATCATTCATAGATTTTTCATAATCTATGAGCTTATATAGCCCATGAGATAAAATGTCAGGAGCAATAATCAGATCGCCATTTGAAAGATCATGAACTGTACATCTATCATCAACAAATTTCACAACCAAGCCAATCTTGGCTAAAGCCGAAACTGATAATAGATTCTTCTTGATCCCTGGCACAAATAAAGTATCTGAGAGAGTGAAAGAACTACCATCAACAATAGTCAAAATGATCTTACCAACTCCCATGATAGGATAAGAGGAGTTAGTGGCACATGTGATAGTATTCCCTATAGGGGCAGACTCTCATGAAGAGAAGAAACTATGCTATGAGGTAATATGTTTGGTCCCCTGACTATCAAAATACCAAACATCTGAGTCTACTGTAGACATGCACTGCTCATGAAAAGATGGGTCAAAACTACAAAGAGTAGTAAACACCCATTCTTCATCCTGCACAAGATTAGTAGACTCTGTTTTTGGTGTAGAGGCCTCTACAACAACCATTCTAGCCTCTTTCTTCTTTGCATATTTAGCAGCCAATTTTGGATAGTTCTTAATGACATGATCATTTTCTTTATATTATTTGAAAAATAGTTTTTGCTTTTCTGATTTCTTCTCATCTTTGTCTTCCTTCTTTGATTGTGCAGAATTAGCATATTTCTACTTACTAGTTGAAGAGTTCCATTTTCCTTTGCCCTTCTTACTAGCCAAGAAAGCTTGATGTGCAACATGCATAATAGAACTATTCTACCTAGACTGATCTTCCTACAACATAACAAAAACTAACTCTTCAAATGTTAAGGCATTTGGATTGGCTTTCATCATCAAACGAAGAGTAGAAGCTAAACTCTAATATGAGTCAGGAAGACCATTCAAAACAGTCTGCACAAGTGAGCTGACAGGAAGAACTTCATCATCAGAAATCAATTGTTCATTCAAATCCTTGATGTTTGTCAAAAAACTATCCATAGAATCACCTTCATTCATGTGCTCACTCTCCAACTGTTTTTGGAGGTAAGCAATATGAGCCTCATTCCTAGCCTAATACAATGTGGTAAGTGTATCCCAAGCATCCTTAGTTGTTCTACAAGAGCGAATGTGAGGAATAATGGCACGTTTGATAGACAAAGCTATCAATGCATGTGTCTAGGCATCTTTACCATCCCAACAAATTTGCTCTGCAGTAGGTGCAACAAAAACCACAACACGAACAGGAATCTATAGAATATCACCATCTTCGACACCTTTTGCATCAGTTTTGGTACCTGCAGTTGTAATAGTTGTAGGTGTGATAGGACATTTTTCAACACCCTACACAATGTTCCACAGTCTTTTTGCAACCAATACATGTTGCATCATATAAGCCCATAATCGATAGTTCGTACCATCCAACTTATCCTCAACAGCCAACATACAGAATACATCACTGCTTTGAGCCATGGCTAGCGACTAAAATACCTTGATGCAAAAAATTGATTGTATCTCAAAAAGTTGAACAGAATTGCCTAGACAAATTCTGCTAAACTTGTAGCAGACTTCGAGAAGCTTATACTATCAAACCAAAATTGGTATATATGTTTGGCACAAAAATATGAAATAGCCTACACAAGCACTATGATAGTGCATTCCGAGGCTGAAACGAGCTTAGATTGCAATTTTGGCACCATAAAGCGAAGTGGTTTTAATCTTTGAAACACCTTGAGTATGCTCACCAAAATTCATAGAATTTTGAGACTACAACCAAAGAGGTGTTGACGATGCCCTAGACGAAGTGGTGACCTGCGTTGATACCAATTATTAGAGTTAGACGTCTGTTGAAGCACGCGAACAACACAAGGAAGAAGAAGAAGCTTGGAGCACAACACAAAATACTAAATGTATTACCAAAATAATGTACAAAGATAAGTAGCCTATTAGGGCAATAGGCATATATCCAAGCCGAGGCAAAAAGAACCTCCTATAGAGGGAAAAAGTGCCCCCGTGATCTTAGAGTGTTTACACACATCACTACCTAAATATATCAACATGAGCAATAGATAGCTTGCGACCATGCCAAGCCTCATATGGAGTGATAGACTGCAGCGCTTTAATGGGACACCTATTAACTACATATGTTGCACACATAACAACCTAGAGCCAGAAACTATGTGGTAAAGCCTAACTCTTGACCATAGACCTCACCATCTCCATGAGTGACCTATTCTTCTGTTCAAAAACTCCATTCTATTGAGGTGTATATGGCACCATGCACTGATGTTGTATCCCATGTTCAGCTGGAAATGCATTAAAGTCAGAAGACATACATTCCATCGTCGATCAGAATGGAGGGTGCCCATTTTACATGCTGACATATTTTCAGATAGAACCAAAAACTTCTTGAAGCACACAAACACCTCATACTTTGCTTTGAGTGGATATACCCATGCATGCCTAGAAAGGAAAGTCACAAAGTAAAGATAGTTTCCAAAAGAAGGGTTGTGCATAGGACCACATACATCACTATGTACAAGCTACAATTTCCAAGTAGCCTGAATTGAGCCATCTTTTGAAAAGGAGGAATGCTACATTTTGCCCAAAATATAGCCTTCACAAACATGTTTTCCGGGTGCCTCAAGTTTGGGCAAAGAGGACACCATTTCATATTTCTGCAGGCATAGCAAACTAGCGAAATTTAGATGACCAAAGCATGCATGCCAAAGCTTTACATCTAACATAGCCTGAGAATCATGTACTACACATGTGGAATCATTCACAGATCTTTCGTAGTCTATGATCTTATACAACCCATGACATAAAATGCAAGAAGAAATAATCATGTCGCCATTAGACAAATCATGAACCATACATCTATCATCAACAAATTTCACAACCAAGCCAATCTTGGCTAATGCTGAAATGATAATATTCTTTTTTTTATCTTGGCACAAATAAAGCATCTAACAAGGTGAAAGAACTACCATCAATAGTAGTCAGAATGATTTGGCCAACTCTCATGACAGGATAAGAGGAGTTGTTAGCACATGTGACAGTATTCCGTGTAGGGGTAGGCTCAAGTGAAGTGAAGAAACTATGTTGTGAGGTAATATGTTTGGTTGCCCCACTATCAAAATACCAAACATCTGAGTCTACTGTAAACAAACACTGCTCATGAGAAGATGGGTCAAAGCTACAAAGAGTAGTAAACACCCATTCTTCATTCTAAGATTGGCAGACTCTATTTTTGGTGTAGAGGCCTCTGTAACAACCATTCCGACCTCTTTCTTCTTTGCCTCTTTAGCAGCCAGTTTTGGACAGCTCTTAAAGACATGATCATTTGCTTTATAATATTTGCAAAAAAAATTCTATTTTTTTTATTTCCTCTCATATTTGTCTTCCTTCTTTGATTGTGCAAAATTAGCAGATTTTTGCTTACTAGCAGAAGAGCTCCATTTTCCTTTGCCCTTCTAACTAGCCAAGAAAGCTTGATCTACAACACTGTTTGTTGTTACCCTTTGGAGTTGTCCTCTCCAATCATTTTAGCATAAAGGATCAACTACACATCTTTAAATTGTCAATCCGGGGAGTATGCAAAGGCCACAACCCCTTCTAGTTAATGAAATCCAAGAATAAGAGGAAAATGACTGTTTTTTTGAGAAATTATGAAGATGAAGAGAAATATCTAGGGTTTTGATTATCTTGAGCTAAACAACAATATTTTCAATGATCTTGGTGCCTAAAGTGTGTCATTTTCTTAGTTTAGCACAATTATGAAGTCAAATCTCAAAAATGATACCTGTATCACATAGACGAGACAATCATGATTTTGTGAAAACTGAAGATTTTCATTTCCAGCTTTGTTCTTCTACAGTTTCTTAATCAATACATTAAGAATCACCTCTCTTCATACACATTACTCAGAAATACACAACTGAAGCTCACAAATTCCATGGATTTACAATGAATAGACTCAATAAATCAAAAGGGAGTACATGAAAGAGAGAAACACGATTTTCTGCAGGAGAGCTCTTCACATTACTTGGATAGCAAAAATATTACAACCAACCCTCTCAAAATAGAGGAAATTATCTTTTATACATTTACAAGTGTCCCTTTTCACACTTGAATTTTGGTCCTTTTCCCTTCTAATATAAAAAATATGCTATCAAAGAGCTTCCAAAAATTCTAGAAAAAATACATATGATTCTAATTTACATGAGGAAGACTCTTCCTCATTTTTACATCATTTGTATAAATACTTTTACAAGTTTTTGATATTTTTCAAATAATTCTTCTTCAAAAAAAGCTTCTTCTAACATTCTTCCCATCCTAAACTTTTTGGCTCCTATCAAAAAATACTCTTGCAAATAAGTAGTGAGCTTCCTTTACTTCTTTTTTCTTTGATACACTTGTGACAATAGGTCATGACTTTTTCTTTCTATGATGTTCAAGTTATTCACCATTTCAAATAATGCTTTTCTCCAGTGTACAACTGCCTCTAGTTTGTCTATTACATCTTTCTTCAGATATTCTGTATATGTTGCTTCATAGGCAATGAGTCTAGATTTTGTGACTACTGATAGATTTCCAAAAATTTCTGATTCTCTTTCAAAAAATCCATAATCAAAAGCATCCTCAAAAATCTGAAGATAGTGACTACCCAAAAACACTGTTCTATTGTAATATGCCATTAAGAAAATTCAGTGTGGGGTTTCATTGGGATAAAAAAGTAAGGCATCATTTGGTGAATTGAAACCAATGTAATTGAGGTTTCTGACATCTGTATCTATAAATGTTTCTATACATGCTAATATGAGTCACATTACTCTGATCAATAGAATGCAAGCTCGATCATTAACATCTTTATATGTAGATATGACAGACTCTGCTGTGTCAACCATATAGTTCTTTGTTCGCCATGTTCTTGCTTTAGGTCTTGCTATCTTTGGAAAGTTCAACCATTTTGCTGGAATCTATCCTGCATTTCTCCTTTCCCAAAATACTGTCCATTCCCTTCTCCTTGCTACTGGACAATAGGCTCGATTGATCTTTAGTTGAATAGGTGCCTCTTTCCAGATTTTCTTGCATTCTTTGTTGGCATCTAGACACCTGTTCCTCCATTTAGGATTGGCTATTTCAAATAATTCCTTAGTTACATTGATATCCTCTTCATATTCCAAATACTTGTTTGATGACAATCCTACCCTTGCAAGCTGGTAATTTTTAATACTTTCAATAATCATGCAAAAAGGTATACCTAGACCATCTGCTGCCCAATGGTGTTGGTCTGCGTTTATTCCTTTGTTGAGAGAAAAAATCACAGTTTGTTCTTCATATTCATTATGCATTTTTCTGATAAATTCCAATCTAGATTCCCTTTCTGTTAAAAGCTTCTGAACAAACTCATCTGAGTACTCCTCAACTATTGCTTTGTTTCCTTGTTCATCAAATTGTTGAGTTCTATTATCTTCTCCCCCTTCATATTCTTCTGCTTGTGTAGTCTCTGCCTGCTCTTCAACCTGGCTTTGTGGATTTTCCAATTTTTTTTTGTAGCTCCTCCACCATCAGCATTAAGCTTCTACTCTGAGATGCCCACAACTCTCTTTCTGATTTCCACTCACTTCTTTCTTTTTCTATGCTCAACTGCCAATCACTCCTCTCTTTTGCTATATCCAAATGTAGTTTATTAAAACCTCTCATTGAGCTGACAGCATGTACACTAGCTTGCTTTTCCAACTCCTTAGCTTCCTTCAGCTCTGCTTGTAGTCTTAGGATTTCTTTATTCAATTCCTCTCTCTCATCCTGTGTTACTTTTACAATCTTGCTCTCTTCTTTTATTTGGCCTTCTTTTATTTGGCCTTCTTCCATCAATAACCTATTTATTTCTTCATTTGCTTTGACCATAATCTGATATGAGCTTTGAAGTGTTCTGTATCTTCCTTCTATTTTCTTCAGCTCCATTTCTATTTTGGTGCTATGATCTATCTGTTTTGCACATTTCTCTTAAAGAAATTGAATTTTGTTTTGTTGTTGAACCTCCAATTCTTCCAATGAAATTATCCTGTTGGTCAAATCCTCATTTATTTCTTGAACAATCTTCAGCTGTTCCTTTAATTGCTCCTTTTCTTTCTTTTACTCATCAATGATTCTACTGCCTTTTACAAACTCTGATTCAGCCACCATTCTTGATATAATCATATTTCTACTAGATGGTCTGAATTGCTCTATATTGCTCATGATTACTTTATAAGCAGACCTAATATCCTTGGGTATCCTTTCTAACCCAGCTTCTAACTCTACTTGCTTTACTTCTATCTGTTTTTCTTCCTTGCAGTCTTTTCCTTCTTCATCTTCTTCCTCATATTCTATGACCTGGTCCTTTTGCTCTTCACATCCCTTTTCTGCTTTCATTTCTTCTTTATCTGCAACATCTTCCTCATACTCCAGTGTCTGATTCTGTTCCTTCTCATAATCTGATGTTTCTTTTACTATTTCCAACTCTTCTGCCTTCTTCTTCTCCATTACCTGTTGTTTCTCTTCAATGACATGTTCTTCCTTTTCCTATACTTTATTATCCTGAGTTGAAGTTGAATCATTCTCCACTGAGAATTTTACCTGATCATTCATTTGCTGCTCCTGTTGTCCCTCCTCTTGCTCATCTATATCCATAAGATCTAATGCTTCCTTTTTTTCCTGATCTTCTGCAATTGTGAACTCCTCATTATGATTTAAATCATAAAGTATGTCTTCTATACTTTGGTTTATTTCTTTTTCTGTATTTCCTTCTTTCCCCTCCTTGAAATCCATCTTTTCTAGTACTTCCTCAGTTTCCTCACTTCGATCTTTGTTTTCCTTCTTGTGCACTAAAGCAAAATTTTCCTCATTAAATTTGAAATAAGTTTGCTGTGATGGTTTTGTCCATACTGTTTTAAACCCTGAGTCCACTAATCCACAACTGAACTCTTTCCTTCAACCTCTTCTTCCATCACCACTGCTTTACCTTTTAGTATCCTTTTCTCTTCTCCAGAACTAACCTCTTTTGCTACTTCTTCTTGGACCTGTTTTCCTTGTGACTTCTCACTCAAATCTTCTGGTGTTTTATTTTTTTCAGAGGCTTGTACTGTCACATTTGGTGTGCTAGGTACTGAGAAATTTAAACTTTTCAAAAGGAAATTTTGAATGTCACTCTCTGAATCTAAAGAGAACTATGAAGAACTAGCTATCCCTGATTTTTCCATTCTTGGTTCTTCTATAATAATGGATTCCTCTTGCTTCTTTTCTTCTACTGACAATTTTCCTGTCTCCATCCTTTGTACAGGTTCTACTGCTTTGCTTTTGTTTTTCTTGGTCAATTTCTTTTTCTGCACAGGTTTCTTCTGAACCTTCTTCTTCACTACTACTGTGGTCCTAGTTTCAAGAGGACCTTGTAACTCCTTGAAATAAGCCAACAATTCTACTTCCTTTTTAACAAAAACCACTTCAGTCTCTGCTGCCATCATCTGATCATGCAACTCTTCATAGTGTTCCACTTATTCTTGTATCCAGTCGGTTGCTTTACAAGAGTAGTCTTCCAACATTTTTTGATATTGGGCTTCATAGATTGCCCTTTTATTGTTTCCTTGAGTCAAATAAGTATACAATTGTTCCTTTCTTGTTTGAGGTGGATGTGGTTCATTTGAAGAATGTACTTCCTTTTGAGCAGCTTCATGCTCTTCCTTCATTGCTTCCTCCTGTTCTAATTCCACTTTTCTTGGATCCAATCTTCTTTTCTTTACTGGAATGACTTCTTCTGAGACTCCCTTTCTTTTCCTTTCTGCTCCCCTCATGCTTGGTTGGGCTTCTGCTTCTCTTACAGACATAATCTTAGAAGGACTTTTGATTCCTTCATCAAACTTATGAAGTATTGAGCTTCTAGAGCCAATTTCAATTGATCCTCCATGCCTATAACATGATATATAATCCTTGTCAAGAATTGTGCTCCATTCATGAACTTCCTTTGCTCCCAATGTTTGGCTGCTTCCTTCAATTGATCATGTATGTATGGAGTTACATCCATCACTCCAAAAGGTTTGGTCCTATCCTTATTATTAAACATGATCAATGTCACTGGTTTGTGTGGCATGGTGTATCTAGGTAGTTTTGGAAAACAAAAGTATTGAAGGAACATTCTGATAGCATATTCTTCATTTTCTTTTCCTTTCAAATCAGCAAATTTGGAATATCCTGCATAGGTGGCTTTATTCTTTTTGACAAAGTTGTTATCCAACTTGGTTCCCATTGAATAGAACTGGAGGGCTTCCCTAACATGCTCTGCCGTTATAGTAATATTCACTTCTTTGTTTTCCTTGTCCTTGACTGAACACCTGAAATATGCATCATTGCCCTTTCCAAATTCCAACATATTGTTCATAACTTGGGATACTCTCTCAAAGTCTATGAAAAATAAAGGTTCATCTAGCAGTCTGTGTAATCCTACTGCTTTCCATCTTTTATAATTGACTGCAATTTTTTGGAATTTGTAAAATTCTTGGCGCATCATTGTATACTTGTGGCCTCCAACTCCTACTGTGAAAATGTGCTGACCAATGATACTAAGGGTTTCCTTTAGTTCCTTGGCTACCTTCTCTGCTTTTGGAATTTCCTACTCTTCATCAGGCTCTAGCTCCACTTTTTCTACTGTTGCTTCACTGTCTAAGAACCAATGTCCTCTAGACAAAGTTACTGAGTCTGCTTTGAAGTCATGGATTGACAGTTCCTTTGGATTCATCATTCTGGAGAAAATATAACATTCACACAAAAAAGAAGACTCCACCCACATGAGTCACAATAAACATAAATGAAATCACATTTATCTTGAGATATAAATGAAAAAGAATGAAAATAAAATATGAGATGAATCCTAACTTCCTCCTTTGTATCACAGATATAACTCAATTGAAGTGATCATCACATATGTAGAAAGATGTTTAGTGCTCACTTCCCTTTTGACAGGCTCTTTTTTATATATTTTTAACAATAAAAAGAAAAAAATGAGAAATAGAAAGAATGAATGAAAAATAAAACCTGCTTAATTACAACCTATATCTTGCTTGTGTTATATAACTTATACAATTAAAAGAATTATCAAAGAGTTGATAATTTTTCTCTAAACACCCTTTTTTTTTCCTCTTTTGTTTTTTGTTTTCTTCTTTTTTCTCTTTTTCTTTTTGTTTTCTTCTTTTTTTTTCTATCTTTTTTTTAATACTAATAATTTCCTCCACTTCTCTCTCTTCCCCTCCTATTTCTTTTCTTAGAAAGAGGACGAGATAAAGTCAATGGAAATAATTTCCAGGATGTCATAATTTTCTTCTTGTAAAATTCTGAGTTCTTTATCAAAAATCCCATGTGTGCTTCAGATGACCATTTTGCCTTGTCCTTCATCTATAATTCCTCATACTTTTTGAGTTATTTTAGTATCTTCATGCTTGTTTCCTTTCCATTGAATCAGATTTGATTTTTTTACACAATAATACTTGATTCCTGTTGACTTTGTTTTAGGAATAAAACCATCTTCTTTTGATAAACTGTACTTGGAAGTTTTTGGCTTCCATATCCATATAGTTCTGGGAAATTGTTTTGATGAGCAGTGCTTGTATGTACTTTGTTTCCATATTCTTCCTTTCTTGATGCCTAGATGCTTCTGACCATTCCATACTTGCCACCTTTCTTCTGTCTTTTCAACACCTTTTGTTTCTTTAGTTTTCTCTTGTTTTTTATTGAAGTAAATTTGTTCATGAAGAGGTGGTGTTTGTGATTTCTTTATAGCTTCTAGTGAAAAAGTAAATCCCTCCAATTCTGAGGCATAGATATCCTGTTGATTTTCTTGTTCTTCATCACTCAATAAAAACATTAAAAACCTTTTGTCATTTAATATCAATTTAAGATTCATATTTTCAAAATCCAAAATTACTTTACCTTGCCTGAGCCATGGTTGTCCCAAAATCAATTTCTGAGTCATCATATGATCTGGCCATTCTTCACAATCTATTTTCATATATTCTTCATTGAACTTAACTTTAATAGATGGTGAAGACATGCTTTGTATTATCTGTCCTTCTAAGGTTTTGATAATTGTTTTACTTTCAGTCCTTTTTAGGTTAAACTTATCTAACAAAATTGAACTGATCAAATTTACTTGTGCACCTGAATCTATCAAAACCTTGATTTTATCATCATGAAAATTCATTGTTATAACAGGCAAATGCTCTCTTACTCTTAAAGGTGTTTCACATAAAAGGACTTCTCTAAGATCCTTGATTTTTCTTATCCTTTCCTTTGCCTCCTGTTGAGCTTCATTCCTAATTTTTTCCTCTTCTTTTTTCCTGTTTTGAGCTTGATGTATTCTTCTCCATTTAGCAACAGTTAATGGAAGATCATACCTTTTTACTCTACATCCACTTATAAAGTTTGGCATGATCTCTCCATCTATATTAGCTAATTGGATAGCTCCACTGTTACTTATTTGATTGATAATATAAGGCCCATGTCCTTGTTTCTGAAATTTCTTTTGATGTTCTTTTACTATATAAGCCAAAACTAGATCTCCTTCTTGTAAGTCATTTTCTTTAATATGAACATCATGATAAGCTTTTTGCCTTCTCTTGTCTGCATATATGCTCATGATTGCTTGAAGTCTAGAGGCTCCTAGTTTTTCCAATTCCACCACTCTCTCAGATAGTTCATGTCCAATCCACTTGTATTGACTACCCACCTTTAGTGTTGGAGTACGGAATTCTAAAGGCAGAACTGCATTTTGTCCATATACCAAATTAAATGGTGTGGTTCCAAGTGTAGTCTTGTATGCCACTCTATAAGCCCATAAGACATGATTAAGTTAAAAAACCCAATCATTCCTATTTGTATTTACCAATTTTGATAAAACAGTGCAAAGTACTTTATTAGTACTTTCTACTAAACCATTGGCTTGTGGGTGATAAGGGGCTGACTTTCTATGACTGATCATAAAATATTCAGTTATGTTTTCTATTATTTGGTTCAAAAAATGAGTACCCCCATCACTTACCAATTCAATTGGTAATCCAAATCTGGTGATAATATTTTCATAGAGAAATCTTGCAGTAGTCTAAGCATCATTCCTTTTTGTAGCTCTAGCCTCTGCCCATTTGGTCAAGTAATTTGTGGCTATAATTATATATTCAGCATGGGATTGTTTTGCTGGAGGGTGTATAGGTCCAATGAAATCCAACCCCCATTTGCTAAATGCTCTTGCTGAAATAAGTGGTACTAATGGCATATTGTCTCTTTTATTTGGTTGACTCACTCTTTGACAAATGTCACATCTTTTCACATATGTTCTTGCATCAGGGAATAGAGTTGGCCACCAAAAACCAGAATATAATATGAGTTTAGTAGTTCTTTCACTTGAGAAATGTCCTCCTGCTACTCTAGAATGTGCCATCTCTAACATTTCCATCTGTTTATGTTCAAGAACACAGATTCTTAAATATCCATCCATCCCTTTCTTGTACAATTGATCTCCTATCAATTGATACTCTTCAGAAAACATTTGTAGATTCTTTGAGTCTGCTCTAGCTCTTACTGGTTTTCCTTTCTTGTTTCTTTTCAACTCCTCAATTATGTTTGCACTCCAATCTAGATTTTTCTAAAACCAATATAAGGTTATAATTTCTGAATTTTGCAAGGATTGGCATTCCCAGTAGTTGCAAATATACTTTTTTACATCTTGAATCTTATTAGGCCAATGTACTCCCATCCTATTGAGATTACTTAGGGTGACTATCATGGAAGCATGAATACAGGGATTCCAACAATGAGCTCTTCTTAAATACTCTTGCTGCTCATCTTCTGGAGTACAATATTCCAATATGCCTATATGATTGAGATGATACAAATGTCCAGCTAGCAACATAAAATTCCTACTTTGTAATACCAAATGTGTGTTGTTTCCAAATGTTATGCAATGTCCCATGGTTAGCAAAGGTACTAAAGTCATGGCCCATTCAAGAATACTTTCTATTTTGAACAGATATACATCTGGCAAGTCATCATCTAAAGGTGAACTTGGTTCTTTGGTTTGAATCCTGGACAAATGGTCTGCTCTCAAATGAGTTTTTCCTTGCCTGACCACTACCTCAAACTCAAATTCCATCAGTAGGAGAAACCATCTGACTATCCTACCTGTGTGACAAGGTTTGTTTAGTAGGTAGAGTAAAGCTTGGTGATCCACAAAGAATTTAAACTTGTTGGCTAAAAGGTAATGTCTATATTTTTTCACAGCAAATATCATTCCCAATCCTTCCCTCTCAGTGGTTGTATAATTTTTTTCTGCTGAATTCAATTGCCTACTAGCATAAGCAATTGGGAAATCTAATTTGTTTCCTTCTATTGGTTGTGCTAACACACGTCCCAAAGCATAATTTGAAGCATCTACATGAACATGAAAAGTTTTATTCCACTGTGGGGTCTTTAGAATTGGTGTTGTTACCAAACAAGTTTTTAGAGTCTCAAAAGCTTGGTCACACTCTTAGGTCCACTCAAATTTTGTGATTAAAGCATACAAAGGTTTTGCAATGTCTGCAAAGTTGTGTACAAATTTTCTATAATACCCACAATGTCCCATGAAGGTTTGAAGTTCTTTTACATTTGTTGGTCTTGGAAGTTCCACTATGGCCTTAATTTTTCTTTCATCAGTTGAAATTCCATTTTTGGAGACTATGTGACCTAACATTCTCCCTTGCCTCACAAAGAACACACCTTTCTCTAGATTTAAACATACTCTGTATGTTCTACATTTTCTGAATATATTTTCCAAATCTTTCAAATGATCTTGTCTTTTTATTGAAAAGGTACAAAGATCATCCACATAGATTTCCATTATATTCCTAAGGAATTCTTTGAATATGTGACACATCAATCTTTGAAAAGTTGTTGGAGCATTAGTTAAACCAAAGGGCATAACCCTAAAGGCATAGACTCCCCATTTTGTGGAAAATGCAATTTTATGTTGGTCCTCTAAAGCTATTGGTACCTGATTATATCCTGAAAACCCATCCAAAAAGCTATAGACCTCCTTTCCTGCAACTCTTTCCAAAAGATGGTCTGTTATGGGTAATGGATAGCTATCCCTTGTAGTTGTAGCATTCACCTTTTTCAAGTTAATGCATACCCTGAGTTTCCCATTATTTTTTGGTACTACAATTATAGAAGATATCCACTCTGTGTACTCAATCTCATAGATGAAATTGGCAGCCAGCAGCTTATCAATTTCTTCCTTTATTTTAGCAGAGTATTTGTCATTGAATGTGTAGTGTCTTTGTTTGCTAGGTTTTGCATCAGGAGTAATAGGAATTTTATGCTCATAGATTTTAGGGTTAATTCCTTTCAAATCCTTGTAACTGTAAGCAAACACATCCCTATAGTTTCTGGCCAAATTCCTTAATGCTTCCTCCTCTTGATTTGTCATGTCATCAGCTATTACAATATGTCTCTCTTCCCCTTCTTATTGAGCTATCATTACCTTCTTAGTTTGTTCCTCATTGTCATATGCCTCCCCCTTTTTATTTTCTCTTTTTGGTTTCATTTTTAGAAGTAATCTGTCTTCTACTTCATAGGTCTTGAAATTTGAAGGTACATCAAATTGTTGATCTTCTTTTGTTATTTTTTTATTTTTCTCAACTTCTTGCTCTTTTTCCATTTCTTTGTGTTTATGTTTTCTATATGTTCCTGAGATTTTGTCTTTTATGGCATCAGTAGCTTCCACTTCTTCCAGATATTGTTTTTTTTGAGCTTTTAATATTATTCCTTCCTCCTAGTCTTCTTCTGTTTTTGACACCTTTATCATTTGTATTCCTATGTGAAAGATATCATACCCTTCTTCATTTTGGAATTTCACTCCCACATATTCATCATTAGCTAGATCCATAGTGGTCAAAATCTGATTCCAACCATAGGGCTCAAATTCTTCATCTTTGAATTTTTGTGGTATATAGCTCTCATCCTATGATTTCCTTTCTTCTACACAATCTTCTTTTCTTAACCTTCTTTTTCTATCTGTGAGGTTCCTTATCACATTGCATTTCCACATTGATGATTCTGTTTCATTCTGATCTTCAATCTCTGATTCTTCACTTAATTCCTAATTTTGATGTATTTTGAACCATTCTTGAGGGGACATGTCACAATATTGACCATTTCTTAGATTCACTCTCGTTATCCTTCCTTTGCTTTGAAGATATAGACAATCATTACCCCAATCTTGCACAATTTGCATTTGTCTCATAAATGGTCTTCCTAGGATGATTTCATATGAAGTGGATTGTGGGAATTCAACTATGGCAAAATTATGCTCTATTTCTATTCCACATATTTCCACAATCACCTTTTCCCATATTCCTAGGGGTTTTTCTATGTGTCCATCTGCATGTTGTAATCTCATTTTAGTGGGTACTAATTCATTTTTTCCCCATCTTTCCCAGGTCTGTTTAGTCATGATAGCCACCCCTGATCCACTGTCTAATATAGCCTTGGCATGATTTTCACCAAATTGTATTCTCAGAGTTGATTTCCCTTCTTCTCCTTCACAATATCCTCCTATTTTATCAATAGGAATGTACAACAACTCTTCCAATTCTTGTTGCTGTGGATCAAAATTCTTTGGCATTGCTTCCCACTTTTTCATTTGTGTTGTAAGTGAGGATCTTGTTTTACCAATTCCTCCATTGTGGTGTTGTATAAAATTGCACATTGTTTGTCTATATTGATTTGGAAGGTTATTTGTGAATTATCTTCCTGATCAATAATTTTCTTTCTTTCTGTTGCATTTGCTTCCCCAACTGTTGTTTGATAATTGTCTGGTTCCCCCATTTTAAGTTGTGCTTCTTGTATGATTTGTTTGCATCTTTGCATCCTTTCATGCTCTAAATCTGGCATAGGATAAGCCATCACATGGTCTGTAGGATTTGGTCCCTCTTGAATTCTTCCCTTGTATGCTCTTATCAAAGTTTCCAGACTTTGTGAATTTTTTGTCTCTTGCTGAGTTTGTGTATTCTGAGGTTCGCTACTGTTTTACTATTCCATAGTCTCTTCTTCCAAACTTTTACCCCTTCTCATTTTTCTTTCCCATCTCCCTTTTTGTCTGTTTTTCTTTTCTTTTAGAAATGGAATTTTCTTATGTTCTTATGTATGTGTCTCCTTTGTTGTTTCTTGTTGTTTAGCTTGTGCTCTTGTTATAGCATTTATAGTTACTTGATCATGGTCACTCAATTCTTCTTGCTCCATTATGTTAATTGTTTGTAATGGTATGTTACTAGGTGTGTTCTGTTGTTTTTGAGGGTTTCTTGGACAATCCTTTATTAAGTGTTCCCTACCACAATCCTTGCAATAAGCTCCTTCTATTCTTAGTGTAGGAGGTTGTGGGCTGTCTCTAATGAAATGTTCTCCCCCACATCTATAACAAATTATCTTCTGACTCCCTTTGAATTGAGGTTTCTGATTGGACATGTAATTATTGGTTATGTACATGAATGTGGCTGTATCCATTTCAATTCTCCCATTTCCCAAGTCTAGGGCTTGCAGTTCTGGTTCTCTCTGTTCATATCCTTCCCACTCTTCCTGATATCCTTCATTCCAATGATAATCCTCTCTGTAAGATGATCTAAGTCTTGATCTTTCTTCTTCTATTGGTGTGTATTTTACTGGTACTACATTTGTTGGCAAAGGTGGTTGTTGTACAAGTACAGGTCTTGGTTGCTCAACAAATCCAGATTCTCTTTGTAAGTTGTGTTGGTTCACATATTCTCTTTCTTTAATGGGTTGTTTATTGTAGAAGCATTCTTCTCTGGTATGATTTGTCCATTTTCTTTCCAATGTACAGTATTTAAGTGTTTTTCTATCTTGCAAATGTTGTGGTTTTTGATAAGGACATTGTTGAACCAAGTGATTTTCTCCACAGTTATAGCATTTCTTATTTGTTTCTATCCTAGTGTTTATTAAATTTTTCTTGGTGCTAACCTCTAGGGCTTTAGCAATGGCTTGTGCTAATTCTTCTGCTGGTGGGATTCTATCTTCATTTGTTCTAGGTTGATCAAATGCTAATAGATCTTGTCCTCCGTTATCCTCCAAATCTATTGCCTCTTTCACACATGCTCCTAGGTCATGACATCTCCTATAATACACTAAGGTTCTTAATTGTGCACTTCTCAGTCCTTCTATGAATAGAGATACTTGTCTTGCCATGGATGGTACCTCCTCTCTGGGACATCTATCAATGTATTGCTTGAATCTCCTAGCTGCCTCTCTGACATTTTCATCTTTTTGTTGTTTAAAGCTATGTATCAAGGTAGCTGTACTATGTTTTATTCCAGTTTTTGAGAATTCCCCTATGAAGGCTTCAAGGAAAGATTCAATATCTAGATACATTTCCTTTCTTAAGGGAATGAACGAAGATAGTGCAGGTCCAGTTAGGGTTAGACCAAATGCTTCAAATTGTACTTTGTAATCCTCTACTTCTTCTGCCCTAATTAATTGTCTAAATTCTACAGCATGAGCATGAGGATCAGAATATCCTTCATATTGATTCTTCATGCATTTAGCTACTTGATAGGGCCTAAGCATTCTTCCATGATTTTGCCACTGATGTCTCCTTCTGAATGGAAAATCATTAATTCCTTCTGCTTCTCTTTCAAAAGGATTTGGGGAAGTATGTATTCTCTTACCTTGTTGTTGTTCAATATTATTGTGAGTTTCATTTTGTCTTGGCAAGTCTAGTTGCCCTAGGTTTTGTTCCCAAGGTCTCTTGTCTGCACACTACCCTAGATCATTAGAGTTTTCTGGATCTTGTGAGAAGATGTATACACATCCCTGTCTATCATCATATCTCCCTTCCTTAAATTGTGCCACTGGTGTTATATTTAAGGAAACTTCTAAGTTTCTCAAACTAATGAGAAACTTATGCATCCCATCTTGATACACATAGGTTCCAAACTTGTTTGTATACATATATTTGAGAATATTTCTATAATCACTAGTTTCAGAAGGTTCATTGGTTTCATTTAGGTTTTCCATGTTATTTTCCTGCCCTAAATCTTTTTCTTGTAAATTTCCTATTACTAGCTCTCTCTCCTTCCTTTTTAACTCTTGTTTATCAGGTGTGAACAATTTATTACCAGATCTCAGGATCATCCAACTAAATCACGATTCTGTGAAGAGAATCGTGTTTTCCACGATCCTGTGAATAGAATCGTCTTTTCTGTGATCTTGAGAAAATTCTAGATTTTCTCACAATTTTGTGAAAAAGGCTTGTCTTTTTCACTATTCTTTGGATACTCTAAATTTTCCACGATTCTGTGAATGGAATCGTGTTTTTCACGATTTTGTGTATAGAATCGTGTTTTTCACGATTCTGTAAATAGAATCGTGTTTTTCACGATTTTGTGAATAGGATCATGTTTTTCACATTTCTATGAATAGAATTATGTTTGTCACGATTTTGTGAGTAGAATCGTGTTTTTTCATGGTTCTATGAATAGAATCGTGTTTGTCACGATTCTGAGTAGAATTGTGTTTTTCACGATTCTGTGAATAGAATCGTGTTTGTCACGATTCTGTGAATAGAATCATGTTTTTCACGATTCTGTGAATAGAATCGTGTTTTTCACGATTCTGTGAATAGAATCGTGTTTGTCACGATTCTGTGAGTAGAATCGTGTTTTTCATGATTCTGTGAATAGGATCGTATTTTTCACGATTCTGTGAATAGAATCGTGTTTGTCACAATTCTGTGAGTAGAATCGTGTTTTTTCACGATTTTGTGAACACAATCGTGTTTTTCACGATTCTGTGAATAGAATCGTGTTTGTCATGATTCTGTGAGTAGAATCGTGTTTTTTCACGATTTTGTGAATAGAATCGTGTTTTTCATGATTTTGTGAATAGAATCGTGTTTGTCACGATTCTGTGAATAGAATTGTGTTTTTCACGGTTTTGTGAATAGAATCGTGTTTGTCACGATTCTGTGAATAGAATTGTGTTTGTCACGATTCTGTGAAGGGAATTGTGAGTTTCACGATCCTGTGAAGGGAATCGTGATTTTCACGATCCTGTGAAGGGAATCGTGATTTTCACGATCCTGTGAAGGGAATCGTGATTTTCATGATTTTGTTCCTAGACAATCGTGATTGCTCACAATCGTTAAAAACACAATTTTCTTATGAAAATCGCGTTCTGCGAATCACGTTTTTTAGCTCCGAATCACGATTTTGTGTTTGATCTTAGAGTCGCGATTCTGAGCAGATTCTTAAATTTTTTTAGTCCTAGATTTTTTAAGTTTTTGTTTCTTTAATAGAAGCGCCTTATTAAAATATTAACATGCAATAAAATATTTTGAACAAAAATATTATTTTTTCTCAAAAAAAATTCAAGGAACTAAAAATCGCATACAATTTTCTATGTTTTTGTGTTTTTTTCATCATGTGAAAACTTGAAATCATACAAAGATTTATTGGAAGAACATTACCTTGCCTGCTTGATCAAGAAAAATCCAAAAACTTTGTAGTTGTAGGAAGTCGTGATTGTGTCAGGTTCTCTCACTCTCTCTCTCACTGAAATGAGCCTTTTTTTCTGAAATGTCATGCTTTTATAGCCTTGAGACAATCTCGATTTTGTGTGAATTTCTCAGAGTTTTCACTTTTCACTGTATGATCCTCATCCCTTAGTAATTTTGTGGTTTTGATTCACAATTCTTATCTTTTCAACAAAATTTACTCCCTTTATCCTACTGATGAAAATCATGATTCTGCACCCAATTCTCAATTTAATCACTTGATGCTCAATTCTTACTGATATTTTGAAATTTGATTTTCTTTACTCCCTCAAATTTATGAAACCTCTTACAATCACTTACCTCAGTACCCAAAAGCGCAAAATAAATCAAATTCTTTTTCTTACAGAAAATCACGATCCTGTGAAGAGAATCGTGTTTTTTCAGAACTTCCAACTTTTGCACTTTTTGACTTTTCTTTCCACCTAGTCCCCTTTCAATTGTTACTGTTAGTGTCCATGTGAAAGGCCAAATGGCCACCAGACACTTCTTTGTATATGTTCTTTAATAAAACATATAGTGGCCTGGTCAGTCACAGTCTGTAAGTTCGACCGCATTTGTAAGACCTAAGAAGTCTATCTTCGTGCTTTCCGTGTACTGTGTTTTCTGCGTATCTACAGCCTCTCTTGCGGAGTGTTGTGTGCGGCCTCAAGAGCTCGGTTTTCTACTCCGATCATATCGTCGTGGAGCTCTCGAGAAGGAGGGTGTTGGAAGCAGCCAGAGGCACAGACGACACTGAAGCATGTAACGACAGAGCAGGGAGCCAATCGAATCGTTTTTCAAAGAATTATGTTTTCAAATACTTTCCAAAAAGCTCCAACAGTGATTTTTATCACCATTGTAACATATGTAACATAGAAAACCCCATTTTGTAATCCATAGCTCCATTTTGTGCAAGCCGAGGAGTCCTCGAGCTTGAGGAGCTTAGGTAGAACAAGCGTATCAATTTTCGTTATTTTTAGACGTCGTTTACCCTTCCAAATAGCATCTAGGACCTAATTTTTAACTATGCCGGTCACTAGATGTGAAACCGGTCAAAACTAGTCTAGAAACTATAAAAAGAGCTAGAGAGCTCATTTTTGAGGTTAGCTTGTTGGAGTAGAGAAGATCTTAGAGCTATTTTGAGCTTGTAAGAGTGTTTTTGAGTAATAGAGTTGATTTCTCACCTTCCATTGTGTCTTGCTTGTCTCTTCGTAGTGTGTGTGTATGTGTGTGTGCATTTCTATGCTTCTCACCTTCACTCTCACTTCATCTCACATTCACGATCTTCATATCACTCCTATCTCTTCCACGGATTGACATAAAGGAGGTGGAGCTTCTTAACGTGGTTCTCACCATTGTGCTAGAGCAACACCAAATTTGGCGCCGTTGCCGAGGATCGAGTCTAGGACGAATGTGTGATGGTAAGAGTATAGCAAGAAGTGGCGTTGGAAGGTAAAAATTTCAGTTTTTGTTGTTGTTTTTACTTAGTTTTTAGTGTTTTTCACCTCCCCCACACTCCATCTTCATCACCGCATCATCATCTTCATCTCCAAAAAAATCAAAAAATCCACCATATCCACCCATTCTCCTCATTTCCCCTCATTTGTGCATGCGAGAGAGTGAGAGAGAGCTTTTGTGCTTGTGTGTGCTTTTGCTTTCTTGAGTTTTCTTGTAGGAACAGTACTCCAGTGCATCAGGAAAGCTTGGAAAAGGTAAAATTTTCAGTTTCTGTCAGAAATTTCCGACTGTGTCAGACCATCGCGATGGTCTGCAAAGTTCGGATTTTGAGGAAGGCGAGTTCACCACCGTGTAGGCGACCCCTGCGTGTATAGGAATCCATAGCTGCATCTCAAAAAATTGCATTTTGGTGGACCATCACGATGGTCTCAGACCATCGTGATTGTGTCACACCATCGCGATTGGCTCACGCCATCGCGACGGCTCGGCCGGACCATCGCGACGGTCTCACGCCATCGTGATGGTTCATTTGGACCATCGCGACGGTTCGCGGACCATCACGATTGCTCGGTTGACCCCACACCATCGCGATTGGCTCACGCCATCGCGCCAACGGTGCCACGTGGCAAGCTAGACCATCGCGACGGTTCATTTTTTGGACCATCGCGATGACACCCTCACACCATCGCGACAACCCAAAATTTTGGACCATCGCGATTGGCTCACGCCATCGCGCCCAGACCATCGCGATTGGCTCAAGCCATCGCATCTGTGACCATCGCGACGGTTCACTTTGGACCATCGCGATTGTTCACGTTGACCGTTGACTGACGCCATCGCGATTGTCCGCCTGATCGAGCCATCGCGACGGTTCACTTTGGACCATCGCGATTGTGCACGTTGACCGTTGACTGACGCCATCGCGATTGTCCGCCTGATCACGCCATCGCGATTGTCCATTTTCACGCCATCGCGATTGTCCACTTTCACGCCATCGCGACGGTTCACCCTCACGCCATCGCGACGGTCCCAGACCATCGCGATCATCTCAGACCATCGCGATTATCTCACACCATCGCGATTGTGCACCCCCATCGCAAATTTTAGGGTTTCATTTTTTGGCCAATTTTGGGGCTATTTTTGGGAAATTTTTGGGTGATTAGACTCATAGGAGACCCCTTAGCTCATATTTGGAGAAAAACCTGTTTGTCAGTTTTTACCCCCTAGGGCCTGAACGGTCATAACTTTTTCATCCGAAGTCCGTTTTTTGAGCTTAATAACTCATTAGAAAGCTCTTGACAAGTTTTTTTCTTAAAGGATACATCTATTTTTAGATAAGCTATTTTGAGGTTGACCTAGTTTGGGACTAGGAAGCCATGGGGCAAACATTGAAAAGTTGGGCAAAAGGGAAGGGACTTAAAAGGTGTATATACTCAAGTGCTTGATCATCCAACTGTGAATTGGTCTAATATTGGATTTTTCCAGGTCTAGCAAGGGCAATCGAAGGCAACCAAGGCAAGGCAGTGAAGGGCATAAAGCTTGGGAAGCGTGGCTTCTTGGGCATCAGAGCAACCAGAAAAGCTGACTCGAGGTTGGAAGATTACTCAACCCCCTCAGTCAATTCTTAGCTTAGGATAAACGTTAGCATTGTGGATTTAAGACGATAGGAACGCCTCAAGTTCAAGAGAGTTAAATTTATCAAGTTCAAGACTACAAGTAAAGGTGTGTGACACGAAAACCTAAAGGAAAGAACATAAGTCTGACGGAACAAGAACTCAAAGTACCACGGAAAGTCGAATTCCTGACGCATACATTAAGACAAGAATCTAAAGAAATTTAAAAAGAATCAAGAAAGTAATAACAAAGAATCTGTGACGATCTGAGCGTGTACTTAGTGTGCAAGGAAGGAAGAAAATTAATGAACCTTAGATCGGGCAAACATATAGGCAAGTCAGACCGGAGAAGCCTTAGATCATCAGAGGCAAGTGTAAGAACTACTACACGATCGTGGGCTCAACAATTGAACACTAGTTATCCCTACGAGAACTCAAACACTAGTGATTCAGAAATGGCATTTAGCACAGAAAGACCAGAAGGAGGGTCGAATGTAGCCTATTTAGAAAAACCAGAAGGACCCTATAGAACGCAACTAGAGTTTCTCCGAACCAACCAATTAGGTGCTCGCATCTATGAGGATGGTTTGCGAAGGCAAGTGGTGCAAATGCACAACCCCGATCAACCCATTGGATTGGAACATCCAGTGGTGAAATTCGAGAGAGACGCGTACATAGACAAAGAAGGAACGATGTACATCTTAAGTACGCAGCCAAACAATACCAACGAGTTTGGCGTGATTCAACCAGAGACGGAAGCAAAATCTCAAGGAAAAGAACCATTAGAAGAGCCTAGAACACCTAGAGGGAAATCTGTACTGACACGAGTACTAATCCCGGATTGGATCCCTCAGGACAACAGAAGCATAGAGTTGTTTGTAAATAAAGAAACTGATGAAGCCTTTTGGAGATACAAGACCAAAATACTTAGTGAGGTAGGTATCATCACTATATACGAGTTCAAGGACCCGAATACACCTAGAAAGGTTGTATACCTGGATGAGACTTCAGAAAGAGTCTTTGTGGTACATGATCGCGCTAAAAACACATACACATGGAGAGGTGAATTGGTATTCCCTCCATCTAGAACGAACATGAATACAAGTTAACAAGGGGCAGGAACATCCTCACCCCATGGAAATCAAAGAGAGGGAAATAAAGAGAGACCGGAAGTAAGCTTTAATCACCCCATAGGGAGAGATAGAACAACCACAGACACTAATAGAGTAGATAGGCAAAGAGATCATGGAATACCAAGTGGTAGAGATGATTTTCCTCTACCTAGACCACGTGAACACGCAAGAATATTGAGACCCACTCAATTAGTGAAATCCATGAAAAATTACTTTGATGGGACAGGAGATCCCTATGACCACGTCGCAGAATTCAAGCAAGTACTAAGAGCCGAACAAGTTGAAGACATGTTCACGCAATACAACGCATTTGGACTATCGTTAAAGAATACAGCTTTAACTTGGTTCCAACCATTGCAACAGAGGCAATTTAGAGACATCCATCACTTTTTAGAGTCATTCATCACTGAATTCTCTAAAAGTGGGATTAGACATGACACGACTTCGTTGATTCATAGCTTTAAACAGACCCCTCAAGAAACAGTTAGACTCGCAGGACGTAGGTTTAGACAATATGTTGAACGATGTCCAATGCAAGAGCTACCCTCACAGGCCAAGCAAGTGTCATTGTTTCTAGATGGCTTGTTGAGCTCTAAACTACGCTCCTATGTGTACCTAAAAGAACCCAGAACACTAGAGCAATGTGTGAGAATATGCATAGACATTGAGGACAACTTAGGAGACGAGTTGGAACTCTCAAAGGTCTATAAGGACTCAGACTGTTCATCTCTAGCGTCCACAAAATTGTCTAGCTCGATAGAAGACCTAGCAGAAAAAGTGGCTCAGAAACTAGGAGTTTCTAGTAAACCTAGGGTGCTAATGAACAAGCGTTGTTACACCTGTGGTGGTGACCATATGGCAAATGTGTGTCCCAATGCAACACAACCACAAGCCAACCCTAGTGGCCAATACTGTACAATTGAAAGAAGATACACGAATCATACGGCTCAGGACTGCCCATACAACAAACAGACCGTGAGACAGAACTACCCGCAAACATACCAGCAGCCAGGTAGGTATCAAGGCCATTTCAATGCTCAGCCTTATTACTATAGGCCTCCTCAGAACTACCCATACCAGGCTCAACAGAGACCTCAACCTGTCTTAGCTCAGCAGCCACCCCCACCAGCGAATGTCATCTCAGTCAAATACGCTGCTACAGAAGAGAATCTAAGTAGGGCCTTAGTGCCTTCTTCACCTTTGATCACAGAGAGTGACCCACACTCAAATAGTTTTGACTCTACGCATGTAGATAGTCCATCGGCATATTACACAGAGTCACCAAAACATGTGGAGACATATCATTATGATAGTCCACCAGTGGAACCTAGTTGGGAGCCAGACTATGCTAATGTGATGTACACAAACCCAAATCCGCGACCCCAATTGAGACAACAAAGACCACAGGGCCCTAGAGGACCATGCTTTAGGTGCCAAGGAGACCATTTCATAAAGGATTGTCCACATCCCCCGATAGTAGGACAATCACAGTACTATAATATCCAAGGCTTTTGTGCTGATTGTGGCAAGGAGCACATAATCAAAGATTATCCTAAGAACCATGTTAATGCTTCGAATGTGACATCGATCAACGTGATAGGTATTGTAAATAACGCAGATGGATCCAACCCTACATACGTGCCTATCCAAGCTATCACAAGAGCCCAGGCGCTCTTACAGAACCAACAACTTAATCAAGGGAAAGTAGCCGGAAGTAGTGAAGTTGCAGAATCTAGCAGTAAAAAGACAAAATCTTGGAAAGATTCTAGAGAAAGGATAAAGAGAAAATGGAGTAAAAAGATAAGTGAGTTGGAAGGAAGTTTGAAGGAATCTAGAGCCAAAATCCAAGAGCTGACTTCACAGGAATTGAATCAAGAGAATCCAGCTCAAAAATCAGGATCAGTTTTAGCGGAACCCATACCAGAAAATCTAGACATGATGTTTCGTGCATATCAGGCTAGATTAAAAGAGGGACCTCAGGTAGCTGAAATGAGCAAAAACTACCCTCGAGCTGATCTAGAAATTGAGAGAACTAAACTTTGCATGAAGATGGTAGAACTAGCACAAGCTTTGTTCGAAGCCTCTAGATATATTAATTGGAATAACATGGCAAAACCGGAACTACACTTTCAAGGACTATTGGAGAGGCTAGAATACTTGATTGAAAGCAAAGAGAAAAAGGATCAGCCTAGGAACCCTATTGTCCCAGAGACACAGGAAAGGAATGCGCCATCCCTGTCTCAAGTACCCAACTCAGAAAGTCAAGACAATTTGTCTTCCATACATAAATATTCACATGAATTTTTGAGAGAAATCCAGGAAGAGAAATGGAGAAAAGAACAAGGAACCCATCCTCCTATTCAAGAAATAGATGACTTGCAGGAACAATTTCCCCAAGACATTCCCTCTATATACGATGATGTAGAGGAAGAACAACTGAGTGGACACATAGGATTTGAATCTAATTCTTTACAAGAATTACCTCAGTTCACAGGACCTTGGGAAGCAAAGTCTATTAGTATGAGAGCACCCACGATAATAGTGAGGAATGAAGAATCAGTAATCCCTAGAAACACCGAAGTGATCAAGAATACCAAAGTACAATGTAACCTTACTCTGGAGGAGTTATTGAAGGTAAAACCAGAATTGTGGAAGCATGTAGCAAATCAATTCCCCGAGCTTGCTACTACTCCCTCACAAATAGGATCACAAAATAAGGTACCAGAAATACCCGTAGAAAAGATTGGAGATGTAAGCGAAGGAGAGGAAGGTAACAAGAAAGCCATCTTAGATTCAGGAGCCGGAGTAGCCATAGCTACCACCGCTTTATGGAAACGTTGGGGTAAGCCAGCATTAAGACCCACCAGGATGAAGCTACAAATGGCTGATGGACACATAGAAAAACCATTAGGCTTACTAGAAGGCATATCTCTCACCACTTGTGGTGTAGAATTTGAGCATACTTTCGCCATTTGTGACTTTGCAAAAAATCATGCATATGAGATGATATTGGGACGACCATTCATGCGTCAGTTGCAAATTGTACAAGATTGGGGAACTAACTCCTTGTACTTGCAACATTTAGGAGTGACTACCAAAGTCAACCTTAAAGACTATTCACATCGAGATGTATCCCCAATACAATGGAATACCATCCATAAGACACCAGTAGAGACGGAATCCGTGCACTCATTAGAATCAGATCCTTCTTGGTTGCATGAGGATACTCATTTATGGATGTGTAAAGTGGCCAAACAAGAGGAAGAAAGATTAGAAGCAAGGACCTTAGGTGCAGAACAACATCCACGAACCCTTCAAGATCCAGCTTACGCACCTGTAGTATTCCCTGACGAAGAGTTTGAACCCCATGGTTGGGCAGAAATCCTAGCAACCATGGATGTAGCCATCAATGAAGAACAATGGACACCCCACTGTGACGAGGATGGCTATGATATCTCAGTTTTCACGATAGAGCCAATCATGTGCGATGCAATTTTAGAAGAGTGTGAACCTAACACTGATGCATTTGAGGATGCAAGCGATTTTGATTTAGAATCAATTATCATGGACCCACCCTTTGCATCAGAGGAAGAATATTTTTTCAAAGTAGAGACTCACACTCAGAGACACGAGGAAATTACGAATGAGGTGAGGTTAGCCACGGAAGTGACTACCAAGAGTGAAGGCAAGAAAAGAAAGAAGAAAGAAACCATGTCAGAAAAAGAAGAATCCTTGTTTGAAGTACCCGAGAATTTCAAGAAATATGAAATCGAAGATAGAAGAATCATGGTACGAATGCCTAATAGAAAGGCGAATGACGGACAAGTATATGATAACCGAGAGAAAACCAAGAAAATAATCGTAGCCATAGAAGGAGAAGAAGAAAAATGTACATACATAGGGCATGATTTGACAACTGAAGAAGAAGAAGAGCTAGTTGCCCTATTGCGCGAATATAGAGATGTTTTTGCTTGGAGTTACAAAGATTTGAAAGGAGTAGATCCAGAAATATGTTCTCATAGAATCCCTATGACTCCAGATGCAAAACCGACAAAACAGAAACCGTACACGTACAATGATAACTACGCTGCGAAGATTAAAGAGGAGATAGATCGCTTGATAGAAGCAGGATTCATTTACGAAATTGAGCATACCGAATGGGTATCCCCCATTGTGGTTGTGCCCAAGAAGAATGGAAAATTGCGTGTGTGTATTAACCTTAAAAAAGTTAATGCCGCCACGATTAGAGATAGTTATCCTCTTCCTATCACAGAACATCTATTGGAAAGAGTTGCGGGCAAGGAAGTTTACAGCTTTCTTGATGGATTTTCAGGTTATAATCAAGTAGCCATTGCTCCAGAAGACCAACACAAGACGGCATTTGCCACTGAATGGGGCATATTTGCATTTCGTGTGATGCCATTTGGCTTAACAAATGCACCCGCCACTTTCCAGCGACTCATGTGTCATGTTTTCAAGGAATTCCTACGCAAGAGTTTGGAAGTTTATGTCGATGACTTATGTGCTCATTCAATTGTAAGACAGACGCATATCCCAGAGTTAAGGCAAATATTTGACAAATGTCAAGAATATCAGGTTTGTTTGAACCCAGAAAAGTGCGTTTTCATGGTCAGATAAGGCAAAATTCTAGGACACATTGTGTCAAAAAATGGAATCTCTACGGATGAAGAAAAGGTGAAAGTAATTGCAGAATTACCTAGACCAACTAATGTGAAAGAGGTACAAGCATTTATGGGCCATTGCGGATATTATAGGAGATTCATACACATGTATGCAATCATAGCCAAGCCTTTGTACTCTCTTTTAACCAATTTTGAATGGACAGATGAATGTGAAAATTCATTCAATGAACTTAAACGACGCTTGTGCTCAGCACCTATATTGACTACCCCAGATTGGAGTAAGCCATTCCATGTACATGTGGATGCATCCAATTACGCCATAGGATGTGTGTTAGCACAACCCACGAATGAAGGTAACATAGATCTCCCCATAGCTTACGCGAGCAGACAATTGAATGCAGCAGAAAGAAATTACACCACAACGGAACGAGAAGGATTAGGGATGATCTACGCAGTGAAGAAGTTTAGGCACTACTTGTTGGCCAACAAATTGAAGTTCTTTACAGATCATCAAGCCCTATTGTACTTAGTCAACAAGCCATGTAACACAGGACGACTAATACGTTGGTTTCTATTACTCATGGAGTATGATTTTGAAGTAGTAGTCAGGAAAGGAAAGACACATCTTAGAGCTGACCACCTTTCAAGATTAACCTCAGGAGAAGCTCCTCAAGGAGTAGCGGATGATCTACCAGATGCATATTTGTTTAATCTTGAGATAGCACCAGAATGGGCTAAGCCTATAGTCCCTATTCTCACATATGGACCCAAGAATCCTAGGATAAAGATCAAAGAGGGAGAGATTAACAAGTCGCAGAGATACCAAATAATGGCAAGAAGCATATATAAACAGGATAATCAAAAGATTCTTGCTTGTTGTGTAGATGAATCAGAACATGCGAATTGGTTGCAATTAGCACACATAGGTGCATTAAAGCAACATCATTCAAAACATCGAACATTACAGACTCTGCATAGATTAGGAGTATATTGGCCTTCGATGGAAGCAGATGTCTACAGGTTGTGTAAGGAATGCAATGTTTGTTGTGAAAGACCACCAGTAGAGCATGCTACACTATATCATGTGTCTCTCACACCAGACTGGAGTGAACAATTAGTGACATACTTGAGGACGAAGACATTCCCTCAAGGCATGACCTTAGCTCGACAACGCAGTCTAGAGCAGGAAGCTCAAGATTATTCACTTATTGGCGATAACCTATACAAAAGAGGACGAGATGGATATCTAAGACAATGTGTTCATGAGAGCAATTATCTGAGCATACTAGAGACTGCACACCAAGGTGTTGCAGGAGGTCATTTTGGACCCGATAGGATAATCAAAGCCATCCTCTTTGCAGGATTATGGTGGCCCACTCTTCACATGGATGCTCATACCTATGTAAAGAGATGTGATGTGTGCCAAAGAACTCAGTTTCCTACTCGCAGAGATGAAATGCCATTGAAACCCATGATGGGCGGACGTGCATTTTCTAAGTGGGGTATAGACTTTGTAGGACACATTAACCCCCCTGCAAAAGGTACACATGCGGAATACATTATTGTTGCCACAGATTATCTTACGAAATGGGTAGAGGCAAAAGCCACGAAAAAGAATGATGCACACACAACTGCAAAATTCTTATTTGAAAATGTCTTTACAAGATATGGACTGCCTATAGAGTTAGTGAGCGATCGAGGCACTCACTTTCTAAACCAAGTCATTGAATATTTGTTACAGGATTTTATGGTGATTCACAAGAAATCCGCACCATATCATCCTTAGGCCAATGGTCAGGCTGAAAGCACTAATAAGATCCTTTGTAACGTACTGACGAAACTCGTGAACAACAAACGTTCAGATTGGGACAAACAGTTACACCACGCTGTTTGGGCATATTGAGTGGCCTACAAGACCGTACTCAATGCAACTCCCTTTCAGATGGTTTTTGGTCAGAATGATGTGCTTCCTTTGGACTTCTTGATACCGACCCTTAAGGTTGCACAAGAACATCAGTGGACCGGCCATGAATTATCAGCTAGAATAATGGACTTGGAACGATTAGGAGAAACCAGGCTAAAGGCAGCAGCAGGAATATATGCAGCGAAGAAGCGATAGAAAGCGTATTTTGATGCACGTGTGAAAGATAAAGGCTTAAAAGAAGGAGATTTAGTTCTAGTATATACGCTAAAGCAACACGCACGTAAGTTAGAAAAGCGAGGTTATGGACCTATGATCATTAACAGACTCTCAACAAGTGGAGCAGTACAATTAGCCACTTTAGAAGGAGATATAATGCCTAATTATATTAGTGGCTGTAGAGTCAAGCTATATCAGGAACCTCTTACTGAGGATATGCTTAGACGACTCACGTTGGCAAAGAAGCGTAAGGAGGAAGAAAATAGAATACGAGCGGAAGCTCAGGCAGAAGCAATAGAACGCATTAAACGCATGAAGTTAAGAAGACAAGGACTAGGGAGAGAACATTATAACCATCTGGAAACTACACCCAGATATCCCATGGCCATGTGTCAAGTAAAGTCAACCACTCATCCTAGTATAGTGGACAGGAGACCATTCATTACAGTCAGGCTAGAGCACGGCAACCCTTGCCAAGAGCTCAGGGCTTTAATTGACTCAGGTGCTGCGACTAGTGCTATTAGATGGTCCCACTACAAGGATTCAGGAATAGAAATGCGGCCAATTGAGGCATACCTCATAGGCCTAGGAGGCATGGAAACCCCTTGCATGGGTGAGGTGGACCTTCCTATCCTCATTAAGGATGTGACCATGACAGCGAAGCTACTAGTGTGCCATGATGATGACCTGATAGAACCCCTAATCCTTGGCCAAGATTGGCTATACGATCACTCAGTGGACCTAAATCTTAGACAAGGCTCCTTACAGATTGGAACCTTAGAACAGAAGCGAGTGATACCGATTGAGGTTTGTAACCCTAGACCCTATGAAACGCATGCGACGGAAGACCGGAAGATCTTGGGTCAGACCAGTCACGTTACGTCTACACCAACCCACTCGGGCTTGGCTAGGGACAGTTGTCAATCAGAAGGATGACAGGAGATCTTCCCTGGGGCTTCCTGCAAACTAGAAGGGGAAGCTACCCAACCGCTAAGGCAGATGAACAAAATCAGCGGTCAGGTGGGTTGCATCAGTGGCCAAATGAGCACAACACCCTACGTTGCTCATCCTTCCAAACTTGCTGCGGACTGGCCTAGATTAAAGATAAAGAACGAATCACTTCCTAATGGGCAGGTCACGCAAGTGTTGGATCTCCCTTCTTTTCCAAAGCAGAGCGTCCATTGGACCTCTCAAACCCAACCATGAACGAGTCAACCACAACAGAGGAACCCAGATCGACGACACCACCAGACAAGGCAAAGAAAGCAGCAGTATCAACATCACAGAACAAGAGGCACGAGACAAATATGGGTGCCAAAAGGACAGCAACCACAGGCTATTGGCAACACTGGAGACGAGAACAGGACAAAGTTTCAACAAAAGCAGAGTCAGCATCCAAAGTCCCCTCGATCTTCTTACCCAAGTACAAATACTCGGCAGATTTGGATCGCCAAGAAGTATCTTATCCATAGACCCACACCCATGCAGATTTGGGTACCCAAACAATGTATTATAACCCAACCCTCTAGCCATGTAATATATACCCCTCAGAAATCTTTCCATCCTTCAATACCACCAAACCCGTTACCACTTTTTGTCCCTCAGCAGAAACATACCACCCACTCCCAGACTCTTAGGAAATGGATACCGAAACGTATCCAGACGTCTTCTTGTACCATCGTATCTAACAATTCTCCCACCCCGTTTAAACTCCACCCTTGTACTAATTCACCTTCAACCAAACCTTGTATAAATTCATACACCCAAACCCCACATCATGCATAATAAAAGCTCATCAAGAATTACAGGCATAACCTGACCATGTAGGCGTCTAGAGACCTGCATTAGTTTTGCAAATAATCATTGCATCAATCACTTCACGACACTTGGCTACACGGGTTACACATCGGTTATGGAAAGGGATTGCGGTCTCACCTTAATGGGATCATAATTAATTTCCATACTAATGTGTTAATCTTTTGTAGCAGATCTTTTCCATTAGCTCATCAGTCATCATGCAAACCGAAGCAGGACCATCAGAAGCTGGCCCCAGTGCACCGATGGCCACTATTGGAGAATTACTAGCAGAATCTTATCCTACGATGCAACCACCAGAGTTTCAAGGTTTTCCAGGACCCATGCCAATCGATGATCCTCCTAGAGGATATACCGAGAAGATTCATCATAATTCTCACTGGTTTCAAGGCCTAGCAGGACCATTAGCAAACGCTGATTTCATATTTGAGGCCAATTTGGCATTTGATCTTCGCACATGGACCAAGTACCAGTTCTTGTCAAGAGAATTTGAAGGACTATAGAATACACAAGATCTAACGCACGTTTGGGCACGAGCAGGATTTACAGAGTATTTTAGCGACCCTCTGCCTAAACCCGATTTTTACAGATGTTTTTACTTGGTAACCACCTTAACAGCTTCAGAAAACAAGGATCTACCTGGCACATTCATGTTACCATCCTTGGTAAATGATCCTCCATTCAGAAGGTTTTATTTGTCTAAAGATTTAATTCGCGCAGCTCTGAAAATACATGGAACACACACTCCGACGGAGAGAGAACGGCTAGTCCCAGAGCAGATGAAACGTGGTGACGTAACTAAGTGGGAGGATATTTCAGCCATAACCCCTGAGCTTTCCAAGCCATTACGGATATGCATGCAGCACTTTGCTTTCCCAGCTCAGGATCGTTTTACCATGCCTCACAAGAGAATCTGGTTTGGATTGTACTTAGCATGTACTGGACCTCAAACGGTTGATCTAGCCAGCTGGATCATTGATCAACTCTACTTGGCACAACATAGGTGGGAGCGAAAGAAGGTAATCAATGGGTGCTGTGCCCTCACCAGGATCATATATATGTGCTTGGCGTATGACTTACCAATTGAGCGTGCCATGACCAGTGAGGAACTGAAAGCATTTAAAGGCACCACTAGGAAGGCTAGAAAGTCTAGCAAAGGCAGAGCCGGAAAGCGGATGAGAGGTACTATCCCGTGCCTACAAGTCCCAGAATCACCCTCGCCACAACCATCTCCAGAGCAGTCACCAACAGCAGCCACTCCCACGGTACCACCAATTCGTATACGGTTATCAAGACCAGTTACGCCGGAGGGCACCACCAGTACTGTTGCACCCCAAGCAGCCACAACCACAGAACCTATCACCACAGCAGCTGAACTTCCCACCACTATTGGTGCGGAAGCTTTCTCTTTTCCAATACCGCATTTAGAACCAGGACAAGCAGAGCCACTGGACCAAACTTTTGATTTTGAGATGCCCAATGCATTCTCCAATGAGTTCCAGTTTTCAGAAGGACAATTGTTTTATCAAGAATTTGAAAGGCCTAGCTACCCTACCACACCCAGGGATCAGCCACAAGGACAGATCGTGTCCAGCTCTGATGACGAAAGAACAGCAACCGATGACGACGAAGGAGATGACGAAGCTAGCCAGGGAACACATGAATCCCAAGAGCATGAACAGACAGATGGCCAAGGCCAACAAATAGACACACATGGCGATACAAGTACCCATGAAGATGAAACTTACGAGGCAGCAGCTTACACACTAGCTATCAAGAAGTTGTATAGAACTATGGAAAAAGTTTGGGCACACAAAAAGCTGACAGAGGAAGAGAGTCAAACAATAATAGAACAAGAACTTGTCACAGGCGGATTCGAAGACGCATACATCAAAGGATTCAAAGAGTTAGTCAAATCAGTAGGCTCCAACGAAGCACTCAGGTACTTGCAAAGAAAGCCACTACCACAGTTTGACCCCCGCAGAGTACGACTACTTTCAAAGCCCGGCGAATACATTCGTGTACCAACCGGAGCACAATCTTCAGAACAAGCCAGGGAGGCACGCCTCATCCCCGAAAGTTCATTGGCTGTAGAAACCATCTTTGTAGATTCCCCACCCCGCGCTACAGCTGTACAAACCTCAGTAGTCACTGAAGTACCGACCACCCCAACCACTCCTCCATCACCACCCGTCCATCCAGCCTCCCCTCTTCACCCTCCTTCCCCCCGACCAACATCTTCATTCGCCGGTGGTGTTGCAGAAATTGTCTTTACGACCACTAACCCCACAATTCCCGCACCCATTAGCCCTAGTCTACCCCCTCCCACACCCACCTTTCTATCCAACCCATTCCTTCATCAATCTTTTCCATCTTTCCCCACAACTCCAAGACCCCTTTTCCCATTCCCACCGCCATTAACCTTCTCCCCCGTCTCACCTCCCCGACCCACTGTAACCCCTCTTTCCCCTTTCTACCAAGCTGCTCCAGCCAGCCCCCCTGTAAATTACCCCTCAACCTTTGTAAATCCCGTATTTACACCAGCACGAGTACCCACGATCACACCCATATTCACGGTCACCGCGCTAGATACGTCCACTGACATGGACATCTCACCACCCACAGCACCATCACTCACTTCACTCACGGCACAAACATTTTTAGGCACATCACAATTTTCAACAATCACTACATCATCCACCTTCCCACCCCCATTCCCCATTCCCGTTGCATCTACACCAACTGCATCTTCATTTAGCACCCCATTAATACTATCACCCACTGTAGATAATGCATTCTGACAGATGTTCATGTGTATCACGCAAGTAAGAGATGAGTTCACATCTCTTGGTGATAATTATCAGCAGCTGCAGAGGACAACCAATGACTTACAGTCGCAGCTTAATTTATTGTCTATTGAGAATGCCTCACTGAACACCCGCTACCAAGAATTACGAGAGGCCTATCACAAATTGGAACTAGAAAGCGAAGAAAAGACCAAGGAAGCCACTGCTGACCTGGATAACTTATTAAGAGCCCAGACAGTCCGCAATGCAACGCTAACACGAAACATGGGCTTACTACGAAGACACCTAGCAACCGCCAAGGAAGAAAACCAGTGCTTACAGGATCAGAATCGAGAAAATTTAGAAGCAGCGCTCGACCACCCAGACCAACCACTCAGTCCTAGCAGGTTCAAAGCCATTCCTTCAGACTCGATGAGGATGCTGCTAGACGATCATGTAAGATTACTAGATGAATACGACCGCATGAACGAGGAGTTACAGAAACTCAAAGAAGATCACAAATTACTCCAATTACGAGAACCGGCACACCAAGACATACCAGCACCTGTGGACCCCTCTCCTGACCTCCTAGAGGAACTCAACTCATTACGGGCCTAGGTATCGACCCTTGAATCAAGGATTGCAGTATATGAAGCACCACCAAGGCCAGATTCCCCACCTGAGCTTCCAGCTGAGGAAGAAATGGTCACCATCCCGGTGGAGGAAACGTTTGAAGAAGCGTACGAGCCACAACCCATCCCAGGCGGACGCGTCACGGCCGAAGGCCAGATGACGTACGAACTTCCGACCCCCGCGTGGATGAAGACTATTGAGGAACTTGGAACAACGCACTCAGCTAGAGTAGAGGCACAATTACATGCCATGGCGATGATAGAAGAAAGAATTTTACAGTCTCCATTCTTTGCTCATTTGGCCCCGCGACGATACATATCTGGGCATGAGCTACAGTATAAACCGTATTTCATGTTAATGGCCGAATACCAGTTAGCCATTGAGAAAGAGACAGGTAAGAAACCATCGCATGCAACTCAATTCGAGGCGGCTGATTTGCCACTAGATGCACAGAAAGGAAGGATCTATCAACCAGAGTGGCGAAAAGATTTACTACAGCAGTATCCAGAGATGATGAGTACATGGGTAAAGGCACCTTTGCATTTGAAGTACAATCCGTGTTGGGGACCAGTGCCACGACGCCGCTCCTGGACTGCCTTTGCTATTAAGGTACAAAACAATAAGCAGTGCCAAGACTGGTTGAATTACCCCTATTTTAAGCCACCCATCGAGTTACCAACTGTTGGCTACATGATGGCTACAATTCGCCACTGGCTCCCTAGATTAAAGCATATGGATGATATAGCGGCGCATATGACTGTCAAAATCTTTGACATGATGCAAATGATTTTTAAAGTCTTCCGACGCGTCAAGGCACCACATGTCAACACCCCGGGCTTTGAGCATGGCAATTTTGATCTGGTATATGATATGAGTACAACGCCATCGCTACGGGTGTGTTATGCCTGGCACTGCAGAATAAAGTACCTACCGGCGTGCTACAAGCAGACATTCGAAGAGATATTCACAACCGGCTTTTGGGAATACCATTCAGAGGCATTCATAAGCAGGCCTACACATTTATTACACTTATTTGCCTATGAACGAATGGTCTATTCCACACACTATCAGCTCCCGCCACCGAAAGAACCACAACCAATCGACTGGGAGAAACTCGAGGCAGATCTGGCCCGAGGCATTCGTATCTCCGAGCACACCCTCGCTCAAGACCTCCTACAGAACTATATCCGGCAGACCTCACAGCAAGGTTCTGTCAGGGACGACAGAAGCGAGAGGGAGGGGGGTGTTGGAAGCAGCCAGAGGCACAGACGACACGGAAGCATGTAACGACAGAGCAGGGAGCCAGTCGAATCGTTTTTCAAAGAATTATGTTTTCAAATACTTTCCAAAAACCTCCAACAATGATTTTTATCACTATTGTAACATATGTAACATAGAAAACCCCATTTTGTAATCCATAGCTCCATTTTGTGCAAGCCGAGGAGTCCTCGAGCTTGAGGAGCTTAGGTAGAACAAGCGTATCAATTTTCGTTATTTTTAGACATCGTTTACCCTTCCAAATAGCATCTAGGACCTAATTTTTAACTATGCCGGTCACTAGATGTGAAACCGGTCAAAACTAGTCTAGAAACTATAAAAAGAGCTAGAGAGCTCATTTTTGAGGTTAGCTTGTTGGAGTAGAGAAGAGCTTAGAGCTATTTTGAGCTTGTAAGAGTGTTTTTGAGTAATAGAGTTGATTTCTCACCTTC
The DNA here is from genome assembly GCA_020310875.1 of Ceratopteris richardii. NCBI lineage: Eukaryota > Viridiplantae > Streptophyta > Polypodiopsida > Polypodiales > Pteridaceae > Ceratopteris > Ceratopteris richardii. Next base: position 32,773,612 of record CM035408.1, on the reverse strand, counting down.
CATTGTGTCTTGCTTGTCTCTTCGTAGTGTGTGTGTATGTGTGTGTGCATTTCTATGCTTCTCACCTTCACTCTCACTTCATCTCACATTCACGATCTTCATATCACTCCTATCTCTTTCACGGATTGACATTAAGGAGGTGGAGCTTCTTAACGTGGTTCTCACCATTGTGCTAGAGCAACAGAGGGAGCACTGTGGTGCATCGCCATTGAAACACTTAACTAGTATCAGAGCAGTTCGAGGCAAAAGCTTTGTTCCTTTTGTGCGAGCGAAGCGAACCCCCCCCCAGGCTTACGACTAAGGCGGCAACCAAGGCATAGACCTTGGCATACCTTGTCATCCGAGTCACCGAAGTCACCGTTGGCGCTGTTGGCTGCGCGCGAGGGAGGACCTCAACGATCAAGGAATATAGAGGTTCCCGGTACTTCCCGAGAGGTCACCCATCCCAGTACTGTTCCCCCCAGAGCTCGCTTAACTGTGGCAATCTCTTGCCACTAAGCTACACTCTTGTGGTGTTTGAATAAGGGGAAAGACTAAGGTTGACCTCAAAGCTTCAAAGCTTCATTTTTGCTTTCAAAGCCTATTTCTGAAGCAATTTTGGGGTGTCTTTTAGAGCCATTTTGGAGTACTTTCGCACATAGTTCTCTTCACATCAGTGTTCTTTGTACTTCTCAGAAAATAAATATCAACCTTTGGGGTTGTATTTTTAGCCACACTCGTAAAACTAAAGGTTTCTTGAGAGGTTTTCAGTTTTGGTGGGAGCAGCCGCTGCAAATTTATGCAGGTTTTTAAAGCCTAAAACATCAGAGTCGACAGACACTTGCAGGTGCTATTGGCTAGTTTCTAGGCTGTCTATTCAGCCTTTTAGTGTCATTTTACTGCATATATTGAGCACATACACACCATGTACGCTTATGTGGATACCGCTTATGTACGTCCATGTGGTCATTGATATAGCGGTTACGTTCTTTGCATAAAGCCTTTTACGTTTGATAAAGAGGGTCGTGGTGAGGTTTTCTTAACTGGGAGACACCCAGATGTCGGGGTCTCTTCGGTGATGCAGGTGGAAGACTTACCCAGCCTCGCCATAGGAGATGTATGATAGTTGTTCATAGGTGCTCGATAAGCCTAGTTGGTTTCTATTGGGTAACTGATTATATGCAGTGGAGTCAGTGATTCACTATGCAGGTAGACATGTCAGTACTTGCAGTTTTATGATACTTTGACACTGGTCATATGCTAATTTTGCAGAGGATACTCTGGCAAAATTTTTCCAGATTTCTGGTTTAGTCAACTATACAGTGGTCGATTTACTCCTTGATACAATTATTTGTTGGTGTTTGGACTCTTCTAGCTCCATTATCATTCTATTCTGTTCTCTACGATCATGGCATCAGAGGTCTCAGGCACATCCGGTGGATCAGGGTCTAGTGCTAATGTTCCGAGGAGGAGCTATAACTTGTAGGGCAAAGACCATTTTGAGATCTGAAAATTTGATGGCACAAACTTTGCTCTATGGAAGAATCAGATTAAAGATGTGCTGATTCAAAGGAGGCAATGGAAGCCAGTAAATGGGATTTCAAAGAAGCCTGCTGACATGGATGAAGATGATTGGGATGAGTTAGATGAAATGGCCAGGTCTACCATTTGCGTGCACCTGGCAGATAATGTTTACTTTACAGTACTTGACTGTGAAAGTGCAGAGGAGCTTTGGAAGAAGTTATGTAATACATATGAAAAAGAGACGGCATCAAATAAAGTGTATCTGATGAGAAAATTATATGACCTTCGTATGAAGGACATAGATAGTGTTGCTGCTCATCTAAATGAGTTTGATGCTATATTCTCCCAATTATAGGCTCAGAAGATGGATATGGATAATGAAATGAAAGCAGTATTGCTGTTATGCACCCTGCCATCATCATGGGATACGTTTTGCACAGCTATTAGCAACAGTGCACGTGGCGGTAAACTTGTCTATGATGACATATGTGGAGCACTCTTGAGTGAGGAGATTCGTAGAAAATCTATGGTTGGCACTTAGAGTGGAGATGCATATAATGTTCGTGATTCTTACCAAGGAAAGAATCAACAACGTGGCAGGAGCAAGAACAAGGAAAAGAATGGTCAACGGAATAAGAGTAGAAGTAAATCAAGGAAGAGGGATATTGAATGCCATTTTTGTCATAAGAAAGGACACATGAAGAAAGAATGTTATGCATTAAAGAATGCTAAAGGTAAAGGACAGAATGTTGATGGGCATGTTAAACAGTTACCTGCACCATCTACTTCGACTGTGAAGATTGAAGAAATTAATACTATTTCTGATGATGCTGATGTGTTGACACTTGATAGTACTGTGCCATCTGAGGCACTTATGGCTGATTCTCTTTCCCACACCTGGCTGCTAGATTCTGGTGCTTCTTTCCATGTGACACCACATAGAGAATGGTTCTCTAATTATGCAGCAAAGTCTCTTGGTACTATGAGACTTGGTGACTCTTACCAGTGTGATGTTGTGGGGATTGGAGATGTGGTTGTGCAGTTCATTGATGGTTCAAAATTTACTATGCATAATATACACCATGTACCTCAGTTATCACGCAGTTTGATGTCAGTTGGTCAACTTGATGACCTTGGTTACAAGGTGGTCTTCTATGCTCAGTCCTTTCGCATATCAAAGGGCAATATGGTTATTGCAAAAGGAAGCAAAGTTGGCTCACTTTATCCTTTATTTCTACCATAGAAAGAACACTTGTTAGCTGTTACTGAACAGCCTATGGCTTGTATTTGGCATGGTCTTTTGGGCCATATATCTCGTAGTGGAATGGAAAATCTTTCTCGTTCTGGCTACTTACCTGTGTTATCTTTCTCTGATTTTTCATTTTGTGAGCATTGTCAATATGGAAAGCAAACTAGAAATGTGCATAGAATGCACATTGACTCTTCAATTCAGCCTTTAGATCTCGTTCATACAGATGTGTGTGGTCCTATGCCCACTAGGTCCTTAGGTGGTTCTCTTTACTTTGTCACTTTCATAGATGATGCTACTAGAAAAGTCTGGGTATATCCTATCAAATCAAAGGATGATCTATTCCCTACTTTCAGAAAATGGCTTGCTTCAGTTGAGACTGAAAAAGGAACTAAGCTTAAGGCTTTACGTTCAGATAATGGGGGTGAGTATACCTCATGTGAATTCAGCCTTTTCTGTCAATCTAGAGGGATTCGTAGAGAGTTTACAGCTCCTTATACCCCAATACAGAATGGTGTAGCTAAGAGGATGAATAGAACTATTCAAGATAGAGTAGTCTCTATGTTGCATCATGCAAACCTCTCACAAGGTTTTTGGGCAGAAGCAGTATTGACTGCAGTTCATGTGATTAACCTTTCACCTAGTACTGCCAAAGGTCTGAAAGTGGCACAAGAGTTATGGACAGGGAAACCACCATATTATGATCATCTTCGAGTTTTTGGGTGGGAAGCATATGTTCATATACCCAAGAATCTTAGACAAAAGTTGGACGATAAGTCAAAGAAATGCATTTTTCTTGGATATGGTCGAGAAGGACAATTTGGATATCGCTTATGGGATCCTGAAACACGGTCAGTGTTCAGAAGTAGTGATGTCATTTTTAATGAGTCGAAGATGCATAAACAACCCATTAAGGAGGTTGAAGTGAGAAGAGTGGTGTTTGAGGATAGTAGTCCTCCGGTTAGCATGCATAAAAATGCTACACATAGGGATGTTCAAGAGAATGTCCATTCAGATAAATCTGCACATGTTCCTGTTCAGCAACCATTGAGACGTTCTGCACCTGTCTCATATCCACCTCATAGATATGTTCCAGGTTTAGATTTTGTTATGCTAACAGATGCCGGTGAGCCTTCTTGCTACAAAGAGGCTATGCAGACAGAGGATCATGTCAAGTGGGAGCATGCCATGAAGAGTGAGTTGGATTCTATTCACAAGAATGGTACTTGGGACTTAGTACCTTTGCCAAAGGGCAGAAAAGCTTTACCATGTAAATGGGTATATAAGCTGAAATTCACATCAGATAGTGCTTCTCCAAAATATAAAGCACGACTTGTTGCAAAGGGTTTTAAGCAACAACGTGGTGTTGATTTTGAGGAAATCTTCTCTCTAGTGGTCAAGATGACTACTTTGCGCATGTTGCTTGGATTCGTTGCAATGGAGGACTTAGAGCTAGTCCAAATGGATGTGAAAACAACTTTCTTGCATGGAGAACTTACAGATGAGATCTATATGGAACAACCAGAGGGTTATGTAGTTCCTGGCAAGGAAAGTCTAGTTTGTAAGCTCAAGAAGAGCTTGTATGGACTTAAACAGTCTCCTAGACAATGGTACCAAAAGTTTGATGCTTTTATGAAGTCCCAAGGCTATTCTCGGAGCAATGAGGATCATTGTCTCTACACAAAGAGATGTTCTGATGGCAGCTTGATACTTTACATTGATGATATGTTGATTGCTGGGAAGTCCTCTTATGATTTGTCACTTCTCAAAAAGAAGTTGAGTCAGACATTTGATATGAAGGATTTGGGGGATGCCAAACATATTCTTGGCATGTGCATTACTCGTGATAGGAGTAAAAGATGCATATACTTGTCTCAAAGTGAGTACATATCCAAAGTACTTCACCGATTCAATATGCAGGGTGGAAAGGCATTGAGTACACCTTTACCCACATATGTGAAATTGAGCAAGGATGACTGCCCCAAATCAGATGAGGAAAAGGAATTCATGACCAAAATTCCCTATCAGTCTGCTGTTGATAGTCTCATGTATGCTATGGTAGCTACGAGACCAGACATTGCATTTGCAGTGGGAGTTGTGAGCAGATATATGTCTAATCCTGGCAAGAAACATTGGGAAGCGGTCAAAATGATTTTGAGATATCTGAGTGGCACTAAGGACAAGTGTCTATGCTTAGGTAGAGGGAAAGCATCCATTATTGGTTACACAGATTCTGACTATGCTGGTTGTGTAGACAATCGTAAGTCTACATCAGGGTATATTTTTCATTTTGCTGGAGGTGCTATCTCTTGGAGATCTCGTCTTCAAGAATGTACAACTGTTTCCACCACAGAAGCAGAGTATGTTGCAGCAAGTGAGGCATGTAAGGAAGCATTGTGGCTTTCTCGTCTTGCTTGTGATATGGGTTTACCTCAGCATGTACCTCACTTGCTCAGTGATAGTTAGAGTGCCATTGCTTTGGCTAAAAATCCGGTCTATCATGCAAAGACCAAGCACATTGAGGTGAGGTATCACTTCATTAGAGATTGCTTAGCCACTGAGAGCATTATTCTTGAGAAGTTTCACACTCGAGATAATGTTGCAGATGCTTTGACTAAAGCTCTACCACAGGATAGCTTTTGACACTGTTGTCACTTGATGGGGGTTACTTGATTCTTGATCTTACGCAGTCACTTGTATACTGTGTAACATGCCCATCAGGTGGGAGGTATAGTTTGTATACTTACACTCAGGTATTCCTTATCATTCATTAATTTTTCTCCCATAGTTACTCTGGCCATATTGGCCTTTAGTGGGAGATTGTTACCGTTAGTGTCCATGTGAAAGGCCAAATGGCCACCGGACACTTCTTTGTATATGTTCTTTAATAAAACATATAGTGGCCTGGTCAGTCATAGTCTGTAAGTTCGACCGCATTTGTAAGACATAAGAAGTCTGTCTTCGTGCTTCCTGTGTACTGTGTTTTCTACGTATCTACAGCCTCTCTTGCGGAGTGTTGTGTGCGGCCTCAGGAGCTCGGTTTTCTACTCCGATCATATCGTCGTGGAGCTCTCGAGAAGGAGGGAGCACTGTGGTGCATCGCCATTGAAACACTTCATCAATGTTCTTCAACAACTCCATATCACTTGCCACCTTCAATTATACACCATCAAACTCATTTAAAAAGTCTTTTTGAAAAATTTAACAGCAGCTTCCACTCTAGATAATTTTTTTTTAATTTTCTTTCAATTTTTAGAATTTTTTTCCACTTTTTCTCCTCCACTTTCAACAACAATCCTCCAGTCCAACTTTCTAAGAAAAAAGGAAATTTGTTTGAATTTTTTATTGGATTTTATGAAATTTTTTTAGTATTTTGCCTTAATCAAAGCAAACACTTCACTTAGGGTTTTCTTGTTTAAAGATCCATTGATCTTTTGTTTCATGATTGGTTATACTCTTCTATGCTTGCAATCTAATTAGTTTAGGAGTAAAGCTTTCCAAGGAAATATGTGCTAAGAAGTGCAATTGTCAATTCATGCAAAGATAAACTCAAACATTTTTTTCTTCTCAAGATGCAAATAAATCTTCTCTCAAGATTATTGCTTTGCCTTGGCTAAACAAATGGATCTTATCTATTTGCATATAGCTACTTTACTTGACTTTCCTCAATGCAATCATGTCATCTTTTCCAAGATTAACAAATTCGCTTGGTACTTGGTCAAAAAGCACTCTTCAAATGCAAAGATAGTCACATTTTACCTTCCCTTCAACAATCGTGATTCAATTTTTCACACACCTGCACTTTACTCTTAAAAAGTGATATGAGCAACTATCAATTTGCAAGAATTTCACAACTTTTTTATTCAAAAGGTTAACTCTTGCTTTCTTTTCCCAAAAGACAAGCAAAGAAACCTACCTTTTCATGTTTCCTTTCTTGATTAAAGAATAGTACCTTTTCAATGTGTTCAATACCATCAACAATGGAAGATCCAGCAAGGTCCAAACTTCAATGAAGCTTTTGCTTTGTTCCCCGACAACGGCACCAAAAAATGTTTGTTGTTACCCTTTGGAGTTGTCCTCTCCAATCATTTTAGCATAAAGGATCAACTACACATCTTTAAATTGTCAGTCCGGGAAGTATGCAAAGACCACAACCCCTTATAGTTAATGGAATCCAAGAATAAGAGGAAAATGACTGTTTTTCTTAGAAATTATGAAGATGAAGAGAAATATCTAGGGTTTTGATTATCTTGAGCTAAACAATAGTAGTTTCAATGATCTTGGTGCCTAAAGTGTGCCATTTTCTTAGCAAAACACAATTATGAAGTCAAATCTCAAAAATGATACCTGTATCACACAGATGAGACAATCGCGATTCTGTGAAAACTGAAGATTTCCATTTTCAGCTTTGTTCTTCTACACTTTCTTACTCAATACATTAAGAATCACCTCTCTTCATACACATTACTCAGAAATACACAACTGAAGCTCACAAATTCCATGGATTTACAATGAATAGACTCAACAAATCAAAAGGGAGTACATGAAAGAGAGAAACACGATTTTCTGTAGGAGAGCTCTTCACATTAATTGGATAGCAAAAATATTACAACCAACCCTCTCAAAATAGAGGAAATTATCTTTTATACATTTTCAAGTGTCCCTTTTCACACTTGAATTTTGGTCCTTTTCCCTTCTAATATAAAAAATATTCTATCAAAGAGCTTCCAAAAATTCTAGAAAAAATACATATGATTTTAATTTACATGAGGAAGACTCTTCCTCATTTTTACATCATTTGTATAAATATTTTTACAAGTTTTTGATATTTTTCAAATAATTCTTCTTCAAAAAATGCTTCTTCTAACAAACATGCATAATAGACCTATTTTGCCTGGACTGATCTTCATGCAATAGAATAGAAACTAACTCTTCAAATGTTAAGACAACTTACATAAATATAGATATATACCTAGATGTGCATACATACATTTTATACACACACAATTACATGCACATACATACATATATGCACACAAACACACATATAATATGAATGAATTTTATAATTAAAGTAGTAAATCACATGTTAAATATAAACAACAATAATAAAAAGTAAAACAATAATTTTCATTAATTAGTACCATAGACACAATTCAAAACATAACTGAAATGAGAAAATATATAGATATAAAAATGTAAGTATATTGATGTAAAATATATATACAATGTGATATATCAATCATCATAATCATCCTCATCCACATCATCCTAAAATTCCTCATCATCATGATCATTTTCATGATCATCCCCATCCACATGATTTGATGTATCTATTGTGGCATCATGGGTAGAGGTGTGAGCACTATGTGATGATCGAGATTATCCCGCCTCCGTCTTTCTCTCCACCTCATCCATATCTACCTCTCCATAATACTCTTGTATTACATATATTAAACATAAATAAATAAAACATATAAAACATCAATAAAAATAAATTAACTATATGAAATTTACTAATACTCACAAAAGCATTTGGATGATCTTGCATGTACCCACTAAGACATCGATATCCACAATGTGTAGCAAAATCGATTTCCTTTTTCATGGGATATCAACCATAATCTTTTCTCTACATTGAAACAAATAAAAAGATTAATGATTAGTGTTTTAACTAAAATAAAAAATATAGTTTCATTAATACATATACTTACAAATGTAGCTACAAAACCATGATGGCCCATTTGGCCTAAGTGTGATGTATGAGCTGACTCAACTCTCTTCTTTGCAGTTGCCTGCATTTATTCAATGAAACAAAAAAACATAGATTAAATTTAAAAGATATGAGAATTATAAGTCACTATAATATAAATTAGAAATTTGTATACCTTTTGCTGAGGAAATGATTCCTAAAGACATAGATGTCTAGGAAAATACTACCACATCTCAGGTGGTATGTTAGGTCTTCTCTTATTTTGTTCTACCATACAATATCTCTTATTGTTTCAATCTCAAGCAAAAAAAGAATCAGAATATAATAAAAAAACATTAACTTTTAAAACATGCATATATAGACACACACGCATACATATACACACGCATACATATACACACACATACATAGTAAATACATACCTACACATACATAGTAAATACATACCCACACACATACATATATACATATACATATACATGCATACACATATACATATACATACACTTACACATACATAAAAACACTTACATATACATATATACACACACATACATGCATACACATGTTAGTATATGATCAATGTCTACACCTCATGATTGTATGCACATTTTGTAGGGCCCCCATTATGAGGAGAAGCCAAACATGCATTACCCTATTGATGGGAATCCCAACTTGAATGTTGGGTGAAGGTCATATTGGACCATGTAAAGTATTGTAAGGAAAGGGAGTTACCAGGGTCCCCAATTGTGGGGTCCGGGGCAGCGGCGAGCAGCCTCGATTGGGGGGTTCAAGGGGGCCAATGGGCCCCCTGGCTAGGGCGTCCGAGGGGGCCAATGGGCCCCTTGGTTCATTTATATTTGGAATATTCCATGGAAAATTCCCTATCATAGTCAAAAATCATTTATATTTGTTAGGTTGGTTCAATCAACCTAAGCCATATATGGCAATTATGCAGGCGGTGGCCGCCCATGCTCTACCACCCATGTATGGCCGTCCACGGAAGGCCACCCATGATCCTTTATATACATGACTTCTACACTATCTAAGATATCGATCTGAGCCAGCATATCTCTACCTTGTATCTCGCTATCTAGATTTGTCTAGATCACCATTTAAGCTCTACCTTTAGAATGCAGGGGTGGACAATGCCATCATCTTTGTACTTGATCTTAGTAGAAAATTGTAGAGATTCTCCTATATCTATTATCTTCTCTGCTACTGCCCCTGTGTTATATTGCATAACTATTATCTTACATGGTATCAGAGTCGTACGGTTTGAATATCTTGAGAAGTATCACTATTTTAGCCTACTAGCAGACTAGAATATCAGTATATTATTTGAGTGATTACATGATGGCTTCATCGTCAAACACTAATCTTGGTGCCTCAGCTAATGTTAATGCTACACCTATTCAAATTCGACCACTTGCATTCACTAAAGGGAAGCTGGATGGAACCAACTACACACTCTGGAAGTTCAACATTTCTGCAATTTTCAGGGTTTAATTCAGGAATTGACAATTCAAGCTCACCTATTGCTTCTAACTCCTCAAAAGATGGATCAATTCCTTCTTCCTTCTTCAATCTATTCTACCACTTCTATAACATTTATTTGTGCTGTGGGATTGATTTTATTGGGATTTTTAAGGCAGTCCCTAAAAAGGTGTTTCTTGCCATAATCATTGCAGTAACCTTCCCAAACTCTCTGAGGTGGTGGTGGGTTAGGCAATGTACATTCTCTCATAAAGTGGTCACCTCTACATCTATAACATGGTCCTATAGGAGCAAGTGGTCTATTCATTGGTCGTGGTGGTACTGGGGCTCTAGGAGCAGTGTACATTAGTGAAACATAGTCTTGATCATATCCGAGATAGCCATCGTAACTATCAGATCCATATGTATATGGCTTATAGGAATTTCCATACTTAGTCATGGTGTTTTCATAGGTGGAATAACTCCCCTAACTAAGGTCATAAGATTGGTCATAAGTCTCAGTACTTGTTAGTGGGGTGGCTGGTACTATTGCTCTTTCAAGATTCTCTTTAATTTGAGCGATTTTCACTAGGACAACATTTTGTGGAAGGGTGGTTGTTGTCCTAGTACATGTTGAGGTTGATTGTATCCTTGATACGCATAAGGCCGTGGTGCAGGTGATTGCTGCTAGAAAGGAGTGTATCTATAGGCTTCTCCCCTTGATCTCTCAAGGGCTATCTGTAAGGCTTAAATGATGATGGTTGTACAGGTCTTGGTTGTCTATAGTAAGGTCAATTCTTCGTACTGTGATTTGTGTACCTTTGCTTTATGTTACAGTATTGAGTGGGGCCCTGGGTAGGTGGTCTATTATAGGCATAAGGAGGTGGTGGGACTACTCCCCTATTGCATATGTGTGAAGGATGATCTCCTCCATAGTGAACACATCTCCTGAGCATAGGCACGCTCAAGGGATTGGATAATTCCTTTGTCCTTGAACATTCAACTTTTTAGCCACTAAATCAGCTATCTCTTCTACATCGTTCTTGGAATTGGAAGTACTACTAGCACTATCCTCACTCTTAACACTTCCTTGAGGTATCTTTAAGTCTTCCACCATATTCTAGATCAATATACCCCTTCATGCATTCTTGTAAACTTTGGAACCTCTTCACATATACTAAGGATCTCAATGACACATTCACCAATCCTTCCAAAAATAGTGAGACCATTTTATTTTGGGTGGGTCTCTCTTCTATAGGATATCTATCCACATATTTCTTGAATCGTCTCGCTGCTAACCTCACTGATTTCGTAGGTGACTGCTTGAAACTATGGATTAATGATAAAGAGTTATTTTTTTTTCCAGTCTTAGCGAATTCCTCAATCAATTGCTGATGTACTTATTCCATGTTCTGAAAATTATTAGGATTTGAGGGTTGGAACCATGCTAAGGCCGTGTCTATGAGGGTTAGGCCAAATGATTCATACTGAATCAAGAAGTCTTCTACTTGTTCCGCTCTCACTACTTGCTTGAATTCAGCAATGTGATTGTATGGCTCAATACAACCATCATAGTGGCTTCTCATGCGTTTGGCAACTTGAATTGTTCTTAGTCTTCTTCCAAGTTCATGTGGTCTTGGCATTATAAGGAAAACTAGACATCCTACAGCTATACCTGCATCTCTTCCTATTGGTGGTCTCTCAGGAACAAGGATCCTAATTCTTGGTTCTGCATTAATTTTGTAGGAAGTCGATAGTTGGGATCAACACCCAGTGTAGCAAACTGGACTTGAGGTCTAGCTTGAATGCTAATAAGATGAATTTTGGTGAGTTCCTTGGGGATTTTGAGAGGTAGTGGCTTGATCCCTAGGCAGGAATATAGAAATGTTCTGATATCTCAGCCTAGCTCTCTCTAATTCAGTCATGGGCCAATATCTTCTCTGATTCTTGTCTAAGTAAGTAATGTGAGAGGGGTTTTCAGGATCCCCTAACTCATAGACAGTGGCTAGATTTGTCACTTCTTCCTACAATGAAGAGTTGGTTTTAAGTAAATGATCCATTCCATTCACCATGTAGACATCCATTAAGGAGTCATCTTGGGGAATCAGATCTCCTCTCCAAACCCTAATTACAATGGAATTCCCTCTAGGGGTTGACACGTGTTCCTCTTGTCCCTCTTCATTAGGGTTTTGGGCATTATCTTCTTCCCTTTGCTCATTGATGCTCTCTGGGTGCTTTGTGACTGCATACATAATCCCCCTTTTATCCATATAGAATCCTCCCACGTACTTGACTACTGGTCTAGGCACTATGTGAGCATCCCTGGCTTTCTTCAACCTTGCCACTGATCTATTCAGTCCATCTATGTAGATGGGTAGGTCATGTTGATTGGTGTTCACATATTCTAAAGAGTTTTTGTACTCTCCCTCAATGATAGACATTAGGTGTGCTATTGGTACAGAGATGTGCATGTCTTCTGAGGCCATAATGGTTTCTTCTTCAAACTCACTCGAGGTATCGGAATAATGTGAATGAATAGTACTCTCGGCTACACTTCCTACAGATGATACCATGCTCCGGCTTCCTAGAGCTCTTCCCGATCTCAACTTCATTCACTAATGGCTCTATTTAAGTCTGGACAAACCTTGGCTCCATAACTCTCTTCAGACTCTATAGATATGTATGTATTTTTTCTGAATTTGGAGTCTCCTTGATGAGATATCACTGAAATTTGTGTGACACAACATACGACACTTACCTTCAGACAAAACTCGATACTTAGCTTCCCACGATATCTGGCCTCTACGACACACGATAATTGTACACATGATACCGGAGTATTGCGACACTTGAACTGACCCCGACACCTTAGTATCGTGACACTTGGCCTTCAGCGACACTTGAATATCATGACACTTGACACTCGACACCTAAATATCGCGACACCTGTCCCATGACACTTAGATACCATGACACTTGACACTTGATGGGTCACGACACATGACACCTGAATATCGTGACACCTATCCCATGACACTTAGATATCATGGATATGGTGACAATTGGATATCGTGGATATCGCGACACTTGGATATTGTAGATATCGTGACACTTGGATATCACAGATATCGCAACACTTGGATATCGCAGATATCGCGACACTTGGATATTGTAGATATCATGACACTTGGCTCAAGGTCACACGATATTTGGATGTCAGGACACTTGACCTTGGGAGATCACGACACTGGGATGTTGCAACACTCTACCTTGGGAGGTCACGACACTTGAATTTTTTGACACAAAAGTAATTAATTTAACAAACCAGATTAATGTATGTGCTCTTAGTGCCTATCTCCCCTTCTCTAAGTGCGTGAATCATAGAAATCCTCAATCCAACCCTCGATATCTCCCTCACGACATCTATCACAAGTGTTCTCCCTATTTCTTCTTATTTAAATTGAAATTTTAGAACAATGACTTGGGTTAGCTCACCTCATCAAGCTGCCCTCAAGCTTCCTTCAACGAGCACTTGCTATTTCCAACTCTAGAAGCCACGATATCTGATCCATGCCACCTATCATCAGTACTCTTGTGACACTTGCTAGGAAACAAGTTATTTCAAAATGGCTTCTTTTTGGCTTTTAAGCCTCTAAAGGGTACCAAAGCTGAAAAAGGTTGAAATTAAAAGTACTTGAAAATTGAACCTACCTACCTATTCTAACTCTCTTCCTTCCTACTACCTACTCTAACTTCCCTCTCTAGCTCACCTCCCTAAACTAACAACTCACTACACACACTCCAAAAGTGAGAAGTAGTAAGTGTAGATGAAAGTGATTTACCAAAGAAGAGAAATTCACAACTCCTATACTCACTTCAATGCTAAGAGCTTTCACCATCACACGAATGCCTCGGTTTGATTCGACACTCCCCGGCAACAGTGCCAAAAAACATGTGTACCTAAGTTTCGTCTTAAGGACTTGAGGAGAAAGAGACTATACCTCAATCCCCTACAATTGCATATAGTGGGGATTCATGCTTTAATTATCAATCCAAGAATTATCATAACCTAGCTAAGTGTATGAGGACATGCATTCAAATGATGGTCAATGCAAATGTGAAGTATCAAAGATGCAACAAGTGTAAACTATCACATTCAAGCTTTCATGGTCGGCTATGGTGTCGCGATACCTAGAGCAGCAGCCAATTGTAAATCAAGCTTTTCTCTCGACTCCAAAACTTGGAATATAGCAAATAGGGGGTTCATTTTGAAGCTCTTGAGAAGACGCATCGAATGATGGTATTTTTGCTCGATTATGAAGTCCTTGCTTCAAACTATGACCAAAATATTGAGCCGTGGGAATGGCTTACCTATGCTTCAGCACTTGCTACACTTCACACACACATTACCGAGAGCAAACAAGCACTACCATGGATATACAACACTTCAAAGCACTCTTTTCAAGCATCACACGTGCATGCAAGCTCACAAGGAAGAAGATACAGAGAGGAGAAGACACAAATTCGAAATTCTGTGCTCTTGATTCTCACAAGAGCAAAAAAGTCCCTACAAAGAGTTACAAAATGACTTATATACATGTGCCCTAAAAAATGGTCCTTTCACACAAGAGACCATCACTTTATTGACTAAAAGACTAACTTCCTACTAGTTTACAAGGGTAATTAGATATCTATGGATATGCATCTAGAGGACTCCTCTAGTGCATTTACATCAGAAAGATAAAACAAAGTGGTTATGTTACAACAATAAAGTGTCCAAATCGGAAAAATTTTGGGGCCCTTCTTTTTCTCTGCATCTCTGCTCTTCTTTGCTTTGCAATATGACCAAGCAAGGACCCTTCTATTTTAGGCTCAAGGTACTATGTGTCTTTCATTGATGATTTCAGTAGGTGGAATATCTTGTACTTTATGAAGCATAAAGATGAAGTATTCAGTTGCTTTAAGAAGTATCTTGCATTTGTGGAAACCAAACAAGAAGAAGTCTACGGAGATTAAGGTTAGATGGAGGAGGTGAGTACTTCTCCAATGAATTTGATGCATTCTTGTAGGATAGAGGAATCAAGAGGGAGATTACTACAAGGTATACCCTTGAGCAAAATGGGGTAGCAGAGAGGAGAAATAGGTTGATTGTGGAAACAGCTAGATCAATGCTTAATGAAAAAAGGTTACCTAATTATTTGTGGGCAGAGAGTGTATCTACTGCCACTTATCTTATTAACAAGTTGCCATCCAAATCACTTGATGGGATGACCCCATATGAAGCATGGCATGGTAGGAGGCCATCACTTGATCATTGTAGAATCTTTGGATGTGTTGCTTATGTGCATGTTCCATCTCAAATCAGAGGTAAGCTAGACCCTAAGGTAGAGAAGTGTATCTTCATAGGGTATGATTTAAATGAGAAAGGATACAGGTTTTATAATCCATCCAACAAAGGATTTATGGTCAGTAGAGATGTTATGTTTGATGAGAATGCTTCTTGGTTTGAAAGTGAATGCAAGAAGGTTAAGTTGCCATATGACTTGGAAGAGGAATTTCCAAGCCTAACCAAGGAGGAGCCCAACCAAATTGAAGACATAAAATCAGATGAAGAGGACACCATCAACTTGGAGGAGTTCAAGGCATGGAGATCAAAGGGCAAGGCAAAGATGAAGAGGTTGGAAGACTTACTTGAATCATCCAACCAAGCTCTAAGGAGATCACAAAGGGAAAGCAAGAATCCATTAGATATGGGTATGAAAATTCATTAGTTACTAAGCATTCCATTTATCTTGCTAAGGATTTATCACTTGAAGAGCCCTTAAAATATGAAGAAGCAAAGACCAAGGCAGAACGGAAGGAAGCTATGGATGAAGCACTCAAGGAGAGTGATACTTGGGAGCTAGTGCCAAAGAAGGAATCAATGAAGGTAATTGGTTGTAGATGGATTTACAAAATCAAGAGAAATTTAGATGGATCCATGAACATGTATAAAGCTAGACTTGTGGCTAAGGGTTTTGCACAAACCCAAGGGGTTGATTATGAAGAGACTTTCTCACCTGTGGCCAAAATGTCAACTAACAGAGTATTGGTAAGTGTGGCTGCATCAAGGAAGTGGAATATGTATCAATTGGATGTAAAAAATGCTTTCCTTAATGGCAAGATTTGAGAGGAGATTTACATGGATCAACCTCCTGGTTATGAAGACCCAAGCAAGGTAAGTTATATGTGTGTAGCTCAAGTGTAAGCACCACCTCCTTTACTTGTAAATCTATGGAGACGTGAGGACCGGTATGAAGACCACGAGCAAGTGAAGGCACAAGTGCGTGAGTGAAGGCACACAAACATGCACACACATACACACACACACACAAGGTAAGATCAAAGAGAGGAACAATGGAAAGCTTTGACTGCAAAATATTTCTCTTACAAAAGCTCTATTCTCTAACAAGCTCACCTCAAAAATGAGCTCTCTAGCTCTTTTTATAGTTTTTTAACTAGTTTTGGCCCTGTCCAGACCTAGTGTCCGGCCTAGTTAAAAATTAGGTTCCAAGGATTATTTGAGGGCTCAAATGAAGTCTAAAAATTATGAAAATCGGTAGGATGATACTCCTAATACTTCTCAAGCTCAAGCACTCCTCGGCTTGAAAAAAATGGAGTTACAAAAATAGAAAATGGTATTTACAATGGTTTTTAGTGATGAAAATCACTATTTCTATAGGGATTTCTTCTGAAAAATTGACATACACTTCTTGGAGCTCCCTACTTGCTTCTTCTTCTTGTGTGTCCACCTCTTTGATGTGCTCCTGTTCTTTGTCCTTGACCTTCAGCTTCAACACTCTTCCCGCCTCTTGATTCTGTCGTCCGTGACAGACCCTTGTTGTAATGGTTGTTCCATGTAGTGCTTTGAGAGGTAGTGTCTGTTCGGTAGGAACAAGAGCCATCTACCTTCCAAATGTGGCAGGGTTGGTTGTCTGGCTCTTCATTTGTGACTAAAAGCCTTTGGAAGTTTTTGTCCCTTGGTATGCGCTCCTTCCTTGGATTCCAGCATGATTGTGTCGTTGTGAGTCGCCATTGATGGCCTCTAGATCTTCTTAAGATGATGTTCATAGTAATCATGCCAAGTACTAATAACCCATAATGGATGATGGGTAAGTGTGTTCGTGCATGGGTTGAGGAAAATATGTGCCTTGTGCAAGGCCTTGTAATGTAGCCCTATACATGCTTACTTGGAAAATGCATTGGAAGAAGTATGGTGCAAAAAATGGGGTCTTGAGCTAAGTGCTCAAGGGTATGCCGACGAAGAGGTTTCCTAATCTATCATGGTTATGGTGTTGCCAAGGTAAATGATATTTACCATGGTGAAGCATCGATCGATGTTTATCTCATCCTATTGTGCTCCCGGCATTTGTGATGGACATTGTTGATGAATGTCCGTGTTGAGGATCCACTGATGAAATTCTTTGAGTGCCTGGTCTTGTATGCTCTCTTCAAAGCAACATTTTCCAAATATGGAGAATTAAATTTCTTTATATTCCTTGACAAACGACATTGGGTAACTACACCAAGCTTAGTTTCACATCTTCTTGTTAGCTCACCATAAGCAGGAGTCTTCTCATCTAGTATATATACAAGGATTTGCAGTGTACCAAAACTACCCTTTGTAGATATCTCCTTGGATGCTCTTGTACATATGGTAGTTAAGCATCTCTCAAGTTGCGGACCTTCAAGCTCTTCACTCCTACCATGGTAAGGGGGAACCATAGTTGTGGATGCCATGTTCATGCCAAGTTCTTAACGTCTACCAGAGAAGACAGCAATTATATCATTTGCTAGCCAAGACACACTTCTAAGGTATTAGATCCAAAATCTATCCTTTCGTCTTCTTGTTGCTCGACTTGATCTCCGTAAATGGATGGAATTTCTTGGGGGAATTGATCATGAAGATCATCAATCTCAGGAATAGGAGGGGAATTACCCTTCTCCTTGGCCCATTTCTCTTCTTGTATTTCCTGCAAGAACTCTTAAGAGTACTATTGAATAGAAGGAGGTATTCCAGCATCCGTGGAATTACGAACATAAGCTCCCATTGGTGGTGAGCTTACTCTTTCAATAACTGGTTGAGCCTGTGGAGGTAAAGAAACTTGTGGTTTGTTTACCAACTGCTCTAATCTCTCTAGAACAATGGAAAGCTTTGATTGCAAAAGAGTTCTCTTACAAAAGCTCTATTCTCTAACAAGCTCACCTAACAAATCAGCTCTCTAGCTCTTTTTATAGTTTTTTGACTAGTTTTGGCCCTGTCCAGACCTAGTGTCTAGACCTAGGCTCCAGGGCTTATTTGAGGGCTCAAATGAAGTCTAAAAATTATGAAAATTGGTAGGATGATACTCCTAATACTCCTCAAGCTCGAGGACTCCTCGGCTTGAACAAAATGGAGTTACAAAAATAGAAAATGGTATTTACAATGGTTTTTAGTTATGAAAATCACTATTTCTATAGGGATTTCTTTTGAAAAATTGACATACACTTCTTGGAGCTCCCTACTTGCTCCTTCTTCTTGTGTGTCCACCTCTTTGATGTGCTCCTGTGCTTTGTCCTTGACCATCAGCTTCAACAATGTGCAAATTGAACAAAGCTCTTTATGGATTGAAGCAAGCACCTAGGGCATGGAACCATAGGTTGACTACATACCTTCAAGATCAAGGATTTATAATGAGCAAAGAAGATACTTCTCTATTTTCCAAAAGAAGCAACTCAAAATTGAAATATTTATGTGTATATGTTGATGACATCATCCTTACTGGTAGTGATGCGAATGGCATCAAACAATTTAAGAATCTAATGATGCAAGAATTCGAAATTAGTGATCTAGGGTCACTAAAGTATTTTCTTGGACTCAAATTGGTTTATACAAATTCTAGAATTTACATTACTCAAATAAAGTATGTGCAAGAAATGATGAAGAAGTTCCACTTGGAGAATGCCAAGATAGCTAGCACCTCTATGGAGGTAAAGTATAAATTGAGTGCTCATGAAGGTGATTTGCTTGAAGACATTGCAAGATACCAAAGCATAGTAGGAAGCCTAAACTATGCTACATTGACAAGGATTGATATTGCTTATGGAATAAGTGTCTTAAGTCAATTTATGCACAAACCTAGAGAACCTCACTTGGAAGCTGCCAAAAGGATTTTGAAGTATCTCAATGGTACTCAAAATCAAGGGTTATACTTTCCATATACTTCATATTTGGACATCAAACTTTATTCAGATGCAGATTTGGCAGGTTGTAAAGATGACAGGAGGAGTACCTCTGGATATCTTTCCTTTGCAAGTGATAAGTCCATTTCTTGGTCTTCCAAGAAGCAACATACTGTTGCTTTATCTTCAACAGAGGCTGAATATAGGGGATTTGCCAATTCTACACAAGAAGCCATATGGATCATATTGCTATATTCTGATTTGGGACTACATTCTAACTCACCAATGATTTTTGGTGACAATACTAGTTCTTTACATCTTGCATCAAATCTTATCTATCATGCAAAAACTAAGCACATATAAGTGCATTATCATTATGTTAGAGAAAAGCTATTGAGCAAGGAGATTCAATTAGCATATGTATCCACAAATATTCAATGTGCAGATTTATTGACCAAAGCACTTGATGGTACTAAACTTTGCAGGTTTAAAGCTATGATTGGATTGCAGGACATTCAAGAGGATTGATGAAGAAGAACAAGCCAAGATGTTTGGCTTGAGGGGGAGGTGTTGGTGCAAATGCCAAGCCTTCAAACTTGGCTAGGCATTGAAGGAGTTATGTGCAAATATTGGAAGGACCACATGAACCATTGCTTATGAGTTTTTTTACCATTAACTATTGTAAAAGTCATTTGACTTGGAAGAACCTTGTATGTCCAAATATCATGTGGAGTTTGGAGAAATAAAAGCTACGAATCAAATTTAGTAAAGTCACTCCTAACTTAGAGAAGTAATTTTAGGTGGAGCATCTATTTGAATTTCAAAATTCAAAACTTGGAAAAGTCACTATAAAAGGAGGTTGTCATCTTGCGGCCATGTGACCCCTCATTACTGAACTTATTGCTGATCATTTTTATATGTTGAGTGGATTACACTACAGCCTACTCTTATCACCATCATTGGGCATCGAATATGATGCCCAATGATCATGTATAACATTGTTATATAATACACTACATCATTGATCATGTTCATCTCCTTCTCTGCTATGTCTACTCAGAATAGTGAACTTGTGATGCTCATATCTCAGTGCGTTCTTATTCATTTTCCATGGTATATAGCTTGTTGGAATTTGCTCAAAGCCTACTACAAGATATCAAAATTTCAAAGGCTTTGCTTCAGCCAATTGGGAGAAAATTGCCTCGAAGTGCTCATTGGTCATTCTCTGCATAGTCCCTAAAAAGTCAGGGGTAAGCTTCTACTTGCTAAAGTCATTGCTCAATGTATAGTCTATCATTTTAAGTGATTTGACTTGGAATCATTAGCTCTCCAAAGTAATTTGATTCACCCAAAAGGAATTTTCCTAATTGCTACTGTACTGTGAGCACTGAGAAAATATACAGCAGGTATCAAGACCAAAATAGTACCTTTTTTATCACTAGCTATGTTCAAAGTTATCTGTTTTGATCTAGTAGTTTGAAGCATCATCTCAAAGGTACATAGGTACTTTATTTGTGTCATTTTCAAGCTACGAGGGCATACAATACAACTCTGAACTAAAATAGGGCAGGTACTAAGCAAGATTTGGTAGTACCAACTCATTTCTTGTCGTATTCATCCATCTCTTCCAACACTTTTTCCCTCAAGTTGCCCATCAATCAAGGAAATCCGCTTGCCCCAATACTTTTTTCTATTGTTTTCACTGGTTTGACTGGCTTCATTGAGAATAAAGTGTAGTGCGTCAAAATCGGAGGGCATTCTATTCTTAATGGACTTGATTGTATGCTTCTCATGCTTTTCACACAAGTCAATGATGTCAGGAGAGCACTAGATTGTGCCCTTTGACTACAGTAGACAAGATTTTGGAAATACACTTCTGATTACAAGAACACCCATGAATGGAAAACAATACAAGAATACGTGATTGATACAAGATGTCTCACAACCCGGGACTGATAGGTATGAATAACTCAACTAGAGATGATACATGAGATCCCACAACCCGGGATCGTAAGTATGGTACAAGATATCTAGATTACAAGGACTTCCTTCTAGGAGATGAACTAGATACAAAAAGAACTCGATAGGATCTATTACTACGAGATTAGAAGAGGACAACACAGGATGTCCAAGAACTAGACTAGACAAGACTAGAATAAAGAACAAGACAAGAACTCGAACTGGAACTTGGAGAGTACTTACATGGTAGTCACCACTCCTTGAGCTCACAAGACTAGTATTGGAAAGACTGAGAATGAATGTGGCCAACCCGTCCTTATATGGGTTTTCCAAGGGCGGTTCAAGGGCGGTTATGAATTGATGATGTCATCAATTTGAAGCATGGTCTTTGGATGTCAGAATCAAGCAAGAAGACAGTCGATCTTAGGATTTTTGCATGTTTCGGATGTAATGGAAGCATTGGTTTCTCCTAATTCTGAACCAATCATGAGATATAAGATTCACATGGAATTTGAGATCCTCGATGGTTTCCTTTGTCCATGACATCACCTCCCCCTCAAGTAGTGAGTTCCACGAGGAGCAGTCATGTTCTCTAGTCTCGACTTCATTGGATTTCTCTTATGGAATTCTCAAACCTTGATTGGTGCTCTTTGAAGGTTTTTTGTAGGTTCCCAAGTACGATCACTAATGTCATTCCCTTTCCAATGAATAAGGTACTCTAATCTTCCTCGGGATATTCTCGAATCTAGGACATGCTTGACTTCAAATTCTTCATGATCATCAATCTCGATAGGTGGTGAAGGGCTAGGTCTCTCCCCCCTCAATGGTGAAATTTGATATGGTTCCAACATAGATACATGGAAGCTGGATGTATTCTCATGGTACTTGGTAGCTGGAGCTTGAAGGTGACTCGATTAATCTTGGCCAAGATGGTAAATGGACCACATTTTTTATGATCTAACTTTGCATAAGGCCTTGAAGTTTGCAAATTGTTTCTAAGTAACCATACTTTATCCCCAATTTGATATGATGGATTCTGGACACGATATTGATCTCTATAGTACTTATATTGTTTTTGAGCTTCATGGATCTCTTCCTTGAGTTCTTTGTGAATGTCCATCAGGTTATGGGCCTTGTCTCTGGAAGCTAGGTTCTTGACATGATTTGCGAGTTGTATATCCATCCTTGGATGTTGTCCATAGTTTGATAAGAAGGGAGTTTTCTTAGTAGATGCATGAACACTATTGTTATAGGCAAACTCTGCAATGATTAACAACTCAAACCAATCATTTTGGTGATAGTTGTTAGTGCAACGTCGATATTGCTCTAGAACTTGATTTACCCGTTCTGTTTGTCCATCAGTCGGAGGATGATTTGTTGTAGATAATTTAACTAGAACACCAAGGAGCTTGCAAAGACTATTCCAAAAGCTGGATATGAATTGTGGACCTCGATCATTGACAATATCATTAGGCAATCCATGAAGCCTAAAGATGTATCTGAGAAACAATCTAGCAGTGGTGACACCTGTGATTGCCTTTGTAGTTGGAATGAAGTGTGCCATCTTTGTAAATCTATGCACAATAACAAGAATGGCATCATACTTATCTGACTTTGGTAGATATGTGATGAAATCCATAGACAATGAAGCCCATGGCCTTTTTGGAATAGGTAAAGTTTGCAAGAGTCCATGAGGTTTATGTCATGGTACCTTAGATCTATTGCAAGTGTCACATGTTTGAATATATTCTTTGACTTCCTTCCACATTTGAGGCCACCACAAATCCCTTGATATGATCTCTATTGTTTTATTTACTCCAAAATTTCCTGTGGCAAGGTTGTCATGATGTTGTTGAAGTACTTGGATTCTTGGCTTTCTTGGAGGGACATATAATAGGTTCTTATAGAGTAGTTACACATCCTTTTCTTGAAATTCATTTACTTCTTGGACTTTTCCTTCTTGAGTTTTCTACTTAACATTATAAAACAATTCATCTTGTGGTAGATTCTCATGGATCAAATGATTCAAAGCTGAATTTTCATGATGGGTTGAAGAGATAGCTACTAACTCGAGATGCTCAAGCTTGATTAATACACTCTCTTGTTGATCAAAGGCCTCTTCACCCTTCTTTGGTGCAAGGTAAGATCTTTTAGACAAGGCATCTGGCTGACATTGTTGACATCCTGGATGGTAGGTGATGACAAAATCGAACCTGGATACAAAAGTTACTCTATCGAGATTGCCTTCTATTGAGGATGCGGGTGGTCATATAATACTCCAAGTTCTTGTGATTTGTATACACAGTAACTATCTGAGCTGCTCTTCTAGATGGTGATGCTAGGTATCAAACGCGTCTACTATGGCAAGAAGTTCTTTATCATGGATTTCATAATTAATCTCTAGAGGGGAATTGGATAGCTATTTGGCTAGATACATAGATAGTTGAATAAAATAAGTTATTGTATAGCTATTAAGATTCATATTTAGACTACTAGATAACTATTTAACTATTAGTAGCTATTTAGATGGATATGTGGATAGGTATATAATTGTTTAGTTAGCTAGATAGTTAGATAGCTATTTAACTAGATATGTAGATAGCTTAATAATATTTTAGCTATTGGATAGCTATTTAGCTTCATATGTAGATAGTTGGATAGCTATTTAGCTATTAGGTAGTTATTTAGATGGATAGGTGGATAGCTAGATAAGTAGTACTCAGCTAACTTGAAGCTATTTATCTACATAGGTAGATAGCGCGATAACTATTTATGCTAGATAGATAGTTGGATAGCTGTTTAGCTAGATAGGTAGATAGTTGAATAATGTTTTAGCTATTGGATAACTATTTAGCTTCATAAGTAGATAGTCAGATAACTATTTAACTATTAGGTAGCTATTTAGATGGATAGGTGAATAGGTAGATAACTACTTAGCTTACACAAAGCTATTTAGCTAGATAGGTAGAGAGTTAGATAACTATCTTACTAGACAAATAATTAGATAGCTATTTATCTAAATATGTAGATAGCTGAATAAAATTTTAGCTATTGGATAGCTATTTAGCTTCATATGTAGATAGTTGGAGAACTATTTAGCTATTAAGTAGTTATTTAGATGGATAGGTGGATAATTAGATAATGATTGAGCTAGATAGATAGGTTGATATTTAGATGGATAGGTGGATAATTAGATAATGATTGAGCCTGATTATGATTGAGCTAGATAGATAGTTTGATAGCTATTTACGTAGATAGGTGGATAGTTGAATAACTTTTTAGCCATTGAAGAGCTATTTAGCTTCACAAGTAGATAACTATTTAGCTATTAGGTAGTTGTTTAGATGGATAACTAGATAGCTAGATAACTATTTAGCTAGCAAAAAGCTATTTAGTTAGATAGGTAGGTAACTAGATACTATTTAGCTATATAGATAGTTGGATAGCTATTTAGCTAGATAAGTAGATAGCTGAATAATGTTTTAGCTATTGGATAGCTATTTAGCTTCATAGGTAGATACTTGGATAACTATTTATCTATTAGGAAGCTATTTTGATGCATAAACGATAGCGAGATAACTATTTAGCTAATAGGAAGATATTTAGCTCAACACGTAGATAGTTAAATAACTTTTTAGCTTAAAGGAAGCTATTTAGCTCAATAGGTATCAAGATGGATAACCATTTATCTACGGAGCAACTAAATAGCCAAATATGTAGATAGCTAGATAACTAATTAGCTAATAGGAAGCTATTTAGCTCAATAGGCAGCTAGCTTGATATTTATATAGTTATTTGAGAGCTATAAAACTAAATAGATAGACAATTGGATAACTATTTAATTGGATAGCAAAATTATGATATGTTGATACTTAAAATGTGATTGTAAAGTATGGTGATAGATGATTGTAGGCTAAACTCAAAATGAATGGAAGCTTATATATAGAACTATTTAGTGACATCGCAAATTGTAGAAAGAAATAGGTTATGCTAAAAAAGCGATAAAAAGCCAAAACCATAGATAAAAAGAAATATTGTTAATATGCTTGCTACTTAGAAAGCATTAAGAATACATAAGTAAAGATCATTAGGATAATACTTAAAAGCTAGTACAATGCTATATCTAATCAACAGGACAAGCATACCTCTGTCAAATTTGAATGCACCATTAAAAAATGTAGAGAATGTTTGTTGCATATGTTGTAGTATTTCAATACCACATTTACCTAAATAATTGATTGACATATGACAATGTGCTGCAAAACAATTGTAATGATATGAATGGTTGCATGGCATAAGTTACACCAAAAAACTCATTATCTCCTCAATATTCAAACCACATGCTATGCCCATGGATGAAACACTGAATGAGAGGGATGATGGTAAATGTGGGGAAGGTAATGGAAATGATGATGATACGTCATGCGAATGCAACATGCTTAACATGTTTTCTACAAATGATAGATTTCGGTTCACATTATTGAACCAATCCTCTTGCAGCTTGTATTGAG
Organism: Ceratopteris richardii; assembly: GCA_020310875.1. Lineage (NCBI taxonomy): Eukaryota > Viridiplantae > Streptophyta > Polypodiopsida > Polypodiales > Pteridaceae > Ceratopteris > Ceratopteris richardii. The sequence goes on along the minus strand of CM035408.1, from coordinate 32,748,000 downwards.
CCTGTCTATGCAACAATCCAGGTGATTAGTATTCAATCTTTCAGAAATCTTCCAAACAATGTCAATATAGCTTAAATTACCTCTAGTTCAAGCACCTTGTTGTTTACATCTAGTTCAACCCCTAATAGCTCCAAATTAACAATATATATCAGATTTGTGTCTCAAATTGAATTTTCCTCTCAAGAGCCATTCCCACATCACCTTTCAAATTTTCTAGTGATACTTATAATTTTCTCATCTCAATGACTATTTTACTCACTTTAGACTTAGCGGCCTTTGATACCTTCACTTGATCCAAATCAAACCTCACCCTATCCAAGTTAACCTTTTCATATATCAACTAACATTTCTAATGTAGATATAAACTTAGCACCCTCCACCTACCTAATGGCAGCAAGTGGCCTACCTTGTGGAAAATGTAACTCAGGTACATCTTGTTTTTGTTCTTGCAAGTCAACATCCACAACAAGGTCTAAAAGTAGTGAAACATCATCATTAGAACAATTGTAAAACCTTTGCATCTTCAATTGTAGCATACCGATCTTCCTACATCTCTCAACAAATGCTTTTGTAGCTACAACCCATGCCACCTGACACATAGCTCGATTTGTCAATGTCTATGTAGTAAGGTAGTTCTCAAATGTAAAGGCTATCATGAACTATACAGGCCAATCATAGTTTATTGGTATCTCCTGGTACAACTCTTGATGCAACACCATCACTGCATCATATAACTATAGTGTGACATGCTTCACCTCCATTTTTCCCTTCATTCAAATAACTTTGAACATAGATAACCAATCTGTCTCAGTAATTGATTTTTTTGATATAATAGCTAGATCTGTACCAATGATAGAGAGGCCATACATGGTGTTGAATTCTTTTTTTTTATAGAATATGCTATGCTTTAGCATTTTCGAATATGGTGGATATAACCATCTGCATCAAGGATATAAATTATTTCATAAATATGATTGAGAAGGTGAAGATTGACTAATAAGTTGAATAACTCAAATCAATGAGGTGTTTACATTGTCCATTCCTTGCACTTCAATGTCGGACTACTAAGTTATGACACCTCTCCTTTGCCTAAAACAATAGATCTTAGATTAGAGCTAGGGAGAATACTCCTAATCATCGACATGCGAGCTCCGAAATGATGCATGCATGCATGCAATGCTAGACCGAATATAAACCCATTCTTTTCAATTTTCCATACATGATCACACTCAACCCTAGTGTTTGTGCTTCACTTTTGTCTGATGGAACAACTTTGTTTGTCAAAGCTTTTTTTGTGGTAGCTTTCTCTTGTGACTAGTAAAGTCACTCAAACCTTCTATGTTCCACTACCACAAACTCCATGGATAGCTAAGTTATGTAAGACGTGATGAGCAATGATATTACTTTCAATGTTCATGTCATGATACACTGCCTTTCACATGAGTAATGTGGATATTCAAAAATCATTTTCATGATTTTTGAATATGTGCATGAATGATTATACATGAAATAGAGGAAAATTTATATTCAGCTTTCCCATATTTTAAAAAAGCTTTTGAAATATCTAAATTGTGATGCACATAAAAGTGATAAATATTCTTAAAAAGTGTTCACATTAAAGTGCTTTTACCCCTAGATGAAATCTTTTTTTAAGATAAGGAAGCATCTCTAGAACCATGATAGAAGACACTAGATCATATTTGAGGACATTGACCTGAATCAAAGAGTGGAACTTGAAAATTGGTACTTTCAAGGCATAGAAACAATTATTGGGATGATTCAAAGACCTATGTCATGATCAGTTAGGACCCTCTTGACATGAATGGTATGAAGTGGCACAATGGTAATATAATGGAGGTCGCTCCAAGGAACAAAAGAAATGTGGTATTAAAGAAGAATTGGTGCATGAATTAGATCTTGATTAGATGGGACTTTGAATTCAAGGACGTTTGAAACCTACTTATTGAGAACAAGAAAGCAGTCCTCATTTGCAAGATTCTCCAGAAAGGGATATGGACCAATTTCAAAACTAGTAAAATGTGTTCGTGCTCCTGTATGGTGCAAGAGATGTTGTAACGATAACAAAGACCTAGCCCACATATTTTTTTCCTTTTTGAGTACCTTGGGGACCTAATCACTCTCAATATTCTCCATTTTTTGGGTCATCATGTGAATTGGAAGTAAGCATTTCTTAGTGACGTGATCGTATGAGCTCCCACCTCATGAAATACCATTCAAGTGCTCTAGAAAAATTGAAAGAAAATATGTGCTTGCAATCTTGACAAGCCTTTGAGAGAGTGGTCAATAAATAAATACCAAAGTTGTGTAGGTAGAAGGATTTGTGACTATAAGAATCCCCCCTCTCGTTTAGACATCATAGGGTGCTCATTGCTAGAAAAAAACAAGCTAAAACACAATGGCATCCCCCAAGAAGGGGATGAGAAGGTTATTTATAAACCTTCCTTTTAAGTCTCTATAATTTTTCTTGTATCTTTTCCTTGTTTATAAGTTGAAGTGATTTTGTCAAAAAAATAGAACGAACAAACTAGATTGAAGAGGCTCACTATATAGGGATCTCAATGATAAAGAGGATGATGTGTCTACTCTTGAGGAGATCCAAGCTTAAAGTCATAACTTCCCATCAAATACCCTTCCATTTGGTTCCCTTCAAAAGGTTTTTAGCTCTAGTTGGTTATTTGGATCCATTATTCTTGTGGCCAAATAATCTAAGTGGGCGTGGATGGTGTGTGTTGTAGGGTTAGTGGTTGTATCGTCCTAAGATTGTCTGTTCTTTTTGCATCTGATCATGGGGATCCTTTTCTATGATGGCAAAGGAAAAGTGTAGCTCTCTATGTGATGTGGTGGCTCATTCTCTAGTGGTTAGCAACATGGCTCCTTTGACTAGAGATAAAGATGATGGAAGGTGCCTCCAAATTTTCATAGTCAACCCCCTATAGTCTATCTCCCAAGTTTTGAGCAAACAAGAGGAGCTAAAAAAGACTGATTTTCAATAATTTACCTTGAACTTGCTTTCCCTTTGGCACATAGGGTCATAGAATCAAAGAGCGTCCTATTGAGACAAAAAGTGGAGAAGGACAAAGTGGAAGGAGGAAAAGGAGAAGTAGTGTATGGTGTTGAGAAGACAAACCCAAGTAAATGATGTCAAAATTGTAGAGAAACACTTCTCATAAAGAGAGAGAGTCCTTGTGATGCAATCTTTTTTCCTAATTCTGATAGCTTCATTGAAATGTTCTTTAGACGAAGGAGAATTCCCCAAGCTTCTCATGGTGCTGGGCTTTGGCATACTGAAACAAATGTGCAATTAATAACATTTCTTTGATTTATGTTTCCAATATGATAATTGACACTTGGAAGACTTTGGATTATCTTCCCTTGGATACTACTATTTATGGAGATTTTTAATATGATGGCCACTGACAAGAGGGTTGGGTGATTGATGGGGTGGAGAAAATTTGTTGGGACTAGTAGAAGCTCCATCATATTTTGATGGCGGTCAAGGACCTTGAGGACTTTTCTTAGTCAAACCTACAACCAAATGATGTTTTGTGCAAAGCTACACACCATAGAGGATATATTTCTCAAAGCATCATTGATGCCTTAGGCTCCCCATCCTCTACAAAAACATGGAGATTGTAGTGTTTGATACCCAATTGTATTAATGTTTACGTTGTTTGTGAAGAATAAGGCTCCCTAGTTCCATGATGATCCTTAAATCTTTTCCCTCCTGTTAGTCGTTAAACTTCTGACTTCAGACTCAAAACACTTTCAAAAGTCGGACGTTCCCGAACCCTTCAATCTTTACTCTTCCATGTTCAGATAAATCAATTGGCAATACCAAGATAACTCATATTAAGCTACCTCTTAGCCACGTGGATTCTTGGGAGTGGTAGGGGTCTGTTAGACAGAGGCCCTGTACTATTTTCCCAACTTCTTACATAATCATAAATGCCCTATCGCATCTTAGCTCAGTACTTGACTCTGAACACTGATAACTGTTCAGTGTACTCGGACTTAGAACTTCTGGACTAGACCTGCTATAGCAATAGAGCAGTAGTCCGGTTCCGACTTATAACTAATAGAATACTCAACTTCATTAACCGAATGCCACGCAATATGCACTTCTTCGTGATAGATAGGTATACTGAACACTAACACAACAGACAGCTATACTCGAAGGTATGCAAACTTACCGTATGCCAAACTCAAGCAACAAGTTCCTACCAACAGTCGACTCGTCACAAACTTATCATTGTTTCCACTCACGTTCAGACCATTACCGATACGAGTCCTTCCTGTGATTGGAATCAACAGTGAACGCCGACTATTGTATCAAACCTGGTTACTTAACAAAAAATACTAACATGCAAATAGTTCGCTTCGACCTTACACAGTCCCTTGTTCAATAGAAAACTGATAAACAACACTTAATCCGTGATAAAATCCAGAACCACATATAACTATCACCAGACAGATCCACAACACAATACTACCGAGTCGTAACTCTGCACTACAAGGAGAATAGTCGAATAGACAGATCCGAACAGAACAGAACAGAGCTCAATCTTCTCATCGACACATCACACACAGATTCAAACAGTATGCTCACAATTTCCCCAAACGGGCTCTCTACCACTCTTTTCTCATTGCCTTATATAGAAGATTTGTTACAAGGGTGCGCGAATCTTTAGTTACATGCGCATTTCAAAAAGGTTCTTTTACATTTAAGACGTCTGTCATAGTACATTTGTTCTTTTTCGGTGGCCGTCTAACACTGGCACGCACGGTGGACTCGAACCCATAGGTTCCTATGGTTCTGCTACGAGACCTTCTAAATACATGCTTCAGGCGAGCCTAAACGTTCGGGTAATTTTCTTTTTAATGGTTTCTATCATCTGAACTAGAGTAGTCGGTTTTAATTACTGAGCGTCCGTTCTAACGGAGCTAAGAGCTATGGCTTGGGTTAACAGAATTTCGGCCTGGGTCTGTAAGAAGGCCTCTTGTAAATAAAACTCATTGGATAATGCAGCGTCCCGGGATGTCTTCATTTCGGTGACTTTCTTCTACATATCAGTGACTCGATCCTTCTGATTTCGCAACTGGTTATCTAGTCGCTCGAGTTGCTCGTTCTGAAATTCGATAGTTTTGTAGTATGCATCTCGTTCTCTGCGAGCATTTGCTAGATCCTTTTGGTATTTGGCTTCCCTGGTTAATTGGTGTCTCAGCATATTGTTCGCCTCGTCCAAGCATTCCTAGGCTCTTCGTAGCTCGTCTTCAACTTGTTTTGCTTCTCGCTGCTGTTCCTGATTCTTCTGGATTATCTCCTACAATTGTGCTTTCGTTTCTTCTACCAATTCTTCAAGTGATGTGCTGATATCTTCCTTTTCCTGTAGCGCGATCTTCAGTTCCCTGATTTCTTCTTGGGTTGCGTTCAATAGTTGGTCTTTGGCGGCAAGTTGCTCCAATGCGTCATTCCGTTGCTGTATCAGTGCCTGTTGTGCCGAAACTTGGCCTTGGAGATCTGCTAATTGCATCTGTAATTGATGATTCTCTGCTTTTACGGCATCGATTTCTTCTTGGAGAGGGATGATGTCGGCTTCCAGTAGGTCGACCTTGTGCTGCAGGTCTTGACAAATCGTATTTGTGACATCGGTAAGCTGCACTGGAAGTTGCTGAGAAAGGGAAATAAGCATTTGTCCCATGGCAGCAAGCTCGGAGAAGACCGGAACGGAGGGAAGGAGAAGTGGGTGTTGTGGTTGCGCAGAGGTTTGGGTGTGGATTTGGGGGGATGTCGGGGGTGAATAATTGAGGGAGGATGAAGAGGATTCCGAATCCAGTGTGGGAATGGGGTTGACTGGTGGAGGTTTGGGAATGGCAGAGTCAGTGTTTGTTACCCGATTGCTTGGTTGTTGTTCATCTGCATTGTTGTCGGTTGTGGATTCGACGGCCTTCAGAAGTGTGTTTAGTGCATCCCTAGCGGATTGCTGCTCGTCTTTCTATTGCTCTGAGTCTTCTTCGGTTGAAACCGTTTCTATTTCAGTTCGATTTTGTTGGTCTTGTTGGTCTACCGATGATTCATTGTGCATTGAGGTGGCTCTATCATGGAAGGTCTCTTGCTCCGCGTCTTCAGCATCTTTGTCTTTTCCGGCAGAACCTTGTGCCTCACTTTCTGATGAGCTGATTCTGATTCTTTTGCGGCGGAATAACTGGTTTATTTCTTCGTCTTCTTCTTCATTGTCTTCGAGTGGTTGTACTGATTCTTCATGCCGTAGAACCGGTCCTTGGGGTGGTGGTTGTGCGGCAAGGATGGCTGGGAAGAGGAATGATATGATATGGGGAAGGCGAGAGCGCGGGGTGGTTCCCTTTTTGACTTGCTTCATTATAGCTACACACTCTTTATGAATTCTATGGAAAAAGTACGAGGCAAAGTTCACGGGTTCTCGGGTAGCTAAATCTAAGGCGGAATAGAAGGGGCGGGAGATACCGTAGGTTCATTTCTGAAGGTTGAGGATGGCGACTAGAAATTGCAGAGCAGATCTTTCGGGTTCGGGGCGGCAGAGAATGGCGTATTCGTTGGACGAAGATCAGGGGAACAGTTCGGTCATGCGGGCGAGGGGGATACTAGAGCCATTTTCTCGGCCTTGCGGGGAGAGGCGGAAGGCCTCAGAGAATGCTTGGAAGGTGATGATGGTTTGCGAAGGTAGCGAGGGGAAGACCCAGTGGCGTTCGGTAGCGGAGGACAGGGCAATGGCAAGGATGATTTGCGCGAAGAAGGGATGGGCTTCCACTGAGTGCCAAGGCAACTCAGCAAAGTTGGCCAACCCTCTGCAACGCAGGTATTCACCTAACTCGGTAGGGATACCATCACGGAAGGCAGCATAATTGGCTATCACTTCCATGGCGTTTGCTGATACAGACGATGAACACGAATACAGAACGCAAGAGGTCGCATAGAACACTAACACACAACACAGTAGCGATTTTTGGCGTTGCCGAAAGGGTTAAGTAGGAACAACATGGTGGGGAGGGAAAGGGGGTGGGTATCATTGTGCGGTGCGGGAATGATACGGTTTGCATGCTGGCATGCGTGCTTGAGTGATAGGTAAGGGGGCGGCTGGTAACATAAAGATTTTACAAAACACGGCTATTTATAAAAAGGGAGAAAGAAAAAAGAAAAAGATTACACAAAACGCGGCCCACCGCCGAATAATTTAATGCGGACTAGTAGCGTGATGATACGGCCGCAGCTTCGAGCCGTTGATTACTTTTGGAAGTGGATTTCCGGTCAACGTAATCAACCAAAAAGTTGTCGGACCGATTTGTTCTGAGATCTTGAAAGGGCCGAACCATCGTAGTTTGAACTTTCCTGCTGCTCTATCCGACTTTGCGTTATAGAAAAGTACAAGCTGACCTACCGAAAAGATTGGAGTCTTCAAATATCGATCGTGTGTCTTGGCTTGCCTTAGTTGTACTTCGCGCATGGTTAAAAAGCTGAGCCATCGGTGCTCATCAAGTTCTTTGAGTGCGTCCATTCGTGCTGTCAGCGAATCTTCCGGTAGCATCTTCTGAGTGATTGCTACACGTAGACTTGGGATGACTACTTCCATGGGTGCTATTGCTTCTAAGCCATAAGCTAGTTTGAAAGGTGTCAATCCTGTTGTTACCTTATAGGTAGTTCGGTATGCCCATAATACTGCAGGTAGTAGTTGATCCCATCTTTCCGCTGCTTCCATGATCAGTTTCCGGAGGATATTCAACAGAGATTTGTTTGTACTTTCGGCCAACCCATTGGCACGAGGATAATAAGGAGAACTAAATTTATGTGTGACCTGGAACAAATGTGTAAGTGCCTTCATTAAATTGTTTACAAAATGAGTGCCTTGATCTGAGACAATTTCCAGTGGTAAGCCAAAACGTGGAAAGACATCATTCAGCAGACATTTTGCTACTGCAACCGCTGTAGCAGACCGTAAAGACCAAGCTTCTACCCATCTCGTTGCGTAGTCTGTACAGGTTAGTATGTATCTGTTGTTACTGAAGACTGCTGGAGGTGTGATCGGACCGATAAAATCTAATCCCCATTTTTGAAATGGTTCTAATGGCATGACTGGCTGCAAGGGAAAGAAGTGTCGTTGCAGGGGTTGTCCAGACCTTTGACAGTTATCGCAGTGTTTGACAAATTGGGCCACATCTCTATATATCGTTGGCCACCAGAGACCTCCTTGCAGAATTTTTCGGTGAGTCAAATCTGTGGCAAAGTGACCACCAGTAGGGGTCGAGTGAGCCATCGTGATGACTGAGTTAATTTCATGCGGAGGAACACAGCAAAGTAGGATTTTGGTGTGATCTACATAATATAGTTCTCCAGCAACTAACCGGAATCGGCGGCTAAAGACTGCAATTTTCCTTCGGACTGCCTTGGCTGTCTGGGATGGAAAGCAACCTTCGGTGAGAAAAGTTAGAATCTGATCATAATATGTAGGGGGTGCTTGTGATTCGGCAGTCTCATTGGGCAGTGGCTCAGAACTATAGATCGCTAGAGTCATGTCATCTATGCCTATCGGAGCTTCACCGGAGTCTAGGCGAGATAAGAAATCTGCTAAGGCATGTGCATTTCTGGGTCGGTGGATGACTTCATAGTCGAATTCCTGCAAGGGTAGCACCCATCGTGCTAATCGTCCGCCTAAATGCTGCTGTCTTACTAGATACACGAGGGCAGCATGATCCACATGGAAGGTGAATTTCTGGCCTAGTAGATAATGTCTGAACTTTTTGATGGAGTAAATTAATCCTAGACATTCTCTTTCGGTGGTAGAATAGTTCTTCTCTGCAGGTGCAAGCCTCCTGCTGGCATAATAAACGGGGCGAAACCACTTATGTGTTTGCTGCATCAGAATACTGCCAATCGCAATATCTGAAGCGTCGACGAAAACATGGAACGGATTGTCCCAATCCGGTGGTTGTAAGATTGGGGCCTGCGTCAATAAATACTTGAGTCGATCAAATGTAGTTTGGCATTCTTGAGTCCATTCGAACTGTCAGGGAGATTTTGTGATTAGCGTGTTCAGTGGTATAGCCAGATGAGCAAGCCACCGTAAGTGTCTACCGTGCCACCGTACTTGACCCATAAAACGCATTACTTCTTTTGGCGTGGTGGGTACCGGGGCTTCTAAAATTGCTGAAATCTTATCTGGATCTACTCGGATACCTTGTGCAGATACAATATGACCAAGTAGTTTGCCACATGAAACCGCAAACACAGATTTGTTTGGGTTAAGACAGAGTCTATACTCTCAGCACTTTTGAAAACAACATCGTAGATGAAGCAAATGTGCCATCATCTTACCAAAAATTGAGAAGTCATTGAGATATACTTGCATAAATGAAGTGAGATAAGGAGAGAAAATCTCTTGCATACATTGCTGAAATGTGCTTGGTGCATTTCTCAATCCGAACCACATTACGGTGCAAGCAAAGACACCCCAGTTGGTAATGAATGCAGTTTTTGGTATATCCTCTTCGGCCATTCTAACCTGATTGTAACCGCTGTATCCGTCTAAGAATGAATACATTTCGTGACCTGCTACCCTATCAAGCATGGTATCCAGAAAGGGGATCGGGAAAGGATCCGGTACTGTTGCTGCGTTTAATTTTCGGTAGTCTACACAGATTTGCAGTTGCTTATTTTTCTTTGGCACGATCACAATTGGTGAAATCCATTCAGCATGTTCTACTGGTACGATGAATCCGACCTTTAATAATCTATCAAGTTCGGCTTTTACCTGTGATGCATAATTGGGATTCATCCAGTAGCTGGGCTGTTTGTTCGGTTTAGCTTCAGGCTTCAACATGACTCTATGCTGATAGATGCGCGGATCTAATCCTTTCATATCTTTGTAATCCCATGCAAAGACGTCTGAGAATTCGCAAAGTAGTCGAATCAAATCAGCTTTAAATGTTTCCGGTAAGTTTTGCCTTATCTTTACAGGTCGCGGATGCTCTTCGTCTCCTAGATTGTACGTTGTCAACTGGTCTTCGGGGACATAAAACTGTTGAGGTTTCTCTGTATCGTCTGTTGACTTGAACAGTGGTTGTAATTCATCATCATGTGTTGAGACAGTATCTTCCTGCTTAGCTTTTTTGGTGATAGGTACAATTGTACAAACTGAAGTGTTCCAGTTATCTATAACGGACTGTAGATCAACAGTCCCTAACGACATTAAATCAGCGTTATTCTTCAGAAATTCCTCTTCTTCATCATCTGATAGTCCATCTAACATGTGGACTGGTTCAGCAAAATATGGTCTGGCGTGAAGTTCACAAGGTTGTATAGCATCTAATTTTACCACATATCTACGATTGGCATCTTTGAACGTAAGCTCTTGTGCAGACCAGTCCTGTATTACCTTCGCATGCTTCAGCCAAGGTCGGCCGAAAAGAAGGTTGTAATCCAAAGTGGATTCCGACAGATCTAGTATAACAAAGGTCATTTTGAAGGTCGTACCTTGTAAAGTAAGGGGTACATTCCGCACAAGTCCTACGGGATGGACTCTAGATTGATCTTCCATTCTGACAAAAAATTGAACTGGTTCGATTTCGGTCCATCCTAACCTTTTGCATAATGCCGCAGTCGCAATGTTTACACCAGAGCCTCCATCAATTAATACCTGCGTAATCTTATGATTCTTATACCATACTGTAATCAAGGGAATTGAATGATCAACCGTAGAATCAGGTTCCGGTTGCACTACTGCTGTCACCGGAATACAAGACGGCACCGGACTGAACTGTTGCTGGAACTATTGTCGAATCCCAGGCACTAATGCCAGAAGTTGGCCTAGAGGCAGGGTGATAGATGCCTTGGATAAAATTTCCCAGGCCTGTTGAGATTGGTTGTCCTGCTCCTTTGAACTTGAGGTCTCTGCCGATGCAGAAGTATTTGCTGGCATGTCTACTGCTGATGATGGCTCCGTTGCTGCTTCCTTTTGTTGTGTTCCTTCCTTTGTCGACGAAGACTGGGTCACCAGAATAGGTTCTGGGAACACTGGTGGTTCTGTTGCGGTCCAGTGACTAGCCTTGTTATACATCCTATATTGTTCTCATATCCCCGGTTCGAATATTTCTGCTGCCGACTGCAGTTGTTTATCGGATCGGGTCTAGACTGTAGCAGTCTGTGTTTCTACTGGTGTGATTTGTACCATGTTGGCCATTGGGTTTTGTCGTTCCTTCTTCCTTTGATCATACTCAGCTGCATCTTTGCAAAATCTTCTAATGTGTCCAAATTCACCACAAAAATGACAGTGTGGTGGTGGTAAATTGGGATTTTCCAGTGGTGGTCCATTCTGCCAGCGGTTTGCATTATAATTGTTGTTCCTCTGTCCTCGGTAGTTCCGATATCCTTGCGGTTGATTGTTTCTCAGTTGCGGAGGTACATAGTGATTCGCTGGCTGTCCATGTTCTTGAATAACTGCATTGACCGTTGCTGTTCCCTGTACTCTGGCGTTGTAGACACAGTTTCCGGTGGTGTGTCCGGCAATGTTGTAGATAGCGCAGAACGTTTGATTTAGTGCACAATTGGCACTAGTATGACCTGAATTTTTGCATGTGATGCAGTATACTTGTCTGGTTATATCTTCAGCCATATTTTTGTTTGTTTTTAACCACTCCAAGTCTTCTGTAAATCCACCGACTTTGGATTCCAGTTGTAAGGCCATTGCAATGACTGCATCCAACGTCATAGCTCCGACACATCTTATGATCATGATCTGCTTCAGTTGTGGGGTTAAGCCATTGATGAACCACTGAGTGATGACATCATCAGATAAGTTAGCGTGGGCCTGTGGTATCTACCGCAAGTGTGTTCTAAAAAGTGTAGCATACTCCTGGACAGTCTGATTTTCCTTCTGACGGTTGTTTTGTAAATAATCAAAGATTTCAGCGGGATTCTTCTTTAGCCTGAATCGTTGCAGAAAAGCGTCTCGTACTGCGTCATAGGTACCGAAATGATTAATATCGTATTCCGTAAGCCATCTGGCTGCTTCATTGACCAGTGTAGATTGAAAAACAATGGCCTTATACGCCTGATCCGGTGGATGGTTAAGAACTGCATAACTTATCTCGAAAGTGCATACGTGAGCATCCGGATCATCTCCTAGGAATCCACCGAATTTCGTGTATGTTACTCCTGTTGTAGGCGGCCTTGGTTGACATAACTGTTGTTGTTGTTGTTGTCCGTTCATTATGAGTGTATTAGGCCTTCCTTCTGTATCTCGAGGTTGATTGGTTGAACTATCGGAACTTGTATCGCCCGATGGTGTGCCTTCCGGTGTGCTGTTTTTACTTAGGATGCATTGGATCTCTGCTTGGAACAGCTTTCCTTCCTTCTGGATGTCCAATATCCGAAATCTTTCTTCCAAGCACGATGGTTGGGCTGAGGATTCTGTAAAAAATGCTAAGCCTTCGCCGACAGTTGGTGATTCTATCATCGGAATATCACCGGAATGAACCGAAATTGTGCCAGAATGCAGTGTTTTTCCGCTTTTACCGATTTCTTTTCCTAGAGTGTTTTTGGTCATAGATAACTCTGAATCTTTATCCAAGATTGTTAAACTGGTTTCCAACGGCGTCTTGGTAGATTCTAGAATTACTATATCTTTGATAGGCTGGGTAGACGTAGCACCAAAATGTACCAAAGGCGTTGATCGTTCCACCAGAATATGACCGGAATTAATTCTAACGTCCTTAACTCGCTTGACCACTGGGTCAAACCACGTTATACCTTCTTCTCCTAGGGTTGTCTTTAGCACTTTACGTGCTCCAGCCTTATGGTTCTTAGGATACGTTTCGCCAGACCGAGTAACCGGCATGTATCATTGCGCAGTAACACTATCTGAGCAGTTTGCAACAATCTGGCTCTGTTGCTACTATCACTCAATCGAACGATAAACGAGATGTTTGATTCTGACAAATAGCTGGCACTCTAATGCCACCTTCCCATAAATAACTGGCAATCTGATGCCACTTTCCCACAAATAACTGGCAGTTTGATGCCACTTTCCCACAAATAACTGGCAATCTGATGCCACTTTCCCACAGACGGCGCCAAATGTTAGTCGTTAAACTTCTGACTTCAGACTCAAAACACTTTCAAAAGTCGGACGTTCCCAAACCCTTCAATCTTTACTCTTCCATGTTTAGATAAATCAATTGGCAATACCGAGATAACTTATATTAAGCTACCTCTTAGCCACGTGGGTTCTTGGGAGTGGTAGGGGTCTGTTAGACAGAGGCCCTGTACTATTTTCCCAACTTCTTACATAATCATAAATGCCGTATCGCATCTTAGCTCAGTACTTGACTCTGAACACTGATAACTGTTCAGCGTACTGGGACTTAGAACTTCCGGACTGGACCTGCTATAGCAACAGAGCAGTAGTCCGGTTCTGACTTATAACTAATAGAATACTCAACTTCATTAACCGAATGCCACGCAATATGCACTTCTTCGTGATAGATAGGTATACCAAACACTAACACAACAGACAGCTATACTCGAAGGTATGCAAACTTACCGTATGCCAAACTCAAGCAACAAGTTCCTACCAACAGTCGACTCGTCACAAACTTATCATTGTTTCCACTCGCGTTCAGACCATTACCGATACGAGTCCTTCCTGTGATTGGAATCAACAGTGAACGCCGACTATTGTATCGAACCTTGTTACTTAACAAAAAATACTAACACGCAAATAGTTCGCTTCGACCTTACACAGTCCCTTGTTCAATAGAAAACTGATAAACAACACTTAATCCGTGATAAAATCTAGAACCGCATATAACTATCACCAGACAGATCCACAACACAATACTACCGAGTCGTAACTCTGCACTACAGGGAGAATAGTCGAATAGACAAATCCGAACAGAACAGAACAGAGCTCAATCTTCTCATCGACACATCACACACAGATTCAAATAGTATGCTCACAATTTCCCCAAACGTGCTCTCTACCACTCTTTTCTCATTGCCTTATATAAAAGATTTGTTACAAGGGTGCGCGAATCTTTAGTTACATGCGCATTTCAAAAAGGTTCTTTTACATTTAAAACGTCTGTCATAGTACATTTGTTCTTTTTCCGCGACCGTCTAACACTCCCTTCAATTCAAAAAAATATATATGTTATCTAGAAAAATGCCTTCAATATCCAATCCTCTCCCTCCAACTATTGGTCTTTGTCTACCAAGCAAACACACATAATCTTGTGGGACACACAAAAGAAAATCCTACATATCTAAGAAGTTAGAAGGGAGACCCTATACCAAAGGCATTTTAGGCTAGAGAAAGAATTCAATAAAGGCGATATGTGCCTACAAGAAATTCTATTAGAGCTCAGGGGTATGCTTAGATACAAAGAAGAAACTAGGAGAAAGAATCTCTAGATATACTTTAAAGAGTGGTGGATGGGAAAGGCAGACAAGGAAACTAAAGAATATGCAAGCTTCTAAGAAAGAATCAAACTAAATAAGCTCTCCCATGCATGATTGGAAAGAATCCTTGAATATGCTTATGAGGAGGGAGATTTTTCCCTCATTGTTAATCACTTCAAGCAACTCATTGGGATTTTGTCTTCCCTTTCCATCCATAGATGCGAGTGTACCATCACCATCTCAATGTTTAAAAAACAAATCCATGTCATATTATGTCTATAATTGATTCTCCCCTAACAAGACAAGAAATCCTTGAGGAAATCCATGCCCTGCCTAAAAGCAAGAGCCTTGGGTTGATGGGCAGCACGAAAGATTTCTTAAAATTTTTTAAGGAATTTTTGGTGGCTCCTCTTTTCTTCATATGGAGGGAGGATTCAACCGTGATGATATACCAAAAGATATGATGTGATAGCTATTAAGGTAATCCACAAGAAAGACGACAATAATAGAACTCAAAATTGTCATGTGATCACGTGCTTCATATGGGATACAAGATATTTGCCAATGTCCTTACATGTAAGATAACTAACCATCTCTAATCTTGGATTCCAAAATACCAAAAGGCTTCATCAAAGGTTGATATATTCATGAAACCATCATTGATATCTGGGAAGGTGTTGAGTACATGAAGGGATCTTCCCAAAACATGCTCTTGCTCAAGATAGAGTTTTACAAATCTTATGATAGATCAAAAAGGGACTTCATCTTTAAATCCCTTGAAGATAATTTTTTGGTCCCTAGTCTTATTAAGACGGTTTCATGCCCTAGGGAACACTTTTAATCACAAAAAAATTACTCATAAACTTCCTCTATCAATTTACCTAAAGAGCTCTATCAACAAAGGTTACACTCTCAACCCATTGCTTTTTGCTTTTTCTTATGATGATCTGAGTTAATTGGTAGAACATAGAGCTGAAATGGAGTGTATTTGGAGCCTCTCTCTTCGTCATAGATAGGAATCAAAGATTCTAAGACTGATGCCTCATGACACAATTCCCTAAGAAAATGAATTCTTTGTTAATTTCATCATTTCCAACCATATATAGTGAGAAAACACACTTTGAACCATCCACATACAGCAAAAAATATTTTCTTTTCAAAACAGATGCTTTAGAGTCCCTTCCAACCAATTTGCCACTTTGTTTTTTATAATCTTGTAGTTGTTGGAAAAGATGGTGTTGACATATATTACAATCCTCACACTAGAATGTCCTCATGCTCCTCCATCAAAAAGTATCTATGTTCATGTGTCTAGAGAGCTTGCTCCAATTACATGATCCAAGAATGATTTGGACTATCAAAATGAATGTCATGTAGCTGGAGAAAAGACAATTGATCTTTGGACTCATGGTTCACTATATCCTCGTGATCCAATGTCTTCTTACCATCCAACATTTCATAACCTCTCAACTTTACTTCAACTCATTGGTGTAGGTGAAGCTCGACTAGTAGGTCATTGCAAGCGATAGTGTACACATTCAAATGCTACTACTAAGTATTGGATCCAACAATATGAACTCTATCATATGAGGGTGGTCACTTTCAAAACCATAATCATATCTTTGCAAGAACAACTTGGAGAGTTTGAAAAGGATATGGAAGAAAATAAAATGACAATTGAAAAGTTAAATGTCAATTTCCAACATTTGAAAGAGACTACACTCAGTATGAGATATAGGAAAAGAGAATTCCCATCCTTTGAAGCTCTTTCAGTTGGTGGGGGAGCACACAAACAACATATATTTGCAACAAGGTGAGTATTTTTTTATTTCTTTAATAAGAAGGTTTAAAATTGAATCTTTCATTGTGCGGGTCTTTAATTCAAGACATAAGTGCTTCATCAACACTAGAAGAATGATTCATTTTTTTTGCATAGTTATAAACAAGTGAAGAAAATCACTTATGTTGTATAAACACCCATAGGAAAGTGTTTCAGATCTGATATTCAAGTTGAGTTCTCAGATAAATTAGAAGATATTATCAAAAGTGCAAGATGTGCAAAAAATATGTGATGAGCCAGACATTAGTAGAAATGGGTATACTACAATGTACAACCTTATGAAGAAAGCCTTACAAAAACAATGTATTTCTTAGAATATTTCTCCTAGCCTATATAAAGTCTCTATTAGAAAAAACACTTGTTATGAGGATGTGGATCATATTTTTGGACAATACTTATTCACAAGAGACACTATGCCTAAATTTATTTATTACCCAAGCATTCACAAGAAGAGATTAAAGAGATAATCTATACAAGGCTTTACTTACACTAAATTCAACGATATATTTGTGGATCTATAAGTCAAAAATCAAAGGTACCCCTCCTAAATTTTTAATGTGCAAAGTGTTAGCAGCAGACAAGGAACTGAAGGACTGACAAGGCATGGCAGTCAGAGAAGAGAGTCAGAGGGGAGAGAAGGCACAGGCAAACAAGGAAGTCAACGATGATCTGGCAAGTAGGCCAATAATTTTCTTCATGGAGAAGCAAGTACGAGCATTCACGCAGATCTAGCACTAAGGCAACCTTTAATTTTTCAAACCCTTACACCAATTAAAAGTGATTCTCATCACTAACAACCCTTGTAAATACCATGTTCACCTTTTTGTGGCTCCATTTTGTGCAAGCCGAGGAGTCCTCGAGCTTGAGGAGCCTTAGAAGTACCTACATATCAATTTTCACATTTTTTAGACTCCGTTTAAGCCCTCAAATTGGCCCTGGAACCTAATTTTTAACTAGGCCGGACACTAGGTCTGGACAGGGCCAAAGCTAGTCAAAAACTATAAAAGGAGCTAGAGAGCTCATTTTTGAGGTAGATTGTAATTGAACGAACTTGTAAGAGCTTCTTGAAAGTAATCTAAGAGCTCCATTGCTTCTCACTCTTTGTCTTGCCGTGTGTGCGCGTGTGTATGTATGTGTGTGCATGTTTGTGTGCTTCTCACTCACGCACTTGTGCCGCCACTTGCTCGAGGTCTTCATACCATCCTCACGTCTTCCCGGATTGACATTAAAGGAGGTGTTACTCATCACTGAGCTACACCAAATTTTGGCGCCGTTGTCGGGGATCGAACTCTGAGGACGAGCGTGTGATGGTAAGACGTAGAGTTGACGCGTTGGAGTTGTAGGTATTTTCTTCACTTTCATCTATTTTCTTGTTTTTCCTTCACCATCTTCATCACCATCATCATCATCACCATCTCCCACCTCCATCTCCATCATCACGGAAATTTTCAGTTTTTTGATTATATCACCTTCTCCACCTCATTTCCCTCATTTCACTTGTGAGAGAGAGCGAGAGAGCGATATTGCGTGTGTGGTTTTTTGCATGTTTCTTGAGCATTTTGCAGGTTCTTGCTCGATCATCATCCCCAGCTCTCTGCGCAGGTATGAAATTCGTCGAATCTGTCTCGCAGTCGCCAGCCTCTGTCGATCGTGATCGACAGAAAATTCGATCATTTGGTAAAACAAAGTTCACCACTAGCACAAGCATGATGAGCACATCCCAAATCACCTAAAACAGTAGAAAAATTCCGTGTTTTTCTGTCAATCGCGACCGACAGCCTCTGTCAATCGCGACCGACTGACCCTATCAATCGCGACCGACTGACTCTGTCAATCGCGATCGACAGACTTCACGACCGATAGACTGCCACGTAGGACCTTGTCAATCGCGATTGACACCGTCGATCGCGATCGACAGCCACGACCGACACCTCTGTCAGTCGTGATTGACACCGTCGATCGCGACCGACTGAAATTCAACGATTGATTGACTTTTACGCGTAGCCATGTGTCCATCGCGACTGATAGGTCCCCGATTGACTGAAATTTTGGCGAAAAAACCGGAAAACGTGTCGATCGCGATTGATACCGTCGATCGTGATTGACAACCACGATCGACTCTGTCGATTGTGATTGACACTGTCAATCGCGACTGACAGGCCCGACGGACACCTCTGTCAATCGCGATTGACAGACCTGTCGATCGCGATTGACAGGCTTTTCGGCCAAAAATTAGGGTTGGCTTTTGTTCAAAATTTGGGATAATTTTGGGGCAAAATAGTCAATCTATTAGCATTTTTGGAGGTTCCTACACTTGTGATTTGGGAGAAAATCCTAGGATCTGTCAGCCAGATTGAATCCTGTTTTAACTCCGTAAATCCTGAACAGTCATAACTTTTTCATACGAAATCCATTTTTTGAGCTCTAGGGCTTGTTGGAAAGCTCGTGGCATATACTACACGCCCTCAACTGTTTTTTATAAAGATAATGCGTTGATTTTCAGATAGGGTATTTTGAAGTTGACCATACCTAGGGGGATCAAAGTCAGGGGTATTTAGAATTGTTTTCCTAAAAATCACTATGCAAGTTAGTGTTTGTGCTACAGGAATGAAAATCATTGGTTCTGTCTTTAGAATTTAATCTTAAAGCTAGCTTTGGAACTCTTACAGATCTATTGAGAGCATCGAAAGGCGTTCTAAGCAAGTGTAAGTGCAAGCTTGGGAACACACTTCCTGGGCATTCAAGGGCAACCAAGCAGGAAACAAAAGGTTGGAAATTCTCTACTCCCTGTGTCAATTCCTAGCTTAGGCTAAGAACGACTAGTGAGAGGAGTAAGCCAGGGCGGCGATAGGCATCTATCAAGTTGAAGGTGACCTAAATACTCAAAGTTCAAGATGACTACATAATCTTTGTACGATTGAGAATCCTAAAGGAAAAGAGTTTAACGTGGAACGATCAACCTAAAAGTACGAAGAACATTCAAGTATTCCTGGCGACGTAATATCAGACAAGACCTTAAACACGATAAATAACTAAAAAGAATCAAGTGACTGATACCAATTGATCGGCAACGAGGTTGTACTCTGGGCAAAAAATCAGGCTACTTAACTAGGCATATGAACCTTAGATCAGGGCGACATCTAGTAAGGGATAGACAGAGCCTTAGGTCTTCAGAGGCTAGTGTCAACCACACAGCGAGGTCTTGGGCCCAGCAGTTGAGTCACCACTCGCATTACCCTAGCTCTGATACCAGTGAATCAGCGATGTCTCAAGGTATGGAGAGACCTACAGGCAGCACAGGAGTGCCATACTTGCACAGGGTAGAAGGCCCTTACAAAACGCAATTGGAATACCTTAGGACCAACCGATTAGGTGCCAGCATCTATGAGGACGGCCTAGGAAGATCTGTGGTACAGATTAGGAATCCTGATCAATCCATTGGATTAGAGCACCCAGCTGTCAAGTTTGAAAATGGAGCATACTTGGACAAAGAAGGAACCATATACGTAGTCACCAGTCACCCAGATAGGACGGACGAATTTGGAAATGTGATTCCAGAAGAAGACTTAGGTGACCTGGAGCAAGGAAACATGGGTGCAGAACCTAGAACCCCTCGAGGTAAATCGGTTCTTACTAGGATTATCACACCGGAGTGGATCCCACAGGACAATAAGAGTATAGATTTGCTGCTAAACCAAGAAACCGATGAAGCCTTTTGGAGGTATAAATCAGACAAGCCAATTGATATAGGGACAATCATGGTCTATGAGTTTAAGGATCCCGATAGCCCAGGCAGAGTGACCTACTTAGATCACGCTTCAGAGAGGATCTTTGTGGTGACAGAAAATGATAGGCATGCTTACACTTGGAAGGGTGAATTCATTTTTCCCCAACCAAGATCGAATGTATCCTATGGTCACCCTGGAGCTGGAACATCCCAAGCTCATGGAATGCAAAGAGACAGAAGCAGAGATAGACCAGTAGTAAGCTTTGCCAACCTAGGGGGCAGAGAAAGAACGAGGACGGAAAAAAATAGAGCAGAACCTGAGATACTTAGAGCTCACAAGAATCAAAGAAATGCGGATGAATTCCCTCTCCCACGACCTAGAGAGCACACAAGGACTTTGAGACCGACTCAGCTAGTTAAGTCCATGAAGAACTACTTCGATGGCACTGGAGATCCATACGATCATGTGGCTGAGTTTAGACAAGTCCTGAGAGCTGAACAAGTGGAGGATCTATTCACACAGTACAATGCCTTTGGTCTAACCCTTAGGAACACTGCCCTGACATGGTTTCAGCCGCTAAACGAGAGGCAGTTCAGGAGCATAGACCAACTCCTAGAGGCTTTCATTATTGAATTCTCTAAGAGTGGCATAAGACATAATACCTCCTCATTGATTCACAGCTTCAAGCAAACCACTCAAGAGACCGTAAGACTTGCAGGACGAAGATTTAGGCAATATCTTGAAAGATGCCCTGTCCCTGAGCTACCCACACCAGCTAAGCAAGTGGCTTTATTCTTGGATGGATTGCTAAGTACCAAATTGAGATCTTACGTGTACTTGAAGGACCCTAGGACCATAGAAGAGTGTGTACGCATGTGCATTGATATTGAGGATAACCTAGGGGAGGAGTTAGAGCTTTCCAAAATCTACAAAGATTCTGATGGTGCCTTTAGCCTCTCTTCCACGCAATCCACATCAATTGAGGAACTTGCAGAGAAAGTGGCTCAGAAATTAGGTGTCTCTAGCAAACAAATTCCGAGATTTGCCCCTGTGAAGAGATGCTACACTTGTGGTGGCGACCACATGGCGAATGTATGTCCCATTATGGCTCAACCCCAAGTAAATCCTAGTAGCCAGTACTGCACTATCGAACGAAGATACACAAATCACACAGCACAAGACTGCCCATACAACAAGCAAGCAGTTAGGCAAACCTACCCTCAGACATACCCTCAACAAGGCAGATACCAGAACCAATACCAACCACAACAGTATGCTAGGCCTCAACAAACCTACCAACCACAATACCAAGCCCAGCAAAGGCCTCAGCCTGTGTTAGCCCAACAACCTCCAGCTCCATCCAACTTGATCCCTGTAAAGTATGCAGCTGCAGAAGAGAACCTGAATAGAGCTATAGTCCCCGTCACACCATTGCTTTCAGAAAGTGATCCCAGTGATCATAGCTTCGATTCTACACATGTCGATAGTCCCCAGGCTTACTTCATGCAGTCTCTTGAACATGGTGAGTCTTACTATAGTGAAGAGCCAAATGAACCTAGTTGGGAATCAGATTACACAAATGTCATGTATGCAAACCCCAACCCTAGACCCCAACCTAGGCAGGTAAGACCCCCATTCCCTAGAGGACCATGTTATAGATGTCAAGGAGATCATCTCATTTGTGACTGTCCCTTGCCTCCACCTACCCAACCCCAGTCAATAACGATCCAAGGCTATTGTCAGGAGTGTGGAAAGGAGCATCTCTTACGAGATTGTCCTAAGAATCCCAACAATATGCCAAAAATCACTCCTATAAACGTTATTGGGTTAGTGGTAGACTCCACAGGGAGTGTGACTTCCACTGCGCCAGTGCAAGTGGTCACAAGAGCTCAAGCATTGCAGCAAAACCAAACTGTAGATCAGGGAAAGAGCCCAAAAGTTAGTGAAACAGAGAGCATAACCAAGAAGAGAACTAGAGCCTGGAGAGATAGTCGGGAAAGAATGAAAAGACAATGGGCTAAAAAGATGAGTGAACTTGAGGAAAGCATAAGAGAAACCAAAGCCAAGATAACTGAACTCACATCTCAAACTCCCTCTCACACTACCCCACCACCACCATTCCCATCGCCATCCGACCCGCCACCTTCCAACCCACCTCATACAATTCCACCACCCCCTAGAGCAGGATCAATATTAGCTGACCCCACTCCTGAAGACATAGACATGATGCTTAAAGCCTATCAAGCCAGAATCCAAGAAGGGCCAAATGTAACGGATCATGACAAGTGCTACCCTAGAGCTGACCTAGAGATAGAAAGAACCAAGCTTTGCGCGAAAATGGTCGCATTGGCTCAGACTATGTTTGAAGCCAGTCGCCTTTTCAATTACTCGGGCTCAGCCAAGACGCAACTACACTTGGATGGATTTCTAGAGAAGTTAGAGGGCATAATTGCAAGATCTGCCAAAGAAGAAAAAAATCAAGAGAGAGATAAGGCAAGCAAAAACATGACCCATCCCCCATCAAAAGCCTATGTGCCCAATTCCACGGAACCAGACAACCCCTCCTCCTTAGAAAGAATAGAGAATCTACTGGCACAATCACAAAAGGAACTCGCCCCTCAACACCATAACAAGGCTAGTGAAAGAGCAGGTCTTCCTACCCAGAGAGCCTATGTGCCTGAAGCCTATGTGCCTAACTCTACGGAGCCAGACACATCATCTTCTATGAATCGATTCACACCAGAATTCCTACGAGAGATTCAAGAAGACAAATGGGCTAAAGAGAGTGAAGTCCCTCCTCCTATTGAACTTGTGGATGATGCACATGACCAATTCCCACAAGATATCCCATCCATTTATGGGGAGCAAGAGAGCACCCAATCTCAAGAAAGATTAGACTTCGAGTCTAATTCTTTACAAGAACTACCCCACTTCACAGGCCCATGGGAAGCAAAGTCCACTTGTATGAGAGCACCCACAGTCATGGTAAGAAACGAAGATTCGGCCATACCTAGGAACACAGAGGTAGTGAAGAACACTAAAGTGCAGTGCAATCTCAAGTTAGAAGAGCTACTCAAGGTTAGACCTGAATTATGGAAACATGTCGCCAAACAAGTACCAGAGATAGCAAAACCTCGTTCCCAGGTAGGATCCCAAAGGACAGTGCCAGAAATACCCTTGGATAAGATAGGAGATATGTGTGAAGGTGAAGAAGGGAACACCTATCTTCCCATTACCTACCAAGAGTACACCACCAAGGCAATTTTGGACTCAGGTGCAGGAGTTGCAATTGCCACACTTCCCTAAGGAAGCGCTGGGGCAAGCCAGCACTCAGGCCAACGAGAATGAAATTGCAGATGGCCGACGGTCACATAGAGAGACCCCTAGGATTGTTAGAAGGAATAACTCTCACCACCTGTGGTGTCGAATTTGAGCATACCTTTGCTATATGTGACTTCAGCAAAAATCATGCCTATGAGATGATTTTGGGAAGACCATTTATGCGACAGTTGCAAGTGGTACAGGACTGGGGAACCAACTCCTTGTATTTGCAACACTTAGGAGTTACGACCAAAGTCAATCTCCAAGATTACTCTCATAGAGATGTCCCTCCCATCCAATGGAATCCTATCCATAGAGCCAAAGATGAGACTGAGTCTGTGCATTCCATAGAATCCGGATCCTCTTGGATGCATGAAGACACTCACTTATGGATGTGCAAAGTAGCAGTAGAGGAAGAGAAGAGAGAAAAGGCCAGAGAAATAGGTGCAAACGAAACACATAGACCCATTCAAGACCCAGCCTATGCACCTGTAGTATTTCCTGACGAAGAATTCGAACCCCACGGTTGGGCAGAAATCCTAGCAACAATGGATGTAGCCATCAATGAGGAACAATGGACACCTCACTGTGATGAGGATGGCTATGACATTTCAGTCTTCTCCATAGAGCCAATCATGGGAGAGGCAGTTCTAGAAGAATGCGAGCCTAGCCCTGATGCTTTTGAGGATGCAAGTGACTCCGATCTAGAGTCAATCATTATGGACCCACCTTTTGCATCAGATGAAGAATACTTCCATGAAGTAGAATTTCAACCCCAGAGGCATAGAGAGCTTACAAATGATGTAAGATTAGCCACACATGTGACCCCGAAGAAAGAAGGAAAGAAACGAAAGAAGAGAGAAGTCTCACCAGAAGAGGAAGAATCTTTGTTTGAGGTCCCAGAAAATTTTAAGAAGTATGAGATAGACGACAGGAAAGTCATGATAAGAATGCCTAAACGAGAGGCACAATCAGGAGAGGCCTATGATAACAAAGAAACCACCAAGAAAATAGTAGTGGCCCTAGAAGAAGGAGAGGAGAGATGCACATACATAGGCCATGACCTAACAGAGGAAGAAGAGCATGCGTTAATAGCCTTGCTAAGAGAATACAGAGATGTGTTCGCTTGGAGTTACAAGGATTTGAAGGGTGTTGATCCAGACATATGCTCACACACTATCCCCATGACCACAGATGCTAAACCCTCTAAGCAAAAGCCATATACATATAACGATAACTATGCGGCTAAGATCAAAGAGGAGATCGATAGACTGGTTGAAGCTGGATTTATCTATGAAATTGAGCACACTGAGTGGGTATCCCCCATCGTAGTGGTGCCCAAGAAGAATGGCAAGCTGCGTGTATGCATTAACTTGAAGAAGGTCAATGCAGCCACAATTCGAGATAACTATCCGCTTCCCATCACAGAACATCTCTTAGAACGAGTAGCAGGCAAGGAAGTGTATAGCTTCCTTGATGGATTTTCGGGCTACAATCAAGTAGCCATTGCTCCAGAGGATCAACATAAGACAGCATTTGCCACTGAGTGGGGCATATTTGCCTTTAGAGTAATGCCATTTGGGCTTACCAATGCACCAGCTACCTTCCAAAGGCTGATGTGCCATGTATTTAAGGAGTTCCTGAGGAAAAACTTAGAAGTCTATGTTGATGATCTTTGTGCTCATTCCAACATTAGACAAACCCATATTCCTGAACTCAGACAAATCTTTAACAAATGCAGAGAATATCAAGTGTGCCTAAACCCAGAAAAGTGTGTCTTCATGGTCCGGCAAGGCAAGATTCTAGGACACATAGTGTCAAAGAATGGCATATCTACTGACGAAGAGAAAGTGAGAGCCATAGCAGAGCTACCTAGGCCAAGGAATGTCAAGGAAGTACAAGCTTTCATGGGGCATTGTGGTTACTACCGTCGGTTTATACACATGTATGCCATCATAGCAAAGCCTCTGTATGGACTTTTGACCAACTTTGAGTGGACTGACGAATGCGAGAATTCCTTCCAGGAGCTTAAACGAAGATTATGTTCAACACCAATATTAACCACACCAGATTGGAACAAGCCTTTCCATGTTCATGTGGATGCATCCAATTATGTTATTGGATGTGTACTCGCACAACCTACTGGTGAAGGTAATATGGATCTTCCAATTGCCTATGCCAGTAGACAATTGAATGCTGTTGAACGAAATTATACCACTACAGAAAGAGAAGGCTTAGGCATGGTATATGCAGTTAAAAAGTTTAGGCATTATTTGCTTGCAAATAAATTTAAATTTTTTACTGACCATGAGGCATTGTTGTACTTGGTAAACAAACCATGCAATACAGGTAGATTAGTAAGATGGTTTCTATTACTAATGGAATATGACTTTGAGGTAGTGGTGAGAAAAGGGAGGACTCATTTGAGAGCAGATCATCTCTCTAGGCTCACATCTGGAGAAGCCCCACAAGGAGTATCAGATGATCTTCCTGATGCTTACTTGTTTAATTTGGAAGTGGTGCCGCAGTGGGCTAAGCCATTAGTGCCAGTATTGACATACAGGCCTAACCATCCAGTAATAAACACGCAGGATAGAGAGGTAGTAAAAGCCCAAAAGTACCACATCATGGCGGGAAGTATGTACAAGCACACAGACCAAGGGATCTTGGCTTGTTGCGTAGAAGAGGACGAGTATGCGAAGTGGTTGCAATTAGCACATGTAGGTGCATTAGAGCAACACTATAAGGAGATTCGGAGTGCATTGGCCAACTATGGAAGCTGATGTCCAAAGGTTGTGCAAGGAATGCCCAATCTGCTGCACTAAACCACCTGTGGAACACGCCACTCTTTATCAAGTGTCCATAGTGCCAGATTGGAGTGAACCACTAGTATCCTTCCTAAGGACGAAAACATTCCCTCCAGACATGACTCTGGCTAGGAAAAGGAGTTTAGAACAAGAAGCCCAGGATTACTCACTCATTGGTGATAATCTCTACAAGCGTGGTAAGGATGGTTACTTGAGACTATGTGTCCATGAAAGTGAATATCTCAAGGTCTTGGAAACTGCTCACCAAGGTGTAGCAGGAGGACACTTTGGACCAGACCGGGTGATCAAGGCAATTCTATTTGCGGGCTTCTGGTGGCCGACCCTTCACATGGATGCACATACCTATGTGAAACGATGTGATGTCTGTCAGAGAACTCAGTATCCTATACGTAAAGATGAGATGCCACTGAAACCTATGATGGGTGGACATGCATTCTCTAAGTGGGGAATAGACTTTGTGGGTCCTATTAATCCCCCAGCTAAGGGTTCCCATGCAGAATATATCATTGTTGCAACAGACTATCTAACAAAATGGGTAGAGGTAAAAGCCACAACGAAGAACGATGCTCAAACAACAGCTAAGTTTTTATTTGAGAATGTGTTTACTAGATACGGGCTACCTATAGAGCTAGTCAGTGATAGAGGCACTCACTTCTTAAATGAAGTTATTGAAAATCTACTCCAAGAATTCTTGGTAGTTCATAAGAAGTCTGCCCCCTATCACCCCCAAGCTAATGGCCAGGCTGAGAGCACCAACAAGATCTTATGCAATGTACTAACGAAATTAGTAAACAATAAACGCTCTGATTGGGACAAACAGCTACACCATGCTGTTTGGGCATACCGAGTCGCCTACAAAACGGTACTCCAAGCCACCCCCTTTCAGATGGTATTTGGCCAAAACGCCGCGCTACCTTTGGACTTCCTAATACCTACATTAAAAGTAGCACAAGAGCACGAATGGACGGGTCATGAACTCTCCTCTAGACTTTTTGACCTTGAACGATTAGGAGAAACAAGACTAAGGGCAGCTGCAGGGATTTATGCAGCTAAGAAACGACAGAAGGCATATTTTGATGCCCACGTTAAGGATAAAGGTTTGAAGGCAGGCGACCTAGTACTAGTATACACTTTGAAACAACATGCGAGGAAATTAGAGAAGCGTGGCTATGGACCTATGATCATAAATAGGATCTCCACAAGTGGAGCAGTGCAACTAGCCACATTGGACGGTGACGTTCTTTCAAGTTATATAAGCGGATGCAGAGTCAAGTTATATCAGGAACCTCTCACAGAGGAAATGCTAAGTCGACTCAATATCGCCAAGAAACGCAAGGAAGAAGAAAAGCGGATTCGAGAAGAAGCTCAAGCGGAAGCTTTAGAACGCATCAGAAGGATGAAGTTGCGAAGACAAGGTAGAGATCAGCCTAGAACAAATGACTATGCAGATCAAGGATATCATATGGCAATGTGTGAAGTCGCAAGAACGAGTCCCCATAGAATAATTGATCGACGACCTTTTGTGACCATAGAGGTAGGACAAGGAACTAGTGTACAGTCCGTGCGAGCATTGATTGACTCAGGTGCAGCCACTAGTGCGGTGAGACTCTCTTACTGTCAAGAACTGAAATTAAAGGTCGATCCTATAGAAGCTTATCTCATAGGATTAGGAGGTGTGGAAACCCCTTGCATGGGTGAGGTGGAGCTTCCCCTCTACATTCAGGACATGTTAATGACAGTTAAGGTACTAGTGTGCCAAGACGAAGACCTCACTGAGCCTCTTGTCTTGGGTCAGGACTGGATCTATGATCATGCAGTCAACCTAAACCTAAGAAATGGACTTCTTCAGGTATGGGTCAATCATAGTCGAATTACAGTAGAGTTAGAGAATGGAGCACTCAAGGAACTAGGGAAGGCACACACTCTTGGTCCTTCCAGGAGTACACATGAAGATGACCATGCTGTTCTTGTCCAAAACTATGTGTTGCAGAGGAATGATGTTCGCAAAAATGGAGTCAGGGATGCGACGGAACTCCCTTCTTTTCCAAAGGTCAGAGAGAAGCAGCAACCAAAGGTGGATCAACGGCAGAAGAAGCAGGGTACTACCTATGTCGGAGATCAAAAGCACCTGCGCAGCAAAGTGTCTCAGCTAGTGAAACAAGTGTGGGTGCGGAAAGGCGAACACCCGGTTGCACTTAAGTCAACCACACGGGCAAAGCCTCTCATTAGTAACCAACAACACGACACCCATAAGACGTCTTTCAGAAGTTCTTCTGCTAACGTGAAGTCTATTTGGGTGCCCAAGAAGTCGATGAAGGCTAGCCCACAATCAAGAAAAATTTGGGTGCCTAAGGCTTGTTTGCGGGCTCAAATAGCTACACCAAGGCCACACCCTTTACAGCGTGATCCATTCACTCACACCGCCGACATCCACTCGTTTTCAACACTCAGGAACACACCAAGGCCCATGAGCACGAACAGAATCACTTGTAAATGGGTCCCTAAAAGGTCTCATTTTCAAGCCGACACACCCATAAAGCTCTCGAGAGTCTCTACGAAACCAAGAGCAAAACCCATCCACTGCATTTGGCAGCCTAAGACTTGTAACAAACCCCCGGACCCCAATTGTAAATCCATGATAACCTACTAACCCCAGCACTATCACACTACATCATTCCACTTAGCTCTTAGGTGTACTGAACTCCTAACCACACACACACTCACACCGAGCACTTACTAACCCATGAATCTCTCCCAACCCTCGTGTTAATGTTGTAATGGGAGCAACAATGGTTCTCTCTTGTCCTGTACAATGTTAACACTAGTTTCTATATTCTCACAGAGACAGGAAGCAAGAAGTAACATGGCAGAGACGGTAGGAACTAGCTCCCAGGCAGGCACTAGCCCCCAAATTGTGGACATTGAAAGCCTTCCGGTTGAGGAGGAATTAAAGGAACGACCAGCGGCATTAAGGGCATTACATGCCATACCGATTCAGAATCCTCCACAGGGTCACACAATGCCGGTGGGCAAAACCTCACACTGGTTCAGTGATGTTGCGGGACCTCTGGGTGAAGGCACATACATGTGGGAGTCCGAGGTAGAATTCAATGGACGTTGGGGCAGATACCACTTCTTTACCAGAGAGTTTGAAAAGCTACAGAATAACGAAGGACTGAAGCCGATATGGAAGAAGGCTGGGCTCTATGATTATTTCAAGTTCCAACTACCAAAGCCCGATTTTCTAAGGTGCTCATACTTGATTAGCACCCTCACTCCAAGCAAAGACAAAAAAGGATACAGCTCCTTTGTCCTCCCGTCTCTCACAAGGGGCAATGAGCTCAAGCGCTTTAGATTAACTATCAATTTGGTAAGGGAAGCTTTGGACATGAAAGGTATGCACATTCCTACGGAGAAAGAGACTATGGTTCCAGACAATATGAAGAACAGGAATTTGACGAAATTAAAGGACATGGTCTCGATGACTCCTATGATCGCCATTCATTTACGGATGGTCATGCAACATTTCGCATTCCCTGCGCAAGAAAGGTTCACAATGCCTCCCAAAAAGATCTGGTTTAGCCTCTACTTAGCAGACGCCTTTGATTTGACCATCAATATGCCCCACTGGATTATAGACCAGATCCATATGGCTCATCAAAGATGGTATAAGAAACAAAAATCTGTACTCTATGGATGTTGCGCGCTTACCAGAATTGTGTATAGATGTCTCGCCTATGATGTACCGGTGCAAAGGGCTCTCATTTGGTCCAGAGCACAGGAGTTTCAACGCAGATTGTCAGCCGTAGGACCTCCCTCAAAGAAGATGAGAGGCACCGTACAGATGCCTTGTGCACAAGCCCGCGGTGCAACCCTAGCACCAGAAACAACTCCAAGGCTTCCTCGAAGAGTGCAACCATTTACTATCAGGTTACCCAGGCACAGCACAGATGGCCCTAACCTTGTGTTTCCACCAGTGCCTACTGATCTGGAATTTCCTCACGGATTTACTTTGGAAGATCTAACGGATGAAGAAGTGGCTAGAATTATTGAAGTTGTTAATGCGGAAGTTGAGGCAGAGCAGGGTAGTGGACAACAAACGGCTACACAACAACCCCAGACAAGACAACCAGAAGTGGTAGAAGTGGAAGATGAAGAAGAAGAAGACCAAGAGGATGAACAGGAAGGATTTTCTGATGAAGGGGCGCATGACTATGAGCAAGAAGTTATACAGGAGCTATAGGGTGCCCCAGCATATACAAAGGAGTTGAAAAAGCTCTACGATACCATCAACAGAGTCCAACAACAACATAAGTTATCCCTTGCAGCAGGAAAGGCTATCATGCACCAAATCCTTGAGGAGGAAGGAGTTGACGAACAATATCGTGCCACCCTGGATATGATCTCCGATGCTTTAGGAGTACCTGAAACAGTGCACACTGCCCTGGCACAAGCACGCAGAACGGAAAGAAGATACGGAAGATGTCCCCCACGAGCAGGGAAATAGATGAATGTCTTAGTATCAGAAACACAAGCAACAACCATGACCATGGGCACAGCACACACTGTGCACGATACTGAAGCGACCCATGTGTCCAGTGCACCCCCATCACCCCCCTCGCCACCCCCGCCTCCCTCTCCACCACATTCACCTCCCATTACCAATGTAACAACCACCGTTACCGCCTCCGAGCCCACCGCCATGACTGAAGCACAAACCGCCAATCAACCCACACACCCTCTCAACACCTCCCGTGTATACACCTCCACTAACACTGTAACCCTAACGGCAGCTACTGACATCCCCATTCCCCCACTCACACTTTCGGGCAGTTCACATTCACAACTGCACACACCACTGTACACATTCACCACAATCACTGCACCCACAATTCCACTATTCACCATCACTCCCACTACCGCTTCCACCATGGATTTTATGGACATATCACCCTCCACTGCACCTCTCCCTCCCCCCATACGGCCACAATCTCCCATTCCCCCACCACCCACTTCACCATTTTCCAGCACCGCATTCACACTTCCCTTCCCCTTTCCCTTCCCCTCTACACTTAACACCCTCCCTGCATCCACCCCCATTAATAATGTATTTAATAACATGTATCAGTGCATGTCTCAGTTACAACAACACTATCAGCACCTCGATGCTCAGCATACAAGTTTATTCAGGAGTCATGAAGCATTACAAGGAAGATTCATTGACTTAGAGCAAGAGAAGAAACAATTACAACAGCAGTTTAGTGCATTGCAAGAACAACATGAGCAATTAGTGGCAAATCCACCGCAGCCAGATGCCGAAGAAAGACAACAAATGGATGATCTGCTACACTCCCAAATCACAGAGAACCTCAAGCTCCACCGCAACATGGCTCTATTACGGAAGCATATGTCTGCAGCCCTAGAAGAAAATAGACGGCTTCAGACACAAAACGAAGAGAACTTGGAATTAGCCATGGACGGTTCCCCACAAGAAATTGACCCGGAGAGATTTAAGGCCATTCCCTCGGACAATATGCAAATCATATTGGAAACCCATGCTGATCTCCTCGAAGCCCATGCAGCCTTAGAAAAGGAAAGAGACGAACTACGAAGGCAATTGGAAGCTCAACCAGAGCCACCCAAAGAAGTCCCAACCACAGCTGACACAACTGATGAAGTTGCAGCGCTCAAAGCACAACTCGAAGAATTACAAAAGAAAGTGCTTGAGTATGAACGCCAACCCTCCCCCTTGGTAGAACCAGAACCCGAAGACCTAGTGCCAATCGAAGTAGAGGAAACTTTTGAGGACCCGTACGTTCCGATGCCAGCACCTGGAGGCAAGCAGACAGCAGAGGGCATGGACACAATTGAGATAGAGGCCCCGGAATGGATGCAGAGATTAGAGAAAGTGGCCACCACCCACGATGACAGGGTAGCAGTTCAAATAGCATCCATGTCACGATTGGAAGAGGTAATTATAAAATCCGAGTACTTTAGAAACCTCTCACATCACAGGTGGATCGGCACCTCCGACGACTTGTATGTTCCTTTTTGTGTCCTAATGGCGGATTATAATGCTGAAATCAAGCACCACACCTCACGGGAACCAACCTCTGCCACACAGTTTGCACCAGACGACATCCCAGAAAGTGCTAAGCAGGGAAATATTCGCCAACCGACTTGGAGAATTCGGCTGCTTGAAACCTACCCGGAAATGAATCGCACATGGAATAACATGCCCCTGTATATCAAGTACAATCCCTGCTACTGTCCTGTCTTCAGAAGAAGGTCGTGGCCGGAATACACAAAGATGGTGCTGACAACCAAAGGGTGCGAGAAATGGCTCAATTATGTCTACTTAGCACCACCCAAAGGTCAACCTACCGTCGGATACATGATCTCGACTATTCGGCATTGGGGTGTCAGGTTCAAAAACGTACCAGATGTCATGACACAGATGTGCCTTAAGATTTTTGAACTCATGATAGTCACCTTCCGGACCTTCAAGAATGTTAAGGAACCTCACCTCTCTGCGCTCGGATTCAATGAAGGCAATCAGGATCTTGTTTATGACATGAGCACAACGCCCTCTATTCATGTTGTTTATGCATGGCATGCCCGCATCAAATACCTACCGGCCTGCTTCAAACAGACATTTGAAGAGATGTTTGTCATCGGGTTCTGGGAATATCACTCAGAGATCTTCATTCCTAGGCCCTCACATTTCTTACAATTGTTTGCAGTGGAACAAGCTCTCCACTCAGAAAAGTTACGAATGCCACATCCAGAGGTTCCCGGGCCGGTCGATTGGGATGCTCTACTTACAGACTTGGCCAAAGGATTGAGGATTGCCGAACATCACTTAGCGCAAGACGTTGTCGAATACTACATCCAACGACCCTCCCAACAAGGGTCTATCAGGGACGACAGACGCGAGAGAGGGGGGGTGTTAGCAGCAGACAAGGAACTGAAGGACTGACAAGGCATGGCAGTCAGAGAAGAGAGTCAGAGGGGAGAGAAGGCACAGGCAAACAAGGAAGTCAACGACGATCTGGCAAGTAGGCCAATAATTTTCTTCATGGAGAAGCAAGTACGAGCATTCACGCAGATCTAGCACTAAGGCAACCTTTAATTTTTCAAACCCTTACACCAATTAAAAGTGATTCTCATCACTAACAACCCTTGTAAATACCATGTTCACCTTTTTGTGGCTCCATTTTGTGCAAGCCGAGGAGTCCTCGAGCTTGAGGAGCCTTAGAAGTACCTACATATCAATTTTCACATTTTTTAGACTCCGTTTAAGCCCTCAAATTGGCCCTGGAACTTAATTTTTAACTAGGCCGGACACTAGGTTTGGACAGGGCCAAAGCTAGTCAAAAACTATAAAAGGAGCTAGAGAGCTCATTTTTGAGGTAGATCGTAATTGAACGAACTTGTAAGAGCTTCTTGAAAGTAATCTAAGAGCTCCATTGCTTCTCACTCTTTGTCTTGCCGTGTGTGCACGTGTGTATGTATGTGTGTGCATGTTTGTGTGCTTCTCACTCACGCACTTGTGCCGCCACTTGCTCGAGGTCTTCATACCATCCTCACGTCTTCCCGGATTGACATTAAAGGAGGTGCTACTCATCACTGAGCTACACAAAGTTTAATGTTAAATTAAGGTTCATATTAAAGCTTGATGAGTGTCAAAATATAAAGGGTTAGAGATTGGAAAGGTTAACCAATGAATGAAGTTATGGACCATGCAATGGATGATAGAAGTTTAGAATCCAGTTCCAATTTGTCTTATATTATCCACTTAGAGAGAGATATCTGGTGGTTAGGTGCTATAAAAGTTCCTAAAGAAAACACATTGTTATTTCATGGATGTTTTGTAGGAATCCACATATTACAAAAGTAATTTCTTATCAAATACATGGCCAAAAGATTTACATAGATGGTACATGTAATTTTGATGTAGAATGGCATTTGGGTGGAGACCTTAAGAGTATAAAATGTATGCTATTTTGGGGGCTTATCATCGAATATAGAAGAGGATGGAATGCTGCCTTATTGTGTGCCCCCATCCCAGTGGTGTCTAGAAGAGTGAGTTGTGGTTCAAGGGGTGTAAACCTTGGTGGGCATTGAGTACCTTGCACATGGATAGGGTAGATGATGGGATCCTTCCTAGGATTTTTCTTTCGGCATGATATTCTCTTAGGATCTAAAGTTCTAAAATGAATGAGGACTTCTCTATTGAAGGACTTTCACTTAAGTTTTGTCTCATTCACATTTAAATGGATAGAAATCATTTTAGAAAGGTTAAGAAAAAACATTCAAAGAAAACCAATAACAATGGAGAGAATCAAAAATTTATTTGATGAGAACAAAAACATAAAAGCCTAAACATTCAAGTTTCAACATGAAATAATCTATGGTGCGAGTCAATGAACTATTTCCAAGAAGAACCCCTCACACTCTTTGTGCATGCCATTGGTCATGAAGTAGTGGTCCTCATAATCACATCCACTTCTCAATTGCAATATCATTGTATTTTTCTTGTAACTTTTTCTATTTTCAACTCGCGTTCTCATCCCATTGCATATTTTCTAGAGAATGCCATATGAAAAAACCAATTGAACATTTCTTCTAAATAGTTCAATTGCAATAGGCTGCCTGTATGATGGGAACTTTTAAAGTAAACACATCTATCTCTGTAATTTGACTTCTCCATTCGTTGTGTACCAAAAATCTCTAGTGATCCATATTGGTTCATAAACAATGCTCCATGTGCAAAAAGGATATGCTATGCTTCGGTCAATAAAATGTACACATAATATTAAAAAACATATTAGAAAATATAATAAAAAGTTACTATGTAATTTGTAATGTTGCTCTCCCCCTATGATAGGATGAATGACTATGTAAACTCCTTCAAAGTCACTTGGAATAATTCTCGTTGCAAAGTCTTAGTGAAAACAAGAGCCATCAAATGTAGAAATTGATGCAAGGATGATCATACCTTCTTTTGCTTGTTAATGAGATGAAGTTGAATGTTATTATCTATCATAATTGAACATAGGTATTTGCAAAGCTCCCATTTTCCATCATCTTGACTATTCTCATCTCTTTTAAAGAAATGTCTTGCCTTCTTTCTAGTCATTGAGACTTGTTGTAAAATCCCTTGAGACTCACCACACTCCTTAACAACTAAACATACATGATCACCGTGACAACCAATAGAATTAAAAAGATCTTGTATTTTCTTAATTGCTATTATAGATATCTCTACTAGTTTCATTGCAAATGCATGTTCAATATGGAGCTCCAAAAGCCTATGAAAGATCCTCATGAAGGCAAGCAAAGTGGAAAAGTGAACATTGACCAATAGAAATGGAATAATAGTGTTTCAATAATTTCTTTTTTTCTCAAAATTCGTTTCTTCTTACACTGGAAGTTAAGGCTCAAAGAACAAGGATAGAAACAAATCACGCATGAGTGAGAGTAAGATTTTGAGGTGTCCTCAAATGAAGAAAATGTTAAATTGAGGCACCATTGAACAACACTAATACCGAATTGAACCATCGAATTACAAGGTGGCAAGAGACTACCTATAAGACAAGGAAAAAGACCGTTAGATGAAGAAAGAGAGAAAAGTCAACATGCAAATGGGTTAGAGCATGTAGATGAAGAGGCATGGCCATCTAGCCATGCTCTTAGGAAAAAGAACAGCTATTAATCATGTCATAGACCACAACGATCACAACCCAACATCCCTCCGAATGCAAGAGCACCACAAAGATGCAAAAAGCAAACCAGAGCTTTTTCAGAGATAAGGCATTATCAAAAGTCTATGGAGCTTCTAATTCCACAAAGGAAATTTTCAAGAGTTGTGAAGGAAGATATCCAAACCTACTGTTCTAGACTTTGCATTCAAGAGATAGCAATTGAGAAACTCCAAGAGGTTGTAGAGGCTTATCTAATATCAATGTTGGAAGACTCTAACTTGTGTGCTATCCATGCAAAGAGAGTGGAAATGCAACCTAAGGAAGTTAACTAGAATGGTTAAAGGAAATAATCCTTAACACTTCTAAACTCTCTTGATGAGATAAATTTTGTTATCACCCTAAATGATTAATATGATCTTCTTCTTATTAAATTTGTTCTCTAAAGTTTTTGGAAGTCCATTTATCTCTTAATATTTTCAAAGTCTATTTGTGGATGAATATATAAGTATAACACCCTTTTTATGAAGTTTAACATAATTTTTATTGTATATGAAGTGCATATTTTGTGCTATGAATGCTTGCAATGACCTAGAATAGCCAAAAAAGGGCTTGCCACTGAAACATGGGATTGAGGCCTACAAAAGTTTTGCAATGGCCAATCTAGGGTTTCTATGATAGGCATTGTTTTGCTACTCTTGGCCATAAATTCATATATTATATACACAGAAGCGTATAGTATGCCATATTTGAGGTGAATGTCATGTCAAAACCTTGTAAAAGAGAGAAACCAAATTGAATTGTACGTCTTATAATCAAGGTGCAATATAATTTTTTATATCTATAGATGCTTAGTAATAGCTACATGGATGGTCATAGAAATGTCATCCTTCGTTAGCATGTCATTGGGTACACTGTAGATATTGAAGTAATTAGATAGGAAAAGAGAGAATCTAGTATAAATTATAAATTTCAAATCATCAAACATACAAATAAATAGAAATAATGAAGCATGTTTATCTAAAAATATTCCTCATTCCATTTATGAAAAGATATGCATAATATGAAGTTTCTATTTTGGTTGCACAATATGACACATTCATTCAAATAGATAGAAAGTTTATAGTTCTTTAGACGTGATCCATTCAACCAATTAAGCTCATAAGAGAAATGTTAGACATGGACAATGCTCCACCCTCATGGAAGACTTGGGATCAACCCAAGAAGGTAGTTCACCTTTGGGTGGACATTGAGGGGGGGTGTTAGATATGCTCAATGCCTCACCCTTATGTAGCACCACCATTGTTCCATGACACTCTATTTTGTAAGGCCCCCATAATGAGGAGAAGTTGTGTGAGAGTGTTGGACATTGGTAGGTTCCTGACTTTGAGGTCATATGAGGTCTAGAGTAGACTATAGATGGATAGTTAGGAAGGTTACTTCTAAGCCATTGAATTTGGGATTGATGTGATGTAAGGATCAACCTAAATCAATGGCTAAAAACAAAACTATCTTTCTTAACTTGGGGAAGGGTCTATTTGATGCGGGCCATTGGATCTAGACTTGATGCTAAGTGTGGATTAAGCAAGATCAAGGGCTACAATCAAATGTTTGTTGATCCTACCTATCTACCATTGGATTTACCCCATAGATCAATGGTGGAGAATATTTTGAGCATGGATCAAGCTATCACGACCCTAGAATATGGGTAGGCTGACTTAGGCTTGGAGGACCTTATAGGTATGGTCCCATCCCCATGTAGGATCATTGTTTGTAGTGTCTGGAGCCATTAGGGTATTCATCTTAGTACCCATTGTGTTGGCCTATAGCCCTTCACCTAGCTTCTATCTAGATCACCATCTATGCTCCATATAGGGAGTGCATTGGTGGATAGAACCATCTATATTTTGTTTAGTGTTTGAATTCCATTGTATTAGAGTTATGAGTTTGAGTTCAATTGAGTTGATTTCATCTCCTACTCATCTTAAGTCAGCTTTCCATTATAAATAAATCTCTTGTGTTATTCGCATGAGTAACAATATCTCTCTTTCTATCTAACCTTGATCTTATATGTGTGTTGTGGTAACCTCTACATGACATTCGAGTTACACCACTAGCCCACCACTCAGTCATTATTCATTATTTCTCTTTTTCTTACATGGTATCAGAGCATAATAAGGTATAGAAGATTGTAGAGATCATGGAGGCCAAGGAATAAACTCTAGCATTTGTGAAAGGAATGCTTCAACAATCAAGCTTGTGAGAGGTAAATGCTTCAACTCCAAAGTTTGTGGTAGGTAAAGGCTTCAACATTGGAGTTCTTGGGAGGCAAAGGCTTCAACGCTATAGCTTGTGAGAGGCAAAGGCTTCAACTCTAGAGTTCTTGGGAGGCAAAGGCTTCGAGTTCATGGGACATAAAGGCTTCAACACTATGGAGCATTAGAATCTAGGAGCGGAAGTGGAAGTGGAGTTGGTGCAATGGATTTGGAGACACAAACACTATGGGTTCATCCACCAACCTTCAATGAAGGCAAGTTAGATGGTACAAATTATTTTCTTTGGAAGTTCAAGATTATAGTTATCCTTGATCCTTATGATCCTTTGGAGATGGTGATGGGAAGTGAGCAAGAGCTACAACCAACCTTTGACCCATTGGATTCAAGTATGGTAATTCTCCTAGATGCAAAGCTTCAACAAGCTTGGAAGATGAGGAATGTGAATGCACTATATTATATAGTGAACGATTGTGTGGGATCTATTCTACATCTTATTTAACATATATCCAAGGCAAGTGAGGCATGAAGTATACTGAGGAGTCACTTGGATGTAAAAATCCAAACATGCATTCAAAACTTAGAAAATCAAATGGAAGCAAAGACATTTGCAGAAGGAGAGAAGGTTGATGCATCCATTACTCATATCTGTTGGGAAAGATGGATGGATACCACAAGAGAACGAATTGGTACTGCTAGTCCCTGCTTTGTACCTGCCCTATTTCTCTTCATAGTTGGATAGTAGGCCCCTTTAGCTTGCTAATGACACTAAATGAGTGCCTTATGTTCTTTGGAGATAATGCTTCAAACAATTAGATCAAAACAGTTATTTTTGAAACTAGCTAGTGACCAAAAACTTGCTATTTTGGTCATGACACTTGGTGGATATTTTGCTTAGTGCTCACAATATAGTAGCAATTAGGAATATTCCTTTTGAAGGTATCTAACTAGCTTAGAGAGATAATGATTCCAAGTGGAATCACTTAAAATGATAAACCATACTCTGAGCAATCAACTTAGCAAGTGGAAGCTTACCCTCGATTTTTTAGGAGCTACACAGAGAATGACCAGTGAGCACTTCGAGGCCATTTTCTCCCAATCTGCTGAATCAAACTTCTTCAAATTTTGATAGCTTGTAGTAGACTTTGTGGGGTTCCAAAAAGGTATAGAACATGAAAAACGATGGCGAGATCACTAAGATACGGTCATCACAAGTTTTGAGTGGTCATGGCAGAGAGCTGAGCAGAGATAATCAATAATGTAACGTATTATAGAACAATGATATACATGATCAGTAACGTATTATAGAACAATGATATACATGATCATTGGCATAGAAATGATACCCAATTATAGTGATAAGAGTAGGCTATGGTGTAAGCCACTCAACATATACCAATGATCAGCAATAAGCTCAGTAATAGGGGCACACAACTGCGAGATTTTCAAGTCTCTTATATAGTGACTTTTCTTCAAGTTTGAATTTTGAACTTCAAATAGGGCTTCACCTAAAAGTGTTCCTCTAAGTTAGGAATGATTCTACCAAGTGAGATTCGTAGCTTTTAGTTCTCCAAACTCCATGAGATGTATGGGGCGGCAAGATTCTCTCATGAACTTATCTTTTACAAATCGTAACTAAAAACGTTTACAAGCCATAGTTCATATGATCCATCAAAAAGCTCCTTCAATGCCTAGACAAATGTGAAGGCTTGACATTTGCACCAATAGATCCCCCTCAAGCCAAACATTTTGGCCTACTCTTCTTCATCAATTCTCTTGAACGTCCTGCAATCCAATCATAGCTTTAAACGTGCAAAGTTTAGTATCCTCAAGTGCTTTGGTCAATAAATCTACACACTGCATATTTAAGGATACATATACCAATTGAATCTCCTTGCTCAATAGATTCTCTCTAACATAATGGTAGTGAACTTCTATAAGCTTGGTTCTTGCATGATAGATAGGATTTGTTGCAAGATGCAAAGGACTTGTATTGTCACCAGAAATCATTGGTGAGTTAGAGTGTAGTCCCAAATATGAATATAGCAATCTGATCCACATGGCTTCTTGTGTAGCATTGGCTAATCCCCTGTATTCAGCCTCCGTTGAAGATAAAGCAATAGTAGGTTATTTCTTGGAAGACCATGAAATGGGATTATCACCTGCAAAAGAAATATGTCTAGAAGTACTCCTCCTGTCATCTTTACAACCTGCCCAATCTGCATCTGAGTATAGATTGATGTCTAAATCTAAAGTATATGGAAAGTATAAACCTTGATTTTGAGTACCCTTGAGATACTTCAAAATCCTTTTGGCATCTTCCAAGTGAGGTGCTCTAGATTTATGCATGAACTGACTTAAAACACTTACTCCATAAGCTATGTCAATTCTTGTCAATGTTGCATAGTTTAGACTTCCAACTATGCTTTGATATCCTACAATTTCTTAAAGCAAATCACCTTCATGAGCACTTAATTTATGTTTTACCTCCATAGTGGTGCTATCTATCTTGGCTTTCTCCAAGTGAAACTTCTTCAACATGTCCTACACATACTTCCTTTGAGTAATGTAAATTCTAGAATTTGCATAGACCAATTAAAGTCCAAGAAAATACTTTAGTGACCCTAGGTCACTGATTTTGAACTCCTGCATCATTAGGTTCTTAATTTGTTTGATGCCATTGGCATCACTACCTATAAGGATGATATCATCAACATACACACATAAATATATCAATTTTGAGTTGCTCCTCTTCACAAACAGAGAAGTATATGCTTTGCTCATCATGAGACCTTGATCTTGAAGGTATGTAGTCAACCTATGCTTCCATGCCCTAGGTGCCTGCTTCAATCCATAAAGATTTTTGTTTAGTTTGCACACATAATTTACCTTTCTTGGGTCTTCATAACCAGGAGGTTGAGCCATGTAAACCTCCTCTGACATCCAACCATTTAGGAAAGCATTGTTTCACATCCAATTGATGTTGGAAGAGATAGATGAATACCACAAGAAATGAGTTGGTACTACCAAATCCTGCTTAGTACCTGTCCTATTTTAATTCAGAGTTGTATTGTAGGCCCTCTTAGCTTGAAAATGACACATAAAGTACCTATGTACTTTGGAGATAATGCTTCAAACTATTAGATCAAAACAGATAACTTTGAACATAGCTAGTGATCAAAAAGTTGCTATTTTAGTCTTGATACCTGCTGCATATTTTGCTCAGTGCTCACACTAGAGCAGCAATTAGGAGAATTCCTTTTGGGTGAACCAAATTATCTTGGAGAGGTAATGGTTCCAAGTGGAAACATTAAAATGATGGAATAAACACTGAGCAATGACTTTAGCGAGTAGAAGCTTACCCTCGACTTTTTAGGGATTATGCAGAGAATGACCAGTGAGCACTTCGAGGCAATTTTCTCCCAATTTGCTAAAGCAAATCCTTTGTAGTTTTGAAATAATGTAGTAGGCTCTAAGCTGCATCTAGGAAGCTATAGATCATGGAAAATGAATAAGAACTCGCTGAGATATGAGCATCACAAGTTCATTGTTCTTAATAGACATAGTAGAGAAGGAGATGAACATGATCAATGATATAGTGTATTAAGAATGTTATACATGATCATTGGCATGAATATGATGCCCAATGATAGTGATAAGAGTAGGCTATAGTATAAGCCACTTAACATATACAAATGCTCAGCAATAAGCTTAGTAATGGGGGCTCTCTTGGCTATGAGATTACAACCTCCTTTTATAATGACTTTTCCAAGTTTTTAATTTTGAAATTCAAATAGATGATCCACCTAAAAGTACTCCTCTTAGTTAGGAGTCACTTTTAGCAAATGAGATTCATAGCTTTTAGTTCTCCAAAATCCACGAGGTATTTGGACTTACAAGATTCTTCCATGCCAAATGACTTTTACAATAGTTAATGGTAAAAAAATCATAAGCAATGGTTCATGTGGTCCTTCCAATAATTGCACATAACTCCTTCAATGCCTAGCCAAGTGTGAAGGCTTGGCATTTGCACCACCGATTGATACATACTCCAATTCCTTGATGCAGCCACACTTACCAGTACTATGATGGTTGGCATTTTAGCCACAAGTGAGAATGTTTCCTCATAATCAACTCCTTGGGTTTGTGCAAAACCCTTAGCCACAAGTCTAGCTTTGTACGTGCTTATGGATCCATCTGAGTTTCTCTTTATTTTCTAAATCCATCTAGAACCAATTAACTTCATTGATCCCTTCTTCGGTACTAGCTCCCAAGTATCATTCTCCTTGAGTGCTTCTATTTCTTCATCCATAGCTTCCTTCCATTCTGCCTTGGTCTTTGCTTCTTCATATGTAGAGTGCTTTTCAAGTGATCCCCTTTGTGATCCCCCTTAGAGCTTGGTTGGATGATTCACGTAAGTCTTCCAACCTCTTCATCTTTGCCTTGCCCTTTGATTTCCATGCCTTGAATTCTTCTAGATTGATGATGTTCTCATCATCTGATTTGATTTCTTCAATTTGGCGTGGCTCCTCCTTGGTGAGGGTTGAATATTCCTCTTCCAAGTCATATGGAAATTTGACCTTCCTATATTCACTTTCAAACCAAGACTCACTCTCATCAAACACAATATCTCTAATGTCCATAAAGCTCTTGTTGGATGGATTATGAAACCTGTATCCTTTCTCATTTAAATCATACCCTATGAAAATGCATTTCTCTGCCTTAGGGTCTAGCTTACTTGTGATTTGAGATGGACCATGCACATAAGCAACACATCCAAACATTCTGCAATGATCAAGTGATGGCTTTCTACCATGCCATGCTTCATATGGGGTCATCCCATCAAGGGATTTGGATGGCAACCTGTTAATAAGATAAGGGCAGTAGATACACTCTCTGCCCACAAATAATTAGGTAACCTTTTTTCATTAAGCATTGATCTAGCTGTCTCCACAATCAACCTATTTCTCCTCTCTACTACCCCATTTTTCTCAGGGGTGTATCTTGTTGTAATTTCCCTTTTGATTCCTCTATTCTACAAGAATGCATCGAATTCATTGGAGAAGTACTCACCTCCTCCATCTGACCTTAATCTCTTTAGACTTCTTCCTATTTGGTTTTCCACAATTGCAAGATACTTCTTAAAGCAATTGAACACTTCATCTTTATGCTTCATAAAGTATATGATAGCCCACCTACTAAAATCATCAATGAAAGACAGATAATACCTTGAGCCTAAAATTGAAGGGTCCTTGCTTGGTCCCCACACATTTGTGTGGACAAGCTCCAAGTAATCCTCATGCATATAGCGTTTCTTTGAGAAGGATAACTTATGTGATTTACCAAACTCACATGCACCACATTTATAGATCATGTGTTGCTTGGATACATTAGGTATACCAAGCACACATTGATCTCTACATATTTGCTTTAAGGTTCTCTCACCAATATGCGCTAATCTCGTATGCCAAATCTCAATTTCTAACAATGTTTGATCCTTGTAATTATAAAGTGCAATATTCCTTGTATCTTCAAGTTCAAATGTAAATAATCTACCTGTTTTTATCCCTTGGCAATTCTCTTGAATCCATGTTGGGGGTCCTCCACAAAAGCTCCATATTTGTTGAACCTAACCTGCGAACCCTTTTCCATTATTTTTCCAACACTCATCAAATCTTGGTGATTGTAAGTACATAAAGAACCTTGCTCAACAAATTTCTATTCCTATCTGAGGTTTTGACATTTTTCCTACCTTGACTACTGAATGCTTGGTGTTATCACCTTTTTGCACTTGGTGCTTTTCCTTCAGCTCCTCAAGGTGAGAGAGAAGAGCTACATTGCCTGCTACATGGTTTGAACAACCTGTGTCAATATTGAAGAGGTTCTCATCATTCATACCTTGTTTTGAAGTCATATTCATGATGAGAAGGGAATCCTCTTGATCCTGGATGTAGTCCTTTCTTGATTTGAATCCTCCTTGGTAGTTGTTATTGTAGTTGTTGTTGTAGCCATGATTGTAGACTTGATTATGGTTGAGTCTTCCTCTTGATTGTGAGTAGCCACCTCTTTGATATCCTCTTCCTCTCTAATTCTTGAAGTTCCTATAGCACTCATCTGTAGTGTGATTAGATAATCCACATATGTTTCATGGGGAAGAGCTGAAATTTCTTCCCCTACCTTGCTTACCTCCTCTGCCCCTTCCTCTTGAGTTCCTACCTCTCCCTACATAGTTATCTTGAGAAGTAGTACGTTCATCTTCAATCTTTTTTATTTTTTCTTTCTCTTTAGACTTCCCTTTATCTGTGTATAGGGCACAAGAGTTGTTACCTCTTGATGGTTCTCCATTTTTGTTGAGATTGGCTTCATGGGTAAAGAGTTACCCCATGAGTGTGGTAAGATCTAGAATCTGCATATCCATGTATAAGTCCATGGCAGTTGTGAAGGCTTCCCATTTGTCATCTGTCTTGATGCCATTGATTACTTCTCTCATTATTTTCTCCTCTTCAATCTCCTCTCCTATGCTTGCCAATTGGTCATCCCCATCTTTGACTTTGGTCACATACTCTGAAACACTTTGCTTTGGTTGCTTCCTTTGAGTGGTAGACTCAA
Source organism: Ceratopteris richardii (assembly GCA_020310875.1). Lineage (NCBI taxonomy): Eukaryota > Viridiplantae > Streptophyta > Polypodiopsida > Polypodiales > Pteridaceae > Ceratopteris > Ceratopteris richardii. Next base: position 32,703,251 of record CM035408.1, on the reverse strand, counting down.
TCCACAATTGATTCTCTCTTGCTATTGTATTAGAAGAAAAGTATGAAGACAATATATCCCAAGCCTCTTGGGATGTTTTACAATTCCTAATGTGTGGAAGAAGGAAGTGAGAGATAGAGTTAATTAAGTATGACCTTGCTAATGCATCTTTGGCACACCATGAGTTGATTCTTTCAAGCTCCTCTCTTGTAGGTTGTCCTTTGCATCTGAAAATGGGCATCTCCTCATCTCGTGATATGTATCCATAGAGACTCCTTTCCTGTAAATATGTCTTCATCCTCAAGGACCATGCTTGGTAGTTTTTCCTGTCCAATTTATCAATAAAAGAAGGGAAACCATCTCCCATTTTACCTCAACTTGCTCTAATACCACCGTTAGGAAAGATGGATGGATACCACAAGAGAATGAGTTGGTACTGCTAATCCCTGCTTTGTACCTACCCTATTTCTCGTCAGAGTTGGATAGTAGGCCCATTTAGCTTGCTAATGACATTAAATGAGTGCCTATGTACTTTGGAGATACTGCTTCAAACAATTAGATCAAAACAAATAACTTTGAAAGTAGTTAGTGACCAAAAACTTGCTATTTTCATCTTGACACCTCCTGGATATTTTGCTCAGTGCTCATAGTACAATAGCAATTAGGAAAATTACTTTTGAAGGTATCTAATTATCTTAGATAGCTAATGCTTCCAAGTGAAATCACTTAAAATGATAAACAATACTCTGGGCAATCAAGTTAACAAGTGGAAGCCTACCCCTGATTTTTTAGGAGCTACACAGAGAATGATGAATGAGCACTTAGAGGTAGTTTTCTCCCAATCTGCTGAATAAAACTTCTTCAAATTTTGATAGATTAAATTAGACTTTGTGTGGGTTCGAACAAGCTATAGAACATGAAAAATGATGGAGAGATCACTAAGATATGTTCATGACAAGTACACTGTTCTGAGTGGTCATGGCAGAGAGCTGAGCAGAGATAATAAAAAATGTAATGTATTATAGAACAATGATATACATGATCATTGGCATAGAAATGATGCCCAATGATAGTGATAAGAGTAGGCTATGGAGTAAGCCACTCAACATATACAAATGATCAGCAAGAATCTTAGTAATAGGGGCACATGGCCGCGAGATTTTCAAGTCTCTTATATAGTGACTTTTCTTCAAGTTTGAATTTTGAAATTCAAATAGAGCTTCACCTAAAAGTGTTCCTCTACGTTAAGAATGATTCTACCAAGTGTGATTCATAGCTTTTAGTTCTCCAAACTCCATGAGATGTATGGGATGGCAAGATTCTCTCATGAAGTTATCTTCTACAAATGGTAACTAAAAAAGATTACAAGCCATAGTTCATATGATCCATCAAAAAGCTCCTTCAATGCCTAGCCAAATGTGAAGGCTTGAAATTTGCACCAACAATATCAAGAAGCCATGTGATGGAATGGCATCTCAAGGGATAGAGAAGACTAGCAAAGGACTAGCTCAAAGGTGTCTCCAAAATTCTCCACCAAATTATGATGGAAGGGTAACTATACTCAACACTCATGTGAGGCCTCAAGCTTTGATATTTGAGGAGTCTTACTCAATGGAAGAGGATTTGCAGTTCAAAGCCCAAGCAAGAAGTAGCAATGGAGATGCTATGTTGTCCACCAATGCATCAGGTAAAGATGGTTCCTCAACCAAAGGTAAGAGTGCAAAGAGGAGAAGTACTAAGAAGAAGACTCAAGGACAATGCCTCCATTGCAAAAGGAAGTGACAAACAATTGTTGATTGTCTTATCAAGAGGATAGATGAAGATTGTAAGGAGGAGACAATAGATCCAGCTAAAGCAAAGTTGGTATGCTCGTCAACACAAGAAGAATCAATTGTGGATTCATGGGTACTAGGCAATGGTGCATCTCACCACATGGAAAATGAGAGGGATCGCTCTAGTTCTATGCAACCTCCGCAAGATCCCATCACAATGACATGGAAAATATTGAAGGAGATGCAAAAGCAACGTAATTTTATTCATCACTTACTTATAGTGAATGGAATGAAGGAACCTTAGAGATCTTGTATGATCAGCAAACTGCATAGGGAGACATTCCCACAAGAAAGCAAGAGTAGTTCGAAGGCTCCTCTAGTGTTGGTATATGCTAACTTGTGTGGTAAGATGTCTATACAGACCTTGGGAGGATCTTCCTACAGTGATTGTTGACAACTATAGCAGAAAGTTGTGGATGTACTTTCTTTGTGATAAGTCTCCTGCTTTTGGTAAGATCAATGAGCAACCAGAACTTGTTGAAAATGAACTAGGAAAAAGTGTGAAGAAGCCTAGAATAAGAGGTGGTTGTGAGATCAACTTAGAGGATTTGGAAGGTTTTTGTGAGTGCATAAAGTGTCAATTAGTGACACCTCACACATCACAACATGATGGCATTATGGAATGCAAGAGTCACACCATTGTTGAGATAGCAATGTTTCTGAGGGAAGGCATGAGCTTTCCTTATCAAATCAGAAAGATTCATCATGAATTCTACATTGGTAAAAATCAATTAGTTTCACACTTTAGAATTTTTGAGAGTGTGTGCTATGCTCTTGTCCTAGGTCCAAGAAAGAACAAGTTGCAACCAAAAAGCAAGAGATGCATATTCTTAGGCCATTGTGAAAAGCAAAGGGCTTTCATACTAGATGACCACAAGGCAAAGAAGATACAAGGGAGTTGTGATGTAGTGTCTATGGAGCAGCCACATGTAGTGGAGGACAAGAAAAGAGCTTCCATTTTATCATCAAGCAAAGGATTAATTCACTATATACCTACCCCAAGAGTCATCCCTACCTATGACAAAGAGGAAGCATCATCATCAGATGGTGAGAAGAGAGACTACCAACCTAAAATCACCCAAAAAGATTGGTTGTCGATGTAATGGATGAAGAATAAGCTCTATGGTTAGAGTTTGAAAAAGGCATTATATGGTTTGAATCAAGCACCACATGCTTGGTATAAAAAAATACATGCCTACCTAATTGCACATGGTTTTGAGAACATCCCAACTGAAAACACCTTATATGTTAAGCATGCAAATGATGTACTTGTGATCATTGTTGTCTATGTTGATGGCATGCTGCTCACTAGTCCTCATGAAAAGCATATTGCTGTTGTTAAGGCTGATTTGCATGCCTCATGTGAGATGTCAAATTTGGGGCATTCGCATCATTATTTGGACATTTAGTTTATGTAAGTTGATGGTGGAATAGCTTTGTATCAAAAAATATATATTGACATATTATTGTAGCATTTTGGCCTTGAAGACCACAAACCTATTACCACTCCTATGGAGATAGGTTTACAATTGAGTCTTCATGATGTTGGAGATGCATTTGATGTTCTTCTCTATCAATAGGCTATTGGATGCCTGATTTACTTATGGATTACTCGACCAGACATTCAGTTTGCTATCTCACAGATGAGTAAGTTTATGCATTGCCCAGGTGTCAAGCATTGGTAAGTGCTTAAGTGCATCTTTCGCTACTTGAGTGGTACCCAACTACTTGGATTGTTTTATCCCAATGGGGGATCACTAAAGCTAGATTTACATGTTTTTTCTGACTTTGATTAGGCTTGTTGCAATGACACTTGTGTGTCCACTAGTGGCTTTTGCTTCATGCTCTTGGTTGAGCAACAAGGAGCCTACTATGGCCACTTCCAATTGTGAGGCTGAGTATAGGGTAGCTTTCATAGTGATTGTTGAGTGTGTGGGGCTCAGATGCCTTATGGCTGATTTTGGTATTGGTCAGTCTTCTGCCACCACCACCTTCACTGACAGTCAAAGGGCATTGGAAGTTGTGAGGAACCCTATGTTCCTTGCTCAAACTAAGCACATTGAGGTGCACTATCATTATGTCAAGGAGAGGTTCTCTGCTGAAGAGATCAATTTGGTATATGTGCCCACACAAGAGAATATTGTAGACCTTTTTCAGAAAGGCTCTGTCTAGGGAGAAGTTTGAAGATTTCTGCAAAGCTTTGGGCTCACTTCCATTTGTGGATTGATTCCACATATCTTAGCACTTCCTTATACATGAGTGTCAGCTCTTTGTTCACCACACCACTCCCAAGGGGGATTCAATGATATATTTAGGTAGTAATGTGTGTGAACACTCTAGGACCACTTTTTCCCTCTTTAGGAGGTTTTCTCTCCTGGGTTGTATATATGCCTATTACCCTAATGAGCTACTTATCTTTGTACATTCTCTTGGTAATACATTCAATATTTTGTGTTGTGCTCCAAGCTTCTTCTTCTTCTTCTTCTTCTTCTTCTTCTTCTTCTTCTTCTTCTTCTTCTTCTTCTTCTTCTTCTTCTTCTTCCTTGTGTTGTTCGCATGCTTCCATAGACCTCAAACTCCAGCAATAATGAAGAGGACGTCACACTAAAAAGTAGTTGCAGTCAAAGACGAAGACACTAGTGCTAAAGAAGCGATTAGTGTAGTAGAGGAGGATGAAGAATTATAAACACGATTGGCAACGAGAAAGATAACACAATGATGGATGGACCATATGCAGACTTTAAGATAGAACGTGATTGCCAAGCACTTATTAATATTTTTTGGATAAGAAAGGTGGAATTATATGAGTTTGCTTCATTACCATGGGATAGTTGGAAGAATAAGTATTACACAAAGTCTTAGGTACATATATTGAGGAAAATGAAGTGGCATATCTTTTCAAAAGTAAGTTTATCACTAGAATTATTGCAAATTTCTTTGAATTCATGCTCAAGAATGTCAATTATGGCACGCAAGAGTACTAAAAATTGTACTTGGAGAGATTGTGTTTTATCATAAAATTGGATTATATGTCTCGAGAGAACTTTGCTCCATTGTGTTTGGTTGAAAGAGGGGAAAAAACTATTTAGGCACATTGGTTCTATGATCGATTTCATGGAGAAGTTTTTATATCTGACAAAAGAAAGAGTCAGTCCAACAATAGGCTCTGTGTGTACGTAGCCTCAATTTTTCAATTTTCTCAAAAAATTTAAATTAATGAAATTTGGTTTCCTACAAAATTTTATTAGGGCAGCAAATAGAGGACAAGAAGGAAGAAGAATTTGATTGTACTAAGCTTTAGGTGGATTAATAGGAGGTATACAAGAATTTATGTAAGTCTTGATATAATGTATAGGAAGATTTTACAATAGTTCAGAAGAATAAGGTGATGCAAGATATTGATGAGTTGAAGGTACTACTAGTTTTGCAAACTACAAAATCCTCAACTCGGACATTTTTGGGGAAAATCTTTAATCTTTCTAAGAAAAAAAAAGGTTGAATTAGGAGCAAGGAAGATGGTAAGTAAACTTGAGTTTTAGGAAAGGCTTCAAAAAACTAATTTTGTTAGAAAACATGTGGGTAATGCTCATCAATATTTAGATGCATTATAACAATTTATTGATAAACAACAGGTGGAGCTACAAGAATAGAGGTTGTTGAATGACATTTTGAGTCCAAATGATTATCAAACAAAAAATATGCAAATAAAGCAATTGCAAGAATAATTAAAGCAACTTAAGAAGAAGTATGTGGATGATACAACAAGTTTATTGGAACAACATGCACTAGAGATGGAAAACGTCAAGAGGTCATTTGAAGTATTAAGAGATTGAGCAATGATAATGGAAGATAGAATTGAAATTGAACTCAAAACTTTGGTGGATATTAATGCTCAATTAAAGATGGATAATGATATGATGAAGCTTAGGCTGTAGCCCTTGTAGATTACAGCAAGAGTTAGACCTTAATGCAGTATTGATGTTGAAAGATAATGTGTCAGTTCTAATGCAAGAAATACATTTGAAACTGTAGACTATGTGGGATAAAATTAAGAAGAAAATATCATACATGGTGCATCCAAAAGAGAAAATGAATATGGAATAGATCAAACAGGAGGAGCATAATTTTCATATAGTTCTTTTAGCAAGAAGAAGGGTAGGATGAAGTTTTTGAAGTTGATCAAAATTAGTAAAAAGTCATAGAAGAATGTGAGGTAAATGAAGAACCAATGGCAAAAGAGCAAGGGATAGAGTAGTATTTTCTTGAAGCTAGTATATATGATCAAGGGATATGTGAATTTGAGTTTGATTTTTTTGCAAAATCGTCCACTAGGCTATGCCAGGGTTTGAACTAGAGTTAGAAGTCTTTTAGAATTGTAATAATTTAGTTGCATAGTTAGTAATGTTCAGTCAAATATTATGTAAATCTACTAATTTAGATATGTACTAAATTGGATTTGGTTGAGTTAGAATCTGGTATAAGTAGTTATAATTAGATGTTACCTAAAAGTCATGTGACTTAGTACTTGTATTTTGTGTGTACTGGATGGTTCTTTCTATTTGATAAGGAAGCACTATGATTCAAGAAAAAAGATAGAGCAAAGAGATCAATGAAAAAAATGATTGGATGAATATTTTTGTTGGAGTTTGAGTTCTATGGAAGCATGCAAACAACTCAAGGAAGAAGAAGATGCTTGGAGCACAACACAAAATACCGAATGTATTACCAAGTGAAAGTACAAAAATAAGTAGCCCATTAGGGTTATAGGTATATATACAAGATACGGAGAAAAACCTTATGAAAGAGGGGACAAAGTTCCCTAGTGGTCTTAAGTGTGTTCACACACATCACTATTGAAATTTATAAATAAATTCCCCCTAGGAATGATGCCGTGAACAAGGAGCTGACACTCATGTATAAGGAAGTGCCAAGGTATGTGGAATCAATCCAGAAAAGTGTGAAGAGATGGATAGATATGTGCTTGAAGATGAAGTGGTGCTACAAAATCCTTGCACTACACCAGCCAAATGAACTCTAGGAGTATGTGGTGGACCCTTTTAGCTTGCCAATGGATGTGTTAGACACCCTATCTACCTTGGAAGATCAATCTCAAAAAGGTACATCAAAACAGATGAGCTGGAATTAATTCAGAGGTGAAAAACTTACTATTTTGATTCATACACCTATAGAGTGTTTTGAATAATTCTCTGAGCACAAAAACAATTAGCTTAATTCCTTTTGGGTAACTCTAATTAACTTAGAGAGATAACTTTCAAGAGTAATCTCATCAGAAATAGTGAATCACACAATGAGAATGATTTTTAATAAGTTATGACATCATCTCGATTTTCATGGGCTATAACAATACTTAGACCACTGAGCAGAAAAATGATCATAACTCAAGCTTCAAATATTCAATGACTATGAAATTTTTTACGCTCATAATAGACAGTATGTGGCATCCAACAAGCTTTGAATCATGCAATGTGATAAACTACACGCGGAGAACCAGCTCTAACAAGGTGTCTGATAAAATAAAAAATCTGACAGAGAAGTAACAGACAAGGTTGACTTCAACTGAACATCACTCAAGACTGAGAACTCCAATAGCAATGAAATTTTGTGAGCATATAGTAGACTCTAAAAGAAAACTTTAGCAAGTTAAATAATTCAAAACAATGCACCACACTGAGAGTAGTGATCTCTACAAGATGATTGAAAAACTTGAGAAGCATAACAGTAAAGAGTAAACTCACACAACCATGAAGATATGAGCTTGTATGATCATAAATATGAATGTATATTGATTGTAGAATACAATGAACTTAGAGATACATGTGTGTGCCTTGTATCCACACTTGATATAGCACATAGCTCAGCTTATGGACGCCTTAAAAGTGCGACTAAACTACCATGTATATATAGAGAGTTTTGGAGCCAAGATTTGAATTTGAATCTTGCTCACCTAAAAGTAGTTTCCTAATTTTTAGAGATTGATTGATTCTTCAACCTCCAAATCAAGAATTTGTGGCTTCTCTCTCTATTCTTATCAAGTGAACTCAACCACTTTGATTCCTCTTACTTTTACATCAACTAAATGATCAAACAATTACAAGGGTGAGTTCACAAGTGAACTCTTAGATTCCATACATTGTCTTCTCTTACTACTTCTCCTAGAAACTCAAGCCAATACTTAGGCTTGTAATAGATTTGTTCCAATAGCTCCCCCTCAAGCCAAGTATGCTTGAGATCTTCAATCTTCAAGAATAACCTGTAATCCAATCATAGTCTTGAATTTGCAAAGTTTTGTACCATCCAATGCTTTGGTCAAAATATCTACACATTGTTGATGAGTGGAAACATATGATATTTGAATCTCTTTGCTTTGAACCCTCTCTCTTACATAGTGATAATTAACTTCAATGTGTTTAGTTCTTGCATGAAAAATAGGGTTAGCAGCTAAATGAATAGAACTCATTCTGTCACCAAAAATAGTTGGAGTTCCAAACTCCAATCCAAGTTCTTTGAATAATGTCTTCATCCACATAGATTCTTGTGTAGCTATGGCAAGACCTCTGTATTTCGATTAACTTGAAGAGAGAGCAACTTTGGGTTGCTTCTTAGATGACCATGAAATAAGCTTTGAACCTACAAAGGTAAGATAACCTGAAGTGATCCTTCTATCTTCCTTGGAGCCAGCCCAATCTACATAAAAAAATAGCTTCAACACTAAATCAGATACATAAGGATAATAAATTCCTTCATTTATGGTTCCTTTGAGATATTTGAGTATCCTCTTAGTAGCATCCATGTGTGGTTTCCTTGGTGTGTGCATGAATTGACTTAGCACACTCACACTATAGCATATATCTACCCTTGTCAATGTGGCATAGTTGAGACTACCCACAAGGCTTTGATATGATGTGATGTCCTCTATGAGTTCTGCTTCATGTGAGCTCAATTTATGGTTGACCTCCATTGGAGTACCTACAATTTTACAATCCTCCATCTTGAATTTTGCTAACATATCCTTGATATACTTCCTTTGAGTGAGAAATAAACCATGATCTTTGTAAACAACTTCCAAACCTAGGAAGTAGGTAAGTGAGCCTAAGTCACTTATCTTGAATTCTTCTGTCATTTGATCTTTAATCTTCTTCATACCATCTACATCATTTCTTGTCAATATAATATCATCTACATATACACATAGATAGATGACCTCATAATTACTCTTTTTAATAAAGAGTGAAGGATTTGCCTTGCTTGGTTGAAAGCCTTTGTCTTGCAAGAATGAAATAAGCCTAAATTTCCAAGCTCTTGGGGCTTGCTTGAGACCATACAATGCTTTGTTAAGTTTACACACATAATCAGGATCAACTTGATTCTCAAAACCAGGTGGTTGTGCCATATATACCTCTTCTGTTATCCAACCATTCAAGAATGCATTCTATACATCTAGTTGAAGTATCTTCCAATTCTTAGAAGAGGCAATACTAAGCAAAACCCTAAAAGTAGGCTTCTTTTCCACAGGAGAGAAGGTCTCCACATAATCAATTCCCTGAGTTTGTGCAAAGCCTTTAGCTACAAGCCTTGCCTTATACTTGTTTATGGAACCATCAGAATTCTTCTTGAGTTTATAGATCCATCTTGAGCCTATTACCTTCATAGATGAAGTCTTGGGCACCAAATCCCAAGTGTTGTTTTCCTCAAGTGCTTCAATTTCTTCCTTCATTGCATGCTTCCATTTTGATTTTGCTTTGGCCTCTTCAAAGGATGATGGCTCCTCTTGATTTATGTCATGTGCTATGTAAATAGAATGTTTAGTTACTAATGAGGTGTCAAACCCATACCTTTCTTGTTTTTTCCTTTCCCTTATAGATCTTCTTAAGCCATGTTGTGATGATTTTGCCTCATGTCCAAGTTCCTACAATTTTGCTTTACCTTTAGACTTCCATGCTTTGATTTTTTCCATCTGAGTTTCTTCATCAACTTCTGAAGTATCTTGTTCTTCAATCTTTGGTTGATGTTCTCTGCCAAGATTTGGAAAATCTTCTTCAAGTTCATATGGAAATTTGACCTTCCTACATGAATCTTCATACCATGAATTGTTCTCATAAAAAACTACATCTCTGCTTACCAAGAATCCTTTGTTGGTAGGGATGTATAACCTGTAACCCTTTTGATTGTTGTCATATCCAATGAATACACACCTTTTTGCCTTTGGATCCATCTTGCATCTAACCTGTGAAGGAGCATGACCGAAAGCAACACATCCAAAAATCTTACAATGATCCAAGCTTGGTCTTCTTCCATTACAAGCCTCATATGGAGTCATCCCATCAAGGGATTTTGAAGGAAACATGTTAATCAAGTAGATGGCTGTAGATACAGCCCCAATCCATAGATAGTTAGGCAAATGATTTTCATTTAACATGGACCTTGTAGCTTCAACAATTGTCCTATTCCTCCTTTCTACCACTCCATTTTGCTCAGGAGTGTATCTTGTAGTTACATCTCTTTTGATTCCTCTTTGTTGAAGAAAAGAATCAAATTCATGGGAGAAGTATTCTCCCTCTCCATCTGACCTTAGTCTTTTTAGTGATTTACCTGTTTGATTCTCCACAAGAGCCAAATATCTTTTGAAGCATGAAAAAACTTCATCTTTGTGTTTCATAAAGAATAGGATAGTCCATCTACTGCAATCATCAATAAAGGAGACATAATACCTTGATCCAAATAGTGAAGCATCCTTGCTAGGTTCCCATAGATCTACATGAACCAACTCCAAGAGATCTCCATGCATATATCCTTTCTTAATGAATGGTAACTTGTGAGACTTTCCAAATTGACATGCACTACACTTATAAATCATGTGTTGTTTTGATAAGTTAGGGAGTCCAAGTACACTTTGTTCCCTACAAATTTGCTTTAATGATCTTTCACCAATATGTGCCAATCTCTTGTGCCATACCTCTAGTTCTGTGAGTGTTTGATTACCATAGTTGAAGAGAGCTATGTTCCTTGTGTCTTGCAACTCAAAGGTGAATAATCTACGTGTTTTTTCTCCCTTTGCTATTCTTCTGAACCCTTGGCTAGGGTCTTCCACATATGCTCCTCCTCTTGTGAACCTAACTTGCAATCCTTTTTCTACTATCTGCCCAACACTTATCAAATTCTTTGTAATGGTAGGGATATAGAGTACCTTACTGAGTAAGTTGATGTTTCCATCAGGTGCTTTGACATTTCCTATTTTCTCCACAAGATGTCTTATCATCTCCTATTTGTACCTCATGCTTGTTCCTTGGATCTTCTAAATCTGATAGGAGGGCCACATTTCCTGCCACATGATTTGAACAACATGAATCTATGAGAAAACATGCTCATCAGATTTACCTTATGGCATAGCCATGTTCATGATTAATAATGAATCCTCTTTGTTTGAGTCTTCTGTGTAGTTATTGAAGTCTCTTCTTCCTTTGTAGCCTCCTTGATAGTTTGAATTATTGTAGTTGTTGTAATTTCCATGATAATTGTTGAACATTCCTTTTGAGCAGCCATAACCTCCTCTATTGTATCCTCTGCCTCTTTGATTCCTAGAATTCCTAAAGCAATTTTCAGTTGTATGATTAGTTAATCCACAAATAGAGCATGAGTTGGAGTCTTGGTATCTCCTCTTCTCTACCTCTGCCATGTCTTCCTCTACCTGCATAGTTAGCTTGATATGTTCCTACTTCATCATCCACTTTCTTTGATATTTCCTTTGTTTTCTTTGGACTTGCTTTTATCAATATATAAAGCTGAAGATTGATTACCTTTAGAGCTTTCTCCATTCTTGATACGTTTTTCCTCTTGGGTGACTAATTGTCCAATGAGTGTATTGAAATCAAGTACATGCATGTCCATGTACAGATGCATAGCTGTGGTGAATGCTTCCCACTTGTCATCTACTTTCAATCCATTGATGACTTGCCTTACAATTTTTTCTTCATCTATTACTTCCCCAATTCTTCCAAACTGATCAGCTATGTCCTTGACCTTTGTGACAAAATCAGTCATATTTTGTTTGGGAGCCTTCTTGAGGGTTGTGAAATCCAGCCATAGTTGATGCTTCCTAGCTTTGGTACTTGAAGAGAAGAAGGCTTCAAGTGCATCCCACACTTCCTGAGATGTCTTACAACTTCTAATGTGAGGCATCAAGAAATATGAGATACAGTTAAGGAGGTATGACCTTGCTAATGCATCTTTGGAATACCATGTGTTCAATCTCTCTTGCTCTTCTTGTGTTGGGTGACTCTTGTTTTTTAATATAGGCATAACTTCATCTCTAGCCACATAACCATATAAACTTCTTCCTTGGAGATAAGCTTCCATCCTTAGTGACCAAGCTGAGTAATTACCTCTATCCAATTTGTCAATTGATGAAGGAAATCCATTTACCATCTTTGCTCTGATACCACTATGAAGAGATGGATAGATATATGCTTGAAGATTGCAAAATCCTTGCACTACACCAGCCAAATGAACTCCAGAAGTATGTGGTGGACCCTTTTAGCTTCACAATGGATTTGTTAGACACCCTATGTACCTTGGAAGATCAATCTCAAAAAGATAGATCAAAACAGATGAGCTGGAATTAATTCATAGGGGAAAAACTTGCTATTTTGATTCATACACCTATCAAGTGTTTTGAATAATTCTCTGAGCATAGCAGCAATTGGCTTAATTCCCTTTGGGGAACTCTAACTACCTTGGAGATATAACTTTAAAGAGTAATCTCATCAAAAATAGTGAATCACACAATGAGAATGAAGTTTAACAAGTTATGACATCATCTTGATTTTTACAGGCTGCAATAGTACTTAGACCAGTGAGCAGAAAAATGATCATAACTCAAGATTCAAATATTCAATGATTATGCAATTTTGTATGTAGATAAGAGACAGTATTTTAAATCCAGGAAGCTTTGAATCATGCAATTTAATAAAGTACACGCGGAGAACCAGCTCTGACAAAGTGATTGATAAAATCAAAAATCTGACAGAGAAGTGAATATGAAGAGACAGGGTTGACTTCAACTGAACATAACTCAAGATTGAGAAATCCAATAGAAACGAAATTTGTGAGCACATAGTAGAATCTAAAAGAAAACTTTAGCAAGTTAAATCATTGAAAACAATGCACCACACTGAGAGTAGTGATCTCTACAAGTTGACTGAAAAACTTGAGAAGCATAACAGTAAAGAGTAAACTCACACAACCATGAAGATATGAGCTTGTGTGATCATAAATATGAAGGTATATTGATTGTAGAATACAATGAACTTATAGATACATGTGTGTGCCTTGTATCCACACTTGATATAGCATATAGCTCATCTTATGGACGCCTCAAAAGTGCGACTAAACTACCATGTATATATAGAGAGTTTTGGAGCCAAGATTTGAATTCGAATCTTGCTCACCTAAAAGTAGTTTCCTAAGTTTTAGAGATTGATTGATTCTTCAACCTCCAAATCAAGAATTCTTGACTTCTCTCTCTATTCTTATCAAGCGAACTCAACCACTTTGATTCCTCTTACTTTTACATCAACTAAATGATCAAACAATTACAAGGGTGAGTTCACAAGTGAACTCTTAGATTCCATACATTGTCTTCTCTTGCTACTTCTGCTAGAAACTCAAGCCAATACTTAGGCTTGTAATAGATTTGTTCCAACAAGAAGGAAGTAAGCCCAAAGCTTTGCAGAAAGCTTCAAACTTCTGTCGAGCTAGAGACTTTGTGAAGAGGTCTGCGACATTCTCCTATGTGGGCACATATGCCAAACTCATATCTTGAGTGGAGAACCTCTCCATAAAATAATGATAGTGCACCTCAATGTGATTAGTAAGAGCATGGAAGATAGGGTTCCTCACAATCACCAATGCACTTTGACTATCAGTGATGCTGGAGGTAAAAGATTGTCCAATACCCAAATGAGCAAAAAGGTTTCTGAGCCACGCACACTCAATAATCACCATGAAAATAGCTCTATAATCAACGTCACATCTAGAAGTGGCCATAGTGGGCTTCTTCTTACTGAACCAAGACATATATGGGCTATGAGGCATGAAGAAAAAACCACTAGTGTAAACATGAGTGTCATAGCAACCATCCCAGTTAGAGTAAAAAAAAGCATGTAAATTTTGTAGTAGTGATTGCCCCTTGGGATAAAACAATCCAAGTAGTTGGAAACCGCTCAAGTAGTGAAAGATGTGCTTAACCGCTAGCCAATGCTTGACACTTGGGCAACGCATAAAGTTTCTCATCTATGAGACAAAAAACTGAATATCAGGCCAAGTTATGCGTAAGTAAATCAAGCATCCAATAGCATGCTAATAGAGAATAACATCAAATGCATCTCCAACGTCATGTCACTCAATTGTAAACCTATTTCCATAGGAGAGGCAATAGGTTTGTAGTCTTCAAGACCAAAAAACTACAATAATGTGTCAATATATTTTGTTTGATAGAAAGCTATTTTGCCATCAACGTGCATAAACCGAATTCCCAAATAGTGATGCAAATGCCCCAAATTTGACATCTCAAATAAGGCATGTGTTGGGGGTTTTCTGGGACGTGAAGGAGTTTGAGGGTTTGTAGGAGAAAAAAGAAGAGGAACAAGAGATAAAATCACTCAGACAAGCTTCTGCAGAAACACCTTTGAGCCTTTAAACCTTGAGTTTTGATTACAACGGAAGGATTATACTATTTCATTCAATCCAAGTTAATACTCGGGGTACAATTACAGTGAATGCTCAATCATAAAGATTAACTATCTCAGAATCTCCCAGCAGCCGGCCTCTTCTGCACCAGTCCTTCACTTGCTTCCAGCTTCTCCTTGTGCACACCTTGCACTGAACCTCCACAAGCTGAGGGACTAATCTCTTTCGGGCCTGATCGCGGAGAGAGACTTCTTTGGATTGGTCCTCTGCTTCGCCCCTCTGCACCTCCCTTAGCCTCACTTCTTGCAATCTTCACCTTCTGCAGCCGACACACTCACCAGTGACTCTTCACTTCTCCTTTTCTTCCTTCTTCCAGTGTCCAAGAATAGCCTTTTGTCTCCCTTTTGTTGAGTCCGCCGGTTCGCGCACTCTAACTGTAATACAATCTTGGTGCCCTTTCAATGTCCCAAGATTGTCTTTTGAACTGGTCCTCAACGACACACTACTTTGTCCTGTAGTGACTTTAGAACAAGAGTGACTTTAAAATAAAATTTTGATTGGGCGGCCCTATTTCCACCTTTGCGTACGCGGCCTTCCATACCTTCACCTTTCCTTTTAATTCTTTACTTTTGCACCTTAAGATTTTAAATTCATCCTTTGAACCTTAAGAGAAAAATTACTTTGCATCCTTAGTTTCAACCGGTTAGGGCTCGACAGATGCCCACCACCTAAAGGTCTCTCCGTCCCGGAGAGACAACAGCAATACAAAACAGAAAAATTGCAAAGACACAGACATGAAAACAAGGAAACTGAGGCAAGAAAAGAGGTAAAGGGTGTTTATATTATTGAAGTAAGAAAAGGTATAAGGCACCCTACAAGAATTATTTAGAAATCAAAGGGAGGAGTAAATTATTGACAAAGCGATAATGGAATCTAAGAGCAA
This sequence comes from Ceratopteris richardii, assembly GCA_020310875.1. Taxonomy (NCBI): domain Eukaryota; kingdom Viridiplantae; phylum Streptophyta; class Polypodiopsida; order Polypodiales; family Pteridaceae; genus Ceratopteris; species Ceratopteris richardii. The sequence continues at coordinate 32,687,792 of CM035408.1, read as the reverse complement.
TTATTAGGAAGGGGATGAGCAATTTATTTAGACTATGGCTGGCAAATTAACTTTATGGAGCAGGTTGATTGAGATTCTCAGCCGAAGTTTGTGGAGAGGGGGGCAAAGGAGCAAAAGCTTGTTCAATCATATGTTGTAGTGAAGTAAGGCATTGCCTAAGATTGTCCCTTTCCCTTCGGATACGTCTGCATGCAACATTAGCACAAAGCCCTAAGTTGGAGCGATTCTGAAGATCTTCTAAGGCTTTCAACGCAGAGTCGGCCATATCGCGATAATGATCTCTCTCTGCTTTGAGCAATCGCGCCGTTTCGTTGAGCGAGTGCCATTGAGAGTTGGCCATGCGATTGATGTTTTCTATTGTTGAGATATACTGTTGATGAACCGAAGCGGCGGCCGATACCGAATCCAAGGAAATTTGGGAGGCCTGAGCATTGCCAAGAGCGACTACACTCGCGTCCTGTAGTAATTGCAAAAAGGAAGGGGTTGATGGGAGGTCAAAATGCGGAGGGGGAGTGGCCGTTGGAGCAGGAGGGGGAGGGGAAGGGGGAATAACCGGCGGAGGAGGAGGAAGGGTTGTAGTGGAAGATGGATTGGGAAGGGAAGGATTGGGGGAGGGAAGTGGTTGACTGACAGGAATATTAATGATAGGGGGTGAGGTGGAATCCGGAGGAAGTGGGGGCATACAAGTGGGGTGTTGAGGGTTGAGCTGCGTTTGAATGAGGGGCTTTAAAGCTGAAGAGAGGGGAGGTCTAGGGATAAGTGGAGGGGTAGGCATGGACGGAGAAGTGGTAGATGCTGGAGGGATAGTTGAAGAAGATTGGGGAGGGAAGGAGGGGACATCAGGGGGTGCGGATGCTGGTGTCGATGCGGAAGCTGAGTCAATTGAAATTAGAGGGGAGGAGTGGGATGGAGCAATTGAAGGTAACCCAGGGTTGGTAGGGAGAAAAGCAATATTGTGGGCAGATTGTGCACGAATGTGATAAAGCCAAGCTAAAAAGGGCGCAGAATAGATGGAAAATGCATGAGAGCCTCGAGAGATAGCCTGGCGGAGTCGACGAGAGCGCAAAGTTAAGGAACTATAAATGAGGGTTGCGTAAGGGTAAGGACGGCTATGGAGAAAGCAGAAAAGCGGATCGGCAATACGAATATCTGACTAGGGAAGCGAAGTTGTGGGACTACGCAGTAAAAAGAAAAAAATGAACGCATTGAGAAGGGTGGTCATGCGGAGTGAAAACCTAGCATTACTTTGAAAGTGATCGGTACAAAAGGCAATGGTAGCCGCGGCTGACAATCCAGAGTATAGGAAGGGGGAAGGACTAAAATGCAAGAGGGAGGACCCAATACTGGTGGCAATGGCGGGGATGGAGAGAGTGCGTGTTCGATAATGAGGGAAAAGGCGGATAGCTTCATAAACCTGGGTAAAATCGGATGGATTATTGAAAAGAACGTTGGCCAAGCCCCACAGGCCCGCCTGCTGAAGATCTTCAATGGAAAACATTTGACGAAGGGCAATGGTGGGTAGGGATAAATGCATACGGATTTGCAGGTTTAAGTCAGGGGGAAGGAACAGGCGCATATAATCCCCGGTGGGCGAAGATGGGTGGGAGGAATGAAACACAGATGGGGAAGGAGAAGGAGGGTGAGTGAGGGAAGGTGGGGAATAAAGGTCGGTGGAATCAGAGTGAATGGAATAAAGAGGAACAACAAGAAGAGCAGGGGGAGGAGCCGAGGGCGATGCACCTTGCGGGGGGTTAGCGGGAACAGCGTGTTCTGCCGATGGAGTAGGTGGATGGGGATGGCTGGAGGGAAACGCGGATGTGGGAGAGGATTGATTGTGAGGGGTGTGAGGGAACTCGGACAGCGGAGTATGTTGTTGGGAATGGCGAGGAGGCAGTGCGGTCGGCGCGGGTTCTGAATGAGCATCCGGAGCGGAGTGGTCGGCCATGAAGGAAAGGGGGATTCGGAGCGGAAATCCAATGACCGTGATGGGGAAGGGTGGTGGGCGGGGTCGGAGAGAGGGGGAGGGGGCGCTGTGGTGAGGGGGGTCAGTGGTGGGGATAGTGCCGCCGGGAGGGGGAGAGAGGGGAGGTAGGGAGAGGGGGGTGTGTTGGTGGGCGGGGTCGAAGAGAGGGGGAGGGGGCGTTGTGGTGAGGGGGGTCGGTGGTGGGGATAGTGCCGCCGGGAGGGGGAGAGAGGGGAGGTAGGGAGAGGGGGGTGTGTTGGTGGGCGGGGTCGGAGAGAGGGGGAGGGGGCGCTGTGGTGAGAGGGGTCGGTGGTGGGGATAGTGCCGCCGAGAGGGGGAGAGAGGGGAGGTAGGGAGAGGGGGGTGTGTTGGTGGGCGGGGTCGGAGAAAGGGGGAGGGGGGGTGCGTCGGGATGGACAGCGGGTAGGGAGAGGGGGGTGTGTTGGTGGGCGGGGTCGGAGAGAGGGGGAGGGGGGCGCTGTGGTGAGGGGGGTCGGTGGTGGGGATAGTGCCGCCGGGAGGGGGAGAGAGGGTTGGAGAGGGGGGGCGCGTTGGGGTGAGGATAGGGGGTAGGGAGAGGGGGGTGTGCTGGTGGGCGGGGTCGGAGAGAGGGGGAGGGGGCGCTGTGGTGAGGGGGGTCGGTGGTGGGGATAGTGCCGCCGGGAGGGGGAGAGAGGGGAGGTAGGGAGAGGGGGGTGTGGTGCCGCCGGAAGGGGGCGCTGCGTCGGGTGAGGACAGGGGGTAGGGAGAGGGGGGTGTGTTGGTGGGCGGGGTCGGAGAGAGGGGGAGGGGGGCGTTGTGGTGAGGGGGGTCGGTGGTGGGCGGGGTCGGAGAGAGAGGGAGATAGGGGTGGTGGAGGGTGCCGCCGAGAGGGGGAGAGAGGGTAGGTGGTGGGCGGGGTCGGAGAGAGGGGGAGGGGGCGCTGGGGAGGGGGGCGCTGGTGGTGGGCGGGGTCGGAGAGAGAGGGAGATAGGGGTTGAGGGTGCCGCTGGGTGGGGGAGAGAGGGTTGGAGAGGGGGTTGGAGAGGGTGCCGCCGGGTGGGGGAGGTTGGAGAGGGTGCCGCCGGGTGGGGGAGAGAGGGTTGGAGAGGGTGCCGCCGGGTGGGGGAGGTTGGAGAGGGTGCCGCCGGGTGGGGGAGAGAGGGTTGGAGAGGGGGGAAGGGGGGCGCTGGGGTGAGGGGGGCGCTGGTGAGGGAGATAGGGGTGGTGGAGTGTGCCGCCGGGAGGGGGGGAGAGGGTAGGTGGTGGGCGGGGCGGAGAGAGGGGGAGGGGGCGCTGGGGGAGGGGGGCGCTGGTGTGAGGGGGGCGCCGGTGGTGGGCGGAGTCGGAGAGAGAGGGAGAGAGGGGTTGAGGGTGCCGCCGGGTGGGGGAGAGAGGGTTGGTGAGGGTGCCGCCGGGTGGGGGAGAGAGGGTTGGAAAGGGGGGGAGGGGGGCGTTGGGGTGAGGGGGGCGCTGGTGAGGGAGATAGGGGTGGTGGAGTGTGCCGCCGGGAGGGGGAGAGAGGGTAGGTGGTGGGCGGGGTCGGAGAGAGGGGGAGGTGACGCTGGGGGAGGGGGGCGCTGGTGTGAGGGGGGCGCCGGTGGTGGCGGAGTCGGAGAGAGAGGGAGAGAGGGGTTGAGGGTGCCGCCGGGTGGGGGAGAGAGGGTTGGTGAGGGTGCCACCGGGTGGGGGAGAGAGGGTTGGAAAGGGGGGGAGGGGGGCGCTGGGGTGAGGGGGGCGCTGGTGAGGGAGATAGGGGTGGTGGAGTGTGCCGCCGGGAGGGGGAGAGAGGGTAGGTGGTGGGCGGGGTCGGAGAGAGGGGGAGGGGGCGCTGGGGAGGGGGGCGCTGGTGGTGGGCGGGGTCGGAGAGAGAGGGAGATAGGGGTTGAGGGTGCCGCTGGGTGGGGGAGAGAGGGTTGGAGAGGGGGGGTGCCACCGGGTGGGGGAGGTTGGAGAGGGTGCCGCCGGGTGGGGGAGAGAGGGTTGGAGAGGGTGCCGCCGGGTGGGGGAGGTTGGAGAGGGTGCCGCCGGGTGGGGGAGAGAGGGTTGGAGAGGGGGGGAGGGGGGCGCTGGGGTGAGGGGGGCGCTGGTGAGGGAGATAGGGGTGGTGGAGTGTGCCGCCGGGAGGGGGGGAGAGGGTAGGTGGTGGGCGGGGCGGAGAGAGGGGGAGGGGGCGCTGGGGGAGGGGGGCGCTGGTGTGAGGGGGGCGCCGGTGGTGGGCGGAGTCGGAGAGAGAGGGAGAGAGGGGTTGAGGGTGCCGCCGGGTGGGGGAGAGAGGGTTGGTGAGGGTGCCGCCGGGTGGGGGAGAGAGGGTTGGAAAGGGGGGGAGGGGGGCGCTGGGGTGAGGGGGGCGCTGGTGAGGGAGATAGGGGTGGTGGAGTGTGCTGTCGGGAGGGGGAGAGAGGGTAGGTGGTGGGCGGGGTCGGAGAGAGGGGGAGGTGGCGCTGGGGGAGGGGGGCGCTGGTGTGAGGGGGGCGCCGGTGGTGGGCGGAGTCGGAGAGAGAGGGAGAGAGGGGTTGAGGGTGCCGTCGGGTGGGGGAGAGAGGGTTGGTGAGGGTGCCGCCGGGTGGGGGAGAGAGGGTTGGAAAGGGGGGGAGGGGGGCGCTAGGGTGAGGGGGGCGCTGGTGAGGGAGATAGGGGTGGTGGAGTGTGCCGCCGGGAGGGGGAGAGAGGGTAGGTGGTGGGCAGGGTCGGAGAGAGGGGGAGGGGGCGCTGGTGGTGGGCGGGGTCGGAGAGAGAGGGAGGTAGGGGTTGAGGGTGCCGCCGGGTGGGGGAGAGAGGGTTGGAGAGGGGGTTGGAGAGGGTGCCGCCGGGTGGGGAAGGTTGGAGAGGGTGCCGCCGGGTGGGGGAGAGAGGGTAGGTGGTGGGCGGGGTCGGAGAGAGGGGGAGGGGGCGCTGGGGAGGGGGGGTTGGTGGTGGGCGGGGTCGGAGAGAGGGGGAGGGGGGCGCTGGGGTGAGGGGGGCGCCGGTGGTGGGCGGGGTCGGAGAGAGAGGGAGATAGGAGTGGTGGAGGGTGCCGCCGGGAGGGGGAGAGAGGGTAGGTGGTGGGCGGGGTCGGAGAGAGGGGGAGGGGGCGCTGGGTAGGGGGGCGTTGGTGGTGGGCGGGGTCGGAGAGAGAGGGAGATAGGGGTTGAGGGTGCCGCTGGGTGGGGGAGAGAGGGTTGGAGAGGGGGTTGGAGAGGGTGCCGCCGGGTGGGGGAGGTTGGAGAGGGTGCCGCCGGGTGGGGGAGAGAGGGTTGGAGAGGGGGTTGGAGAGAGGGGAGGTGGTGGGCGTCGAGGGTGGAGGAGGGAAGAGGGATGCGGAGAGGATGAGCGGGGCGGAGGAGGTTTGGGGGATCGGGAGCGACGAGGGCGGGGGAGGGTGGGATGAGGAGGGTGGAGGGTCATGGGCGGTGAGGGTCGAGGAGATTGGAAGGTGGGCCCAGAGTTCTCAGGAAGAGATCAGCATTCCTCCTGGTTCAAATGTGTGCCGACTTGTTCGATCTGTCTGAATCACAGGTGAAACTGATGATGATAACCTTACTGATGCTCTGAGGATCAAGACTGAAGGGATCAAGAATGAAGGAGAACGCACATTATATAGCAAGGAGGAATGAAAGAGTGCCTCACAGGGATGGATGGTTCAACCCAAAAGAGAGCTCAAAAGGGAGGTGATATAAGATCTATTTTCATCCGTCCAAAAGATAAACAAAAGAGAGGGAAGTATTGAAAGTAATTTCTGCACTAGTAAGAGCCAAAAAAAAAGAAAAATTTGCGCCTCCCAACAAAAAAACGCGTGGGCATTTTTTGGGGACCATTTTATTTATGAAAGAAATTTTATTGATTAAAGCACTCCAAAATACTTATGAACAAAAGAAATGAAAGGCAATGTTTATGACTTTTGGTGGTAACCCTTGAGTCGGGAGATGTTTACCAAGGGTAGGGTTTCGCCATCGAGTGTTTCCAATTGCACAGCACCCCATTGCAACATTTTCAGAACTCGAAAAGGTCCTTCCCAATGAGGGATCCATTTCCCTTTTGCAGTCGTATGAGGGTTAGGTTTATGGAGAAGAACTAACATGCCTACCTCAATGTTGTTTTTCCACAGATGTCGATCATGTGCCTCCTTCCGTTTCATCTGAGTCTCTATCAATTGTTTGGTCGCTAGTAGACGAATCTCCTCCACTTTATGTAAAGCTCCTAGCCTCTGAGAGACATCACAATCCTTCTTTCCCTGCATGAATGCTATCTTCGGCGATCCATGTAAAAATTCAAAGGGCTCGATGGGTAATATGCCATAAACCAGTTGGAATGGGGAATATCCAGTGGCCTCTTTGTAGGCTAACCTGTATGCCCAAAGTGTACCTAAGTACGCACTGCCCCATGAAGTGGGTTGCAACATACACTCCTTCCTTATCATTGCAATCAGAACCTTATTTGTAGACTCAGCCTGTCCATTTGCTCGTGGATAGTAAGCACAAGAGGTCCTATGAAGAATTCTATACCTGTTGAAGATTTCTTGCAGGACTTTATTGACAAAATGGGTACCTTGATCAGTACAAATTTCAAGTGGACAACCAAACCTGCAAATGATGTTACTATAAATGAAATCAGCAACAGTTTGGGCAGTGCAATCTGTGGAAGCAATAGCTTCAGCCCACTTTGTTGCATAATCTTTAGCTATCAGGAGATATTTTTCTCTTTTTGGAAAAGCGGGAGGGTAGATGGGCCCTACAAAATCTAGTCCCCACTTCTCAAATGGTTGCCAGGAGGTGGAAATAACCAAGGGGTTATTTCTCTGCTTTGTTGGCTTAGGTCCACACCTTTGGCAAATATCACATGCCTTACCCCATTCATCTGCATCCCTGAAAAGTGTAGGCCACCAGAGACCCGCATCCAGTATCCTCTGACTCATAATATGTCCTGGGAGGTGCCCACCACCTGTTCCTTCATGTGCAGAGTGAAGGACTTCCCTCACTTCTTCTTCTTCCAAACACTTCCTGAACCGATCATCTTTGCCTTGTCTGTACAATTTATCTTGGATGAAGGTATATGGTCTACTCTTGATTAGCAGGCTCTTCTTTTGTACAGCACTAGCCTTTTCTGGATACAATCCAGTTTTAATGAAATTTTTAATGTCGTAATACCAACCTTGAGCTTTTACAGCAAACAGATGTGCATCTGGAAAATCATCATTGATTCCACTAGATTGATTCATCATATTTATTCTGGATAAGTGATCCGCCATAACATTGTCTTTCCCTGGTTTATGGACTACAGAAAAATCAAATTCTTGGAACAACAGTAACCACCTCCATATTCTACCGGTGGCCTGGGTTTGTTGAGTAGGAATTTTTGGACAGCAAAGACCATTGCTAGGGCTTCCCTTTCAGTAGTACTGTAATTCCTCTCAGCCTTGGTCAAGATTCTACTTGCATATTGAATTGGCCTGTCCACTTTAAATTCATCACTGGGTTGGGTCAAAACTGCCCCTACTGCATATGCACTGGCATCGACATGTATATGAAAGATTTTTGACCACTCAGGTGTGACCAAGATAGGAGCACACACTAACCTTGACCGTAATGTCTGATATGCCTTTTCCTCCTCGTCTTCCCATTTGAAAGGTACTTCCTTACCTGTAAGTCTAGTCAGAGGTCTAGCTATCTCTGCATACATTTTTATGAACCTTCTATGATAACCGGTATGCCCCAAGAAACTCTGGATCTCTTTAGGAGATTTAGGTTTAGGTAACTTTAATATAGACATGATTTTGTCAGGATCTGGGGCCATACCTTTAGCCGACACCACATGTCCTAAAAGGGTTCCTTCTGTCACAAGGAAATGACATTTATTTGGATTGAGCTTTAACTTAGTCTCTCTGCATCTTTGGAAAGTATTCTGCAGCTGCCTCAAGTGGTGGTCCAAACAATCTAGATGAGTTTCCTTGTGAGATCCTGAAAATGAAGAGAAGTCATCCATGAAGATTCTAAGTGATTCCAGCAATAGGGGGCCAAAAATGAGATTGACCGTTCTGTTAAAGGTAGCTGGTGCATTTCTGAGCCCAAATGGCATTTTTACATACACATATGTTCCCCAAGGTGTGATAAAAGCAGTCTTTTCACGATCTTCTGGATGTATTGATATTTGATTATAGCCACTGAATCCATCCATGAAACTATATAATGCATGCCCAGCCACTTCTTCAATGACCTGTTCCGCAAAAGGCATAGGGAACCCATCTGGAATGGTCACCTTGTTGAGAGCTCTAAAGTCAACACAAATTCTGATTTTATTAGTATTCTTCTTTGGTACTATAACCATAGGCAAGAGCCACTCTGAGTGTTCCACAGGAATGATGATTCCTGCATCTTCCATCTTTTGGATTTCCACATAGACAGCTTCGGCATACTTTGGATTAAGTCTGTAACTCCTTCCTCTGATGGGTCTGGCTCCATCAACCAGAGGAATTCTGTGCTCTCCATAAGATGCAGGCACTCCGTCTAAGTCTTTATAATGCCAGGCAAAAACATCTGCATACTAGAATGATTTTACCTTTTCCAGGAGCTCTGGGTGGCTCCATAACCAAGTGGCCACTAGAACTGGTTGATTATTGTTTTGAGTGCATAAGTGTAATTCTTGGACCGGATTTCTTGTTACCATATTATCTCCGTGTGCGTCTGCTTCCTTGTCTTCTTCTACTAGCTTTTCGTGCATCGCTTCATACGCAGGGGTATTTTGGACTTCGATGTGTTCCTCCTTGTCCTGCATCCATCCTGCAGGGATTTCTTGGATTGGGAACGAACATTCAACCTCAGAATTTTTTACCTTGTCTTTAGCTTTAGAAACTTCGTTATCTGTGGTTGACACATCTTCCTCCAATTTGTATTTGAGGGGTATCTTCCTGCCCCTTCTGTGGTCAGTGATGGGCTCTCCCAATCCATCAACCTAGACCTTTCCCTTGTCTTCATCATAGCCTTCAGTCGTGCTAGGGTTATCAAGAAAAATTCCAAAACAAGAGGAAGAGTTGCTTGCTTGGAGCCAACTTAAAATATCCTCTTCTTCCTCAAAATCTATTTGGGGTTGATCTTCCGCTTCTGTTTCCATGCAAATGCTCACTGTTTGCATCATACTCGTGTTTCCTTGATTGTCTGGGCCTTCTTCTAAATGAATTTGTGTCAGCTCCTGCCCTTTCTTTTGTACCCACATAGTATCTTTACCCCAATCATGAATGACACTGGCATGCCTCAACCAAGGTCTTCCAATTAAGAGAGGAAATCCTCCTTCGACCTGTCTTAAAACCACAAAATCCAAAATGAATAGGTTACCTTGTACTTCAATTGGAACTTTTGGGATTACCCCCAAGGGCCTTACTTTACTCTGATCTGCCAACGTAACCGTGAAAATTGCAGGTCTTGAAGGGTGGAGTCCAATCTTCTCCATGGTATGTTCAGGCATCAAGTTGATGCCAGAACCACCATCTACAATAACACCTTGAAATTCATGACCCTTGATTGATATTGTAAGCCGAGGACTTTTATAATCCGTAAGGGGTGCTTCCCCCCTAATTATCCCTTTATGTAAAATGGCAGTCTTGGCCACTAAGCTTGTAGTAGAAGCCTCCTCAATTATCTGCAATAATTCTGACCTGAATTTCCCATCCATCTTTATTAATTCAAAAATACTAACCTCCTTCTTCATTGACTTGAGTAGTTTTGAAGCCTCTGACTCTTTAAGAGAGTGAGCTTCATTTGCTTTGCCAAACTCTTCTTGAGCCCTGTTGAAGGCATGCCCAATGGCATCACTGGTGCCTATGAGATATTCCTTTTGGTTTGTCTCTGCACTTGTGGTGGCTTTGTCTTCAATTGCAACTCTGTCCTTGTCCAATCCCTTGATTGTCGATTCTTGATTTTCTACCACTTTTGTTGTTCCCTTGCTTCTTGTCTGTACTGCAAAAGATTCGAGTTCTTCTAATTGTACTACTCTAGTAGATGGTGAGGGTTCATTCACCTGAGGTAATGTTTCCTCCTTGAATACAGAGATCATTTGGAGATGGGGTCCGGAAGTAGAGGCTTGATTCTTAGGACAACAGTTTGTATAGTGATCCCTGGCCTCTGGACAGTTCCTGCAAGGAGGTGCATTTTCTGGGAGGGTGCACCTAGATTGGTAGTGCCCACATTCTCCACATCTGAAGCAAATAATTGGCCTTCTAGGCCCATTTGCAAAGTTAGTTCTCGGTCTAGGATTATAGTTATTACCTTGGTTTGCTGCTGCTGCCATTACATTTGCTGGTGGCAAGAGCCCTCCTTGTGTCCAGTATGTTGTTGTCGGCATTCCCCTTACTTGGCATTCATGGGCCTCATGCCCAATCTTCCTGCATAATTGACAAGTCACATTTAGCATAGGACATTCACTTACTATGTGCCCTTGCTTGCTGCACATGGAGCACCAGAGTCCGTTTTTAATGCCGCCTCCTTTGAGTTCTTGCAATTCCTGTCTCAGCTGAGCTAGTTCTTCTGCTTGGGCTTCCTCTTCCTTTTGGAGCTTGAGGGCTTCAATCTCTTTTCTCAGCTGAGCTACAGCAGTCTCCTCCTCTGTGTAAGGCTTATTCCTTTTCAAGCCTTCCAGCTCCCTTCTTAACTGGATCACTGGGTCCTCCAGTTCTGTACCATAGGTTGGTTGAGAAGAAGTTGCACCATATTGGTACCTTATCTGTTCCAAGCGTGTGGCCGTATTGATGAACTCCTCAACAGAGGAAGTAGGTAGCACTAACTCTTTTATTTTGCATTGGGTGACCACAGGTAGAGGTTTGGCTAACCACTTCTTGACAAAGAAGTCGTGTGGTGGATCCGGTAGTTTAGCCATTAGTGCTTTGGCCCTGGTCACGAACTCTGGGAACTTTTCTCCTGGACCCAATTTCAAGTTTTCCAACTCTTCTATAATGATCTCAGCCGTGTTGCCATGCTGAAACTGATTTTTGAAAGCCTCTTTCATCAAATCCCAAGAGGTAAAGTGATTTTCAGCAAACTGGCTAAACCACTTGTCTGCCAGACCTTCCAATGTGGCGGGGAAGAGTATCAAGAAAGCATCTTCCCTACCCATTAGACCTCTAGTCTTGCATAATGCAAGAAATCTTCGAATGTGCTCATCTGGGTCCTCATGAGCTAAACCTCTAAAAGAGGGAAATTTTATGTTTAATCGGGAGAGTAAAGTTTCTAGGTCCACCTGTCCTGCCATGCTCCCTACCGATGAAGTCGATGAAAGTGGACTTGATGATCTTTTGTTTGCCTTTCTTCTTGTCTGCTTGCACTTGACCCTCAAGGTTTGTGACCGGGTCGCGGTCATGAGCTGTTCATAGTTCACCTGAAATGAGACACTTGATATACGTACTTACCTCAACTGGAGTCTTACTTGGCATTGGAATAGATCTTCTCCTAGGCTCAAATCTCCTTGTAGGTCCCACCGTGCGTGCCAAATTTGTTGGGGGTTTTCTTGGACGTGAAGGAGTTTGAGGGTTTGTAGGAGAAAAAAGAAGAGGAACAAGAGATAAAATAACTCAGACAAGCTTCTGCAGAAACACCTTTGAGCCTTTAAACCTTGAGTTTTGATTACAACGGAAGGATTATACTATTTCATTCAATCCAAGTTAATACTCGGGGTACAATTACAGTGAATGCTCAATCATAAAGATTAACTATCTCAGAATCTCCCAGCAGCCGGCCTCTTCTGCACCAGTCCTTCACTTGCTTCCAGCTTCTCCTTGTGCACACCTTGCACTGAACCTCCACAAGCTGAGGGACTAATCTCTTTCGGGCCTGATCGCGGAGAGAGACTTCTTTGGATTGGTCCTCTGCTTCGCCCCTCTGCACCTCCCTTAGCCTCACTTCTTGCAATCTTCACCTTCTGCAGCCGACACACTCACCAGTGACTCTTCACTTCTCCTTTTCTTCCTTCTTCCAGTGTCCAAGAATAGCCTTTTGTCTCCCTTTTGTTGAGTCCGCCGGTTCGCGCACTCTAACTGTAATACAATCTTGGTGCCCTTTCAATGTCCCAAGATTGTCTTTTGAACTGGTCCTCAACGACACACTACTTTGTCCTGTAGTGACTTTAGAACAAGAGTGACTTTAAAATAAAATTTTGATTGGGCGGCCCTATTTCCACCTTTGTGTACGCGGCCTTCCATACCTTCACCTTTCCTTTTAATTCTTTACTTTTGCACCTTAAGATTTTAAATTCATCCTTTGAACCTTAAGAGAAAAATTACTTTGCATCCTTAGTTTCAACCGGTTAGGGCTCGACAGCATGCAAATCAGCCTTAAAATCAGAAATATGTTTCTCATTACGACCACTGAGCAGCATTTCCTCAACATAGATAACAATGATCAAAAGCTTATCAATTGCACCCTTAACACATAAGGTGTTCTTCGTTGGAATGTTCTCAAAACCATGTGCAATCAAGTAGGCATATATCTTTTCATACCAAGCACATGGTGCCTGCTTCAAACAATATAATTGATTTTCAACCTGCACACTTTGTTTTCATGCCCTTTCAACACAAAACCATGAAGCTAAAAAACATAGACTTTGTTGGGAAAGATGGATGGATGATCCAAGAGACTGAGTAGATACTGCTAAACCTGCTTTGTACCAGCCCTCTTTGGCTTCAGACTTGATTAGTAGACTTCCATAGCATTCCAATGACACCAAGAAATGGCCTATATCCTTTGGAAACGATATGTGCAATGATTGAATCAAAACAGATAACTTTGGAAATCACAAACTCAAGAAAACCTTCTATTTATGTCTTGACACCTGCTGAATGTTTTGCTCAGTGTGACCAGCACAGTAACAATTGATAAAATTCCTTCTAGGGGTATTTAACTAGCTTAGTAAGATACCATTTGCAAGTGGAATGATGTAAAAAGATAAACTATGCTAAGAGAAATCAATTTAGCAAGATTAATTATACCCCCGACTTTTTAGGACTATAATAGAGCACCTCAACGCAGATTTCTCTGAATTGGCTGAATAGAATGTCTTCAAATTTTGATAGCATATAGTAGGCTTCAAGCTGAATCCAACAAGCTTTGAATCACTGAATTTGGTGGAGTATTGACCGAGATACGCCCTTGACAAGTTGATAGACTTTTGAGTAGACTAGCAGAGAACACAAGGATGAATGATGTAAATGTATCTATAAATTAAAACTTGTGTACAATCCCATTGGCATGAATAACATTGCCTAATGGTGTAGAGAGGTGTAGGCTATGGTATAGTCCTCACACACACTCAATTACAGTAGAATGAAGCTTGGGAGTGAAGTGATCTACCCGTGACTTTTTCATATCCATTATCATAGGAAATGACTAAAAATTTGAATTCAAATTCAAACTTTTGGCTCCCTATGATCAAGCTCCTAAATGCTTGGAGATATTCTCTCAATCAAGTGAGTCACTTTTTCCACGAATCACTTAGGTAGGTGATTAGAAAAGATTCTAAGTTAATTTGACTTTTACAATGAGATAAAGTGGTAATTAACCACTAGCATATGTTCCTATGATTCTTCATGTATGTAGAGTCTTCATGATATCTTTCAAGCCAAATGTGTAGGCTTCTGATTTACACCAACAGCTCCCCCTCAAGCCAAACATTTTGGCTTAAGTCTTCATCTTCAATCTTCAAGTATATCCTGCAATCCAATCATGGATTTGAACCTGCAAAGTTTTGTTCCATCAAAAGCTTTAGTCAACAAATCTGCACATTGCATGTTGGTTGATACATAGGTAAGTTGAATATCCTTGCTTAGCAACTTTTCTCTCACATAATGATAATGAACTTCTATGTGTTTTGTCCTGGCATGATAGATAGGATTAGCTGCAAGGTGAAGGGAACTTGTATTATCTCCAAAGATAATTGGAGGCCTAGTATATAATCCCAATTCTGTATACAAAAGCTTAATCCAAATTGCTTCTTGAGTGGCATTAGCTAGCCCTCTATACCCTGCTTCTGTAGAAGACAATGCAACAGTTGGTTGCTTCTTTGCAGACCATGAAATTGGTTTGTCACCTGCAAAAGAAATATATCCAGAAGTGCTTCTCCTATCATCCTTGCATCCTGCCCAAGCTGCATCTGAATAGACTTTTATGTCAATATCTGAAGTGAAAGGAAAATACAAACCATGGTTCTGCGTACCCTTGAGATACTTCAAGATTCTCTTGGCAGCCTCTAAGTGAGGTATCCTTGGCTTGTGCATAAATTGACTTAGCACACTAACTCCATATGCAATATCAATTCTTGTAAGAGTAGCATAGTTCAAGCTACCCACCATACTCTGATAACCTATAATGTCCTTGACTTCATCACCTTCATGGGCACTTAGCTTTAGGTTCACCTCCATTGGAGTGCTTGCTACTTTAGCATCCTGCAAGTGAAACTTCTTCAACATATCTTGTACATACTTTTTCTGAGTAATGTATATCCCTGAATTAGTGTAAACTAATTCAGGCCCTAGAAAATACTTCAATAAGCGAAGATCATTGATCTTGAACTCCTTCATCATCTGGTTTTTGATATATCTGATTCCACTGACATCATTACCTGTAATGATGATGTCATCAACATAAACACAGAGATATATTACCTCTAAATTACTTCTCTTAATGAATAGGGAAGTATCTGCCTTGCTCATAACAAATCCTTGGTCTTGGAGGTATGTAGTTAGCCTATAATTCCATGCCCTAGGTGCCTGCTTCAATCCATATAAAGCCTTCTTTAATTTGCAAACATAAGTTACCTTCTTAGGGTCTTCATAGCCAGGAGGTTGTGACATACAAACTTCTTCTGAAATCCATCCATTCAAGAAAGCATTCTTGACATCCAATTGGTACATGTTCCAATTCTTTGATGCAGCCACACTTACCAACACTCTAATTGTTGGCATCTTGGCCACATGAGAAAATGTCTCTTCATAGTCAATGCCTTGGGTTTGTGCAAAACCCTTGGCTAACAATCTGGCTTTGTCCCTATTAATTGTTCCATCAGAATTTCTTTTCAACTTATAGATCCATCTGGATCCTATTACCTTCATAGAATCCTTCTTGGGTACTAACTCCCATGTGTCACTCTCCTTGAGTGCTTCAATCTCCTCATCCATAGCTTCTTTCCATTCTGATTTGGTTTATTGCTTCTTCATATGAACCTAGTTCTTCATTTGACAAATCTTTGGCAAGATAAACTGAATGTTTAGTAACAAGAGATGTATCATACCCATATCTGATAGGTTTCTTGCATTCTCTTTGAGATCTTCTGATTGATTGAGTTGATGATTCCAATATGTCTTCAAGCTTCTTCATCTTCATTTTGACCTTGGACTTCCATGCTTTGAATTCTTCAAGGTTGATAGTGTCTTCATCATCTGAACTTGAGTCTTCATTCTGAGTAGGTTCCTCCTTTGTAAGTTTTGGAAATGCCTCTTCCAAATCATAGGGTAGTTTGACCTTCCTGCATTCATTCTCATACCAAGAATCATTTTCATCATAGATCACATCTCTGCTTACCATAAATCCCTTGTTGGTAGGATTATAAAACCTATAACCTTTTTTATTTACATCATACCCAATGAAAATGCATTTTTCAGCCTTTGGGTCTAGCTTACCTCTTATCTGAGAAGGAATGTGCACATATGCTACACATCCAAATATTTTGTAGTGATCCAATGATGGTCTCTTACCATGCCATGCTTCATAGGGTGTCATACCATCAAGTGACTTAGATGGTAACCTGTTTATGAGGTAAGTGGCAGTAGAAACACTCTCTGCCCATAGATAGTTAGGTAATTTCTTCTCATTAAGCATAGATCTAGCTGTCTCAACAATTAACCTATTTCTTCTCTCAGCTACCCCATTCTGTTCAAAAGAATACCTTGTGGTTATCTCTCTTTTGATGCCTCTGTCCTGCAAGTGTGTGTATGCATGTATGTGTGTGTATATGTATATGTGTTGTAAGACAATAGTTACACAATATAACACACGAGCAGTAGCAGAGAAGATAATAGATATAGGAGAATCTCAACAATTTTCTACTAATAGCACGTACAAAGACGATGGTGTTGTCCACCCGTGCGCTCTCAAGGTAGAGCTTAAATGGTGATCTAGACAACTCTAGATAGGGAGATACAAGGTAGAGCTATGCTGGCTCAAATCAATATCTCAGGTAGTGCAAAAGTCATGTATATATAGGATCATGAGTGGCCTTTCATGGACGGCTATACATGGGCGGTAGAGCATGGGTGGCCACCGCGCACGAAAATTGCCATACACGGCTTAAGTCCGTTGAACCGACCTAACAGATATAAATGATTTCTGACTCTAATAGGGAATATTGCACGGAATATTCCCTTTACCATCACACCGGGGGTGCTGCCCTAGGACCCCATCAGGGGGCTCGCTGGCCCCCTAGGGCCCCCCAGCTAGGGGGCCCACTGGCCCCCTTAGAGCCTGCAATTGGTGCTGCTTATCGCGGCCCCTGACTCCACAATTGGGTACCCTAGAAACTCCCTTTCTTTACAATACCTTACATGGTCCAATATGACCATCCAACATGCAAGTTGGGATTCCCATCAATAGGGTAATACACGCTTGGCTTCTCCTCATAATTAGGGCCCTACAAAATGTGCATACAATCATGAGGGGTAGACATTGATGGCATATACTAACACCCCCCGTTAATGTTTACCGAATAATAAATCAAGTAGGTCTTGGTCTTATGCCCATCTGTTGAAGATGTCTATTGAGCTGCTCTCTTCCGAGTGCTTTAGTGAATATCTTAGCACAATTTGCCTCTGTTGGGCAATATTCTAGCTCCACAATTTCATCTTCAATTATTTCATGAACATAATGGTACTGTACTTCTATATGCTTGGTGCAAGCATGAAATACTGGGTTCTTTGCAATGGCCATACAACCTTGATTATCACACTTGATTACAGTCGCCATATTTGATGGAAAGCCTAGATCTGCAAGAATTCCCCTTAACTTACTGCCTCAAAAGAAGCAAAACAAGCTGCTTTGTACTCTACTTCAGTGGAGGAGAGTGCAAGAGTTGGTTGCTTCCTACTTACCCAAGAAAATATTCATGAACCAAGTGAGAAACAATATCCAGAAACTGATTTTCTAGAATCACAATCTCCAGCCCAATCTGAATCACAATATCCTTGAAGTGTATCATTTGTGATATAAAAAATACCAAAATCCAAGGTTCCTACAATGTACCTTAGAATTTGCATTCCAGCATTCTAGTGACTCTCCTTAAATTTATTGGAAAACGTGCTTAACACTCCAACAACATAGCAAATGTCTAGTCTAGTGTTGCACATAAAAATAAGACTTCCAAAGAGCTTCCTATACTTCCTACCATCTACATCAGGCATGTTATCATCCATCGATAGCTTATGATTTACCTCCATAGGTGTGCTAGTTGGTTTGCAGTCCATCATTCCAAATGCCTTGAGAATTTCTTTGGCATATTTTTGTTGTGAGATGAAAATGCCATTCTTCCTTTGCCATACTTCAATTCTGAGACAAAAATGGAGTAAACCTAAGTCTGTCATTTCAAAGTGAGTTCCCAAGCTGATCTGAGTTTGATTGATGAGTTCTTGATGATCTCCTGTAATGATTAAATCATCTACATATACAATGACAACAACTATCTTGCTATCCCTTTTTTTTACATACAAGTTAGCATCAGAAGTACTTCTTTCAAAACCCATATTTTTGAAAAAATTATCTATTCATTGGTACAAAGCCCGTGGTGCTTGCTTAAGTCCATAAAAGCTTTCTTCAACCTGCAAACTTTATTTTCTGAATTAGGCACCTCAAAACCTAGTGGTTCATATACATATACCTCCTCCTTGAGGTGACCATTCAAAAATGCAGATTTGACATCCATCTGGAAAATAGGCCAGGCCTTTTGTGCAGATACTGCAAGTACCGTCCGAATAGTTGTCATGTGTGTTGTTGGTGCAAAAGTTTCTTGAACATCAAATGCTTTGATCTGTGAAAAACCCTGTGCAACTAATCTTGCCTTATACTTTTCTAATGTTCCATCTGCTTTATACTTAGCTTTGCAAATCCATTTAGTACCTATTACCTTCTTCTTTGGTGGCAACTCGACTAGATCCTATGTATCATTTTTTAGTATACTATCATACTCAGACTGCATTGTTGCTCTCCAACTAGGATCATCAAAGGCTTCTTCAATGGTGGTAGGTTCCTTTATTGAGCCCATGATATCTGCAATTAGAGCCATGTTGACAATGTGTTCTGAGGCTCTTCTTTGATCCTCTATTCTCTTTGATCTTAGTAATCCATCCGAGGATGATTCTGGTACATCTACATGTGTATTGTGGTCATCAAAGAGCTGTTGTGCCCACTTCAGTAGTGGCTTACATTGTGCAACTGCAATTGGTTGGTTTTTTACTGAGGAAATTTCTCCATCAGATGTTTCCTCTTTCTCAACTTCAGTTTGTCTTTTGATAGGCACAAGGTGAGATATTTCTCCGTTTGATGAGATAGTAGATTTACCTTTATCTTCTACTAAGTGTGGTTGTTCATCAAACACCACATCTTGGCTGACAAAAGTCTTCCTTGCCTCAGGATCCCACAACCTATATGCTTTGGACTCTTCACTATATCCTAGGAAGACACACTTTTTGCTTTTTGAATCCAACTTTGATCTTGTTGAATCAGGAATATGTGCATAACAGAAACAACCAAAAATTTTGAAATGCAAAACTAAAGGCTTTTTACCAGAATATGCTTCTTGAGGAGTCATCCCCTTCAATGCTTTCGTGTAGCTTCGATTAAGGATGTATAATGTTGTATTGACTGCTTCTACCCAGAATGAATCAGGCATTTCTTACGCCTTTAACATACAACAAGCCATTTCAACTACTGCCTTGTTCCTATGCTCAACAATGCCATTTTGCTGAGGTGTATGAGCTCTGGTAAGTTGCCATTTCACACCATGCTCCTTACAATAATTATTGAATTCTATTGACAAGAATTCACCTTCTCTATCTGCTCTGAATTTCTTCAGTTTCCTTTCTGATTCATTTTCCACATACTTATGCTACGTTTTAAAATTTTCAAAAGCATCAGTCTTCTCTCGAATGAAATAAACCCACATCTTTCTACTATAGTCATCGACTAACAGCAAAAAGTAGAAAGATCCTCCTAAAGCAGGTGTAGACATTTTACTGCAGAGATCAATATGTACCAACTCTAGAAGAGCTTGAGATCGATTGCTGGTCTCTCTTGGAAATGACTTTTGTTGTTGCTTGCCCATCATACAAGCTTCACAAGGTTCCTAGAACTCTGAAAATGTAGGCAAATGAGCAACCATCCTCGTTCTCTGCATCTCCTTCAAAAGAACAAATCTGAGATGCCCAAATCACCAGTGCCATAACCTACTTACATCTTTATCTTCTGTAGCAGTTAAGGCACTCAACTCATACAAGTTATCATGTCTTATGCCTTTACCTACTACATTACCTGATGAATCCATGATTTTTGCACCACTCTTATTGAAGTGAACTTCGAGTCCACGATCTGTTATTGTAGAAACTGACGACAAATTTCTTTTAAGTGTAGGTATATAGAGAACATCGGATAACTTTTTCTCAGCACCTGGGGAAGTGATAAAAGAGATGGCTCGAGTTCCTTCTACTAGACATTTGGAGTCATTTCCCACCACTACATTGATGGATTTCCGTAGAGGCACTAGGGAACTATACCAATCCTTTTTATTGGTCATATGGCAAGAAGCTCCACTATCTAAAATCCATGGTTCATAAACACGAGATTGAGCAGATGAGCATACCTCTTCAATAGCTACCCATAGTTCCAACTCTGTGTTGTTTGTAGACTCTTTGTTCTTCCACGGTGATTTTACAATCCCATTCCATTCATCAGCTTGCTTCTTTCTGTGAACCTTGATGGTATGACCTTTCTTTTCACAATAGAAGCAACTTCTTGTAAACTTTTTCTTCTTTGGCTTCTTCTTTGATCCATCAAAAGAGTCTTTACCTTTTATTTGGTGAGAATGCAGCATCACTTGTACTTTGCTGATTCTTCAACTGCATCTCCTCTTCCAAAAGCATAGCACAAAACTCTTCAAATGTAAGGGGAGTTAAGGGCTATTACTAATCCATCATACTTTGTTGGAAGAACACGTACACATCTTTGAGCCAACTCTTCTGGTGTTATAACAACACCAATTGTAGCCAATTGATCTTGAAGATGTTTTATCCCTTTGATAAAATCTTCAGCCTTTTCAGAATCATACTGCTTTTCATTTTCCAAATGATTTTCTAAATTTTGTATCCTAGTGTGGTTCTTGGTCTCATATTGATGAGCCAATATGCCCCAAGCCTCATGTGCTTTAGTAGTATGTTGAACTAAAGTAAGCATAAATTCACTTACACTAGTGACAATTGCACATTATGCATCAGCATTCCACCTCTTCCAAGCTCGTAGAAGATATGGATCTGATTGAATCATCAATCTCGAATTTGTTGGATCTTCAACTGGTATAGGCTCTGGATCCAATCCCATCGGTCCCATGATAGTGTCAAGTGGACACATCAATCCAAACCTCGGACATAATACGCCTTAGAAAAAGCAAAAATACCATGTACTCTAACTCTAGAAGAACTCTTGAAGGCGAAGCCTCAATAAAGAGAGAAAATCACCAGCCAATTGGAAATTAAGTCTGACAAAATCGAGATGAGGGATGAAGTAGCTACTGTTAAAATCTCAGTTGACAAGGTTGGAGATTTCAGTGAGGGAGATGAAGGGAACACATGCCTCCCTATCACTTATAGAGGTTATACCACTAAATCCATATTAGATTCAGGACCCAGAGTAGGAATTGCAACTAAAGAAATATGGGAGAAACGGGGAAAGCCAGCTTTACGACCTACCACAATGAAGATTCAAATGGCAGATGGACACATGGAACAACCCTTAGGATTATTTGAAAGTGTAGTATTTACCACTTGTGGAGTCGAATTCGAGCACACCTTAGCAATATGTCAATTTGAAAAGGCTAGCAATTATGAGATGATACTTGGAAGGCCTTTCATGAGACAACTCAAGGTAGTGCAAGATTGGGGAAAAGATGTAGTGTACTTGCAGCATTTCAACTAACATCATTTCCATTGAGAGTCCTAGTGAGGAATTGAGCCGAAGAGCAACTAGTCAGAGTAATCAACGCAAAACTTCCCACATTGGAATATATCCCATTCAAGGAACCAATTAGGCATGGATTTGGAAAGTTCAAGTAGTAGCATATCATCAACAATAAAGACATAACCTACAAAGGAACCAACCACAGTTCAAGACTACAAGCCAAGCTAGATCACTAGGTCTATAGAAGATTGTTCAATTGTGGATCCCAAAGAAACTAATGGCTGCTCAATCCTTCACAACGCAAATATGGATTCCCAAATCAATTATGTCAGTGAAGAAAACTAAATTGAAGACACCAGTACAAAGGAAAGATCCATCCAAAATGAAGTCAAAGGAGCAGGAAAGACACAATATTAACCTAAAATGGCAAAAACAGGAGCACTCAAAGAAATCAACTCAAAGATATGTATGGCTAGCAAAGAAGAATCACAATACGACAGCTACACAAAGCACAACAGGAGACAAAGTTGCAGTCAAGAACAACAAAGCTGATTTGGATACCCAAATCTCGACTGTCATCTACAAAACCTCCAGCAACTTTGTCTTGCACACATCTTGAGTTCCATACACCTTGAACATGCAAATGATACAAATGGCTATGGACATGCAACAACAAATGCTCGAAATGGATGCAGACTATGACAAGACTATGAGAGAGAGAAGCCAATTCCAGGTGATAAGTGAAAACTTGTCTGCACAATTAATTCAAGTTCAATAGGCACTCTCAGCCAAGGAATCAGAATTTAAAGAAGCCATGGAACAATGCACTGTGCTAACACAGGAGAACCAAAAGATCCAAGATCAACTCATAGAGCTGCAAAGAAAATATGAAGCTAGTGAAGCGGAGAACGCAAGAATGAATGCTAGAAGTAAGCTGCTTGAAACTCAAATCAAAGTATACATGGAAGAAACAGACAATTTATGAAATAGAAATAAAGAACTTATGAATGCCATATTGTGCAACCAATCCATAGAAGCACTAGAAACAACCGCAAGCGACACAAAAGAATTGGAAGATCAAATTGCGAAGTATGAAGATCAGCTGAAACAAGAGCAAGCTATAAGGGAAGAATGGGAAAGAATGTATATGCATGACACTAACAAAATCACAAAGCGCTGGAAATCAGTTGAAGACAAACTTCTTGTGATATATAATGAAGAAGTTTATCAAATATCCACCATAGGAAATGAACTTTTGATTGCCAAAGAAGCATTCACAAAGGCTACCAATGAAATCAAAGAAAAGGATGAACTCATTGCACAATTAGAAACTCAAATAAAACAACAAGCAACAATCGGGACACTAATAGAGCCACAACAAAAGAATCCTATTGACGAGGTAGAGGTACGTCCTCTATCTC
Organism: Ceratopteris richardii; assembly: GCA_020310875.1. Classification (NCBI taxonomy): domain Eukaryota; kingdom Viridiplantae; phylum Streptophyta; class Polypodiopsida; order Polypodiales; family Pteridaceae; genus Ceratopteris; species Ceratopteris richardii. The sequence goes on along the minus strand of CM035408.1, from coordinate 32,665,263 downwards.
CCCTGATCTATCATTCACTAATAAGAGTGCAAACGGTGGAACCTAGTGATGATCATCCAATGCCGTATATTGCAGAACTAGGTCAAAAGGAACAGGTACTATTGGTGCCCCGATTGACAGAAAATTTTGAAAATAAAGTAGTCAAAGTACTGAAAGAAGAAAAAATTAAAGGCAAAGACTTGGAACAGATAATAAAGCTGTTCAGCATACCTTATGGGTTGTTGAAAGAGAAGACACACCATTATATAAAGCATATTACACAAAAAGATCCAGATGACTAGTTGAACTTCAAGTCAAACACATTCACTTACACTCAAGAAGAATTTGAGGCGGCACAACCATTATGGAGAAGAAAGTTTTTGGAAAAGAATCCAACATTACGAGTGCATTGGCAAGCTGCACCTTATTTATTTGAGGTGAATCCTTCTTTTTGCCCGATGCCATGTCGATGTGATGTACACGAATTTTTGGATTTACAAAACCCTGGTAAGCTCAATAAGCAATGGTTGAATTATCCTTTACTTCCCAGTCCACCTCACAACTATTTACCGATTGAGGAATACATGGTGAGATCCATCGAGTTTTGGCTAACCCGTTATGTGATAGTACCTGATCTCACAATAAAGATGACCAATAAAATCCTCAGTATGATACTCATAGTACTCAAAGTTTTTAAGCATGCAGAATATACATTTTTTAATTTCATCGACATTAACCAAGGCACATATATCCTCATTTTTTATCTATCTATTATGCCTAGTCATCCTACAATTATGGAATATTACTACAGACTTATGTTTTTGTCGAGCCCGTACATGCAAACTTTTGAGGAAGCATTTTTTACAGAATTTTTTGAGATTGACTCAGAAATTTTCTTGAAAATGTCAACTAATCTGAATGCCAGACTTGTGGCGTATGAATTACGCTTCTTTGCAGACCACAGACAAGCACCACATGACAATGTAAAAGCACAACAATGAAAGCAACTCATGATACATGAAGCCTTTCTGGTTAATGAAATAGAGCAAAAGGTATATATGACGTACTTCCGTCAACATCCAAAGCCTTTTGGGGATGACAGAGTTCAGGAGGGGGTGGTTTTTAAGGAGAGTCAAGCAAAAAGAAAAGAAGAAAACCAAGAAAGAAGCTTCACTAAACAAAATCAATTTGAAGAATCAACACTGTAGGAAGCCCCTTAGGGGCACACAACAGTGGGAAGTACGCAACAGGCAAGGACGGATCAAGGCCAACAATTATTCATGAAGAAGTGCAAGAAGATCTCTAGTAGATCCCGAGCCCCGGAAGGTGCTTTAACCTCTTCATCTTCGAGAGGTCCAGATCAAAGGCTGTAAATCTAGACCTTCATATCTTCCACTGGTTGCGTGCATGGAAGCCCGACTTAACACGGCAACCCAGATTTAAAGAGTTTATTGGTGACTAGAACACAAACCTATCGTAGTCCATCTCCATAGGTCGTGTGCAGTAAAAAGTAAAGAAGAGGCCAAAACCAATGCAACAGGTCCCAAGTTATGATCACTTTCTTGACCACTGGTAAAACTATATCATTATGACTTCCACAAGAGCTGGCAATGGTCAACTATAAAGAGACTATGAGTTAATAAAAAAACCAGATCAACTACAGGCACAAAAATAGAGACAAGAAGCAAAGCCTGTCAAGGGACGACATAGACAAAGAGGAGGAGTGTTGTAGAGCAACGAAGAGCAAAGATGCAGAGAGAAAGAAGGGCCCCAAAATTTTTCTGATTTGGACACTTTATTGTTGTAACATAGCCACTTCGTAATATATTTTCCAATGTAAATGCACTATAGGAGTCCTCTAGATGCATATCCATAGATATCTGTATCATTACCCCTGTAAACTAGTAGGAAATAAGTCTTTTAGTCAATAAAGTGCCGGTCTCTTGTGTGAAAGGATCATTTTTTAGGGCACATGTATATAAGTCATTTTGTGACTCTTTGTAGGGACTTTTTTGCCATTGTGAGAATCATGAGCACAGAATTTTGAATTTGTGCCTTCTCATCTCTATATCTTCTTCCTTGTGAGCTTGCATGCATGTTTGATGCTTGAAAAGATTGCTTTGAAGTGTTGTCTATCCATGGTAGTGCTTATTTGTTATTGGTAATGTGTGTGTGAAGTGTAGCAAGTGTTGAAGCGTAGGTAAGTCATTCTCATGGCTCAGTATTTAGCTCATAGCTTGAAGCAGAAACTTCATAATCAATTGAAAATACCACCATTGGATGCGTCTTCTTGAGAGCTTTGAAATAACCCGCTATCGCTATATTCTGAGTTCCAAGTTGAGAGAAAAAATCAATTTATTGTTGGCTGCTGCTTTAGGTATCACGACACCATAGCCGACCATGAAAGCTTGAATGTGATAGTTTACACTTGTTGCACCTTTGATAGTTCACATTTGCATTGACTGTCATTTGAATGCATGTCATCATACACTCGGCCAGGTTATGATACTTATTGGATTGATAATTAAAGCGTGAATCCCCATTATATGCACTTGTAGGGGATTGAGGTATAGTCTCTTTCTCCTCAAGTCCCTAAGTCGACACTTAGGTACACAATCCCCATACATCTATGTGGACAAGTTCCAAGTAATCTTCGTGCATGTGGCCTTTCTTTGAGAAGGGTAACTTGTGTGATTTACCAAACTGACATGCACCACATTTATAGATCATACGTTGCTTGGATACATTGGGTATCCCAAGCACACATTGATCTCTATATATTTTCTTCAAGGTTCTCTCACCAATGTATCCTAATCTCTTATGCCAAATGTCAAGCTCTGATAATGTTTGATCCTTGTAATTGTAAAGTGCAATATTTCTAGTGTCCTCAAGTTCAAATGTAAACAATCTACCTATTTTTTCTCCCTTGGCAATTCTCTTGAATCGTTGTTGGGGGTCCTCCACAAAAGCTCCATATTTGTTGAACCTAACCCGCAAACCATTTTCTACTATTTGTCCAGAAGTCATCAAATTCTTGGTGTTTGTAGGTACATTTAGAGCCTTGCTCAACAGATTTCTATTCCCATTACAAGTTTTGACATTTCCTACCTTGACTACTAAATGCTTGGTGTCATCACCTGTTTGTACTTGGTGCTTTCCCTTCGGCTCCTCAAGATTAGAAAGAAGAGCTACATTGCCTGCCACATGGTTTGAACATCCTGAGTCAATGTAGAAGGGGTGCTCATCATTCATACCTTGTTTTGAAGTCATATTCATAATGAGAAGAGAATCTTCTTGATCTTCTGTGTAGTTGTTGAAGTTCTTCCTTGATTTGTATCCTCCTTGGTAGTTGTTTGTGTGCTTTTTGTTGTAGTTGTTGTTGTAGCCATGGTTTTAGCTTTGATTATGGTTGAACCTTCCTCTTGATTGGGAGTAGCCACCTCTTTGATATCCTCTTCCTCTCTGATTCTTGAAGTTCCTATAGCACTCATCTGTAGAGTGATTAGACAATCCGCATATGTTGCATGGGGAAGAGTTGAAAGGTCTCCCCCTGCCTTGCTTAACTCCTCTGCCCCTACCTCTTGAGTTCCTACCTCTTCCTTCATAGTTAGCTTGAGAAATAGTACCTTCATCTTCAATCTTTTTGCGTTTCCCTTTCTCTTTAGACTTTCCTTTATCTGTGTATAGGGAAAAAGAGTTATTACCTCTTGATGGTTCTCCATTTTTGTTGAGCTTGGCTTCATGGGTAAAGAGTTGCCCCATGAGTGTGGTAAGATATGGAATCTGTATGTCCATGTATAAGTCCATGGCAGTTGTGAAGGCTTCCCATTTGTCATCTGCCTTGATGCCATTGATTACTTGTCTCCCAATTTGTTCCTCTTCAATGTCTTCTTCTATGCTTGCCAATTGGTCAACGACATCTTTGACTTTGGTCACATACTCTGAAACACTTTTCTTGGGTTGCTTCCTTTGGGTGGTAAACTCGATCCATAATTGTTTCTTCCTAGCTCTTGTATTGGAAGAAAAGTATGAAGACAATGTTTCCCAAGTCTCTTGGGATGTTTTACAATTCCTAATGTGTGGAACAAGGAAGTCAGAGATAGAGTTAAGTAAATAGGACCTTGCCAATGCATCTTTGGCACACCATGATTTGTGTCTTTCAAGCTCCTTTCTTGTAGGTTGTCCTTTGCTTCTGAAAATGGGCATCTCCTCATCTACTGATATGTATCCATGGAGAATCCTTTCTTGTAAGTATGTCTTCATCCTCAAGGACCATGCATGGGAGTTGTTCCTGTCCAATTTATCAATAAAAGAAGGGAAACCATCTCCCATTTTACCTCAAATTGCTCTAATACCACTATTGGAAGAGGATGAATACCACAAGAAATGAGTTGGTATTACCAAATATTGAATAGTACCTGCCCTATTTTACTTCAGATTTGTATTGTAGGCCGTATTAGCTTGCAAATGACACAAATAAAGTACCTATCAACTTTGGAGATGATGTTTCAAACTATTAGATCAAAACAGATAACTTTGAACATAATTAGTGATCAAAAAGTTGTTATTTTGGTCTTGATACCTGCTAGATATTTTGCTCAGTGTTCACAGTACAGTAGCAATTAGGAAAATTCCTTTTGGGTGAATCAAATTACCTTGGAGAGCCAATGATTCCAAGTGGAATCACTTAAAATGATAGTCTATACACTGAGCAATGACTTTAGCAAGTAGAAGCTTACCCCTGACTTTTTAGGGACTATGTAAAGAATGACCAATGAGCACTTCGAAGCCATTTTCTCCCAATTGGCTAAACTAAATCCCTTGAAATTTTGAGAGTTTGTAGTAGAATTTGAGCTAATTCCAAGAAGCTATAGATAATGGAAAATGAATAAGAACCCACTGAGATATGAGCATCACAAGTTCACTGTTCTGAGTAGACATAGCAGGGAAGGAGATGAACATGATCAATGATGTAGTGTATTATATAACAATGTTATACATGATCACTGGCATGAATATGATGCCCAATGATGGCGATAATAGTAGGTTGTAGTGTACACCACTCAACATATACAAATGATCAGCAATAAGCTCAGTAATGGGGGCTAACATGGCCACGAGATTACAACCTCCTTTTATAGTGACTTTCCCATGTTCTGAATTTTGAAATTCAAATAGATGCTCCACCTAAAAGTACTCCTCTAAGTTAGGAGTGACTTTACCAAATGAGATTTGTAGCTTTAAGTTCTCCAAACTCCACGAGATATTTGGACTTACAAGATTCTTCCAAGTCAAATGACTTTTACAATAGTTAATGGTAAAAAAAATCATAACCAATGGTTCATATGGTCCTTCCAATATTTGCACATAACTCCTTCAATGCCTAGCCAAGTGTGAAGGCTTGGCATTTGCACCAACAAAAAGAGTTTGGAAGTTGACTATTGATATTGATCCGATTATAAGGTCTTCCCAAAAGAGTGGAGATTATCTTAATGAACTTCGATTCAAAAACCATTTCCTTAAAAGATTGTAGAATGTCTTCCACTCTAATCTATAATATAGTTTGTCAAAGTAAATCTTTAAAAAGATATGATTTTGATTTCATTATTTAAATAATTGAAGGCTATTTCTTCTAAAATTGATTTCCGTTTAATAAATCACTTTTGATCCTCGTGGACATAAAGCCACTCTCAATCATGGTGATAGAACTCCAATTTTTTATAATGTTCTTATTTTCTTTCTTGTGTGAATTAGCTTAATAATACCTTCATTCATGAATTTGGGAAAAGAGAACCAATAAGAGAAATTTAAAATAATTTGAAGAACTCATTAGTAAGACCCTTTTAGCCCTGGATTTTCCCTTTGGGAATGCTTTGATGGCATCCTTGATTTTAATACTAGTTAGTGGGTTGTCAAGCCCTGGCTATATCTTGCTAGACTTTTGTTTTCTTCAACTATGTAGATGAGGACAATGTGATCATGTCTCTAAGCACAAAGTGGGAAATAAACCCCTAGCATTTAAAAGATGTGGTTCAAAATCAACTTATTGTTCTCTTCCTCAAACATTTATTCATGTCCACTTTTCTTGATAATTTTACGAAGGAAATCCTTGAATTTCTTCTGCATCAAGAGTTCTCACATTTCTTTAGAGAATTTATGTACTTTCCCACTCACCACTCTTTGAAGAAGAGCTGCAATTTTTTTTCTATAATTTTCTCTTCCTATCTAGTTTTAGCTTTCTTTTGATCTTGAGATGTCCTTTAACCATTGTTTACTTTTGCCTCAAGGCAAGAAATTCTATAATAAACCATCTCAGTTCTTTCTTTTAGAAATCTTGAGATTTCATTTTTGTATTTACGTGAAATCCCATGACAATCCTTGGTAGTATTGATTAAAGAAAAGGGATCGGAGATTATCCAAGTTCCAAGATTACATTCTCCATTGATCATTGTTTACATTCTCCCTTTATCATTGTCTAGAGAGTTTCGATTTTTACATTCTCCTTTGATTATTGTTTGGTTCATAAATGGAAACCAGCAAAAGAGGGCTGCAAACCATCAACGCTAACCACCACCCATCTATGTAGAGGACGAATCAACTTTGTTGACCAACGCCTACATTTCTCTTTCAAGAAAGTTGTCATTTTTTTTCACATGTCACATCTTGGAACTGATGAAAGCCTTGTAAATCCACCAAAGGAGTCCTCTAGATGCAAATTCCCTCAAGATGTAAAAAAATCAATGTACAGTAGTAGCTTTTTAGGAATTTCTAGAGAAACTTTATGTCAATTGTGTTAAAAGGCTACATTTAGGGCACTTATATATAAAGTCACTTAGTGACACGTTTCTAAAGAATTCTTGCCAAAATGCTAAAGATTATTGTTTCCTTCTTCTTTGTTGTGTATCTTCTGCTTCTTGAGCTTATATGTCTGTTTAAGGCATGCAATATATGTTTGGATGTGAAGCATAGAGAGTCGTTAGGTAGAGGTAGGAGATTCTAGAACATTAGTATCTTAGGTGCAACCTTGTGTGGAGAAGGCAAATCAAGCACAACCAATGCTGATAGATGCGTCTCATCGAGAGCTTTGAAAGGAATCCACTATTGAACATATCCAAGTACCGTAGCTAGGCAAAATCATCGATTTTGTGTTTACTATCCCACCAAGTATAGGGACACATACCCACATGTAGAAGGTGTCATGCGAGGTAGAAAACCAAGTTGTGCATGCTTCAATTGATCTATTCCCACACTAACTATCACTCGAACACATGTTTCCATATTGCACCTGACTAGGTTCCACTCTTCATTTGATAATTTAATGTGTGTGTATCAAACCATCACTATGTGCACTTGTTGGATATGTGAGATCTAGCTAGCCTCACTTGTCACTTGTGCATGGACCTTATGAGTTTGACCCACACCTCCTAAACACTTCTTTACATAGAGACCAAGTCTTCTTCCACCTGTTTAGTTCCAAAATCTTTCTTTAGTGTTAGTGTATTTAGCTTTATTGGGCAATCTTTGATCCTGTGAACTTGTTTCCCATAATGAATGCAAGTGTTAGGAAGATTTTTATAAACAATCTCCTGACTGAGAGGTTTCTCATCACCTATGCTAACAAGGAGTGTGGAGGGAAGCTCCTTGCTAAGTTCTGGGAGGTTTCTCATCACCTATGCTAACAAGGAGTGTGGAGGGAAGCTCCTTGCTAAGTTCTGCTTCAACACATATTATCAGGTTCCCCCTCCAACTGAAGCAGCACCTTCATATATGAAGCCACCAACATCCATGCAAGTGGCCGACCAATGTACATGAAAATATCCCTAATAAGATGATCATACACGAAGTAGGGAAGGTTGGTGAGTTCTAGCAAGATCGGATAATGCATCGATTTTGACTTATTCACCACAAACTCCGAGAACCATTTAAAGAGGCACACATCCGTGTGAGTGTGTGTACATTGAAGGAGAATAGATTTTGATTGACGACATGGAAGGCAGGAAAAGGGAAAACAGAGAATAGAGAATAATGAAGAAGTAGAAGGGAAGCTGACCCTGCAAAACGGCAAAACGTAAAGAAGAAGAAGAAGACGGAAGTGCAGAAAATGTGGATCTAAATTAGAAATGAAAGAAATCGGATTTTACTGTTATGAAAATAGAATATCAACCTTCTATGAGAAGTGATACTCGAAGATTGCATGGAAGTTAAACGGATTAATCTTGGCTTTCTTCTTCTGATTTTAATTATTCATTGTTAGGCTCAAAGAATTTGAAGGTATCCTGATGACACCCCCCGTTATTCATAGAGGAAAAAGGAAATGAGTCTGCGTCTTTGACGTTTTAGGAATGCAGATGATACCCCGTTATTCATAGAGCTGTGAAGCATCTGAAAAAGAAGGCAAAAGAGGAACTGTTGCCTCTGCTATGATGGCCATGGCCTATCCCCAGAAGAAGGAGAGGGAGAAGAACTACTCTTGTTTTCTGTTGAGGAGCACAACAGAAGGTATCGGCTGGGCACACCTTCTAGCGGCCGTAATTGCAGATTCCAAAAGAGCATTTCTGACGTTTGGGACATTTGGCGCCACAACTTCCACAATGCTTTCTGTTGGTGTTGAGGTTCACACATTTGCCGCGGCAGCACGACCTTCCAAAGCGGCAAGCCCTTCCACATCTTCCGCAGTTATTGGGATCGGAAGCGAGGTCTCTGCAAACGAATCTCCCACAGCATCTCGCGGATTTTCCTAGCAACGATACGCATATGCGCTTCCGGCATCGAAATCTACGGTTTCTTTGTGCTATGGCGTCCTGAGTCAAGCACAGAAGCAGCAGAAAGATACAGATATAGAATAGCGCTCGGTAAGTAAACTGGTGGCGAGCAAGAAAAGATCGTCCTGCCATAGCTGTCTGTCTTTGTCTCGGTTAGCAGTTAGGTTAAGCTCGGGCGGCAGTTAGGTTAAGCGGAGGCAAAGTAGCATCAGACAAAATGCAGTTTCAGAAGGAGGCAAGAAAGAAAACTCGAAGCAGCGATGAGAAGCTGTGAAAAGATGAACGAAAAACTGCTGAAGATGATAGCAAACACGGCGAGCTTAAATAGTCGTTGGGATTCTCCAGTATGCGCGCCAGTAAATGTGCACGTTCTCATTAGAACGTTTAGTTAATGTGCATCTCGAAGGCAAAACGATTGTCCAGCGTTTATTTCCAAATTTATAAATATATAGAATTGAAAGTTATAAGATGGGCTTCGACATCACTATGGATCAACGATGGAACTGGGTGCTTGCCAAGCTGGATGATAAACTAAATCATTGAAAAGGTATGCAAGTCAACTTGGTTGGGCGTGCTATGGTTGTAAACACATTTATGCTTTCAACGACTATTTACTTTATCTCGTGTTGGAGACCTAAGGAGAAAGAGTTGGCCAAAGTGGAAAGAATCTGCGGAAACTTCCTGTGGACTGGGGACCCCAACAGGAGGGGATTCCCAAAATCAAATGAGAAACTTGCATTAGCTCGAAAGACTCAGGGGGCTTGGGTATTCTGGATATCGTTGGGTTGGTTGACAAGCTGGCGGCAAAGTGGCTTATCAAGGCTTGGAGCAATAGTGGCTAAATTGATCTTTAGAAACATGGAAGACCTTACCTTAGTTGGCCATCCTGGTTGGAAGGACATAGGGATTCTCACGCTTTTGTTCTCCCCCCACCCGATGTCCTCGAAAGGCTCTAGCCTCGCATGTTCTTTATGGAAGAGTTGGAACAATGCCAAACAATCCATCAGAATCAGTGATGAGTGGACGTGGATGGCTGGATAAGACAAAATGACTCTATATGGTTCCCGATCAGCGGCATTAGGGGGGTAGAGCCTTGGAACCTCTAAACTGCAAAGCGGTTATGGAACAAGGGGCTCAAACAGTGGAAACAACTCTGGAAACAAGAGTCCAACCAGTGGATTAGATTTGAAGACTTAGACCCGAGACATAGAGTGTCCCTCGAGGAATGGACTCTTCTTCAAGGCAGGTGTTTAGCGTGGGACCGATCAACTACCCACCTTCTCTGCGGACAAGATCTTCCTTGCCTGGAGGGCCTCAAATGGAGCAATGGTAAAAAAATATCCAGTATCCCCAACTTCAAAGAGAACTTAGATGTTCATCACACCCTTAACAAGAGGTGGTGCCTTTCTTGGACCGAACTTCGATGGGAACTAAAGTTCATGTCTATTTGGCACCCCCTAATTGAGATCAAAAAGTCCGTTCTCATGTGGCAGATCTTGCATAAGGGAATTTGGTCCAATGCAAGGGCTAACAAAATCTGTGGTGTGCCGCCATGATGCAAGCGTTGTCATCGATACATCGAAGATTTAGCTCACCTGTTCTTTGATTGCCCTAAGTCCCGTGTTATCTGGCATCACGTGACACGGGTATTGAGACTCACAAACCAAATCAATTGGCAACAGGCGCTATTGGGTGAGGTGGTCGACTGCTCATCGAGGCTGTGGAATGCCATCAGGGGTGAGACTCTTTGGAAGATTTGGAGGGAGCGATGTGCTGTCAATTTTGGCCAAACTGCTAAGGAATGGTCGATCGAGAAATCCTTGTTTCTTCTAGGTAAAAGAATCTCCTGAGATAAGAGATCTCCACCGTTTAGACATCACTGCATTTATCTCCTCGAAAACAACAAGTTGAAACCCAAATGTGTCCCACATGAGGGCGATGATAGATTTATCCGCCTCATTTGTAATGCCCTCTAGCTTGCCATTCTCCTCCCCTACATTGTGGGATTTGGGGGGTCCCATGGGCACTAATCCCATTCAGTTGTAACTTTTTTTCTTTATTTTAATTAAAGTTCGGAGAATAGGCTAAGGCTGAACTTTCTTTTATTAAAAATAAATTATAGAATATTGTACTGTCAAAAAGAAAACGTTTCTCCAGCGTTTATTTCGAAATTTATAAATATAGAGAATTGAAATTTATAAGTATAGAATATTGTCAAGCATATATATATATATATATATATATATATATATATATATATATATATATATATATATATATTATATATATATATATATATGTGTATATATATATTATAAATGTGTGTGTGTGTGTTTGTGTTTGACAGTGCGAAGGGAATGTAGAAGTAATCATTGAAATGAAAAACTTCTTTCAAACACTTCCTATCAAATGGCAGACAATGTCTAGATGTTCGATGATGGTAGGAGAGAATTTTGGCAGGGATAAGCTCATGATTTGTAGGATTAGAACTTAAGATTTTATGGATGGAAAAGGAGCCCTTCACAAAGACTTATCATCGATGGTAATGATGTACGTGTCGAGGGGTGTCGATGAAAGCAAGAGAAGCTCCTCACACACAATGTGTGTGCTCCAAGCTTTGTATGGTTTAGTAGTGTGTTACTAGAGTAAGCATGGAATCACTTACACTAGTAATGCTTGCACATATTGCACATAAAGCATCTACATTTTGGCTCTTCCAAACTTTGAAGAATATTTGTACCATTAGAATATGCTCAAGATTAGGTCATGTCGGCCCCATGACATTATCCAATAACTCATAACTGTAAAAAATGGATTACATTTTGAGTTTTCATAGAGCGATCGTTTCCATCAGGCAAATGTATAGATATGAATCAATGTATCGAAAATTAAAACAGCAATAGATGGTTACAACGAAGCCATTACAAAGATACTAATCTAATGTACTTACTTTGAAAAAAAAATCCACCTTTCTAATTACAAGCAATTCAGAGATCTGATACCATGTAAACACACATGTTTGCTAGAGAGATGAATGCAATAGAAGAGGAAAAAGAAAAAGAGTACACATATATAATAGAATTCGACAAAATTCTTACTAACAACAAATACAATAACACTAGCATTCTACATCTATGCATGCTCAAGGTAGATTTTAAATGCTGATCTAGAAAACTCTAGATGGGAGATCAGAGAGTACATGTATGTGAGCTCAACCCAATGTTTAAAATACTATAGAAGTTATGTATGAATAGTTTTTTTTTTACTTAAAGGAAGTTCGGCTTTGGCCTACTCTCCCGGACTTTAATTAAAACAGAAGAAAAAGTTACAAATAGTGAATGGGACTAGTGCCCATGGGACCCCCGAATTCCACAAAGCAAGGGTAGAGTTTACGGCTCTAGAGCATGTTACAAAGGAGGTTAATGACCCTCTCGTGCCCCTCATGTGGGGCCCACTTTGGTTTAATCTTATTGTTATCAATGAGAAACACTTTATGATGCCTAAAGGATGGGGATCTCTTGCAGTTGGCGATTCTTTTGCTCAAGAGGAACAAAGACTTCTCAATCGACCACTCCCTAGGAGGGTGGCCAAATTTGTATGCGCATCACTCCCTCCAAATGTTCCAGAGGGTTTCCCCTCTTATAGTGTTCCAGACAACCACAGAGAAGTCGACCGCTTCTCCCAAAATCGCTTGTTTCTAGGTGATTTGTTCCTAGAGCCTCAAAATACTCCCAAGGGTCTGCCAGAGGTGGAGAGACTTGGGGCACGCGAAGAAGATGTGACCAAGATCCTCAATGTTACGACAATAGTGCTTGCACCATGGAGGAGCCCCACAAGTTTTGCATGTATGAATAGTTTGATGGACATGTGTGGTCATCCATGAATGACTAGACATGGGTCATTATATGCGGGCATCCATTGCCCATGTAATGCCCTACTACTTATATGTGGCTTAGGTTGGTTCATTTGACAGCTCATAAATGTCACAGACATGCCATTTAACAATTACAATCCAAGGCTTCTTGAAATCATCTAACTCCTAGTTTACAGACTCAAATGGTTGGAGATTATCCATTGTCGATTCCTGATCGTCCTCTATAAAAAAACATATGATAGAAGAAGACATGGAGGATGGCATAGAGGATCACTTTCTTTAGATGGAGAGGTTTTTAACTTCTGGGGTAATCGTTCTATGACTCCTCACTCCACTATGGCTGGTGATGATCATGGTCTCTTTATTGTAGAGGATTTGTATGTGCCTCCAAACTCAAAAGTCACTCTTATGTCATCTTGTGGTCCTATATATAGATGGGGATATCGGCATTGACTTCTAAGTTATGTTCAAAGCATGATTACTTATGGATTATGCTTGAATGGAGCTTCTCTTGCTAGTAGAGGGATTACACATGCAAAAAATGAAAGATTATATATTGATGAAAGACCTTACACACACATAGAAATATAGTAAGTTCAATAAAGAGTATTCGAGGATATAATAGTTCAATGACTAATTGCACATGTGAGGAGCATGAAAATAGTCATGAATCCCCATAGTCTGGAGTATGTGTAAATGGGAAGTCTCTCGTGCACCAAGCTCTTGAATAGATTTAGCTCTACCCATTCTTCTTTGTGCTTCATAGGATCCGTGGAATCGGTTTGTGGGCTTCCAGGTATGGCCTTCATTTAGTTAGTTGTTTGTCAAAGTTAGACATCCTCCTTTTAGTCTTGGACAGGAGCAATTTCTTATGGATTTTAAGTTAGTTACTGAAGAGAACTATTTAATTGATGTTTCATTTTCTTTTTCATTTCTTCACCATCTATCTCTTCTTCTTTCAAAATCAATGTCCTCTTCCTCATCATATGCTCATTTTCTTGACTAAGAGTTAACTTCATCATATGATCATTTTCTTGACTAAGAGTTAACTTCAGATGCTAGTACTTATCCATAACATACCTTATATTCCATTTCATATGTACAAACATCCGTGCATGTAGTGTTTTACTCATGCTATGCACAAAATAATAAAAACCATTCCTCTCGAGAGGCAATACCAAAGTGTAGCTCAAGCGTAAGCACCACCTACTTTACTTGTCAATCCGCGGACATGTGAGGACCGGTATGAAGACCATGAGCAAGTGAAGGCACAAGTGCATGAGTGAAAGCACACAAACATGCACACACATACACACACACACACACAAAAGGTAAGATCAAAGAGAGGAACAATGGAAGGACTTCGATTACAAGAGATATCTCTCACCAAAGCTCTATTCTCTAATCAGCTAACCTCAAAAATGAGCTCTCAAGCTCTTTTTATAGTTTTTTGGCTAGTTTTGGCCCTGTCCAGACCTAGTGTCTGGCCTAGTTAAAAATTAGGTTCCAAGGTTTATTTGAGGACTCAAACGAAGTCTAAAACTTATGAAAATTGGTAGGATGATACTTCTAATACTCCTCAAGCTCGAGGACTCCTCGGCTTGAACAAAATGGAGTTACAAAAATGGAAAATGGTATTTACAATGGTTTCTAGTTATGGAAATCACTATTTTTGTATGGATTTCATATGAAAATTTGACATGTACTTCTTCGAGCTCCCTATCTGCTCTTCCTTCTTGTATGTCCACTTCTTTGATGCACTTCCATGCTTTGTATGAAAATTGGTAGGATGATACTTCTAATACTCCTCAATATCGAGGACTCCTCGGCTTGAACAAAATGGAGTTACAAAAATGGAAAATGGTATTTACTATGGTTTCTAGGCTCCTCCTTCTTGTATGTCCACTTCTTTGATGCGCTTCTATGCTTTGTGCTTGACCGTGAGTTCCAACACTCCACCCTCTCTCGAGTCTATCGTCCCTGACAGACCCTTGTTGTAATGGTTGTTCCAGGCAGTGCTTTGAGAAGTAGTGTCCATTCGGTAGGAGCCAAAGCCGTCTATCTTCCAAATGTGGCAGGGTTGGTTGTCCGGTTCTTCATTTGTCAGTGCGAGCCTTTGCAAGTTGTAGTCCCTTGGTATGTGCATCTTCCTTGGATTCCAGCATGACTGTGTCGTTGTGAGTCTCCATTTATGACCTTTAGATCTTCCAAAGATGATGTTCATAGTAGTCATGCCAAGTACTCATAACCCATAATGAATGATGGGTAAGTGTGTTGGTGCATGGTTTGAGGAAAATATGTGCCTTGTGCATGGCCTTGTAATGTAGGCCTATGCATGCTTACTTGGGGAATGCAAAAAGAACATGGTGCAAAAAGTTGGGTCTTGAGCGAATTGCTCAAGGGTACGCTGACAAAGAGGT
Source organism: Ceratopteris richardii (assembly GCA_020310875.1). Classification (NCBI taxonomy): domain Eukaryota; kingdom Viridiplantae; phylum Streptophyta; class Polypodiopsida; order Polypodiales; family Pteridaceae; genus Ceratopteris; species Ceratopteris richardii. Next base: position 32,650,228 of record CM035408.1, on the reverse strand, counting down.
TTCCTAATCTATCAATATTGTCGTGACACCCGAGTATAGGATTCTTACCATGAAAGGTCGATCGATAGTCTGCTCTTTATGTTGCATTCTTAGCATAGTGACTGACCAATGGTGCCTCTTCCTCGGTGGATGATTGTCCTTGTGGATGATTCACTGATGAGATGCTTCGAGCGCCTGGTCCTGTCCCCTTTCTTCAAAGCAACATTTTCCAAATACTGAGAATTGAATTTCTTTATATTCCTTGACAAACAACATTGGGTAACTACACCAGGCTTAGTTTCACATGTTCTCTTTATCTCACCATAAGCAGGAGTCTTCTCACCTAGAATACAGACAATGATTTGCAGGGTACCAAAACTACCCCTTGTAGATACCTCCTTAGATGCTCTCGTACATACAGTAGTTAAGCATCTCTTAATTGGCGAACCTTCAAGATCTTCCCTCCTACCAAGGTCAGGGGAAACAATAGTTTTGGATCCCATGTTCATGCCAAGTGCTTGACATCTACCAGGTAAGGCAGCAATAATATCATCTGCTAGCCGAGACACACTTCTATCCAAACTGATAAATGTCCAGTAATCAACAGTGCCACTTTCACATAAGCATGAATCATTCATGTTCCATGAGCCAAACCTAGGAACACGTTCTTTCTCTCTCTCTCTCTCTCTCTCCCCCTTTTTTTTGCGGAACAATGTCACAAAACAAGAAGACAAAGGTTAGTATCAAAAAAATAGTTTACATGTGTCAATCTGCTCTTGTGCATGGGACTCTCAATTGTGTCTATGCACGGCCATGTAATGTGGCCCTATATTAATGCATACTTTGGAAATGCATGACCTGAATGGTGCAAATGACAAGGTTGTGCAAGGAGCACATGGTTTTCGTTCGTTGAGGCTTTTTAATGTTGCTTGCCGAGGTTGATGCAGTCTTTCTTGGGGGTATCCATTGGATCTCGTGATGACAACAGATCATTCCTCCTTATAGGGATCCATTTGAGAAGAGTGTTTGACTGCTTAGTGATCTCCTTTGGTTGCTTCATGTTTGGATGGTTTCTTAAGGGTTTGATCCTTCGTGGTTGGATCTTTGGTTTTGTGGGGCCTACTGGTGCTTTTGGCTTCCATACCCATACCATTGGTGTTGGTCTTCTGACTATTGCCGAAGAGGTGAGTTTATCCTCTTGTGGTCACTGTGCTTGGTTCTTTCCCTTTTCTCTCCCTGGCTTCTTGGTTGAGACCTTTTGCATGGTGGAGAGCATAGGCCTATGTGCATGTAAGAGTCCTTTTGGAACCCACATGTGTAATCGCCCTTGTTGAGCTGCAACTAATTTCTTAGGCATCCAAATTTGTTGCAGACCTTCTTGTTGAGCTGGTCGTGGTTGCTTGATTCTGCTCTTCACATTGTTGGCTTGCCTAGGTGGAAATTGTGTTGACAAGGCGGGTGGTTGCTCTCCTTTTCGTACCTAGATCTTCTTTATGCCCGAAACTACTTTTTTCTTGAACTCTCTTTGTCTATTTGATATAGCAATGGGCATGTATTGTTTCAATTGCCTTTTTGGTTGAGTTGTTATGACGACATTAGTCTTTGTACAAGGGGAGGATTTTGCTTGCCTTTGTGCCTGTTCTTCCTTCATTGAGTTCTTCGGGAACATAGAGCTCTTGATATGTGCAACATATTTTTTGCTAAGATTAGTCTTAGAAGAACTAAGAGAATGTGTGACACATGGATTTGTGAGCATGCAGTTCTCTAATTCTAATGTAATGCATTGTTCCTGTACCCAAACTTGAAGAATTTGACTTCTTAGGTTTGTTAACTGCATGGTCATAGATCCAATCTTGACCCAAGACAAGTGGTTCTGTAAGGTCATCATCTTGACACACTAGCATTTTGACTTTCATTGGAACATCTTGAAGGTAGATGGGAAGTTCCACCTCACCCAAACAAGGGGTTTCCACACCTCCCAACCCTATGAGATAGGCTCCTATTGAATTGATGTTCAATTGCAAGTCCTGTCAGTATGAAAGTCTAACTCCACTAGTTGCTGCACCTGAGTCAATTAATGCTCTCATGGTCCTCACATTCTCTTCGTGTCCTACCTCTAAGGTCACAAAGGGACGTCAATCGATTATGCGAGAAGTAACTATGCTCGATTTTTGGCACATGTCCATGTGATATTTTGGGGCTTTTGAGTTGACATCTAGGCCTAGTTGCCTTAACTTATTTCGCCTAATATGCTCTCTGGCCTCTGCCTATGCTTCTTCTCTCACCCTTAACTCTTCTTCTTTTTGCTTCTTAGCAGTATTGAGTCTCTTTAGCATATCCTCCATGAGAGGTTCCTGATATAACTTGACTCTACAACCACTGATATAGTTTGGCAGGGTGTCACCTTCTAGGGTGGCCAACTGAACCGGATTGCTAGTGGAAATTCTATTAATGATCATGGGTCCGTATCCTCTTTTTTCCAACTTATGGGCATGTTGCTTTAGCGTATAAACCAGCACTCGGTCTCCCTCTTTCAATCCTTTATCTTTGATGTGTGCATCAAAGTATGTCTTTTGTCTTTTCTTTGTAGCATAGATGCCTGCTGCCACTCGTAGCCTCGTCTCACCTAAGCATTCTAGATCAAAGATCCTAGAGGACAATTCATGTCCATTCCACTCATGCTCTTGTGCTACTTTTAAGGCTAGGATGAGGAAGTCCAATGGTAGCACAACATTCAGTCCGAAGACCATCTAAAATGGGGTGGCATTGAGTACCATTTTGTAGGCAAGTCGATAAGCCCAAACAACATGATGAAGTTGTTTGTCCCAATCAGAGCGTTTATTATTTACCAATTTTGTCAATACATTATAGAGGATCTTATCGGTGCTCTCGACTTGTCCGTTAGCTTGTGGGTGATAGGGGGAAGACTTCTTATGTATCACCAAGAATTCTTGGAGAAGATTTTCAATGACTTCATTCAAGAAGTGTGTGCCTCTATCACTCACTAACTCTATTGGTAGTCCATATCTCATGAACACATTCTTGAATAAGAACTTAGCTGTCATCTGAGCATCATTCTTTGTGGTGGCTTTGACTTCTACCCACTTTCTAAGGTAATATGTGGCTACAATAATGTACTCTGCATGGGAGTTTCTAGCTGGGGGGTTGATAGGACCTACAAAGTCTATACCCCATTTCGAGAATGCACGTCCTCCCATCATTGGCCTCAAAGGCATCTCATCTTTTCTAACCAGATATTGTGCATGTTGGCATGTGTCACATTTCTTCACATAGGTATGTGCATCCATATGAAGAGTGGGCCACCAAAGTCCTGAGAATAGAATGGTCTTGATTACTCGGTTAGGACCAAAATGTCCACGTGCACCACCACTATGTGTAGTTTCTAAGACTTTCAAATAGTCTGATTCGTGAACGCACAATCTTAGATAACCATCCTTGCCTCTTTGATATAAGTTGTCTCCAACTAAGGCATAGTCCTAAGACTTTTGCTCCATGCTTCGTCTTCTTGCTAGACTAGCCTCTTTGGGTAACGTTCTTGATCTCATAAATTCTACCAATGGAGCACTCCAATCTAGAATTAATGACAGGTGATAAAGGGTAGCGTGCTCCACGGGGGGTTTTTCCTGCCATACTGGACAATTCTTAATCCATTCATGTATTTCTTTGTCCATGCTAGGCCAATACACTCCTAAACGTTTGAGACTCTACAATGTTTGTTGTTTAGAATAGTGGTTTCCTAGCAATCCTTCATGAGCTTGTTGCAACCAGCTACTATGTTCATCGTCCTCGGCACAACAAGATAGTACACCTTCTGTATCTTGTTTGTACATGCTTCCTGCCAATATGTGATATTTTTGTGATTTTACAATTTCTTCTTGTGATGTTTTCACATTCTTATTTGCGGGGCCGAAGGTTAGGATCGGTACCAACTTATTTGCCCATTTAGGAACAACTTTGAAATTGAACAGATAAGCATCGGGTAGTTCATCAGATACCCCTTGCGGTGACTCTCCTGAAGTGATGTGAGAAAGATGATCCACCCGGAGGTGGGTTCTACCTTTTCTAACAACAACTTCAAAGTCATATTCCATGAGCAAGAGGAACCATTTTACTAGACGTCTTGTATTGCAAGGTTTATTGACCAAATACAATAAGGCTTGATGATCAGTAAAGAACTTGAATTTGTTGGCCAATAGGTAGTGTCTAAACTTCTTCACAGCATATACCATGCCTAAGCCCTCTCGCTCAGTTGTGGTATAGTTTCGTTCAGCTACGGTTAGCTATCTGCTAGCATATGCTATGGGTAAATCTAAATTTCCTTCACCGGTGGGTTGTGCTAACACACATCCTATGGTGTGATTGGATGCATCCACATGGACATGGAATGGTTTATTCCAATCAGGAGTGGTCAGTATTGGTGCCGTGCACAAACGTCTCTTCCGCTCATTGAAGGAATTTTTGCACTCATCATTCCACTCAAAATTTGTCAGCAAGGCATAGAGAGGTTTAGCTATGATCGCATACATGTGGATAAACCTACGGTAATATCCACAATGGCCCATAAAGGCTTGTACCTCTTTAACATTCCTTGGTCTTGGAAGCTCTGCTATGGCTCTTACTTTATCCTCATCTGTAGATATTCCATTCTTAGAAACAATATGACCTAAGATCTTACCTTGTCGAACCATGAAAACACACTTCTCTGGGTTCAGACACACTCGATATTCTCTACACTTGTTGAAGATTTGTCTGAGCTCAGGGATGTGGTATCTTCTTTCTTGAGAATGAGCACATAAATCATCCACAAATACTTCTAAGCTCTTTCGCAAGAACTCTTTGAAGACATGACACATGAGCCTTTGGAATGTTGCAAGTGAATTTGTGAGCCCAAATGGCATCAGACGAAATGAAAAGATTCCCCACTCTGTGGCAAAAGCCATTTTATGTTGATCTTCTAGGGCAATGGCTACTTGGTTGTAACTTGAAAATCCATCAAGGAAGCTATAAACTTCCTTGCCTGCAATGCGCTCCAATAAATGTTCGGTGATTGGAGGCGGATAGCTATCTCTAATCATAGTGGCATTAACTTTTTTAAGGTTAATACATGCTTGCAACTTTCCATTCTTCTTGGGCACCACTACAATGGGAGAGACCCACTCAGTATGCTCAATCTCATAGATAAATCCAGCTTCAATTAGCCTGTCAATTTCTTCTTTTATTTTAACTGCATAAGTGTCATTATATGTGTAGGGCTTTTGGTTGGTGGGCTTGGCATCAGTGGTCATGGGGATCGTATGAGAACATATTCTTGGATCTACCCCCTTCAAGTATCTATAGTGCCATGCAAGCACGTCCCTATATTCCCTTAATAGAGCTACAAGCTCTGCTTCTTCTTTTGCACTTAGGTCATCTCCTATGTATGTACATCTCTCTTCATTTCCTTCAACGGTTACTACAATTTTTTTGGTCTTTTCTTTATTATCATATGATTCTCCTATGATGGCCACTCTCTTAGTCATTCGTACCAAAATTTTTCAGTCTTCAACTTCATATTTCTTGAAATTTTCTAGTACTTCGAACAATGACTCCTCCTCTTCTTGTTTCACTGCTTTTCTTTTCTTTTTCTTTTGACTACTCTCACTTCCATCCTTTGAATTTACCGTTTTAATGCTTGTGAGAGGTTCTTCTTCTTTTTGGTTAAACACTCCTACATCTTCTAAATAGTGCTTTTCCGAGGTAAAGCAACTATCCATCACAATGGACTCTAGATCGTCGTCGTCCTCTTCCTCTTCTATGACATAACTAGGGTCACATTCTTCTAGCAAGGGCTGACACATGAATACTGAAATATCATAACCCTCCTCGTCACAATGAGGTGTCCAATGTTCTTCATTAACAACAATGTCCATGGTGGCCAAGATTTTTGCCCAACCATGAGGCTCAAATTCCTCATCTGGAAAGATCATTGGTGTATAGGTTGGGTCTTTAATTGGTCTATCTCTTGGGGGAGTTCCTTCTTCTCTTGCTTTTAGGTTCTTTTCATCTTCCTCTGCGACCTTGCACATCCACAAGTGAGTATCTTCATGCAGCCATGATGGATCAGGTGAACTTCCCGAATGCACATAGATAGAATCTTCTTTCACCTTGTGGATAGGATTCCACTGTAGGGATGGTACATCTCTGAAGGTGTAATCCTTCAAATTGGGGTGACCCCTAAGTGTTTTAAGTATAAGGAGTTGGTACCCCATGTTGGAGAATTCCTCTCCTAATCGCAGTGGAAAGTGTAGAAGACCTTCTCAGGATCAAGACCCTTGCCAGCAACTGAACCTTCAAATGAAAATTGGTACCAATTGAAAAATGCAATGAACTTGAAACTTTGGTCACTCAAACTAGACACCTACAGATTTCAAATTAGCTATCAAACACTCAATTTGGAGTAGATTTGGGTTGGCAACTCTTTGATTCAAACAGGCTACCTGTCCACTCAGTTAGGCTGAAAACTGGACTTCACTAAGACCTAAATAACTCAGAGAGCATAAAGAATTTGATAAAATTATTCTAGACAGAGTAAGTACTTGAGATAATCTTTCCAAATCAAATGTTTAAACACTAAAATTGGATACATATATTGAGAGATATGACTCTCACAAGTAGACCACCCAAAAATGGGTGTGCGGCTGGACATACTCTATGAGAGTGAACTGAACAAAATAACTCAAACCAAATGAACTCGCTACAAGGGGACTTCCACGCCTTCTTCCTCTATTCTTGAGTGTGCTCCCTTGCCTCTTTTATAGCCAAGTGACCAAAAACTCTCATGATGAGTTTGAGAGCTCTTCTCCATAACTTCTCCACTACTTTGGATAGCCACTCCTCTTACAGTTCAGTTTTTGGATTTGATTCTCTTTTGGCCTCCACTACTTGCTGAAGTAAATGCTTCCATTTTTCATTTTTGTATTTTCCTTCTACTTGAAGAAAATCCTTTTTGCAAAAATATATACGAGCTTACTTCTTTATTTTTAACACTCCCCCTCAAGCTCACATGTGAGCTTCCACCTTCAGCCATACCCTACAAGTTGATGTCGTCCTTGAACCTCTTTGGCTTAGAAGCATCTAGGGACTTTGTAAGGATGTCTGCAACCTAGTCATTAGTTCCAATGAACTTTATATCCACATCCTTGCTCAAAAAGTTTTCTCGAACATAATGATAATGCACTTCTATGTGCTTGCTTCGTGCATGAAACATTGGATTGTTCATTAAGTGAATGCTTGACATGTTGTCACCATAAATTGGAATGGTCTCCACCTGCACATCAAGATCAGCCAAGAGCTTCTTAATCCACATAGCTTCACAAGTTGCAAAGGCTAATCCTCTATATTCAGCTTCTATCGATGATAGTGCAACAGTAGGTTGCTTCTTCGAGCTCCATGTGATAGGTTTGCTACCTATCATGAACACATAACCTGAAGTGGATCTTGTATCTTCCTTCGAACCAGCCCAATCAACATCACTAAAGCCTTTTACCTGCAATTCTTCATTATATCTATAAAACAAGGCATGATTGATTGTGTGCTTCACATATCTTAATACTCGTTTGGCTGAATTTAAATGTTCACTTATTGGAGCTTGCATAAATTGAGAAAGAACTCCAAAAATATAACACGAATCTGGTCTTGTGATCGTAGCATAGATCAACGAAGCTATAATACTCTTGTATGTAGTTACATCATGTAACTTCTCTCCATCATTTGAGCATAGCTTCACATTTGTGTCCATAGGTTGAGTGAGTGGTTTGCATTCACTCATTCCAAATCTGAAAAGAACATCCAATAGGTACTTTCTTTGCATCAAGTAAATGCCATCTTTCCCATAGACTATCTCGATGCCTAAAAAGTATTTCAGCTCACCAAGATCTGAAATTTTAAACTCCTTACTGAGTTTTCTTTTTATCTCTTGTATTCATGTAACATTACTTCCTGTTATGATGAGATCATCAACGTATATGCAAATATATACTTGCTTGCCTTCTTCTTTCTTCATGTAGAGAGAGGGATCTGCATTACTTGGGCTATACCCACACCTAGTGAGGTACTCGACCAATCTTTGATTCCAAGCACGTGGTGCTTGCTTCAGCCCATACAAAGCTTTCTTCAATCTACAAACAAAATTTGGATGCTTTCTATCTTCAAATCCAATCGGTTGACTCATGTATACCTCTTCTTGAAGTTCACCATTGAGGAAAGCATTTTTTATGTCAAGTTGGTATAATGGCCATCTCCTTGCTGCACTGACTGCAATCAAGGTTCTAATTGTTCTCATCTTTGCAACCGGGCTGAAAGTCTCTTCATAGTCGATGCCGTGAGTTTGCTTGAATACTTTTGCTACTAGTCTAGCTTTATGCCTAGCTAGAGGACCATCAGCATTTCTCTTTATTTTAAACACCCATTTATTTGGAACAATCTTCATACCTTCAACCTTTGGAACTAGCTCACATGTGTGATTGTCCTTGAGAGCTTTCATCTCTTCTTGCATAGCTTCTTGCCATTCTTTTTGTGTACATGCTTCTTCATATGCGTCCGGTTCTTTGTCTTTGACCACCTGTGTCATATATGCAAACTGCTTTGCAATAAAACTATCATAGCTCAGCCTTTGAATTGGATACCTTGCTCTCGAAGACCTCCTTTCATTTTCTTTTGAATATTGCTTCTTCAACCGGTTCAACTTTACCTTTGGTGTGATCACTTCTTCATACTCTTCTTTACTTGCATTTGAAGCACTATTTTGGGCAGCACTTTCAGCTTTAGATATTTCATAACATGATGTTGGTGATGAGGAATGAATCCTTAGTCTCCCCTTCCATGTTGAGCTTTCTCCAAGTGATGTAGAAGCTTCTGGACCTGACATTTGAGTGCTTGTTTGTTGAAATTCTTCTTGGACAGCACCTCCATCATCTTCGCAATCTTCTTCAAGAATCTTCTCTTTCCCTTTGTCTCCAAACCATGGTCTTAGCTCATCAAATACCACATCTTGTGAGACTCGTAGCTCCTTTGTCACCGGATTGTAGCACCTGTATCCCTTTTGCTCCGATGAATATCCAATGAAAATACATTTTTCTGACTTTGTCTCCATCTTTGTCCTTAGTTCTTGAGGGATGTGAACATAACACACACATCCAAAAACTTTGAGATGTGTAAGGTCAGGTTTCTTACCGGAATAAACCTCCTCAGGAGTTAGATTATGCACTCTAGCCGTTGTGCACTTGTTCATCAAATAAACGGCCGTACTAGTTGCTTCGGCCCAATAGTTTAGTAGCATCTTCATCTCGTTGAGCATGCATCTTGCAACTTCTGTGGTATGTCGATTTTTCCTTTTAGCTATTCCATTTTGTTGAGGTATGTACCTACATGTAAATTGTCTCTTGATGCCATTTTCATAAGGAAAATCTGAAAATTCTTTGGAGAAATATTCTCCTCCTCCATCGGACCTCAAGGTCTTTATGTAGCATCCTGATTCCTTTTCTACTTGTGCTTTAAATCTCTTGAACATGGAGAACACATCTGATTTTTGTTTTATGCAAAACATCCATACTTTTCTTGAATCATCATCGATAAAAGTGACAAAATATCTATTACCAGCCACTGATGGCTGTTGTGATGGTCCCCATACATCCGTGTGTATCAAGTCGAGGACATTCCTTGCCACATAGTTGCTCTTCTTGAATGGTTGTCGAGTTTGCTTTCCTAGTTGGCATGCTTCACAAAACTCATGTAGTCCAACATCATTGAATCTTGGAAGACCTCTTACCAATTCATGGTTGCTCATGTCCTTGAGCTTCGGAATATTGATATGTCCAAACCTTTTGTGCCACAAATCAATTTCAGCGATCCTCTTGTTTCCAAACTGAATATAAATCACCTTTCCATGTGGTTGTGAAATGTCCAAAGTGAACATCCTTCCTTCTTTCCCTCCTTGAGCAATGACCTTGAATCCTTCTTTTGGATCCTTTATAAAACAACCTTTTTCATTGAAGATAACATGATATCCTTTCTCTACCATTTGTCCTACTAAAATCAAATTCTTTGCAATAGTAGGAACATGAAGAGCATCAGCCAATACCTTCTTGCCTCCAAGCTTGATGTCTCCAACATGCTCAATTGCGTGTTGAGTTTCATCCCCGGTCTCCACACATCCTTTTCCACTTGGAACTTGTAGCTTTGTGAATAAATCTCCTTGGCATGTCATATGGTTGCTGCAACCTGAATCTATGAACCATTTATTATCATCACTTCTCGAGTTGTTGTAGTTATGCTTCATGGCAAGCATGGTTTGCTTGTCTCCTTCACTTGATGTACTCGCATAGTTATTTTGGCTCCTTTGGTTGCCTCCATTCAGCCTTCCATTCTTTTGCCAACAATCATTTGCATAATGTCCTAGTTTACCACAATGATAACATGTTATACCTTTACGAAGATTGTATGGATGTCGACCTCTTCCTCTATTTCTTCCTCGACCTCTTCCATGTGTGTTGTCATTTGAGTTGTCCTTGTTGTCCTCCGAGTTGTGTTGGCTGAAATCTGTGTTGTTGTAGCTTCTCCTCTTCCTCTCGAGCCTCCTCTTGAGTTCCTTCCTCTACCTCATCCTGCATATAACATTTGACTGTGGCTGTCCTTACCTTTGTTTCCTTCTCCTTGTTGAGCAACCTCTTCAATCACAAGATTTGGTATAATCTCATCAAACGTTGGTAGAGGGTCTCTATAAAGAATGTTTGTGATGAGGGGCTTCCACTTTTCTTCACTCCTCAAGCCATTGAGGGTTGTTTGGACGATGTCTTCCTCTTCTATCTTGCATCCAAATGATGCTAGCTGATCTCGAAGCCCCTTGATCCTCAATGTATACTCACTAATGCTTTGGTTTGAGCTTTTCTTCATGTTGTTGAGCTCGTTCTTGAGTTGCATCCTCCGAGACCTTGTTGAGGTAGCATACACCTTCTCCATTGCTTCCCAAACCTCCTTGGCTGTTTCTAAGCTTTGCACATGACCAATCATAGTGTTAGAAATAACTTGTGAAATGAGGAACGTCACCCTTCGATTCCTCTCTTCCCAATCAGCAAATTGTCTCCTTTGTGCCGGAGTAATGTTGGGATCTTGAAGGTCTACCGGTTGTGGGTCATCTCCACTAACTAGACTCCATAAACCTTTACCTTTAAGGTAATTTGTCATTTTATACCTCCAAGACTGAAAATTGTCTTTGTCTAACTTCTCAACTTGTTGTCCTAAATCAGCCATTGAAAACTTCTAAGATTGAAGTTTACCTCAAGTATGTTGTGGCGCTCTTCCTTGACTTTACGAAGCTCCCCCTTGATTTGTAACTTCTCCTTTACTTCACTTCAATTCCAATGCTTTGCCTCTTCAAACTACAATGCTCTGATACCAATTGTTGGAGAATTCCTCTCCTAATCGCAACGGAAAGTGTAGAAGTCCTTCTGAGGATCAACACTCTTGCCAATAGTTGAACCTTCAAATGAAAACTGGTACCAATTAAAAACTGCAATGAACTTGAAAATTTGGTCACTCAAACTAGACACCTATAGCTTTCAAATGGGCTATCAAACACTCAATTTGGAGTAGATTTGGGTTGGAAACTCTTTGATCCAAAATAGGATACCTGTCCACTCTGTTAGGTTGAAAACTCGACTTCACTAAAACCTAAATAACTCATAGAGCATAAAGAATTTGGTAAAATTGTTCTAGAAAGAGAAATTACTCAAGATAAGCTTTCCCACGAATGTTTAAACACTAAAATTGGATACATATATTGAGAGATATGACTCTCAGAAGTAGACTACCCAAAAATGGGTGTGCGGCTGGACATACTCTATGAGAGTGAACTTAATGAAATGACTCAAACCAAATGAACTAGCTACAAAGGGACTTCCATGCCTTCTTCCTCTATTCTTGAGTTTCATCCCTTGCCTCTTTTATAGCCAAGTGACCAAAAACTCTCATGATGAGTTTGAGAGCTCTTCTCCATAACTTCTCCACTACTTTGGACAGCCTCTCCTCTTACAGTTCAATTTTTGGATTTGATTCTCTTTTGACTGATTCTCTTTTGGCCTCCACTACTTGCTGAAGTAAATGCTTCCATTTTTCATTTTTGTATTTTCTTTCTACTTGAAGAAAATCCTTTTTGCAAAAATATATACGAGCTTACTTCTTTATTTTTAACACCCCAATTTTATACAATTTGCAGTTGTTGTAGGAAGAGTCTTCCTAGGATCCTCTCATAGACATTATTTTTCTCAAAGTCACATATAGCAAAGGTGTGGTCAAACTCTACACCACAAGTGGTTAGAGTTATCCCTTCTAGCAATCCTAGAGGTCTTTCAAAATGACCGTCGGCCATTTGAAGCTTCATTCTAGTTGGTCTTAGTGTGGGTTTGCCCCATTGCTTCCACAAGGAGGTGGTTGCAATAGGAACACCAGCACTGCAATCTATGATTGCTTTGGTTGTGTAACCTTGGTAGGTGATTGGAAGATAAGTATTACCTTCTTCACCCTCACACATGTCCCCTATTTTGTCTAGAGGTATCTCTGATACTTTCGGTTTAGAGCCTCCTTTTGGCATTGTGGAATCAAGTTCTGGGACCTGATCCTTCACATGGTTCCATAGCTCAGGTTTTGCTTTTAGTAGCTCCTCTATCGTGAGATGACACTGAACCTTAGTGTTCTTCACGACATCAGTGTTTCTTGGAACCACTGAGTTTTCATGTCTTACCAGTATTGTGGGAGCTCTGATCTGAAGAGATTCAGATTCCCATGGGCCTGTGAATTGTGGCAACTCTTGTAAAGAATTAGATTCAAAATCTAGTCTTTCATCTTCTTGTTTCTCTATTTGGTCTCCATAGATAGACGAAATGTGTTGGGGAAATTGATCATGAAGATCATCAATCTCTGGAATAGGAGGGGGGTTACCCTTCTCCTTGGCCCATTTCTCTTCTTGTAGTTCCAGCAAGAACTCTTGAGAGTACTCTTGAACTGAAAGAGGTGTTCCAACATTCATGGAATTAGGAACATAAGCTTTCATTGGTGGAGAGCTGTCTCTCTCAACCATTGGTTGAGCCTGTGGAGGTAAAGAAACTTGTGGTTTGTTTACCAAATGCTCTAATCTTTCTAGTAAGCCCTGGAAATGCAAATCCGGTTTGATAGAGTTTGTCTGATTGAACTTTTGACTAGTCTCGAGCATAGCTTGAGCTAGTTCTACCATTTTCATGCACATTTTCATCCGTTCAATCTCTAAGTTGGCTCTAGGGTAACTCTTTTCTAGGTTTGCTGCTATTGGCCCTTCTTGAAGTCGAGCTTGGTAGGCCTTGAACATCATGTCCAAGCCTTTTGGGGTTGGATCTACAAGAACAAACCCTGGTTGTGGTTTATTTACAATGGGTGGTGGGGTGGGATGAGGTGGTATGGACGGAGTTTCGTCATGCGAGGGACTTTGAGATGCAATGTCTTCTATCTTTGTTTTCGCTTCTTTCAGGCTTTCTTCTAGTTCTAATAACTTTTTATTCCACTCGCGATTGGTCTTCTCTATGGTATCTTTCCATGTTCTTGTTTTCCTCTTACTAGGCTCTCCTGATTCACTCGACTCTGATTGTTCTCCTGGTTTATCTTGTTTTAATGCTTGTGCCCTAGTAACTGCTTGTACAGGAGCCCATTACTACTACTTGCACTTGAATCCACCACTAAGCCTACCACATTAATGGGTGTAACCTTGGGTGCACTAGAGGGGTTTCTTGGACAATCTCTGGGGAGATGGTCTTTACCACACTCAAGGCAAAAGGCTTGTATTGTGATGTTCTGTCCTTGTCCCAGAGTTGGTGAGTGGGGACATTCACGAATGAAATGGTCGCCCTGACACCTAAAACATGATCCTCTAGGGGCTTGTGGTCTCATTTGTCTCAATTGGGGCCTAGGGTTAGGATTTGTGCACATGACATTGGAGTATTTTGGCTCCCAATTTTGTTCCATAGGTGGTGCCTCATATTGATATGAGTAACTCTCATTATGATCAGGTGACTCTGTGTAATAAGCATGTGGAGTACCTTCATGGGAGTAGTCTGAACTATGAGCATGAGGGTCATTTTCTGAGACCAATGGGGTTAGTGGCACTAATGCTCTATCAAGGTTTGTTGGAGTTAGACGTCTGTGGAGGCACGCAAACAACACATGGAAGAAGAAGAAGCTTGGAGCACAAACACACAATACTGAATGTATACTAGAGAATGTACAAAGATTCATAGCCCATTAGGGCAATAGGCGTATATACAAGCTGGGGGAAAAAGCCTCCTAAAGAGGGAAAAAAGTGCCCCGGTGGTCCTAGTGTGTTCACACACATCACTACCTAAATATATCAACAAATCCCCCCTGGGAGTGATGCGGTGAACAAGGAGCTGGCACTCATGTATAAGGAAGTGCCAAGCTATGTGGAAATCACTCCACAAAAGGAAGTAAGCCCAAAGCTTTGCGGAAAGCTTCAAACTTCTCCCTAGGCAGAGCCTTCGTGAAAAGGTCTGCAATGTTCTCCTGCATGGGCACATATGCCAAGCTGATCTCGCCAGCAGAGAACCTCTCCCTGACATAGTGATAATGCACCTCAATATGCTTAGTGCAAGCATGGAACATAGGGTTCCTCACAACTGCCAATGCACTCTGACTGTCAGTGAAGATGGTGGTGGCAAAAGACTGACCAACACCCAAATCAGCCATAAGGCGTCTGAGCCACACACACTCAACAGTAGTTGTGAAAGCTACCCTATACTCAGCCTCACAACTAGAAGTGGCCATAGTAGGCTGCTTCTTGCTCAACCAAGATATGCATGAGCTACCAAGCATGAAGCAAAAGCCACTAGTGGACACACGAGTGTCATAGCAACTAGCCCAATCAGAGTCAGAAAAAGCATGCAAATCTGGTGGTAGTGATCCCCCCTTGGGATAAAACAACCCAAGTAGCCGAGTACCACTCAAGTAGCGGAAGATGCGCTTAACCGCCTGCCAATGCTTGACTCCTAGGCAATGCATAAATCTACTCATCTGTGAGATAGCAAACTGAATATCTGGCCGAGTAATGCATAAATAAATCAAGCATCCAACATCCTACTGATAGAGTGGCCAGTGACTAAAGTACCTTGATGCAGAAAATTGACTGTATCTCAAAAAGTTGAATAGAACTGCCCCGATGAATTGTGCTAAACCTGTAGCAGACTTCGAGATGCTTATACTGGCGAACAGAAATTGGTATATACCTTTAGCACAAAAAGACAAAATAGCCTGCACAAGCACTATGATAATGTGTTCGGAGGTCGAAACAAGCTCATATCGCAATTTTGGCACCACAGAGCGAAGCCGTTTTGATCTCTAAAACACCCTGAGTATGCTCACAAAATTTCATGCGAATCTGAGATTGCAAATGGAGGAGTGTCGACGGCACCCTAGATGAAGCGACTACCTGCTCTGATACCAATTGTTGGAGTTAGACGTCTGCGGAAGCACGTGAACAACACAAGGAAGAAGAAGAAGGTTGGAGCATAAACACACAATATTGAATGTATTACTAGAGAATGTACAAAGATTCATAGCCCATTAGGGCAATAGGCATATATACAAGCCGAGGGAAAAAACCTCCTAGAGAGGGAAAAAAGTGCCCCAGCGGTCCTAGTGTGTTCACACACATCACTACCTAAATATATCAACAAGGTTCTCTTTTGCCACTGCATACTTAACTGGAATTACATTGGCGGGCGCTCGTGGTTGGTTTCCTAGGTCTGGTTGTGGCCTATTTTGATGGAGAGTGTTAATCTCCAAAAGAGCAACCTACTCTTGAATTTAGAACACCTCTATATCAAGAGTAAGTCAAAACCTTCACCAATTTAAGAGATCAATGATCAAATATCAATTTCTTGACTAAACTATGAAGAAGGAAATTATTCAGAAAGTCTGCTGCATAGATCTTGCTCATTGACTGAGTAAATGTGTAAAGTTTTTTATGAAACTTTGCACAAGGTGTCGCCTAAAGATTGCGCACCTTCTCCAAGTTAAATTACTTCAAAAGGTTCAGTAGATCTTGAGAAATCTACTTACCAAGTCACCTATGTCTAAATCTGCACTTCTGAGAAGTCGATTTGGACACCCCTAACTTGTTAACTTTAATTCTCTCAGTATAGAACCCGTTTAAGCAAATGCTTCTAGCCACGAGTAGCTTTCTTTCCAACTTAAAGATTAAGTGCTTACTTGCACAAAACTTTAAACTGTGGAGTGAGAAATGATCAAATCATTAAGATCAAAATTTGCGCCTGTTTCAGGAACTAGTGAGTACTTTCTCACATGTAAATGTTCCTACACACAATTCTCTTAGCCTGATCACAATTAGACTCTCAAACTCTAGCCATAGATTGATTAACTATTGACTTAGATATCTCCAAAAGGAATTCACAAAAGATCTATCACACAGGGAGAAAACACAGAAACATCGGGCGCAATTTTTCCTTCTATTTCTCAGAAATTTACAATTGAGTGAGGATGGAGAATTCAACTCACTTCTCATGTGTCTAATGACATTCTCTACTTCTCAATACACTATTCTCATGATCTCCTATTGTCTCCTCTACTGCCCCGACATTTTTCCAAGTATTTATAGGCAAATATGTACAAGTTTATGACTATTCAAAACTCTAAGTGATCTATGTCTTCACTAATGTACATATGTGTACAAATCATTCATCCTGTGAATATATCCATCTTCTTTGCTTCAAAACTTGATCTCATCTCCATCCTTTGTTCTTCAAATCTTCAATTGGTGATTGGTCTGCACCAACAGCTCCCCCTCAATCATCAATTGAGGTTTCTCTAACCTTCTTTATGCCTGCCATGTCTTTAAACTTCTGTAGCTTTGGTCCATCCAAGCTCTTTGTAAGCATATCAGCTATCTGATCTTTTGTTGAAGTATGTATGACTTCAATCTCCTTATCCATCACCTTCTCTCTTAGAAAGTGATACTGTATCTCAATGTGTTTAGTCCTGGCATGAAAAACAGGATTAGCAGCTAGATATAATGAACTCATGTTATCACCATAAATGATAGGTATGCTCTGTATAGTGTCAAAACTCTTCATTAGAGTCTTAAGCCATATCACTTCTTTTGCAGCTTCAACCATGCCCTTGTACTCTGCTTCTGTAGATGACAAAGCAACTGTATGTTGCTTCTTTGAGCACCAAGAGATTAACTTATCTCCCACATAACACATGTATCCATAGGTTGACCTTCTATCATCTGGATTACCTGCCCAATCTGCATCACTATAGATCTTGATATTTGTATTTGATGTAAAACCATAATACAAACCTTCTTTGAGTGTACCCTTAATGTATCTCAACACTCTTTGCCCTGCAATCCAATGCTCTTTCCTAGGACAATGCATGAATTGAGACAAAACCCCTACTGCATATGATAAATCAGGTCTAGTTAAAGTAGCATAGATAAGACTACCAACCAAACTCTGATATTGTCTCATGTCGTTGAATTCTTCACCTCCAAATTTACTCAATTTGTGATTCACCTCCATTGGTGTAGGTGCTACCCTGAAACAATTTGTTTATACCCATTGCTAGGGTCTTCCACAAACACTCCTTCATTAGTAAACCTTACTTCATAACCTTTTTCCACAATTTTTCCTGCACTTATCAAATTTTTAGGAATTGTAGGAACATACAAGACCTTACTCAATAAGGTGCTACCATCCTTGGCCTTCACTGATCCAATTGACTTCACATTGTGCTTTGTGTTGTCACCTGTTTGAACAACATGATTAGATACCTTATTCTCCAAATCAGTCATCAAGGCTATATTACCACTCAGGTGATTGCTACACCCTGAATCAATGTAGAAGACTCTTTGATCTTCACTCTGCCTTTCACAAGTTGCATTCATTATCAATGTTGAATCTTCCTTTTGATCTGAAGCATAATTGTAGTAGGTGTTGTTATATTTTTGACTTTGGAAACCTCTACCTGCATTTCTTCCAAAGTAACTCCTACTACCTCTACCTCTGAAATTACCTCTTTGATTTCTGCCACCTCTTCCTCTTGCATTATAGTTCTGATTATATCCACCATTACTCTGATTATTATGCCAACAATCATTAGCTAAATGATTTGTCTTACCACAAATCCAGCATGCTTTGGCTCCATCTTTGTTGTTCCTGCCTCTTCCTCTACCTTTGCCACCTCCTCTTCCTCTTAGGAAGTTGGCTTGACTAGTTGTTCCTTCATCTTCATTTGCTTGTTGCTTTCCTTTGCTATTCTTCTTCTTGTCCTTTGAGTACATTGCATGACCTGCACTCTTGTCACCATCTCCTTTAACATCCTGCTCAAATGTTAGCATATGACCTAACAACTGATTTAAATCAGGAGTAAAGTGATCTAATGAAAGTTCTGTAGACAAAATAAAAGGTTTCCACTTCTCATCTCCTCTTAGCCCTGTGAGAATTTGTCTTACCAATTTATCTTCTTCAATATCTTCATCAACAGCTCCTAATGCATCTGCAATGTCTTTCATCCTTGTTACATAGTCTGAAATGGATTGAGAGGCCTTCTTCTTGAAGGTTGTAAATTTTGCCCATAAGGATGCCTTCCTTGACTTAGTAGTATTCTGGAAATGCTCCTCCAAAGCATTCCAAATATCAGTTGCACTTTCAAGACCTCGAATATGAGGTAACAAGTAATCATTGACTGCCATATAGATAATGCTCCTAGCTTGAGCATCTTTCTTCATCCAATTTTTCAAATCTGCTAACTCTTCCCTATATGGAACACTAGGATCTCTGAACTGTGGCTTCTCTTCTTCTCCTGTGATGTAAGCTATTAAATCTTTGCTCATAAGATGAGCTTCCATCCTCATTGACCATGCAGGATAGTTTTCTCTATCCAATTTCTCTATCTGTAGAGAATCTCCCATCTTGTGTCCACCTGTGTATTGAAATCTTCAAGCTTTATGAATAATATATGTACCTTTTCTTCAAATTAGAGTCCTTTTGTCTTTCTTGATGTCGTATGGTCTCGTCCTCAAGCTTTGCCTTCAAGCTTTCACCTTTTAGTTCTTCATTTGTTGAATTTCTTGAATCTGCAGCAGTCAGGATCCTCCTTTCCTTCAATTCTGATGCTTCCTGCTCTGATACCACTGATGGAGAGTGTTAATCTCCAAAAGAACAACCTACTCTTGAATTTAGAACACCTCTATATCAAGATTAAGTCAAAACCTTTACCAATTTAAGAGATCAATGATCAAATATCAATTTCTTGACTAAACTGTGAAGAAGGAAATTATTTAGAAAGTCTGCTGCATAGATCTTGCTCATTGACTGAGTAAATGTGTAAAGTTTTTGATGAAACTTTGCACAACGTGTTGCCTAAAGATTGCACACCTTCTCCAAGTTAAATTACTTCAAAAGATTCAATAGATCTTGAGAAATCTACTTACCAAGTCACCTATGTCTAAATCTGCACTTCTGAGAAGTCGATTTGGACACCCCTAATTTGTTAACTTTAATTCTCTCAGTATAGAACCCGTTTAAGCAAATGCTTCTAGCCACGAGTAGCTTTCCTTCCAACTTAAAGATTAAGTGCTTACTTGCACAAAACTTTAAACTGTGGAGTGAGAAATGATCAAATCATTAAGATCAAAATTTGCGCCTGTTTCAGGAACCAATGAGTACTTTCTCACATGTAAATGTTCCTACACACAATTCTCTTAGCCTGATCACAATTAGACTCTCAAACTCTAGCCATAGATTGATTAACTATGGACTTAGATATCTCCAAAAGGAATTCACAAAAGATCTATCACACAGGGAGAAAACACAGAAACATCGGGCGCAATTTTTCCTTCTATTTCTCAGAAATTTACAACTGAGTGAGGATGGAGAATTCAACTCACTTCTCATGTGTCTAATGACATTCTCTACTTCTCAATACACTATTCTCATGATCTCCTATTGTCTCCTCTACTGCCCCGACATTTTTCCAAGTATTTATAGGCAAATATGTACAAGTTTATGACTATTCAAAACTCCAAGTGATCTATGTCTTCACTAATGTACATATGTGTACAAATCATTCATCCTCTGAATATATCCATCTTCTTTGCTTCAAAACTTGATCTCATCTCCATCCTTTGTCCTTCAAATCTTCAATTGGTGATTGGTCTACACCAACATATTTGGTGCCTGATATTGTTGTTGTGGTCTATAATATGGCTGTTGGTATTGGTTCTAATACCTACCTTGTTGGTAAGGTTGCTGATAATTCAGTCTAACAACTTGTCTATTGTATGGACAATCTTGAGCCGTGTGGTTCGTGTATTTTCTCTCAATAATGCAATATGGAGCATTCCTTTCTCTCATGTTCTAGTTGTGCAATGGGCATACATTAGCCATGTGGTCGCCTCCGCAAGTATAACATCGATTCAATGAGGTGACTCTTGGTATTTGTCTATTTTGAACTCCTAGCTTCTTGGCAACTTGCTCTGCTATCTCATCCAACTTAGTGGAGGCTCTAGAGGTATGACTAGTAGAACCGTCAGAGTCTTTATAGAGTTTGGATAGTCCTAACTCCTCACCCAAGTTGTCTTCTATGTCAATGTAGGTCTGCACACACTCTTCTATGCTTCTAGGCTCTTTCAAATACACATATGATCTTAACTTGGTGCTTAGTAAGCCATCTAAGAACAAGGCCACTTGGGGTGTGGGTAACTCTGGCGCAGGGCATCTTTCTAGGTATTGTCTGAACCTTCTTCCGGCTAGTCACACTGTTTCTTGGGGTGTATGCTTGAAGCTGTGGATTAAAGATGATGTGTTATGCCTGATACCACTCCTGGTAAATTCTACATTGAATTCGTCTAGCAGTTGACCTATATCGTGATAGTTGCGACTACTCATGGTTGAAACCAAGCTAAGGCAGTGCCCTTAAGAGTCAAACCAAATGCCTCGTACTGGGTGAACAAATCCTCAACCTGTTCAGCTCTTAACACTTGTTTGAACTCCGCCACATGATCATAAGGATCTCCTGTCCCGTCAAAATAATTCTTCATTGCCTTGATCACTTGAGTGGGTCTAAGGGTTCTTGGGTGCTCTCGGGGTCTA
Organism: Ceratopteris richardii; assembly: GCA_020310875.1. NCBI lineage: Eukaryota > Viridiplantae > Streptophyta > Polypodiopsida > Polypodiales > Pteridaceae > Ceratopteris > Ceratopteris richardii. The sequence continues at coordinate 32,629,040 of CM035408.1, read as the reverse complement.
GGCAACGGAAAATCATGTTCATCTCTTTGTTGCCTATGTGCTCGATGTCTCTCTCTTTCAGGTCTTTCACCCTCATGTCCTGATCGGTCTCTACCCCTAATATTTGCAAACCTTACGTCAGGTCTCTCTCTTGTGCATTCTCGTTGTGCTTCATGAGCCTGTGATGATCCTACACCCTGGAGGCCATGGGAAGTATTAGACCGTGGTGGAGGAAAGATCAATTCACCCTGCCAAGTATATGCATGCCTATCATGCTCTGATACCAAGAACATTTTCTCTCATGTGTTATCCAGGTAGACAACTTTGCCTGGTGTCTCTAGATCCTTGAACTCGGAGATGATGACTATGCCCAATTGGCTAGGTTGATCTAGTTTGAATCTCCAAAAGGCTTCCTCTATTTCTCTATTCAAGAATAGTTCTATGCTTTTGTTGTCTTGAGGGATCCAATCTGGAGTGATCACTCTAGTCAAAACTGACTTGCCTCTAGGAGTCTTGGGTTCTCGTCCTACATCTCCTTGCTCTAGGTCTCCTATCTCACTCTTAGGAATGATGTTGCCAAACTCATCTGTCCTATCTGGTAAGTTGGTGACCACATACATGGTTCCTTCCTTATCAATGTATGAACCTTCTTTAAACTTGACAACTGGGTGTTCAAGTCCAAAGGGTTGATCTGGATTTTTGAGTTGGACCACTGATCACCTTAGGCCGTCCTCATAGATGCGAGCACCTAATCGGTTGGTCCGAATATATTCCAACTGTGTCTTATAGGGACCTTTTGGTGTTTGTAAATAGGTAATGTCTAAGTTACCTGCAGGTTTCCCCATGCTAAAAGACATTTCTTGGGTTCTTGTCCTACATCTCCTTGCTCTAGGTCTCCTATCTCACTCTTAGGAATGATGTTGCCAAACTCATCTGTCCTATCTGGTAAGTTGGTGACCACATACGTGGTTCCTTCCTTATCAATGTATGAACCTTCTTCAAACTTGACAACTGGGTGTTCAAGTCCAAAGGGTTGATCTGGATTTTTGAGTTGGACCACTGATCACCTTAGGCCGTCCTCATAGATGCGAGCACCTAATCGGTTGGTCCGAATATATTCCAACTGTGTCTTATAGGGACCTTTTGGTGTTTGTAAATAGGCAGTGTCTAAGTTACCTGCAGGTTTCCCCATGCTAAAAGACATTTCTGAGTCACTTGTGTCAAAGCTTAGTACGTAAGGATAACCACTTAGTTGTTGTGCCCAAGACTTAGCTGTATGTTTGACACTTCCTTCAGAAGATCTAATGCTTTGTCTATCCTTGCCTAGGTGTCTACCAGATCTCAAGTTCATAAGCTTTGGTTAAGAGTCCAAAATTTCCCCTTGGTGTGGTTCAAAGTCCTTTGGAGTCCCCTTGGGTTCCTAGTCCCACCTGAGGGTCAACTTTAAATTATCCTATCTAAAGATCAACACATTATTCTTATAAAAAACAGTTGAGGCCGTGTAGGATTCGAAACAAGCTTTGCAACAAGCTATAGAGCTCAAAAAATGGACTTTTGATGAAAAAGTTATGTCGAATCAGGCTCTTGGGGGTCAAAACAGGGAAACAGAACCTTTTGGAAAAATCACGATTTTGTGTGAAAATTGCGATTTTCGACAGCCTTATAAATCACAATTTTGAATGAAAATCACGATGTTGACCAATTATGAAAATCGCGATTTTGTGAAATCATGAAAATCACGATGCTGAGCAATTATGAAAATCGCGATTTTGTGAAATCATGAAAATCGCGATGCTGAGCAATTATGAAGATTGCGATTTTGAGCAAGCCCAAAAATGCGATTTCGATTAAGAATCGTGAAAATCATGATTTTGAGTGAGAATCGTGAAAAACGCGATTTTGAGTGAGAATCGTGAAAAACATGATTTTGAGTGAGAATCGTGAAAAATGCGATTTTGAGTGAGAATCGTGAAAAATGCGATTTTGAGTGAGAATCGTGAAAAATGCGATTCTGATAGAAAATCGTGTTTTTTTTTTTGGCCTGAAAATCACGATTTTGAGAATGACTAGAAAATCACGATTTTGACTGAAAATCATGTTTTTGCTCAGAATCGTATGTTTACCTAAAAATCGTGATTTTAGCTAAAAATCGTGTTTTTGAGAATCGTGTTCTGAAAATCGGGATTTTGAATGAAAATCGTGTTTTTTGAAAATCACGATTTTGGAGCCAACAAAGAATCGTGTTTTCCCCAAAATCGTGTTTTGCTGAAAATCGTGATTTGTGAAAATCACGATTTTGAACCCACTGAAAATCTGTTTTGTCAAAGTCGGGTTTTTACTTGAAAATCATGATTTTGCCTCAGAATCGTGGTTTTCAGAAACTTAGAGAATCGCAATTTTGAGCACAACCAGAGAATCGCAATTTTGAGCACAACCAGAGAATCGCAATTTTGAGAATGACCCCAGAATTGCGTTCTTTTCAAAAAGCTTTTTGGTGGGACATAGAAAATCATATTTTTTGAAAAAAATTTGAATTTTATGAAAATCATGATTTTCAGTCAGAATCGTGTTTTTTTTGGCAGGAAATTCAAATTTTTGAGCGTCGAGCAATGGCAAGCTCTGTATGTGCAGAAAATCATGAAAAAACACAAGTGCTTGCTCTCCTTTGCACTTCCTAACTCCTTCTCGCACAGTAATGCATGAAAGATGGTATGAAAATGGTGAAAATGTACTAAAAAACAAGAAATTTCTAGGAAGAAGAAGATGGAAGAAGATGGAGATGGTGATGATGATGAAGATGAAGAATAAAAATCAGAAAATGAACAACAATGATAGTTTTTTTTACCTTCCAACGTCACAAATCTACGATCTTACCATCACAACGCTCCTCCTCGAAGCTCCCTCCCCAGCAACGACGCCAAAATTTGGTGTAGCTCAAGCGTAAGCACCACCTCCTTTACTTGTCAATCCATGGAGTCGTGAGGACCGGTATGAAGACCATGAGCAAATGAAGGCACAAGTGCGTGAGTGAACGCACACAAACATGCACACACACGCACACCAGGTAAGATCAAAGAGAGGAACAATGGAAGGACTTCGATTACAAGAGATATCTCTTACAAAAGCTATATTCTTTAATCAGCTAACCTAAAAAATGAGCTCTCTAGCTCTTTTTATAGTTTTTTGGCTAGTTTCGGCCCTGTCCAGACCTAGTGTCCGGCCTAGTTAAAAATTAGGTTCCATGGTTTATTTGAGGGCTCAAACGAAGTCTAAAACTTATGAAAATTGGTAGGATGATACTTCTAATACTCCTCAAGCTCGAGGACTCCTCGGCTGGAACAAAATGGAGTTACAAAAATGGAAAATGGTATTTACAATGGTTTCTAGTGATGGAAATCACTATTTTTATAGGGATTTCTTCTGAAAATTTGACATGTACTTCTTGGAGCTCCCTACCTGCTCCTCCTTCTTGTATGTCCACTTCTTTGATGTGCTTCCATGCTTTGCATGAAAATTGGTAGGATGATACTTCTAATGCTCCTCAAGCTCGAGGACTCCTCGGCTTGAACAAAATGGAGTTATAAAAATGGAAAATGGTATTTACAATGGTTTCTAGTGATGGAAATCACTATTTTTGTAGGGTTTTCTTCTGAAAATTTGACATGTACTTCTTGGAGCTCCCTACCTGCTCCTCCTTCTTGTATGTCCACTTCTTTGATGCGCTTCCATGCTTTGTGCTTGACTTGAGTTCCAACAAAAAGCAATACGGTTGAGAAATAGTTTTTCCACTTCATGCACTTTCATTATGAGATTTCATCCCCATTCAGTTTTACAATGCATAATCATCAATAAATCTTTTTACAAACCACTGCATACTCCAATCCAAAGCTATGAAAACATCATATTCTTTGTCTTAAGCGCACATTTAGAAAACAAATATTTATCATAAACATATTTAACATGCTCTATTGATGAACAAAAAAAACAAAAATGGTCATTAAAGCATAAATTATGCATGATTTGACATATTATTTACAAACACCTCTCTCTTAACTGCCATAACTTTGTTAATACATCCCACCACCATATCACATATCATCATATATGTTCAACCATCCCTAATCTATTTCATGTCATTCTTAGGTAATTAAAAACATCATTCCTCCATTGAATCAAAATATTCAACGTACTACTCAATGCAAGCCTAAGTCCTCTCTTTCAAAAAAATCAAGGCATTAATCGTAAAGAAAAAAAATTATCAATAACACACACCTGGATTCTTACCTCTTGCAAGTTAGTTGTCTGCACCTTCGGAGTTCTCTTCTCCCATTTCAAACTTGTGCCCCTATCTAGCTCTTGGATGAGGTGCTATAAACCGTGAGCTCATGCAGTTCTTGGATCCTATATTGCATCCTGCAAAGTATGCATGGAGACTCGAGAATCCTGAGGGACGAGGATGGGTTCAATGACCCAAGCACTTCAGAGCCATTACAAAGGACTGTTTCCATGCATCTTGCTCTAACAACATATGTCCTTAGTGCTCATAACCTTAAGGGCATGCATAGCCTAGCTTGGAACCCAAAGTCTTTCCTCTCTATCTACAAACATAAAATGGCCTACTTCTAGAAGAATATGTAAAGCATATATCTGAAGGAAGAACGTCTAAAGCATATATATGAAGGAGGTTGGTTGACGCGACTAACACTACAACATATGAGGGGCATACGGACGCTCTCCATATCGATGGTCAAGCCTCGACATTGGTATGATCCTTGGAAATACCTGAATAGATCACATTAGAGATATTGATGGTCACTTGACCATCGATATAGCCATTTAAAATCGATTGTCAGTATAACTGTTGGGCACTAGTATATGCATCGATATAGGTGCCAGTATAGGTGCCAGTATAGGTATCTATATAAGCACCGGTAATTAATTGGAAATTACAGATGCTCATATTGATACAGACACTCACATCGACAACATCTTTTATGAAATAGGACTCGACAACAAAAATTTGACATTGTGTGCATGTTTTGAACTGAGTAGTGCTCCTATCGAGTTTGCATGTGACCTGCATTGCCTTTTGCACACACACACAAATCTCTCTCTACACACACACACACTCTCTTTAGATTGATAATCTTGGTAAGCGATGCACATACTCTTTCACCCTTTCTCTTTCTCTATGTTTTCTGTTTTCTAATTTCTCTTCTCTTTGGTTTTGCAGGAGTTTTTTGGCATCAATGCTTTGAATTTGATGAAAGACGACATTGATTGAGCTTTGATGACAATGATTTGAAAAATTACATCGACGTAAGTGATTGTTTTGTTCCCTATTGATAGAGAGAGAGAGAGAAAGAAAGA